>CAWUFW010006396.1:0-600000 GCA_963921515.1 Calotriton arnoldi | reverse complement strand
ATCAGCAGAATGTGGGAAGAGGAGGGAACCCGGCATGTGCGAAGGAGGCGCTCTTACTGATGAATGGGACTGCACACAATGTCAAGTGTGGCGAGGATGTGTCTGACACACTGCAGTATGCAGACCACACACATATCCATGTCCACATACACCGCTGGTGTGTGGTGTAGTGGACAGTGGACGCAACCATGTCACCCCAGCCAGTGGGGGAGACCAAGGAAACGTCGCTTGTCACGTCCCCCCTGTAGGCATGAGAGGAGTGGGCTGGCCAGGCGTACGCCAGGTCAGCGTATGGGTGTGAATAAAAAGCATGTAGCCCTGGGCGTGGACCTCATCCGGAATGCCCAACGTCCCTGCCAGGGCGGTGCCTCTCACCCCGCCATGAGGCTTACGCCATGAGCGGTGTTGCCTGGGATCCTGTGCGCCTGCTGCACCACGGACCGCTGGTCCCCGGAGCCGTCATGCCTGCCCCTGCGCATCCAGGCATCACTGCTCACCTGCCGACACCGGCGTGTGCCAAAGCGGGCCCACCACGTGCCGGTGCCTGCTCCAAGCCCGAGGACCCCGACCTTGGCAGACTCCTCGGATCATCACGGCCACCCCGTCACAGGCCCGCGGACCTCCATTCCCGTTGACGTACTCCACCAGCTTGCACAGTGGACAAGTAGGTCACACATATGGAACTGAGTCTTGATCACACCATGGCAGAGTACATGTTTGAAGGCTGAGTACATGTCACCATACTCCCTCCGATGTGGTGCCACCAAGTCTGTGCATAGGACTCCCACCATACGTGTCTATGGGCCCTTGCTGACTCCGAGCTTGTGCCTGCACTGCGGTCCTGCAGGCCTCACACCAATCCAATGCAGTCCGTCACAGGCAGGATACGGCCTCCTCGCAGGCTGTACACCCGCTCAGCTCTGGTGCCACTACCTATGTCAGCCACAAAAGTAATACAAATGCCATTCCAACGTCGTGTGTGAGAGATCCAGGAGGAGATGGCTGGACAGTGGGTGGCCCCCGCTGACCGCTGCCTCCGGCCGGCACTGCGGCCAACTAGGTGGCACTCTTGGAACTGAGCATGATTCCTTCATGGCAGTGTTCATGTCACAGTACGCAAGGAGAGGATTAAGAGGAAGACGCGCTTCAGTCCGGAGGAGAAAAGACTCACCTTTACGGAGGTGATGGGACACTACCAACAACTGCACTGGTGCCACTGACTCTGTGCCGCGCATGCCTACCACACGTGGCTGTTGGTCCCTGCTGACCGCTGTCTCCGGCACACACTGCGGTGGAGTAGGTCACACGACTAGAACTGAGTCTTGCTCTCTACATAGCAGAGTCCATGTCATTGTACAGGCCTCATCGCAGACTGCATCCCCTTCCAGCTCTGGCGCCACTGAGTGTGTGCCCTGAAATCCATGGGCAATCTCTGTTTGGACGTCGGTGGCCTATGGGCTGGAGGCTGTCTTCATCTACATGTAGCTGATACTGACAAGGTGGAAAAGTGGGGTTTGTAGCATTCAACTCCGCAATCTGCCTGTTCCTGCTTGCTTCTGCCCTCTTCATCATACCCTGGGAGGACACCTTCCACTGTCCTCCGCAACCCTCTGCGAAAGTCCCCTTGGACATCTACGAGTACACGCTCAGCTCACGTGGCACTACCTCAGTGCACCGCAAGTCACCGTCCCGTGGCGGTGTGCCTGTGCCGGCCGCTGTGCATCCGGGGCCACAAACTCTGTGCTGCTCAAGTCAGGGACCCATGATGTACGTACCTTGTACTGCTGATTGTCTGCTCACTGTTGTTGTCTTTGCCAGCACCAACCAACCCCTGAGTGGTGGCTTACACTACCCAACACCCATCCAGCACAGGCGTCACTGGAGATGTGAGCCTGGCAATAAAAGGGGCCGGGCGCACGTGCCCGTGGCCAGTCCCACGAACTCACTCAGTGTGTCCGTGTGGTTATTATGTATGCATGGGGGACCGGGCTCATTCCACATAACATTGTGCTGTGTACAGCGTGCGCATCCATGTCACCGCAGGCAGTGGTGTAGACCTGGGACATGAAACCGCGTCGTACTTCCCTGTGGGCGTAAGCGGGATGGACTGGCGTTCATCGGTACTGCGTAGGGGTGTGGCTACTCCACACATGGGTCTGGGTGTGGTGCAGTGTAGGCCTTGCCAAGGATGTGGCTGATGCGTGTGTCTCTGTTGTAGTGTCTGCGCCACCCGTACTGCAATGTTGCCATGTGGCATGCCCCCGGTGTGCATGCTCGGCCGCAGGGGTACATGGGGCAGGGCATGCCTGCTCGGGGTCAGGGATCACACATGCCAACTGTTGTGTGTGTCGCTATTATCTGGGCATGAGCCAAAGATGTACCCTCAACTGCATGTCGGGTTCAGTCAGACAGGTGCTCTACATCTGTGTCAGCCCTGTCCTTGCAATGGGCCGACACACACGTGGCCGGCCACATTCTGTGCAGCATCATCACTGTGTCGTAGTCAGGCTTGTTGACATGCGCAGACAGGCATGACAATGGTGTGCTGTAGGGGTGCATGTGACGCAATCGCCCTGCGCACAATAGTGAATGTGCTCGGGGGGATGAGGTGCAGCAGTGAGGCTACGTACTACACAGTGATGCCGCTCATTAGCAACACGCAGTACATGTCATACGGGAATCACTAACTCACACATATCACACACCAATGAACCAGTGGGCCTGCCAACACATCATGCAGTACGTAGTCTTGACTCATGTCTCTCTGCACTGTCACAGGTGACCAAGGATATGCACTCTGCGCTTGGATGATGACACCCCTCCGAGCCCCGAACACACAGCCCCAGAGGCAGTACAATTTGGCCCACAGACGCACCAGGGGCATCGTGGAGCGCACATTTGGCGTGTTGAAGTCACGTTTCAGGTGCCTGGACGTCACAGGTGGAAGGCTCCTGTACAGCCCAGGCCTAGTGTGCAAGATGATTTTTGCATGTTGTGTGTTGCACAACATATGTGTACGCAGCAGAGCCCCATGGATACGTGTGCCAGATGCACCGGACGATGATGATGGAGATGAGGCAGGTGGACCACACCCCACTGCAGCCGCAGCAGGAATTGCCCGTAGGGACTACATCATTGGCAATTTCTGCTCTGGTTGACGTCACATTGTGAGGGTCCTTAGCAGTAATGGCACAGTACGTTGACTGTCCACAGGCACAGCATGTGCTAATAAATGCATTCTGAGACACATTCCCTGCGTGCATGTCACTCATCTGTACAGGCACTTCACTCAGACACGTGTGGGTGCGACATGTTGTGCTGCAGATTTTGGGATTTGTTTATGGATGGTGGGTGTGTCACCTCTGTGCAGTGAGGCTGTTTAGGGTGTCACATTTTAGTGATGCCAGTACTGTGTATCACAGTTGTTACGGTATCCCACACTTCAGCGTTTCACGTGTGTCCCAGTTCATTCCATTTTGGCTGTCATTTGTGGCCTTCAAGTGACAGGACGGCTTCTTTGGGGTCTGTTATGTGCCGCCATGATGCAGGGATGCACCCTGTGACTCAAGTCCCGTGACATGGGCGACATGTACGTGGGGGAGTCACTGCCCCTACATTGGTCCGTGGTTCCATTATTGTTTGGTCATGGACATGGCACGTCGGTGTGCAGGGGGTGTTGTTTGTCCCTCTGCAATGTGAAGGGGAGATGCGGTTTCACAGTGTGTTCCATGTTTGTTTCCGCATTGGCGCAGGTTACCTGCTGAATGCATGTCAATGTACATTGTGGCTGTTTGTGGGGAACGGACTGTCGGATTTGGACAATGGTCATTTGTTCTGCATCACAGCTGGGGGGTTGTGCTGTTGTAGGGATTCTGCACATACACAGAGCTATGCACAGGATAATAGGACCTCGGAGTATAGTGGTGAGCCAACCATACACCTTAGTACCCACAATCCCAACCCGACTAGCTTTAGCGTCTCATTAGCAATGATGCTACCAATGATTAGACAACCCAGAACACGGTCTCTCTCTCTCAGGACTCGCAGGAGCGAAGACACCCTTTCATAATTCACTCATACCTGTCCACAACGTGCGTAATAAGAGACACTGTATAGTTTAAAATGTTTATTTCAACAACCGTGCTCTAAGATGCAGTACACGTGCCAGTACTATCAGCATAATGCATAAGAATAAAACAATAAGCATAGTTACAATTCCATAGAATACAAACGGGGAAAGCATTTCATAAAGCAGTGGATATAGGGCTAAATGACCATACCACCCTCCCCGTACTAGTAGTTAGTTTATTATAAAAACAGAAGACCTCTGGGCATTGTCAGGCGAACCCCCATACCTCAATATCTAGATGCAAGGTTTACATCATCAGACAAGCACAGCTCTTCTCTCTGGAAAGGATTTTCTCCAAGTGTCTCTAACAGTGAAATCACAATATTAAAAGCACACAAATTTCTCCAGTGCAGCTGCATTCAGTGTTATGTCTAAGTGCGAGGGGCTGACCAGATCAGCAAGAACAAGGGACATTATTTTTCGACCTTGTACATGATGTGCAGACAAACCCAAAGGGAACAGGAGGAAAGGTGAAAGGCAGAAAGGCAGACAGTTCTAAAATAGCCGGGCACAAGCAGAGGCTGGAAAAACAAAGGCACAAAGTAACGTGCGCAAAAAAGGCATCATGGCAGCCAGGCCCAAGCCAACTTAGCAAGGCAGTCCATGAGGCCACAAACCACACAACACCCTCCCCTGGTCAGTCCACTGGTGAAGACATAGGATGAAGACAGAGTTTAACTATACGGAGCAGAATAGTATAGTCTGTGATGGAATATCCCCCAATGAAGGACAACGAATGGGGGAGTAAGAAAATTGCAGAAGAAAAATCCCAGGGGGGCAGGACGCCGAAAGCGGAGGCCCCCTAATCCAATAGAGTGTAAGTGCAGAAAAACGCCACACCTTCCAAGAGGACATCGTTGGAATCGCCAGAAAAAAGAGACGCCATCCAGTCCAATAAATCAAAACTGCATTCATGTCCCTCGCACGAGGGAGCAGCGAATAGCATTGCGGGACAACTTGCGTGATACTCAACATAACTTTGTTGTAGAAGAGTCTGAGCAGCCGCCCAGACATCCCATTGTGCCAATATTCCAAGTGCAGCCGCACGCGCCATGTAGCCAGCACCGGAACAGTCCCGTTCATGGGCCTCTAAGGGACCCATCAACTGGACGAAATCCGGTTGAGACAGAGACGTATTGGAGAGGCAATAATCCAAAGACCATGAGAAAGGACATCGGATGCAAGACATCACAGGTTGCACGCAAGTGAAATACGCAAAGCGAAAAGAAAGTTTATAGGACACACTCAGTGCCGCCAATGGCAGGACGCCGAAGCCGGCGAGGATGCGCTCACGGAGCATCCGGAGTCGACCGTGGTCGAGGAGGGCCCCAGGAAGTGCAGCCATTGCGTAGCAAACAGACCAAAAGCAATACACCAGCCGCTAAGGCAAGGATCAACGGAAAGCCGCCAAAGACGCTGGAAAAAATGGAATGAATAAAAGCCGGTATTACACCAAATATAGTTTGAAAGGAGGCAACAAGGCCAGAGCCCACAACTTTAAAAAAGTGCACAAGACCTTCGGTGCGTGATGCATTAAAAACACGGTGAATCAGTTCACCGAAATGCTGTGGGAGGTTTGTGTTCAAAAGGGCCTGTATTTCACTGTGGGTACTCGCCACCTGGAGAATGAATGTCTCCCGGGCGGATGTGAGCATAACCTCCTGGTTCAATAATAGTGCCTTTATTCTGCTCAATTTATTGAAATCTGCCTTCAAAGTCGGAATGGAAGGCCAAATGGAACTATCTATGATGTCGTGCGGGGGAGGAAAAAGCACATTCTTGCAGCAGACAACTCTGTGGGAAACTGTTACAATATAGGGTATGCCTGCAAGCATCCCATAGCAGTCTTCATTATTCAGAAGGAGATAGCTACCATTGGCAAGCACAGTGAAAGTAGGAGATATAGCAGGAGCAGGAATGCCCTTTAAAACACAAGCAAGATTCGGAGCCGAAACGTTACAAGCTCCGTGTAATTTAATGTTTTTGCAAATAAGGGAATGACCCACAGTAGAATCGCATGACTCCCCTGTGAGAAAAACCTCCTTACCGTCCCTGAGGCATCGGTACAGGAAAGGAAGGGACCAAAGTTCATGCAAGAAGGCACTGCCCAAGTGCTGAAAACGGCCCACAGGATAATGTTTCATGCATGAACTGAATTCAAACAAAGAAAAAGGCAAGGCTATAACCCTGTGTACTAGCCACACTGCAGAATCCAATTCCGCTACAGAGAATGGTAAGGGCTCTATTTTTTCGATATGTAACAGAGTGTATGTTGCATCTTTCATGGACATGAACTGCTGTTTTTCAGTTAAATTAAAAGGCAGGAATAATGCAGAGGTGTTCAAAAAGTGCCAAGGAACTTTACCCAGTTTAAGTGTGTGTAAAGTCCATGCAAAC
Source organism: Calotriton arnoldi (assembly GCA_963921515.1). Taxonomy (NCBI): domain Eukaryota; kingdom Metazoa; phylum Chordata; class Amphibia; order Caudata; family Salamandridae; genus Calotriton; species Calotriton arnoldi. The sequence goes on along the minus strand of CAWUFW010006396.1, from coordinate 593,474 downwards.
TGCATTACTGAACGCAATTGATTTTGACCATGATACAACACAGAAACATCATCTTGTACAATATCAACAACAGAGGAAACAATATTCTCTAGTGTGTAAATGCGGGAAGACAGGGTATTAATACTATTGTCAACAACAGCAAGCACCTTTTTTAAATTTGCTTGATCTATTTCCCGAAGACAGGAAGCAGCTTCAATTTGCGAAAGCTTCCAGAGTTCATTGTAAGTTTCATAAATGAATCTCTTAGGTCGAGGGCCACGAGGCCCCAGAACAAAGTCGGACAGATCAATGTTGCCTGATAGGAGGGATAAATGTTGTTTAACAGAATCTAAGGAAGAGTGCTGCAACCACTGTTTACACAATTTACCAACAGAATATGTTGTAACAGTACGAGAATCAGAAAACCTTGGATCTGGTTTATCCTGTTTGTAACCAGGATCCGTGTCATGAAAGCGCAGTTGGCAGGCATTAGAAGCAATGGGCCAAACCAACCAGGGTGACTGAACAAACGCAGAGACATTGAACGAATTGTTCTGAAACAGAGCTTGTAAATGTGTAAGGGACATATTAAAGCGCAAGCTCTCGTTGGGAGTGGAAGACCATACGGGAATGGATGGGGCATTTAATTGTTTTGAAGTAGCCAAACCCCAACATGTCGTTTGATAGATAGTATGATTCAAAAATAAAATTTGGGCCGGGATGAGGCAAGCACGGTGCAAGGCTTCTGTGCCTTGTACCTGCCATGACTTGGAGCCCCAAATAGATTTCAAGTCAATGGTGTCCCGCCAATGTTCATACCCACCCACAGCTAAGGCGGTCAAAAAGGAACCCGAATACAGTAACTTGGTGTGGGTCAACATGATCTTCTGTGTAGATGAAGTGTTTAATTTAAAATAATAGGACCCAGGGTTCGATCTATCAAAGTCTGTAAAATAAGTAAACTTATTTCTAACAGTCTGGGAACTACCTGGCAAAGGGGTCGGACAATGTTCCCATTGGGTGTAATTAAAAGGACCCCAAAGGGTACTGGGTTTATGGAGAAAGTGGTTGCCCCAATGCTGGTAACAATACAAATCGGCATAACTTGCAGAATTCATGTACAAATCTTCAGCATTAAAAGCAGCATAATATTTCAAATCAGCAAATAACGATTCGACTGCATGTACATCCCAATCGTCAGAATGAATATTACTATTAACGAGATCACCCATTGAAACACGGAGGACATTCGGTACATTAATAATCTCGGTTGGTCCATGAATTTGGAAATTTACTGCATCCCATTCGATGCCATCAGCGACTGGAAAAGCTGAAATGTTCACCAATGTGTGGTCACGCTTCATGATGTGAGAAGAAGAATGCGGAGCCAAAGTTCCTGCGACACAGTTCACTGCAGAGCGTTCAGGTAAATAGTGACCATTAATGAGCAGAAAAAAAAACTGTGACAAAGCCAATGGACATGAACAGAAAAATCAGGAATAGTACCAACCAGATGTATGTCCATGGAGGGATCAAAAAATTGTCTCCGAACCAGGATACAAAAATACTGAATCTGGACGGGACAAGTGCTGAGGTGGAATCCGAGTCAAAGGAATAACGTGTTGGGCTCAGTGGCGTTGTTGGTAGGTGAGCCACGGACTCGGTGGCGGGGTAGGTATACTCGGTCTCCTCGTTGCAGGGGGAATCCGTGTAGTCGAGTAAGCGATCAGGCAAATCTACCATCTCGATAGCAACATCAGTGACCGTTCGGGCTGGATGGCCACAAACATTTGTCCGGGAAATGACTGGACAAGAGACCGCTGGTGTTACACTATTCAGGATCGGCCAGATGTTGTAGCTTGACATTTTCCACTGAGATGAATCTGTTGTCCTTGCGACCAGGAAGCGGTGGTAAGATTACTGTACGAGTACCCTTCAAGCCAAGAACTGTAACCGGTGCACGATAAGAGGGGCCAAATTCTTTTTTGTTCTCCACCTTCTCTCGGACCAGGTCGCCAACTTTCGGAAGCCAGCCGGCAACCGGAATCTGCCGCACAGCGTCTGTGGCTGAAGGTAAATGTTCGATTGCAAGTTCGTCTCAGGCTTCTTGTAAGTCCTGTAACATAGTAGAATGGTTATCTACATCAAAGATTGCGGACTGCGCCGCCATGTCTAGACCATCAAGGTCGGGCACAAACATTTGTATGCCAAAGAGCATCTCGTATGGGGTCCGCCCACCCAGAGGTCTTCTAGGGAGATTATTAAGTGCACGTTGTACGGTATACAAGTGGGCCAGCCAGTTCCTGCCAGTACCTAAGACTCTAGCTGTCAAGGATTGCTTTAAGTCACGGTTCATTCGTTCAACAATCGAATTGCCCTCAGGCCGATATGGAGATGAAAATTTCACCCGCACCCCCAGTGACCCCATTGCGTCCTTATACGCCTTAGAGGCGAATGCCGGACCTTGGTCAGAATGGAAGGTGCCACAGGCAAAAATTCCCACAGAGACACGCAACTCCCTTATGACATTTCGAGCATCAGCACTCCGTTGTGGCCAAACCCAGATGAAACGTGTGCACGAATCCACTGCAACTAAGATGTACTTATACGCAGTGTCAGAAGAAAATGGACCGCAGTGATCCAGGTAAACACACCCAAAAGGTCTGTTTGAAATGCAGAGCGGTGTCTGTGGTGGCTGCGTAACCGTGGAAGGCTTAATCTGCTGACAAACGTCACAAGAAAGCACATAAGTACGGGTCTGTTTATATAAACCACGCCACCAGTAACGCTGCTGCAAGATGGAAACCGTCGCAGACACGCCAGCATGAGCCGAAGCCATGCCTTCGTGTGCGGCCGTTATCAAGGAAAGTCTGCGGTCCGCGTTGGGAATCAGCCGCTCACCAACGTCTGGAATTCTTAAGAGTATTTGGAAGGGAAACCCCTTGGGTAATTAGCACCTTCCTTTGTTGCAGTAATAGCTGCCAAAATATCATTATCTATTTTAGTCATGGATCTTGTAACTGCTGCGACTGAGCACGTGGCTACTGCTGATTTGGCAGCTTCATCTGCCAAACCGTTACCAACAGCGTGTGTGCCCACATGCTGGTGGCCAAGAGTGTGAATCAACTGTGTGAGAGGCAGACGTTGTTTCAAATCTGCCACACGAACCCAAAGCATTTTATGCTTAATTGTGCTGCCTTTTGCATCTCTATAGTCGTTTTGCGACCAAAAGAACAGATTGTCATTGAAAGACTGAACACAGTAGTAAGAATCGCACACAATCAGAGTTGTCACATCTGGATTAGCGAACTCAAGTTTGAGCACCAGAGCGTGCAGCTCGGCCAATTGTGCAGTACTGTCTCCTAGTGCCTGAGTGTGCACTACAGTCTGTTTGAACTCTCCGTTCACCATAGTACCTGCAACAATAGCACATGCTGCTGAATAAGCATGCTTGGAACCCGTGGCCGGTTGTGCCGAACCATCGGTATAGATAATACATTTGTACTCCTCAAGCGGTAGCAAGGACAGAGGAGGAGGATGAACAAATTCACACTGTAAAAACTCCTGCATCTGAAGTGAAGAATCAAAGATAAAAGTGACATCCGGAGATGTCAGTGATGTTGCCCATTGTATCCAACGGGGGTGCAAAGCCTTAGAGTTCAGTACACTTGCTTTCGTCACCGCCTCAAGGGCAGGATAGGGTGTTACCACCAAAATGCGTTTACCCTGTGCCAGTGCGCGTTCTTTCAGAATCGCCATTTGCACTGCAGTCAGAACTTTCTCCACAGAGGAAAAGCGCATTTCTGCAGAAGTGTAAAGATGTGACTTGTATGCAATTGGTACTGTGTCACCTTCGTTAAAGGTTAAATACGTAAAACCCACTGCCCCTGGAACGATTCTAATCACCAGGTTTGTGTGGTTGTCACGAGTCAACAAGAATTTTGATTCAAGTAAATCTGACTACAAAGACTGCAGTATAGAGGAATGCTCAGGAAGCCAGCATGACTTCGAAAAGTTAGGTTGTATCAAGGCATAAAGAGGCTTGATACGCTGGGCATATTCGGGAATGTAAGTACGCCCGCAGTTCAGAAATCCCAGCAAAGACTGAAGTTTCTTCAGAGTGGTTGGAGGGCACAAGAGTGCGCATTTCTCCAAAAAATGGGGAGCTAAGCCCTTACCTTCATTATTGAGCTCATAGCCCAAAAACAATACGGTAAATTCAGCAATGTGAGATTTGGCAAAATTAAATTTGTATCCTAAGACTGCAAATTCTAGAATAATGCGGTCCACTCGGGAAAGATGCGGCCATAATTCGTCGTCTGTCAGATAGATATCATCGACGTACGAACACGCATCTGGATCTATGCTGTCCAACAAAGAGACAACACGGGCGGCGAATACACCCGGACTGTTCTGGTAGCCCATGGGTAAACGCCGGAATTTGAAATGTTTACCACCGGAAGTGAAAGTGCTCCATTGGCTACACTCCGGGGCTAAGTTGTGTGTGTAAAATCCATTGGATAGGTCAAGTGTCGTTTTGTATTTTTTACGAACAAGACTGTCTACTAGCGCAGAACTGTGGGTATTTTGCACCGCAAAGGTCCGACAATGAGAGTTCAAATGTCAGTAATCCAAAACTAGGCGGTACGATCCATCGGGTTTAGAAACCGCGAAAAGGGGATTATTCATGGGTGACACGCATGTTTCAATTACTCCTTGATATTCTAACTGTGTCAGAATGTCGGAAACGGGACCTTTAGCTTCCCGCTTGATGGGATATTGGGGTTGAGGCTGTGGCAGCGACCGCAAAGGAATATCATGGGGCGGAGAGTCTTCATCCCAGCCCACGTGGTTGCGGTATAACGCCGGAGCTAGGGACACAGCCCACTCAGCTGCGAGAGCCTCCGCTTTGTCCTTGGGGACATGATGAGAAAAGCTCGGAAGGATCACCTCCTTCCCTCTACGCGCAGCAAGTATGAATGGGGGCGGCCAATCCGCCTCCCCCAACAAAATGTCGTAAGAAGAGGTCAGATTCTCACAAAAAAAACCTTTAATAACACTCTGTATGTCACCTTTAATTTGAATGACAATACTATATAGTCTGTCAGGGGGTGCCACTCGGGTGTCAGCTGTCTCGACAGTAATGAATGTTTCAGTTGCTGTCGCCTCCATATGAGGACGTAGCGCCTCCCGCACTATGGTAACTTCCGCGGCGCTGTCTAGGAGCGTCACTGCCCACGTCCAATTCAGGAGTCTCGTTCTCACCGTCTGTGGCATACCTCGCTGTTACAGCTGCAACTTTTTTCTTCTGAAACTGTGGGCGAGAACGTGGAAATTCTTCTGGTTTCCCTCGGACTTGTTGTCGAGGTTGGTCTCGTCCCTGTGGAGCCTCTCGACCCCTGCCTCTAACCTGGCGTTCTCCTCCACCTGTCTGGGAGGTCGACGGTGCCTGTGAAGAACGAGGAGAACGCGAATCAGGGACTTGAAATCTCTCTGGAGATTTAATTCTCGCTCTATCGCGCAAATCATAAGTGCGTTCAGACGATACGGAAACCGGGGACGCGCCTCGCGACCCTGGCTTCTTCTGTTGCTTTCCCTGTTTTTTCAACCTCCAGCTCTTTTTAGTAAAGAACGGTTTCTCATCTTTCTCAGATTGAGTTTTTGGTTGTGGTTGCGATTGTGTTTGCGTTTTAGCAAAAGGCTTAACTCCCAGGCTATTGCGGCCAATGGTTTTGTAAGCCTGAGCAATAATTTTCGGTAATTCGCGCGGCTTGTCCGGTTCTGGGATCAAAGCCAAAGCATTAGCTACTTGAAAGTTAACTCCATCGCCCTTGACATTCGCAAGGATCAAATCAGCTACTACATCGAACACTCCCACCAGTCTCATCCCTAATTCCACAGCCGCCTCAGGGCCATGCTCATCCTGCACTCGTTTAATTACAGAGGGGAGAACTGTCATGGAAGGAGTGCCGAAACACTTTGCATATACTGCTGCGAATACCTTACCCCAGTTGTTGCATTCTGCCAACTCAGGGATCAAGTCTTTTGGCAAACTAATCGTCAAAATCCTGTGTTTTTCCACAGGAGAGGTATTCGGAAAAACTGCCTCCAGCTGGTCAAATTTCTCTGCAAGCCAATAAGGGAAATCGTCCTTATTTTGTGGGCGCTTGCCCATCACCGAATTAACCATGATGGGACTTATGGTTACACCGCCCGGTCCAGCTGGATGCACTGCAACTCCAGGCGGGGCTCCCTGGATGTTGCCTGTAACAAACTGTACTAAAGCTCTATGCACACGTATCAAAGACGAATGCAAATCACGCAGTTCAGCGACTGCAAGCGTCATATAACGCGGATGTGGGGTATACCCGGCCAAAACAGGCCAAGTGGCCCCTTCAATCAATAAGGGGCCTAAACGAACCGCGGTAACCGGTTGGGGGAGGGCGCCATCAAACCAAACACGGTGTTGCCATGCCGTGAGCGGTACTTCAAGATTCCTATAAGGCCTATAGAAATTAGGAAGAGCGGTGGCTGTATATTCATGAAACAAATTATCAGTCCCATCACCGCTGGAAAGGTGACCCAAGAGTAAAACACCTCAAAGTGGTAAGCGGGATCCGCTTGTACCACAAAGATCAGATCGACACCCGCGTCAGGCACTCCATACGCTGTCAATTGAGCCCGGAGCGCTGCGCGGCTATGTGCCGCAATTTGAACACCCATTTTAGGCTAAAAATATTCGACAACCTAAAATGAGGCAGCACAATATAGGGTTTTATTTAAACACCTTTTAACAACTTCAAGCTTGAAAGAACCTATAAAAACGTCAATATAGGAGGTATCACCCTCACACACGCTTCCGGAAGCGGCTGCGAAGGGGGTTGTGGACAAGCACAAGTACTACTCAAGCGTCTCGCAGATAAGCAGCCCACTACGTTGGTGGCGCCATGTTGTAGGGATTCTGCACATACACAGAGCTATGCACAGGATAATAGGACCTCGGAGTATAGTGGTGAGCCAACCATACACCTTAGTACCCACAATCCCAACCCGACTAGCTTTAGCGTCTCATTAGCAATGATGCTACCAATGATTAGACAACCCAGAACACGGTCTCTCTCTCTCAGGACTCGCAGGAGCGAAGACACCCTTTCATAATTCACTCATACCTGTCCACAACGTGCGTAATAAGAGACACTGTATAGTTTAAAATGTTTATTTCAACAACCGTGCTCTAAGATGCAGTACACGTGCCAGTACTATCAGCATAATGCATAAGAATAAAACAATAAGCATAGTTACAATTCCATAGAATACAAACGGGGAAAGCATTTAATTAAGCAGTGGATATAGGGCTAAATGACCATACCACCCTCCCCGTGCTAGTAGTTAGTTTATTATAAAAACAGAAGACCTCTGGGCATTGTCAGGCGAACCCCCATACCTCAATATCTAGATGCAAGGTTTACATCATCAGACAAGCACAGCTCTTCTCTCTGGAAAGGATTTTCTCCAAGTGTCTCTAACAGTGAAATCACAATATTAAAAGCACACAAATTTCTCCAGTGCAGCTGCATTCAGTGTTATGTCTAAGTGCGAGGGGCTGACCAGATCAGCAAGAACAAGGGACATTGTTTTTCGACCTTGTACATGATGTGCAGACAAACCCAAAGGGAACAGGAGGAAAGGTGAAAGGCAGAAAGGCAGACAGTTCTAAAATAGCCGGGCACAAGCAGAGGCTGGAAAAACAAAGGCACAAAGTAACGTGCGCAAAAAAGGCATCATGGCAGCCAGGCCCAAGCCAACTTAGCAAGGCAGTCTATGAGGCCACAAACCACACGACAGTGCTCGGACGTTGTCTTCTCACCGTTTGTTTGGTCTGCTTTTATGGTGTTTGTTCCCGCCTGACGGGTGTGACTTACGGGCCTGTGGCTGGTTTTCACTGCTTTTTGTATCGTGCTTGGCCTCATCGCAGCTATTTTTGCGTTCGTGTTTCGCATTTTTGAGGCGTGGAGTTGATTTTAACGCGGACAGTTGTCGGGTTATATGGGGACTATCGCATGGTACCGCTGTGTTGTAAATACTTGGTTAGCACGGCGTAAATTTCCCGCGATGGACTGCGATGTTTAAGGTTGCGTTAAGTAACTTTTGCGATGGTTATCGCACGTTCTTGTGAATATGCCCCACAATGTATTGTATATGAATTGTGTTTTTAAGTTTGTAAAATAAAAATTTTGCTAAACTGTTTTTAATTTATATCCACTTCTTATGTGTTAACACACTGTTTTTTTGGTCAGAACAGCAACCCTCAATATTGTATGTATGTGGTTTGGAGGGAGTGAGGAGTGACAAGGGGTGTTAAAGTAATCTCCTAAGGACATTTTCTTGTTGTTTAGTGGTAAATACGGCACATTTGTGCCCTTTCATGCAGTGCACCAAGGTGGCTTGCTGTGCTGCGTGATAATTTGGAAAATATGCCCCTTTGTTAGGAGTCCAGTTAGTACGTCAGGTGCAAGCCAAAGGACTAGCAGTCTCACAATGCTCTCCTATGTAAAATGTTTGCAGTGCTGCAAGATGGTCAGAGACTATATGTTGCCCTCAGACCATTAAATAATATAGAGTCCGTTTGCTTTGAAGGATATTTGTAGTCTGGCATTGTCATCCAACAATTAGTTCTCAGCTCCACACTCGACCCCAAAACATTTTATATATGGTATAAGACTTGTTGTCTGATCTAAAAAAAACAAAAACAAAAAAACAGGCAGTCTTATGTAGCATTCCTAAGAAAGGTCATTGTTCCTCAGCAAATGGTGGAATAACTGCAGATTGTATTTCAGGCACTCAATGCTTCATTGATGCTGAACACTGCCACTTGACGTGACAGCACGTGATTCTCTTATTTTAAATGTGCTTGTTACCGCACAAATTTTGACTTTTGGTTCCCAATAGTCTACATTTCAGCTATTTAAGTTTGTCTCGATACACAGGAGCATTTCTATTTTCTGGCTGGATCCTAAGGGGCTTATTTAGAAGTCCCTTGCACCGCTGGTACATCACCTGCTGACCAATACTTACAAGGACACATAAAGCCACCCTGCGTGGCTTTACGTGTGCTTGTAAATATTGCCCCTTCTCACTCAACACTTTGCGTGTAAGGGGAGTGACATGGACATTGCTGCGGGTGTTCCCATGCAACACCCATGTATTCTGATGCATTTCCAGATTTACAAGAAATTGTAAACCTGGAAATGCGTAAAAATGCTACGCCAGTGGCGTAGCAAGGCGCAACGAGGAGAAATATTTACATTTCTCCTCCTTTTTTCACTCTTTCAATGCGTGCTGCATTCTACAGCATGCATGGAAAGAGGAAATCACCTCAATTGATTGTTTTTGTGCAGGAAGGTGTCCTTTCCTGCCCAAAAACAATCTCCCCACGGTGCAGGCATACTTGCACAATGGTGCAAGGGTGCCTGCGCCGGCGCATGGCAGCCAGTTGTGTGCTTTGAAAGTGAGTCAGTACGCTGCAGGCAAATGGCTTGTGGCTCGCACTGAGGGGCATATTTACGAGCCCCTATCACCATCACAAATTCACTTTCAGTGACGTTGTGATGGCGATAGGGGCCTTGCCTTATTTACAAGGCAGCGTTAAGCCACTTAACGTGGCTTAACGCTGCCTTGTAAATAATGCCCCCTTGCACGCTATGCTTAGTGTGAAAGGCGAGGGCAATGGGTGTTGCTGTGGGCATTCCACGGCAACACCCATTGATTATGACGCTGCCTCCTATTTACAAGGGAGGTGTAAATAGGAGGCAGCGCTAGAATTAAGACCAGGGAACACCTGGTCTTACCATGGCGCAACGAGGAGAAATGTTTCATTTCTCCTCGTTTTTGCTGTTTTCATGTGTGCTGCATTGTGCAGCACACATGAAAACAGCAAAAGGCCAATGATTGTTTATGTACAGGAAGGTTCCCCTTCCTGCACATAACCAATCATTTTTTTAAAATGCCGTTTTGCAACTTCTGTGTGTGCTGCATTAGGCAGCACACGTAGAAGTTACAAAGCAGCATTTAAAGATTGTTTATGTACAGGCAGGGGGACCTTCCTGTTGATAAACAATCTTCGTCTGAACGCAGACACCCTTGCACTATGGTGCAAGGGTGTCTGCGTTGGCGCTAGGCTGTTAAACTTAGTACCAACGCAGGGGGAAACGCAGGGTTGCACCATATTCTTGTAAATATGGTGCAGTCCTGCATTTCAGAAGTGGCAGAGCGTGCCGTTAAGCCAAGGAGGCTAACGAAACACTCCGCCACTTCTTTGTAAATATGCCCCAGAGTCCCTTTCATTGTAAATATGGCCCTAAGTATTTATTTTGATGGGCCAGCCCCGGCCTACACAGGACTGCAAATCTATAGAACATATAAGTCAAACTCCTGCAACATACAGGGGGGCAAATTTACAAGCCCCTTGCGCTGCCAGTGCATCACTTTTTGTGATGCACCGGCAGCGCATTTTTCTGCCCCATATTTACAAGGACAGGAAAAGTCACCCTGCGTGTCTTTTCCTGTCTTTGTAAATACGGTCCCTTTACATGCAGCACTTTGCGTGAGAGGGGTGTTCCATGGGTGTTGCTGTGGGTGTTCCCACGGAACACCCATGGAATCGGACATATTTCCAGATTTGCAAGAAATCGTAAATCTGGAAATGCGTCTGAATGCTACGCCTCCCCTGGGGATGCATTTCTCCACGGTTTTTTTCCTCTTTCTATGCGTACTGCGTTCTGCAGCACACATAGAAAGAGGAAATCACCTCTGGTGATTGTTTATGTACAGGAAGGTGTCCCTTCCTGCACAAAAACAATCCTTTAAATAAAGACGTTATACAAGTTCCATGTGTGCTAATGAGGCACACATAGAAGTTGTAAAACGCCATTTCTGATTGTTTATTTGCAGGAAGGGAACCCTTCCTGCACGTAAACAATCATCCCTGTGACCCAGGCATCCTTGCACCATGGTGCAAGGGTGCCTGCATCGGCGCATGGCAGCAGTTTGTGCACCAGCGCAGTGGGAAGCTCAGAGATGCAACATATTGTTGTAAATATGTTGCATCCCTGTGCTTCCAAACTAATGCAGCACAGCAAAATGACTTGCTGCCCCGCGCTGCGTTAGTTAATTGTAAATCTGCCCCAGTATTTGGAAGGAACTTGCCCAGCAGCAGAAAGAGCAGCTCTCTTCAGGGACTGTTTCCATAATGGGAGCAAGAAACCGATGAGCTAACTGCTCTCTCTTCCTCTGCATCTTTGTCAGTAGTCCTAGCACTGACAGACCATCGTTAGTTTGCCACCACCACAGAAACATGACCATGAGAGTACGACAGAACAGCCAGTCGGGAGTAGCCACGACAGTTAAAAGCCTCAGGGCTTAGAAGAAAGAACACATACGTCACGTCCATCATTAATTAGCGTGAAGGCCGATTTTGAGCCTGCCTGCTATTTGCTTTCAGGTCACTGGGTGGCAATGTTGCATTGATTTCACTTCGGGCATTTGCTTATTAATCGATAAACGTGCTGGAGAAACTAATATATGCGTGTCGACTGTACATGACGCATATAGAAATAGCAACCAAATAAAGCATGCACTGCATGTATCCATGTTGTATGGTTTATCTGGCCTCTCAGGGACTGACATGGTGAGCACTGTTTATGTCTGTTGCGTCTGGTACTGTTTGATGCAATACATGTTAGGAAAATGCTCGGGACACACGGAAATATTCGAGGTTTCCATGGGCAGAGGAACCAAGGAGGTCGTAGAGGACTCATAAGCCAGTAATTAGGTCTCGCCTACGCAGCGCGCATGCGCTGCTTAGGAAAGACCTCTTGGAATCAATTCAGTTTTTGCCCTAAAAACGTGCACGCGTTGCATTGCTTTCAATGGCAACGCGTGCACGTTTGGCGATTCCCTTGCGGGAGCGAGCGGCGCCATCTGGTACCAATTATCGCGCTCGCTCCCGCAAGGGAAACGCTGCGCCTCCCTGCTCTTGGCCGCACTCCCCCACCCCTCCCGTCCCACTTGTGAGCGCGAGCGCTTGTTTTTCCTAGAGTCGCCTTCATTTGCAAACAGCGTTTTCCATTCATAAAAAAAGAGCTGGCGTGCGCCACTGTTAGGAGGGAGGGTGCGCTGCGTGGAAGAGTCCGCGGTCTGGCCCAGCCGTTGGGCAGAGAGGCCTGGCTAGGTGAGGGGGAGTTGCCAGCCGCCTATAATATGAGCAGATGGCCCCCTTTTCTTTTCTGCCGCGCTCAGTCTCTTGATAGGTAGGGTGAGGCCCAAGACTGCGCAGCCCCGAGCAGGCCTCCTAGTTGGTGGTGCTGCCTCGCTCTGAGCAGTCCTTGAAAATTTTCTCGTTGCCCTTTAAAGCTCGTAGGACGAGAAATGACCACTCTGCATCCGCGCGAGCCTGCAGCTTTCGCTGCGCCTCATAGCCCTTCTTGGTGATATTTGGATAGCCCATGAAATCCCAATATGCCAGTCTAAAGTGGGGCGGTTCGGTTTAACACCTATGTACTTAGTTTGAATAAGCTCGTAGTTGTTTTTTTAACCAATTTCTAGATTCTTACACTTTGAAAACGAGCTGTATTGCCGGACACAATACAGCTCACAAAACTTCACATTGGTTTCTCCGAGTTTTAAACTTCGCGGCCTTGGGTGTATTGCTCTTAAAGTGTCCGCCTTTTTCCCCTCTTCCAATATAGGAAGGAAGGCAGCAATATGCTTTTAATGCACATGTTAAGAAAAACAAATAAAGTTATTTTAAAAGCTATAAAAATAACGACATTAAAGTCTCTGTAGTTTAGTATAAAGTAAGAGTGAAATGTGTATTGCTGACAACTTTTCATGTTGCCTATATTGTGCCATCCACCTCATAGAACGTTAGAAAGTGAATTTCAATCCCCAAGTAAAGTGCATTGAGTAAACTGGATTTCTGAACTAGTGGGAGAGCAAAGCAATAAGTAAATAGTCATGCATTCCAGTCCTCATTGAGGAGGGGAGGGGTCCTAATGGTAATATAACATGACGATCTATGTGGAACCATCAAATCCTCAGTTGCGTTTTGGTAGCGTTATTAAAGCTTCCATTTACTGTAAATACTATGGAAGAACTCAACCAAAGGTTGTGTCGGTACAGTAGTAATCCAGTAGGATATGTTTTATGTTTATTTTTAATAAACTTTTTGGGTCCACGCTGCCGGAAAGCATTTCCTGAAAACACCGATTAGATCGGTTTTGCCCGCTTAAGCCTTTTCGGGCGCCCTTGTTCTGTCGTTGTAATGTTAACTAACGCCAAGGATGGGCTGGTGAGATATTGACATGTAAATTCGCATGGCTCGGTGATGCCCCTTTGAGTGTAATGTAATTTTACAAGGTTCTTTTTGTTCTCTACTCTCTCCACCTTAATGTGAACTCCGGGCGATTGCATAGTTAAGTTATTACATTACTTGGTTATTCTTTTGTGAAGATGTGTTGACTTATTTCACTACCGAGGTTATGTATATGGAATTAGTGGCAGTATAAGGAATCCAGGTTGGAGACGCATTTAATAATCGTTGAAAAATAAACTGTCGTACATGGAATAGTTGGATCTATTTTTGATCAGACTTTACTTGAAAAGGTGGCGGTGTGTTATGGCCACATCGGGAAGTGATTAACTTGTTATGATGCCTGCTCTTTTGACATCCCATGGCATGTTTTCAAAAAAGTATGTAAAATAACAGCAAAACTACAGGATACTCCAAGCGGTTTTTACTGACATAGTGGCGCCTTTTAGCTTGAAGTACACTACAGTGCTAAAACAGGGGCCTCGCCAACAACATTTTAATTTTTAAAAGCCCCATCACATACAAGAATACACGGAGCTTTTCTAACACACGATAATCGTTTACTTACTTTTTAAGTGGCATTTTTTAAGACTAATGCCCACTGTCTCCATACCTTGGTCCGACATCTTGTACACCTTCTTTTTTTTTGGTTTGTTTGAGTGATTTCAGATCGAATTTTAAATAATTGACTTTCTCCATCTTTTTGGGGGGAGCAGTAGCGGCTGTTTTCCCGCTATTACCGCCCTCTACCTCTTAATTCAGCATTTGTGTGAGGTGGCTTACAGAGTTTCCTGGGTCCTTCGCAGGTTTTTCCTGACATTGGTGGCATCCTGCTTAAGGACCATTACTAATTTGCAGCTGCGTCCACAGAACTGTTGGGTAGAAAGGGTATCAAATAAAAGTGAGGCAAAGCAGGGTCACAGTCCCGGACACCACTCCTCTTCTCAAGCTCCAGTAGCTATATTTTCTATTGACAGTATTGTTTCAAGCACCAATGTCAATAAACATTTAACGGAGAACATTGACACACTCGCAGTTGGTGATTTGGAAATGTCCTCTCGCATTGGAGCTTTCGCTCCCTCGGCCTTCTGTTGATAGCTGTACTGCTTGCTTGACAGGTAGAGATCTTTAGGTAGTGATGGGGCCCTGTAAACTCATAGGAAGGCTATGCTAACACAGGGCCCCAAGGACCCATCTGATGAAATGCCTGCTCACTTTAAAATGCACATCCGTCACAGCGATATTCTGGTTTAAATAACTAGCAGCCTGTAATGGAACATTTTAGGTCCTTAGATTGGTTATCTTTGCATGCTTGAATACTCTTTAAAACGGGGATCGAACGGTAGCTGCTCGCTTGTACCTTGGAAGTAACTCCCTGACAACCCAGCAAATAGTTAGTTCAGAGGGTCTACTGTAGCCATATTTAAGAAGGTCACTTTGCAAGAAAAGGACAATATTTTCTTTGAGTGTGCTAATCCAAATTGGAAATTCCATATTTGATACAAAATCATGTATTTTGCTAAACTAACATGTTGATGTTTGAAATCGAAGTGATTTGAAAATCCAAAACATATTTACTCTTCTCTTTGATTTATAGTTAATATCGAGTTGTGGAGATTTATAGCCTTTAGTATTTCCTTTGTGTGGGTGAACACTTGCTGCTATTTCATTAGGCATGTGGAGGCATTTAATTATGATAACATGTTTCCTGACAGTGCTGTTAGTAACCCTGTGCTTAGTGTTCTCATACAGTATTGAATTTTAAGTATTGAGCAGCTAATACATTGTATCCAGAATATAGACTACCACAATATCGTGAAATTGAGTATATAGGGGTAAGTAAAGTTTTGATTTTTTTAAAGTCCACATTTATTTATCCTGAAGATATACATATATTAAAGGTACACAGATGTGGAGTCTAGAATACTTATCTATACATGTACCTTCACAGCATTGTATTAGTCAATATTCTGGATATATTTTGGTATTGCTCGGATGTTGTGACATACATCTGGGTGTCCACTACTTTCAGTAATCTAACAAGGTATGACCATTTCTGTGATTGCCTCTGATGCAGTCTCCAATGCTACAATTTTCAAAGTCAGTGGCTCAGTTCGATTTTCATCAGTGTAGCTCTCCTTAAAGAAAAGGTTAGAGACCCTTGCTTTAAAATGCTTCGAAATACCCGTCTGGGCAATTACTATCATAAATATGAAGGGCATCTACTATTCGAATTTCTAAAGTTTAAAATTGAATTATCAATATAATTAATAAGGTACTCTTTTTTAGGTCTCGGCCTGCACCAGCGCTTGCGCTGGTCTGGCCGAGAGTTTTAGTAAGCGGGTTTTGGAAGTTCAAACACTGCCTTTCGGCTGGCGACCAGCTTGAGTTCACGATGGCGTGCACGCGCAGCTGGCATCTGGGTTTCCTATCTCTTCCTCATTTCCTCGTCATGGCTCATTAACTCTCTGGACTCTGATGTTTCAATCGCAGCAGCAGCTCACATTACCAACTGAGGGACCTGGACTACAGTCACATGAAAAACAACAGCGATTAGCATTGAAATGCAAGCTTTTTTTTGTCTAGTTAGAAATATTGCTTCGGTGGGTTGATTTCACCTTATATCGCTATTTGTTTTATATTGGGAGTCACAGCCTAATTACCAGTATTTTTGTCTCTCACTGTTTTTTTAAAAATATTTATTCGCGCAAAGCACAAAGCTATATTTAAGGTTACTTTTTCCGCGTCACTTCTTCACTCTATTTAAACTCCACACCCCCCACTCTTATTGTCTCTCTCCTTCTCTCTCTCTACCCTCTCTAATTCTCTCTCTACTTAATTAACTCTCCCCTCTCTATCTTTTTTAGCCTTTCATTCTCTCTCACCCCTTTATCTGTTTCTCTTTCAAACTCCTTCATTCTCTCTCCCCTTCTTTCTCTCTCTCTCTCTCTATCCCGCTCCACTCTTTATGCTATGTACACCCTTTCTCTCTCTTTCTCTCTCACCACCCTCTCTAATTGGGCATTATATCTTCACTCTATCTCTCACTCGGCAACACCACAGCATCAATCAGAGCCAGCACAGCATCAATCAGAGCCAGCACAGCATCACTCAGCACCATCACAGCATCACTCAACGCCATCACAGCATCACTCAACGCCATCACAGCATCACTCAACGCCATCACAGCATCACTCAACGCCATCACAGCATCACTCAACGCCATCACAGCATCACTCAACGCCATCACAGCATCACTCAGTGCAACCACCGCATTACTCAGCACAACCACAGCATCACTTAGCGCCACAACAGCATCACTCAGCGCCGCCACCGCATCGCTCAGCGCCGCAACAGCATCGCTCAGCGCCGCCACAGCATCGCTCAGCACTGCCACTGCATCGCTCAGCACCGCCACTGCATCGCTCAGCACCGCCACTGCACCGCCGCCACAGCATCACTCAGGGCCGCCACAGCATCACTCAGGGCCGCCACAGCATCACTCGGCACCGCCACAGCATCACTCGGCGCCGCTACAGCATCACTCGGTGCCGCCACAGCATCACTCGGCGCCGCCACAGCATCACTCGGCGCCGCAACAGCATCACTCGGCGCCAAGACAATATCACTCCGCACCACCACAGCATCACTCAGCGCCAAGACAATATCACTCAGCACCACCACAGCATCACTCAGCACCACAGCAGTATCACTCAGCAACACCTCAGCATCGTCTCCGCAACAGTCACCACCACCACCACTACCACCTCAGCATCACTCAGCACCACCTCAGCCTGCTCTCGGAATCTGGCATCTGTTGATTCTCCCTAGCGTCTGGCCGCTGCTAGTGTTATAATACAGGTACTAGTTCCCAACCTTCACCCTCCGATTGTTTATGCCCCCTCAAAAAAAAAAGCTTTAACAAACAACCATTGCCAGCATTGCAAGAACAAAAGAAAACTGAGAATTTTTTATTGTAAATACTTTTTTTAATATGGTTGTTCAGTTTTACATAATGCCTTCTTGGTCATATATAAAGTAACAAAAAATGCTTCTGACACTTTTTTATTATAACTTTTCAGCATGCCGCACAGCAGCCACACTTCTCTACAGCACAGCTTGAAGACATTGGCAAAGTCAATAGCTCTGGCTAAACACTTATAAGGCCCCAAAGGCGAGACCTATTGGCTATGCCAATGCTTGTTTTTATTTGAGGGGGACAGAAGACTTGTGAGACAACCAGGTTGTAGGCCTTCATTATTGCAGGTTCAGAGCTAAACTTCATTTCACGTAGAAACAATCATTTTCAGAATTCCAAGTTGTGCGATAATTATCACACCCAGGGGCAGGTTCACAAGAAACTGATGTATCTGGACAGATGTGTAGTTTCCCTGCACCTCCATACGAAACCCTTGCACCACCATGGATGCGCAGTATTTACACCATGGCGCAAGGATTGACAGATGCGTCAGAAATTCTGACGCATCTTTTGGAGCAAAAGTGACGCATTACTGGAGTTGCTCATGAAAGTGACGCAACTCCAGCAATGCGCCACAACAGATAGCTGAGTCCAATTCAAAAAGCCCTGCGTCATTCCTTACGCCTGGTCTTAGCAGGCGTAGGGAATTTGACGCAGTGAAGGCATAGAGTGATGCAGTGAAATGTTGTAAATTTCACTGCGTCAGTTCTACATGGCTATTTGCGTGGGAGCGCCCACCCTGCATACATTATATCTGATGCAGGTATAATGTGGCACAGGGCTTTAGAAGGTGATGCATCTCCCTAGATGCGTCACGTAAATTGGCCGCAACGTGGCGCATTGTTGACACCGCTGCTGCGTCACAAAAAGTGTAGCAACGGCGTCAGAAAAGTGTCGTAAGGGGCTTGTAAATCTGCCCCCCACTATTTTCCCTTGACAGATTTTAGCAGGTGAAAGCTGCTAAATTTATAAGGGCGAAAGTCCTAGAAAAACGTAAAGCATGCAAAATTAGGGGGCATATTAACAAGCCCCTATTGCCACCACAACGTCACTTTTAGTGACGTTGTGATGGTGATAGGAGTTTTATGTTATGTTTATGTTATGATAGGAGTTTTGCCTTATTTACAAGGCAGCGTTAAGCCACTTAACGTGGCTGAACACCGCCTTGTAAATAAGGCCCCTGTTAGACCTGGCACCATTGGCGTGGGTCTCCCTTCCATTTTTTTGCTGTTGCCGCCTATGTTTCTGCTGGTTTAGATGCTTTAGGCACTTTGCCACTGCTGTTCAGTGCCAAAGTGCAAGTGCTCCCTATTGTACATTGTTGTAATGGATTAGTGACTCCATGATTGGCTTATCTGATTTACTTGTCAGACCCTAGTACAGTGCACCATGAGTGCCCAGGGCCTGTAAATCAAATGCTGCTGGTGGGCTTGCAGCACTGATTGTGCCACCCACAGAAGCAGCTTGTAAAATATGGCTCAGGCCTGCCATTGCAGAGCCTGTGTGGGGTCTGGGGCTGCCATGTCGACTTGGCAAGTGAACCTACTTGCCAGCCCCTAAAACTTTCCCTTTCCTACATGTTAGTCACCCCTAAGGTAGGCCCAAGGTACACCTATGGGCAGGGTGCATTGTATGTGAAAGGTAGGACATGCCCTGGTGTGTGTGGCATGTCCTGATAGTGAATTACTGCCAATTTCGTTTTTCACTATTGCAAGGCTATCTGTTCCCATAGGCCAGAATGGGGAGAGTTTATAACATCTTATAAACATAACTGACCCTAGGAACAAGATAGAAAAATAAAGTTTAGTATGCCTGAACTCAGAATGTTAAAATACATCTTTTAGTGTGGGTGAGTTTTACATTCTATGTTTGAAAATACCACTTTTAGAAAGTAGGTATTTTCTTGCCTAAACCATCCAGTATGCCTCTGCTAGGTTTGTGTATTCCATGTCTGGTTTGTGAGTGACAGGAGGCTGGAGAGGGCTTTGGCTCCAGCAGTCTGATGAGTCAGGGCTGGGCTGAATAGGACCTGGATTGAATAGAGAGTAGGGGGAGGAGATTTCCTTTCACATGCCTGAGCCTACATAGAATGGAAAGTAGGGGGAGGAGATTTCTTTTCAGCTACCTGGGCCAGGTCTGCTTTCAACAATGCTGTCTCCACCTCCTGCCAGGAAGCTGCACCAGGGAGGACAGAACTGGTTTGGGCTGGGTACAGACACTCTTTGCCTTCAGAGAACAAAGGATTTTGGAGTATAAATATTGGGGCCCAGACCCCAGAATTTTAGATTACTTCTGGGAATCAAGACGAACCTTTGCCAAGGAGAGAAACCAAGGAAGCTGAAGAAGGAGACTGCCCCTGCGCTGGTTACTGTTTGGGGTTGGCCTGCAGTGGTTACTTATTGCCAAGGAAAGGAGAAAAAGGAACTTTGTGTGTACTTTATCATCTTGAGGAAGATCTCCAAGGGCTTGAAGCTGAACTTGCCTCCTGTTCTGAAGTCTCAGGGACACAAAGACTTCACCACCAGCTCCCGCTGAATTTCCTTGCTGGGAATTCAACCTGCAGAGAGGTGCCTGCTGTTGTTTTGGGACCTCGAGAGACTGCGTGTTGCTGGGAGCTGGAAGCGCGACGCAACAAGGAAGAAGCGTGTTGCCGCCGCAGCTGTTGCCGTTGCATCGCTGAAGATGCTTGCCGCCGCCGCAGCTGTTTGCTGTCGCATCACCGACGAAGCGTGTTGCATCGCCGGAGAAGCGTGCCGCCGCTGCAGAGGTTGCCGTCGCATCACCGGAGAAGCGCGTCACAGGGCCTGTCGCGGCTCAAGAAACTACTGATTTTGCCGCACGGCCGTCGGGCGTGCACGCATCGCATCCAAGTTGTCGCATCGCAACAAAGACGCTATTTTGTCGCATCGCACCAGATCGTCGCATCGCGGCGCCATCTTGTTGCATCGTAACCGGCACGCAGTAAGAAACAGACGCTTTGCCTCCTCTCCGGTAAGGAACAGACGCATTTCCTCCCCTGCGCTGCAGTAAGGAACAGGTGCGCCGCCTCCCCTGAAGCAAGGAACTGACGCATCGCCTTCCCTGCGACCCTTTTGTTTATATTGCGTTACACATCCAAGGTACTTTGAGAGTAAAGTGTTGCATTTACCATCTACATTGAACTAAGCTATTTCTACCATTTGAAAGTCATATTTTTGAATACTGTATTGTGGATTTTTGTCGTTTGGTCTTGTGTTAAATCTAGATAAAGATTACTTATTTTTCTAAACTGGTGTGGTGTCCATTTGTAGTGTTTTCACTGTATTACTGTATGTGTTCACAAATGCTTTACACACTGCCTCTGAGATAAGCCTATCTGCTCGTGCCAAGCTACCAAGGGGGTGAGCAGGGGTTATTGTAGGAGTGTAGCCCCCTTACCCTGACTAGAAGCAAGGGCCCCTACTTGGTCAAAGGTACCTACCTCTGCCAACTAGAGACCCCCATTTCTAACAGCCCCCTTTCACGCTACACTTAGCGTGAAAGGGTCAGGCAATGGATGATGTGGTGGTTGTTCCACCGCAACACCCATTGATTTTGACGCTGCCCCCTATGTACAAGAGCAGCATAAATAGGAGGCAGCACTAAAATTAAGACCAGGGAAAGCCTGGTCCTAAACAGGCGAAACAAGGAGAAATGCTTTATTTCTCCGGTACAGAGCAAGAATATCGATGTATAAATATCGACCTACAGAAATATCGAGGGAAAAATATCGTGGGTAAGAAATATCGATGTAAAAATATCGTGTTAAAGAATATCGATTGTTAGGTAATTAATATCGATTGCAAAAATATCGAAGTGTTAAATATCGTTTACAAAAATATAGTTGTTAAAAATATCGATTCATTATTAATGTTATATATTTTAGTATTTTGTATGAGAATTGTTTGTATTTTTATTATATGTGTTAAAATTTTAGCAGTTAATATTTATTTTTAACTTGAATTTTGCGTTTTAGTTCCGTAGTGGCTTGTGGGTTTATAGGGGAATAGGGTGGGAAGTAATTTAATTGTATAGATTTTATTTATGATTTATAGTAGTTAATAATTTTTTCTAAATTGAATTTTGCGTTTTTAGTTCCGTAGCGGGTTGTGGGTTTATAGGGGAATAGGGTGGGAAGTAATTTAATTATATGAAATTTATTTAATAATTTATATTTATTCATAATTGTATAATTGTGATGTTATAGAGTTATAAATGTGTAAATTAATTTATTAATAATTGTTTGATAATTCGTTGTTAATTATTTTAAATTAATTAATTAATAAATAAATAATTATGTTAATTGTTTAATTAATTTTAGGTGTGTGTTGTGGTTTTATAGGTGTAAATGGTGGGAAGTAATTTATTTTTTATTGATGATTTATTAATTATTTGTTAATTAATTTGCATTAATTAATTTGTTAATTAATTTGTATTAATTAATTTGTTAATTAATTGGAATTAATTAATTACTAATTATTAATTGTAATTGTGTAATTAATCTTAGATGTGTGTTGTAGATATTATAGTGTTAAACAATGTGTAATTAATGAATGTTTATTTATTTATTTTTTAAATGATAATATATTTAAATTTCAATATTAATTATGTTAATAATGGAAATAAAATGTAATAAAAATGTTGATGTTTATTTTTTTTATTGGTGTGGTATCCAGCACTTTCCCTACTGTTGCACTCACTGGAGTGGGAATAGTAATTTTTACCCCTCCGCTATCCAGCACTTTCCCTGCTTTTGCACTCACTGGAGTGGGAATAGTAATTTTTACCCCTCCGCTATCAAACACTTTCCCTGCTGTTGCACTCACTGGAGTGGGAATAGTAATTTTTACCCCTCTGCTATCCAGCACTTTCCCTGCTTTTGCACTCACTGGAGTGGGAATAGTAATTTTTACCCCTCCGCTATCCAACACTTTCCCTGCTTTTGCACTCACTGGAGTGGGAATAATACATTTTACCCCTCCGCTATCCAACACTTTCCCTGCTTTTGCACTCACTGGAGTGGGAATAGTAATTTTTACCCCTCCGCTATCCAGCACTTTCCCTGCTTTTGCACTCACTGGAGTGGGAATAGTAAATTTTACCCCTCTGCTATCCAACATTTTCCCTACTGTTGTATTTATTGTGTTGCAAAATGTATTTTTAATATTTCTTTTAATAGTTTAATGTGTTAATTAATTATAGAATGTTTTATTTTATTTTAAATTATTCATATATGTATATATTTTATTTTTATATAATTTAAAAAGTTTATAAATTAAGTAAAGATAATAGTTAATAAAATGTTTTTAAGTAAATATATGTATTTGTACACATTTTTGTGTGTTTATATTTTATTTAATTAAGTTTATTTGTTATATTTAGTTAAAATATATATTAAATGTAATTTATTTTGTTAAAAATATTAATATTATTTAACATATTTTATTTAGGTTATATATCTTTTTTAAGTCGATATTTTTTACATCTATATTTTTTACTTCGATATTTTTGTATCGATATTATTGTACTTACCTGTTTAAGTATAGGGAGTCGATATTTTTGTATTCGATAATTTTTTCCACGATATTTTTGTAAACTATGGGGCATATTAGCAAGAAGAGACGATAATCATCGCTAACCCTGCTTAGCGTGATTTTTTTTATCGCCGGCTATCGCTGGAATATATCGCCACGCTAACGCTGTATTAGCAACGATTAGCGCTATGGCGATGAATATTCCAGCGATAGCGGGGGAAATGGGCCAACATCGCTGAAAAACCAGCGATGTTGCTGGAGAAGGGAGAACACCTTGCTGATACGACCCTGTGGTCGTATCAGCATAATCCACCCCCCCATGTTAGGTATGGCTAACACCTGCTAATTGCAGGTGTTAAATAAATGGCGATGACCCCGGTTAGCGCGACTTTTCACGTCGCTAACTGGGGCCATGGCCACCTTGCTAATAGGCAATAGGCCTGTTAGCGGGTGTTTCCCAGGTTTGTTCGTCGGGAACGCCCACTTTGCATGTCATTAGCGATAAATATCGCTGACATGCAAAGCGGTAAAAAAACGGGTGCTAATGCCCGCAAACTGTCTCTAACTGCTGTTAGAGACAGTTTGCTGATAGGGCGATATGAATATCGCCGCTTTAGCGGCAAAAAGTGCCGCTAAAGCGGCGATAGTGCCCTTGCTAATATGCCCCTCTATTTTTTACATCGATATTTAATCAGGGAACCATTTCTCCTTGTTTTTGCTGTTTCCATGTGCACTACCTTGGGCAGCACACAAAGAAACAGAAAAATGCCAATGATTGTTTATTTGCAGTAAGGTCCCCATTCCTGCACATAAACAATCATTTAAAAAAATGCAGTTTTGCAACTTCTATGTGTGCTGCATTGAGTAGCACACATAGAAGTTATAAAACTGCATTTAAAGATTGTTTATGTGCAGGCATTAACAATCTTTCCTCAACACAGGCACCCTTGCATTATGGTGCAAGGGTGCCTGGATTGGTGCTAGTCAGCTTAACTTAAGGACAGTGCAGGAGGAAACACAGGGCTGCACCATATTCAAGTAAATATGGTGCAGCCCTGCGTTTCTAAAGTGACGAAGCGTGTCGTTAGCCTTCTTGGCTTAACGACACGCTTCGCCACTTTCTTGTAAATATGCCCCTATGTGTGTTAAAAACGGGAGTTTGCGAAGTTCTCATAATTAGCTTTGGCATAATTACGTGAACTTTTGGAAAAATTATGGGCCAAATTTGCTACCATATTGTGTCATTGACCACTTTTGTGGCACATCCATGATGCAAAATGCTAGTAAATATTTACAACGCCATGCAAGGAGCGATTAGCACCGTCTTGCATGGCTTTGTACAAAAAATGCACCGCAATGCAGCGGCTTGCGCTGCATTGCATTAATTTTTTTCTGGGAGGCTTTCCATCGGTGGAGCATGGACGTTACCATGCATCCACCCATGGATTTCACGCAACCCCAGATTTATAAAGGTTTGTAAACCTGGGATTGCGAGGAATTGATACACGTCCCGGAGAATGGCGTAATGAGGAGAAAAATCTTTTTATCTTCTCGTTATTTCCTTTTTCTGTGTGCTGCAATCTGCAGCACAAACAGAAAGAGGAAAATGCCTAGAGAGATTGATTTTGTGCAGGAAGGTTTTCCTTTCTGCACAAAAACAAGGGCACCTGCGTTGGCTCTAGGCTGCCTGAAGTATGCCAGCACTATGAGAGAGCAGAAGTGCACCAAACATTAGTAGATATGGCGCATTTCTGCTCTCTCCCTTTCACACAGCGCAGCACAGCAAGTTGCTCTGCCTCAGTGCGTTGCGTGAAAGGTTAGTAAATCTGGCCCTCTGTGTATAATTACGTGAAAAGTGACAAAGGTATTTGGGGCTGTATTTTAGCATGAAATGTATGCCTGACAACCACTTTGGATGCAAGGATGCATTTCACTTTAAACTATTTGAGCAAAAACACAAAAGTACAGCGAACAACAGCCTCTAGTGTAATGTTGTTCTCATTGTTCCCATGCATTTGCAGTAAATATGTCCTGCGAATATCTCATTCGCAGTAAAACAAAATCTGCAGATGGTGTATAATTAAGCGATGTAGCATAATAGCATAATTTTGGGAATTTTGCATACCAAGTGTAACTCAAATTAGAGAAATTACACTAGATTACACCGGCTTAAAGCAAATTTCACCCAGACCTAGTTAAAAACAATTCTGCATGTTATGCCTTATTTCCAAATTTAAAACTGGGAAAAGGAGGTATTAACACACTAGTATAACCCCATGCCAGGGGTAATTGTATTTGCGTGCTGTAGTACACACTCCACCCTTTTCTGCAGTACTTTTAATCAGGGCCCATTGACTTAATTACAAGCTGAGATGAATTCCAATCCCTGAACAAATATCAGTGTAAGCCGGAGTTAGAATTCCGAATCATTGCACAATGATGTATACCCATAACAGATTTTAGCAGCGCAAACTTGCCTACATTTATCACAGGTAAGGGACTGGAAAAAAGATATAATTTAAAAATCTTTAAATCACTATTCCGCATTGTATATATTATTTTATATTGAAATCTCGTAATTGAATGTATTCGTCTACCCAGGTATATAACTTACCCTGGCGTAATTATATTTACCAGGTTCAGTATTATTAGATTATTAATATTAGCATTATGAATATCATAGTTAATTATTATCAGTGATAATATAATAATATTGATAATATTAATAAGAATACTAAGAAGAAAAAAATAAAGAAGGAAAAGAGGAATTCTTACCTGCATACTTCGGGCTTTCAGTGTTAATTACAACGGTTTTCTGTCCTGCTCTTTGGGGGACCCTAAGGGGGATATGTACAATGAAGTGGCGGAGTGAGGCGTTAGTTGTCATGGCTTAACGCCTCACTCTGCCACTTCAGAAACGCAAGGCTGCACCATATTTACAACGATATGGTGCAGTCTTGCGTTTTCCCCTGCGTTGGCACAAAACTTAGCAGTGTAGTGCCAACGTAGGCACTATTGCACCATAGTGCAAGGGTGTCTGCGTCCAGGGGAGGATTGTTTATGTGTAGGAAGGTGTCCCTTCCTGCACATAAACAATCCTGAAATGCCATTTTGTCACTTTCATGTGTGCTGCTTCATGGAGCACACATGAAAGTCACAAAATGGCATTTTTTTTTACAGATTGTTTATGTACAGGGAGGGGGACCTGGCAATCCATGGCATTTTGCTTTTTCCATATGTGCTGCACAAGGCATTTCACCAACTTAAGACCAGGTTTTCCCTGGTCTTAATTTTGGCGCTCCCTCCTATGTACGTTGCCCTTGTACATAGGGGGCAGCGTCAAAATCAATGGGTGTTGCGGTGGACGCCCACCGCAACACCTACTGCCCACCCTTTTCACACTAACCATAGCACGAAAGGGGGCCTTATTTACAAGGCAGCGTTAAGCCATGTTAAGTGGCTTAAAGCTGCCTTGTAAATAAGGCTAAGCCTCTATCGCCACCACAACGTCGATAAAAGTGACGCTGTGGTGGCGATAGGGGCTTGTACATATGCCCCTAAGTGTTAAGGTCCGTGGGTTTTGATCAGCTGCCTACATCTGGGCTCCTCCATCTTATTTTTTATTGACTGTGGCATGATGCCAGTATTTGGACTTCTTGATGGAAATGTCATATTAAGTAATGCCTTAAATTCTCATGTTGTGGAATGTAAAATTACCAAGAGGTCTGTGCATCGACCTGGGAATAACTGAGAATATAGCCAAAATGTAGCATTTTTTTTTTTTTTTTAACATGGAACAAAAGAATGCAGTGCAAGAAAGTGAGTATTTTCTTTTTTTTTTAAATGGCATCAACAAAAGATTTGCTATATTAAGTATCATCATTCAGGAACAGGCAGA
Organism: Calotriton arnoldi; assembly: GCA_963921515.1. Lineage (NCBI taxonomy): Eukaryota > Metazoa > Chordata > Amphibia > Caudata > Salamandridae > Calotriton > Calotriton arnoldi. The sequence goes on along the minus strand of CAWUFW010006396.1, from coordinate 566,697 downwards.
GTTGTAAAAAATCATTTTTGTCTATGTTTTTTGCAATTTTCTAATAGGTTACCAATATTTCCAATTTTTGAGGATCCTACCTACTTGCAATTTGAGGGGAGAGATGTGTAAAAATCATGCTTTAACCTGAAAAGCTGTACATTTCTGAAAAGCAGGCCAATTCTGAATTGAGCAAAGGGTCGTTGGTGTAAATATGTGTAAATAGCTCATGGTTTTCTGAAAAGAAAACAGTCATTGAAATTGAAAGGTAATGGAAGTAAGTAGGAAATAATAGACATTGGTGCCATTGTTTCATCTGTTTTTGAAGCGCAGATGGCCAATTTACAAAAGTGATACACCATTAGGTCCATCAGTCTCTTGCAATCAGAGAGACATTCAGGGGCATATGTACAAGGAGTTAACGCCGCTTTAGCGGCACTTTTCCGACGGTTTTGCAGTGATATTTTTATCACCGTATGTACAAGCTGTCGCTAATCTCTGTTAGCGGCAGTTTTCCGGCGAAAATGTCCATTTTAAAGATTGCCACTTCTGTTAGCGATAATGACATGCAAGGGAGGCGTTCCCGTGCAAAAACGGCCGCTAACCCCACTTCGCAATATTTACAAGGGAATTCTTGAAGTGTGGAAGACCAAAAAAACTGCCTCTAACTGCAGTTAGAGGCAGTTTTTAAGACCAGAAAATAGCTGGTCTTAAAAATGGATAACACTTGAGGCCTCATTTCACCAGGTTTTGGTGCTGGACCGTGCAGCAAGCAATGTCGCTGCGCTGCCCTGTGACAAAAGTACAGGGCAGGAATGCGCACCATCAACAAGATAGTGCGCATTCCTGGGCCTCACTCATGAAAAGTGTTACAGCGCTGCGACAAGACAGCGTTGCAACACTTTTCACTATGCCCTTCTTGCGACACCATGAATGCGCTGGATTCACTGGACAGCGCTCCATGTCGCAAGTAATGACAGATACGTCTGGAATCCTGATGTATCTGTCAGCGCTAAAGTCACGCATTGCTGTAGTTGTGTCACAAGCATGACGCAACTCCAGCAATGCATGGGGCCAGCCTATCCCTGTGGCACTGCATCACCCTTATGCCTGCCATCAGGCAGGCGTAAGGTACTGATGCAGTGCCGTTCTTGAGGGGTGCCCGGGTGTCGGGGCAGTTGGAGATCCATCGGTGGCGGTTGCGCGCTGTGGTGTCATCGTCTGTAAGCGTTGGCGGAGTGGTGGTGCTGAGGGAGTTGAGGAGATGTTCTTCAGTGGCCTTGATCCAGCTGCGAGGTGGGGAGATGATGGCGGTGGTGTACGGTGGGCATGGTGAAGACGTGATGTATACAATGATGGTCGATCCAGGAGAGTCCGGTGGTGTGGCTGTAGTTGAATTTCACGCTGGCGGAGGAGACGTGCTCGACTGTGTGTCCTGCTGTGTGGCTTGCTGCGGTGACTAGCTGCTTGAGTCTGATGTTGGGGAGCTTCCCCAGGAGATGGTGGTGTTCTGGTCACTGGGGTTGTCCAGGTGCAACTTGAGTTCACCGAGAAGGATGTCGTCGGTGGATGGGAGAGCCTGGGGTGCAATGAGGTCTACAATGGTATCGGAGAATGGGGCTCCATGGCACGGGGGGCCTGCAGATGAGGGTGTAGGATGAGGATGGGCTTGGGGTTGGTCCGGATCTGGAAGTTGAGGTGTTCCATGGTCACCGTTGGGTCATTAGAGTGCCTGGTCAGTCGGAGTGTGCTTCTGTAGGTGATGGCAATGCCTCCGTCTGGACGGTCAGGGTGGTCCTTGCGGGGGATTCAGTAGCCGTCAGTGATGGCAATGGCGATGTCCGGCCCAGAGCAGAGGTTGGTCCTGGCAGGTGATGTGGCATCCAGGGTTGATGGCGAGGAGGGTGCTGGCGTCGTAGCGGTGGAGTGTCCGAGAGGAAGGGTCCTTGGTGCTGAGCGTGGTCCAGGGGCAGACGGATGCAGACGGGCTTGCTTATGGCTTGCCTTTGGCACGGAAGATGTCCATTACAACGCAGGCATTACATCGTAATGCCTTTACAACGCTACTCCAACAATGCAGGTGCCTTTCACATCGCATTCCATTACAACGCATTGTGAGGTCAGTAATGGGGTATTTTTAAGTTTTAGGGTGGGTATGGGTTTCATGTGTCGGAGATGAAATTTGGGGTGTATTATGGGGTAAAATTAGAAATTTGGGGTGTGTTGTGGGGTCAATTATGAAAATTAGGGTGTGCATTTGGGTCAATTATGAAAATTGGGGTGTGCATTTGGGTCAATTATGACAATTGGGGTGTGCATTTGGGTCAAATTTGATTTTTAGGGTGTGTTTTGGGGGCTCAAAGATGAATTTTAGGGTCCAGTGTTTGCTTTGGGGTGCAAGGGTTAGTTTTAGGGTTGCACTCACTGAAGTGGGAATAGTAATTTTTACATCTCCGCTATCCAACACCTTCCCTACTGTTGCAATATGCCTAGTATTAGTATGCATTGTAATGGAATGCGATGTAATGGTATGCGTCGTAACTTCATATATACCTTTGGCACACCAGTGGTACGCCCGCTGCGCATGGCCGCACAGCGGCCGCCATTGAGAAGTGCTGCGGGGGGGACTGGACAGCTGGGAGGTGGGAAACGCCGGAAAGAACACTGAATGGGGCGTGGCCGTGTGGGTGTGTGTGTGAGCAAGTGTTGTAAATATTTAAATGAGAGAAATCTTACCTCGAGGCCGGGTCCTGTGTCTTCGTTGCTCCTGCTCTCCTGAGTCTGCTTCCAGGAACAGTAAGTAGGCAGCCAGGCTCATTCCCCTAAGCCAATCACAACGCTGCAATGCGGCATTGGGATTGGTCATTTGCGCCGGGACAAGGCGTTCGGCCAGGGGCTGGAGGGGTGGACATGTTCTCCATGCAGGCTGTAATACAGCCTGCATTCCGAACAGGACAGTGCGCATGACTGCTTTGGGCAGCCTGAGTGGGCCGACCAAACAGTCACTGCGCACTTTAGTGGGCATGCCACTCTGCCTCTGCCCTTCTCCGTGAGTAGAGCTGCCCTACCCACCCTCCCGCCCGCAAAGGAAACATGGCACGATTACAACAGGAAGTTATCATCATGTGATGATTTTTCCTCTTCTTGCACTGCTTGAAAGCATTGGGGCAACGTTCTTCTGCCATAGCGGATGAGCCGCCACTGGTGGTGCGTCATCTACAGGTGCTAGGCCTGGGTGACTCGACCCCGGGCCTCCTCCCCTACGCGTCCCACCTTCTCCTTACCTAGACATTGACACCGTGGCGCAATCCGCTGCACTCTCTCCAAATCTGTGACTCAACCAGCAGGAGCCTCAGCCAGACAGGATTTCAGAAGCCTGGGTACAGCAGTCAACGCCAAGTCCGCTGGGCAACCTCCCGATGCAGGTGATGCAACAGGGCCCCCTTATGCGTGAAGATGCAGCGCTCCCGCCACACAAGTTCGGCGCAGCTCAGGGACTCACCCTCCACAGCGTCCGGCCAGCGCAACATCATCCGGCCTGTGATGCAGAGAGGCGCCACCCACAGTTGGTAATACCCTACATGCACCCCGGTGTAGTGGTGGATCGTAGTATGCGATGCAGATCTCCCTATGTTGCTGCGCAGGGGCGTCTCTACCATTTACAGCTCCAAGGGGCTCAAGGTGGTCTTCTCACACAGGTCAGCAACGTGTCTCCATGCGACCTGCCAGACTTCCCCACCAGGCACGGGCGATCGCCGCACTTCAATGTCTACCGCCACCGTTCATCGACTCCACAGCATCTCCGCATCCCACTCCAGGCTCCAGACGCAGGTCCAGGGAGGCATCCAGGCTCCAGATGCAGGTTCAGCGAGGCATCCAGACTCCAGACGCAGGTCCTGCGAGGCATTCAGGCTCATATCCTGGTCATCCTGGTTGTTGGGTGGCTTGAGGGGGTTGTTGATATGTGCTGCACTTGGCCCTGGCTGCTCCATTCTGCATTTCATTGTTTTTTTTGCCTATTTTCTATTTGAGGTCGACTGATAGGCTATTTTTTCCAATAGAGGCAAAAAAACTCATGTTGGGCTAACTAATGTGCGTTTTTTTTCAGCTAATGGGCCTTTTGTTGGTTTTCGCCCGCTAACACCGGAATTCCTATCGCCATCACGCTAATGTTAGCGGCAGTTTTCACCGCTGATCCCTGAAGCTATTGCCAGGTAGCGACGTCTTGTACATACGTCGCTAACAAGGCGATAGTTTTCAGCGGTACACAGCGGTAAGAAAACTGCCGCTTACTAGCGTTAGCGGTAGTTTTCGCCAGTCCTTGTACATATGGCTCCCATAGTGTTTGTTAGTCATTGTTAGAAATATGGTTTCTGGATGGCAGAGGTATGCACCCTGTCCAATCAGGAACCACAATCCTAGTCAGGGTAAGTCAGATACACACTATAAATTAACCTGTGTTCCCCCTTAGGTAGCTTGGAACAGAACAGGCAGGCTTAACTTGAGCCAATGTGTAAAGTATTTGTGCATCACTTAAAATAGTAACAGTGAAAACACCACAAAAAGACTGCACAGTCTATAAATTAGCTTATATTTATATGAACAAAACAAGATCAAAGTGAAAAAATTCCAATAAGTATAACCGGGATTATGAATTTTTAAGGAATAAATGAAATTTAGTGCTTAAAAGCTTAAAGCACCAACCCGGGATATCTGGTTGCGCTTGACCGGGTAAATCCAAACATTCAGTCTGACCGCAGTGGAGTGCAGTTTGGCTACAGGGGCCAGCCTTGGCCCACAGAAAAGTACCTTGTTGCATCGTCAACGGAGCTGAGATGCAAGTAGCAAAAGGGGTGATGCATTGTCGTCGTGCTTCCAGCTAAAGGCGATGCATCAGTTCCAAGCGGTGTAAAGTCGGGGATGCAGCAGAAAAGCAGATGATGCATCACACTGATGGCGAAGCGTTGTCCTCGGATCCGTCAGCGCCCGTGATACATTGCCGTCAAGGGAGGTGTGCCGGTTCCGAGCAGCTCAAAGACGGCGATGCACGGATTCTGGCACTTGCAGCACTTTGTACCCACGTCTAAGGGCCCAGGACTGGATTGGCACCACTTGGCAGGGCAAGAATTGCAGCAAGCAATATCCTGGTGTGGTTCCAGGTGAAAAGAAAATGTCTTTGATGTTCCTGAAACTTTAGAACAGGGGGCAAGCCAACATGCCCTTGAAATCACTTTGGGTACAAGTAAGATGGGTCCAGTCCTTCCTCAGCAGGGAAGAGTGTAGCAAGCATCAGGGCAGCACAGCAGAGCAGAAAGCAGTTCTTCCAGAGTCTCAGTCCAGCAGAGTGGTAGTCCTTGTAGAAGCACAGCAGACCTTCCTCTTGGCAGAGTTGTTTACAGGTCCAGTAGTGTCTGATTTGGTGGGGTCAGATACCCAGGGGCAGATTTACAAGCCCCTTGCGCCTTCTTGCGCCGCCATTGCATCACTTTTTTTGACGCAACGGCGGCGCAAAAAATGCGGCCTATTTACAACGTGACGCATCTAGGGAGATGCGTTACGTTGAAAAGCCCTGCGTCACATTATACCTGTGTCAGGTATAATGTATGCAGGGTGGGCGTTCCCACGCAGGAAGGCCTCGTAAAAGTGATGCAGTGAAATCTACAAGATTTCACTGCGCCACTTTTAGGACGCCACTGCGTCAAAACCATACGCCTGCTTGAAGCAGGCGTAAGTAGTGACGCAGTGTAGTGGGAATAGGCCTCAACACGCATTGCTGGAGTTGCGCCGTGCTTGCGACACGACTCCAGCAATGCGTGACTTTTGCCCCAACAGATCTGTCAATCCTTGCGCCATGGTGCGCCGTATTTACAATACGGCGCATCCATGGTGGCGCAAGGGTTTCTCAGAGTGGCGCAGGGAAAGTGACGCATCTCTACAGATGCGTCACTTTCTTGTAAATCTGTCCCACAGTACTTATAAACACTTGTGCCTTTGAAGTGGAGGGGAGTTCAAAGAGGGGTTTTGAAGTGCACAGAGGTCCTCCCTACCCAGCCCTGGCTCTAGACTCACTACAGGGGGGTATGCAACCCTTTGTGTGGGGATATGACACTGCCCAATCAGGTATGTCAGCTCCTCCCACCCATCCTGCCCAGGATGGCCCATCAGGATGCAGATGGCCACCTAGTCACACCTACCCTTCTTTTGTGTGTGTGTGTCTGTCTAGAAGGAAAGCACAAATTTGAAGTAAGTTCCCTTTTGGACCTACTTTGGCTCTCCCTTAGTTCCGCATATTACACATTTTAAGCTGCCTTTGCTTTGCATAGCCACACATAACACATTTGTTAGACCTGGCTTGTCCAGCGGGCTTATCCCCAGACTTTTTGCTTTTTGGCCTTCTGTTTCTGACCTGTTTTTGTTGGTTTTATGACTCTGGGCACTTTACCACTTCTGATCAGTGCTAAAGTGCATATGCTCTCCCTGTAAATTGTTAATATGGATTAGTGTTTCCATGATTGGCATATTTGATTTAGTGTTAAGTCCCTAGTACAGTGCACTGTGTGTGCCCAGGGCCTGTAAAGCAAATGCTGCTAGTGGGCCTGCAGCACTGATTGTGCCACCCTCATAAGCAGCCTGTAAATGTAACTCAGACCTGCCACTGCAGTGTCTGTGTGCAGTTTGGTACTGCCATGTCGACCTGGCAAGTACACCCACTTGCCAGGCCCTAACCTTCCCTTTTCTTACATGTAAGACACCCCTAAGGTAGGCCCAAGGTACCCCTGTGGGCAGGATGTAGTGTATGTGAAAGGTAGGACATGCCCTGGTGTGTGTGGCATGTCCTGATAGTGAAATACTGCCAATTTCGTTTTTCACTATTGAAAGGCTATCTGTCCCATAGGATAGGATGGGAGGATATTTATAACATCTTATAAATATAACTTCCCATTGGGACAAGATAGGAAGGTAAAGTTCAGTATGCCTGAACTCAGAATATACAGATGCGTCTTTTAGTAAGGATGATTTTTACGTTCTGTGTTTGAAAATACCACTTTTAGAAAGTAGGTATTTTCTTGCTTAGCCATCACGTGTGCCTCTGCTGGTTTGTGTATTGACTGTCTGGCTGTGGAGTGACAGGAGCTGTGTAGGTCCCTTTCTCAGACAGCCACCGGGGGGGGGTTTTATGTGTAAATCTGCCACCATATATTTAGTACTGTATTGTGGATTTTTGCCATTTTGGTCTTGTTTTGGGTTTAGATAAAGATTACTTAATTTTCTAAACTGGTGTGGTGTCCATTTGTAGTGTTTTAACTGTATTACTGGTTGTGTTAACAAATGCTTTACACACTGCCTCTGAGTTAAGCCTGTCTGCTCGGGCCAAGCTCCCAAGGGGGTGAGCAGGGGTTATTTTAGAAGTGTATCCCCCTTACCCTGACTAGGAAGAGGGGTCCCTACTTGGACACCGGTGCAAACCATTACCAACTAGAGACCCCCATTTCTAACAACATTTATTTTGTGTCACGATATTATTTTAGATATAGCTGCACATGTGATAATTATTCATTTCTTTTTCTCCGGATTCAGTCTGAACATTTCATACAAGGTCGAACAACATGGTGTACTGTTTTATGTGCCCGGTCAGCAACATCTCCTAATGTTTTAGACATGATATGGTAGCACAGCTGCTGTTTTTCAACACAGTAGTTCCTATCATATAAGATGTGACTTGCCCTTTGAAAAATAGAGAGGATAATTTCAAGCAAAGGGAAAAGGTCTTGGAGCGGGTGCACCAGCCTTGCGTAAACAGAGTCTACACTCAGGTTGCGGACCACCTATCTACAAATGCCAGGTATGGGGTCCGGTGCTAATCCGAGAGAATACTGATATATCCCTGTGCTCGCATAGTGAGGGTAGGCCTAGACAGATATATTATTTGCCATGGTATGACTGTTCATAGTATACAGTTTGCTAGGAATGTTGATTACTTTACTTAGTTGTGTATGTTTTCTAATCGCAGCAGACCTGCTTCATAATAGATGATGATAGTTTCAATAATTATTGTAAATTTTCCTTGTGTCCTTTTTTTTTTTTATTGAGGACATGCATGAGTGAGAAACGAAAGGTGATGATCTGTTTCCACAGTTCCCTTGGGGATTAGAGGGTCATGTTCTAGGTTGCCAAATCCCCTGTTACTCTAGGAATGTTAGGGGTTCAGGGAAGGCACTGTGAGTCAATCTGATATAGGCTCGCAAGTACTGATGTGATAGAGAGACTAAGGGGCATATTAGCAAGAACGGCGTTAAAATTATCGCCGTTTTAGCGGCAGGAAACTGCCACTAAAATGGCGATAATGGGCTTGCTAATATGCGTTATAGAATTCAATAGAAGCCCAGGTTAGATGTCCTGCACATCTAACCTGGGCTTCTATTGAATTCTATAACGCATATTAGCAAGCCCATTATCGCCGCTTTAGCGGCAGTTTCCTGCCGCTAAAACGGCGATAATTTTATCGCCAGTCTTGCTAATATGCCCCTAAATCTCTACATTCTGACATTCTGTTATTCCTAGGCACAGTTCCATTTCCAGACAAAATCCCTGTGACAAAGTCCAGCTGTCACCCACCCCAGAAATGTATTAGAGAGAGGCTGCAGGCACACAGAGCTTTAACAGTAGAGAAATGCGATCTTTCTGAAAGTGGCATTTCTAAAATAGAAAAGTAAAATCTAACTTAGTCAGCAAAGAGGATTTATCATTACTTTTCAATGATATTTAACATGACAGCCACTCCTTCTCAATCAGGTATTGCAGCTTAAAACTGTCAATAATCTAAGTTTATGAATAGCAATTAGTCATATAACTTTGAATTTGCAGCTACCTATAACATCATGTGATTTACAGGGCATTTTCTCTTTTGCACACTGGCTTACAAATATAAGCCATGAATGGAGAGCAATTAAATGGATAAAAAAATATTCTATAATTCTTTGTCCCTCACTGATCCCTATGAAAACCATACCCAACTTGTGTGGGTTAAGCTATCACTTGTGACAGGGAAACTCTCAAAATACAACGAGGAATCATCAAAATATTTCCATTAAATATCAATTCTTCTGGGGATTTGGGTAGCCATTGGGATTTGGGTGAAGGGTAGTCCGACACATATGGAAACCTACAAACCCACAGATATTGCTAACAACTAGGGGGCAGATTTACAAGCCCCTTGTGCCACTTTTGCGTCACTTTTCCCATGTTAAAATTGACGCAAAAGTGGCGCAAGGGCCATGTAAATCTGCCCATAGATCGTGTAGTATGGGTTGCCCTGCAATATCAAACCTCAATCACTGATTTTTCTCACGTTTCTCATGTTTTGGTGAGAGAAAATGCTGAAGACTGTGTAACTTGACAATCGTCCTACCACCCAACATTCCCACACTTCTCTTGATAAAAACAGTACCCCACTTGTACTGATGGGCCTATAATCTGTGACATGAACAGGTCAAAATTTGGACACTGTGAAAACAGTATGGAGTAAATGTTATCATCACATGGTCATAGTGGTTATAGTTTTGTTCTGATACTAGGTTGTGCATTAGGTCCATCCACACATGGGGAGACAGCAATTTTATCAGTAGAAGTTTGGAAATGCAGTCTGGTAAAATATTTGCTTGAAGTGCCTGAGATGTCTGTCACATAAATATGGGAAAATTATTGTTTTTTGATCCTTAATTTAAAGTTCTGGATATACAATCTGCAAGCAAGTCACAACACCCTTGATTCTCCTGGGTCTCTAGCTTTCAGCAATGACCAGGGTTGGTAGGGCTCCCTGGATGCCAGCAGACCAGAGCCAAAATTGTGCATCCATCCCCAATTCAAAGATTGCTAAGCTAGTATCCTGTTTTTAGGCTTAGTTTTATTGTTCAGGTGCCATTGTGAGTAAAAAACAAAACTGGGATCCACGCTAGTCACACCACTGTAGAATCTCCTGAGTATCCCGTTTTCAGAAAATTCGAGAGTTGATAGGGTTCTCTGGATGCTGAATGAACCAGAGCCTGATTACTGCAGCCTTTCCCTATGGCAAGTGAATGGATATTGGGCTTTATTTGGTTCTAGCCTTATGGGCTAGCGAAGGGGGGTTAAACTCCCAATTTTCTCTGCCCTGGGGGCAGAAATACTTGTTGAAGGGTGTGGCTGTTAGACTTGGCAGTTTCAACGGGTTTACCCCAAGACCTTTGTCTTTTTGGCATTCTGTTTTTGACCCTGTTTTTGTTGGTTTTAGGACTCTGGGCACTTTACCATTGCTAATCAGTGCTAAAGTACATATGCTCTCCATGTAAATTATGGTATGGATTGGTGTTTCCATGATTGCCTTATTTGATTTACTGGTAAGTCCCTCGTAAATTGCACAAGGTATGCCAGGACCTGTAAATCAAATGCTGATAGTGGGCCTGCAGCACTGATTGTGCCACCCACACAAGTAGCCTTTCAAAGGGTTCTCAGACCTGCCACTGCAGTCTCTACAGCCATGTCGACCTTCAAGTGCACCCACTTGCCAGGCCCTAACCGTCCCTTTTATTACATGTGAGTCACCCCTAAGGTAGGCCCAAGGTACCCCTGTGGGCAGGGTGCAGTGTTTGTGAAAGGTAGGTCAGGTACTGGTGTGTGTGACATGTCCTGATAGTGGAATACACTGTATTTAATTTTTCACTATTGAAAGGCTATCTGTCCCATAAGATAGAATGGGAGGCACTTTATATCATCTTACAAGTCTAACTTCCCATTGGGACGAGATAGAGAAACGGAGTTTAGTATTCCTGAACTCAGACCGTAAAAATGCATCTTTTAGTAAAGATGATTTTTATTTTGTGTGTTTGAAAATACCACTTTTAGAAAGTGGGTATTGTCTTGCTTAGCCATCCTGTGTGCCTCTGCTGGGTTGTGGGGTTGACTGTCTGGCTTTAAAGTGACAGGGGCTGGGGATGTGCATTCACTGTAGACAGCCACTTGGGGGGTCGAGGTGTGTCCTGCCTTTCCTGGATGAGTCAGGGCTCGGCTGAATAGACCTGGGCTGTATTCAGAGTAGCGGGTGGAGTTTCACTAGCACCTGAATAGGCCTGGTCTGCAATTAGAGCAGTGGGAGGAGATTTCCCTTGCACCTGAAAGTGCCTGGTCTGCCTTGGACAATGCTGCCTCCACATACTGCTGGGAATCTGGGCCAGAGAGGACAGAACTGGTTTGGGCTGAGCACAGACACTCTCTGCCCAAAAGAACAAAGAGAAACTGACTATAAATACTGGGGCCCAGATGCCAGAATGTCAGATTACTGCTGAACTAAGGAACTTGCCTGGAAGAAGAGCTGGAAAAGCTGTCGGGAGGGACTGCCACTTTGCTGAGTGATCTACTGTGTTGGCCTGCTGCTTGCTGCTTCTGTCTTGGGCAGGGAAAGGACTGGATTGTACTTTCATCATGCTGCTGTTAGAGTTTTCTCCAAGGGCTAGAAGTAGAGCTTGCCTCCTGTTGGAAGTCTCAGGGAGATAAAAGACTTCAGAGAACTCACTTGGGTGAAGGAACCTGCCAAGAAGAAGAGCTGGAAGAACTGCCAGGAGGAGTACTGCCCCTTTGCTGCGTTGTTGCTTTGCTGGGTTGGACTGCAGTTGCTGCTTCTGCCTTGGGCAGTGAAAGGACTGGACTGAACTTTCTTCACTTGTTGCTGAGTATCTCCAAGGGCTTGAAATAGAGCTTGCCTCCTTTTCACGAAGTCTCAGGGACAGAAAAGACTTCACTTACCTCTTGGTACCACCTCTGGAACCGTGAGTTTCAGTTGCCACAGAGGGGGAAAACAGCTGACGCGACACCGCTGCTGGCTCCGTGTCCTGAAGGTTCCGCAGAGGGCACCTCTGTGCTTCGCACCGCAACCCCGGTCTCACCGATGATGGCGACCGCCACCGCCACAGAGCCGCTGCTTGCACCATGACCTGTGGGCACCGCACTCTGCACTGCCTTGTTTCACTCTGCTGCCCTGGTCTCACCAACGGCGTTGCTGACCTTGACACTTGTTACCGCACTGTGGTTTGGGGGCACCGCTCAAAAGTCACAAGAGGCACCGCCCCGTCCCACACCGCAGTCGGGGCTGACCGACGCCAGCTCCCATTAACCAGCACTGTCGCTTGCACGTAACCTGTCAGCACTGCCACGAGCACCGCCTCACTCCGCATCACACCCCTGGTCTCACCGACACCGCTGGACGACCCTCACCGAGCCGTTGCCTGCACCGTGACTTGAGGGCACTGCACACCGCATCGCTTCACATTGCAACCGCGACGGTTGCTACGACCGCCCGTACCGACACGGTCAGCCGGAACCAAAGGTACTGTTTATGAGTCTGCATACACTAACCCCGGTCCGCACCAACGCAGTCGGCCGGAACTATTGGAATCTGTTGTTTTCAGCACTGCGGTAGCCCTGGACGGAGCTACCGGCTTCAAGGAAACGCATTTTAAAGTTCTTCTTGCAAAGTGCCAATTTTTGATTACTGTATGTTGGTCTTTTATTGTTTTGGTCTTGTTTGCACAGATAAATATTGATTATTTTTTTTAAACTGGTGTGGTTTCCGTTTGTAGTGTTTTTACTGTATTACTGTTGGTTATGTGCAAATGCTTTACACACTGCCTCTGAGATAAGCCTGACTGCTCGTGCCAAGCTACCATGGGGGTGAGCAGGGGTTATTTCAGTAGTGTATCCCCCTTATCCTGACTAGAAGAAAGGGTCCCTATTTGGGCTCTGTGCAAAAAAAATGGCTCCCCACCTTATTTTTCAAATTTTTCCTGGTGGGCTTGGAGGTGGACAAGAATGGACCATTTGTAGAAGGAGCAGTTAATGGCCACCAAGTGTCATTTTTGATCAACATCAGAGCTACCTGTGAGAAGTTGGCCTGGCATATGCTGTCCACTAATTATAGTGGGCACCTTGCACCAGTCCAAATCGACTCTTATGGTAGATAGGTTAAAGACAACCTTATTGAAAGCTATCCTAGTGGTAGCTATGGAGAGCAGCCTTCAGGCTAAGTCTTGAAGGAATGTAAAGCAGCTTGTTTTACCAGTCTATAATCTCTTGAGTGACCAAATGAAAGAGCACCACACCAGGTATATATTCAAAATATATGTATTTATTACTAAACACACCCCTCTAGTCTCTTTATGAGGCTAGAGTTCGAAGTACATAGGTTATAAGATCTTAAATCACAGTAATAGCACAAATACACGTTTGGGCCCTAGGGGCGTACCAAACCCTATACCAATAAAGTGGTATGCGAACCACGACTGAACTAGACACTAGGCCTAGAGCCTCTAGAAGTGCTTGGACCACAAGGAACCACCCAAGGTAGTGACACAGGGGACCCACGGGAGACGCGTGCAGTGTAAATACACAACCGCGATACGCCGTTAACTTCTATGGAGAAAGTCGGGATCGGGAAAATAGAGGAAAGGGACACTTAAAAGAGGACTAGGACAAAACCCTTTGAGATCTAGGACTTTGAAGAGTCTCTACCCACGGGAGCACCGGAGTACTCGTGTTACCTCACCCAGGGAAGCCGGGTGCATAGGTGCCTTTCGGGGTCGGGTTTCGTCGTCGTTTCGTATGGCGATCTGCTGCAAAGTGCTGCTGGCGACCAGGAGAAAAGTGTCCGGGTGGATCCAAGAGCGGATCGGAGTTCTGAAGAACCTGAAAGCAGAGGGGACAGAGTCTGGGTCACTAGCCAGTGACCAGGAAGGCGATGGACAGATGCCCACCGATGTCGAGTGCTTCAGGTGCGGTGACGGTCGTCTTGACTCTTCAGCCACGAGGTCCGGGAGGCGTTGTCGGCAACCAGGAGCAGGATTCGGGCTGGTGCTCAATGTCTGTCGAGTGCTGAGGTGTCGGCGACCAGATTGGACCCAACAAGCCTTGGCAACGGCAAGTCTCGAGTAAGATGTAGATCGTCGATGATGCAGACCAGCAAGGTCTGGGGAACTCACCCAGCGAGGGTAAGTGAGGGCAGGCCTGGAGCAACCAGGATGCCAAGTAAAGAAAAGATTGGCCTTCGTTAAGGGCTACTAGCCAACGGGCTAGCGACCACGAAGGAGCCTCGTGACGCCGCACGTGGAGCTGGCTTACAGGACACTCGTGGAGTGGGGGCCAGTGATCTTCGGTGCAGGTGGTGCTGGAGGCTAGGGCTACTCGGAGCCCAAAGCACGACTTCTTGGGAGACCCAGAAGTTGGTGCACTTGCAAGTGTGCTCGGTGTCCAGGGGTCACGGTCTCAAGTCACCCACGATAGCCACGGGCCTCAGCTTTGCTGGGGACTCAGGGTAGCCTCGGGGAAGTCTGAGAATCCACCTCTGGTGATGCGATGACTTCGGCGTCCGACGGGAGCTTCAGTAATGCGAACCGGACAGATGCTTCTTTGGTGCCTGCCAAGCAGGGGAGTCACTCCTTGACCCCAAGGGAGATTCTTCAGTCCTCTAATCTTGTCGTAGAGCGTCGAAGGTCCAGGATTCAGTGTCAGAGTTTCGTCCAGGTATAATCTAAAGTCCTAAGGACTGGGTTCCTACCTTTATTCTAAAAATAGGGGATGGACTACTCTGTGGCCCCACCTATGGGTGGGTCAGGGCAGAGGGGTGGCTACACCCCTTTCCCTTTGTCCAGTTCACGCCAAAGCAGGGGCTGCGAGCCCCTGATCCGGTTTGAACTGGGGTATGCACAGGGACACCAAATGTGCCCCCAGTGCAGGACTTCAAAGCACCCGAAAGTGCTCCCGCCCAGCCCCAATACACATTGTCCTGTCTGGGGAGGTGGTCACACCTCCCTGGGACAGGAAACCTATTGTCCAGGCCTCCCCTGCCGGAGTTTCGTCCAGCAGCAGGAGGCCAGACTCGTGTCTGTGGCAGCAGCATCCATTTTGTGATGCCAGGGCTCTGGAAAGAAGTTACCGGACTCGTCAGAGTTAACATGCCTTTCCCTCTAGAAGGGTGGAATGCTACCCCCGCCGCCAGGATTGGCGGGGGGTAGTATTCCAAGATGTTTGACACCAAACACGACATGTTTAGGTGCAGCCATTCCAAAGTTAGCATTTTACCGCGAGGATATAATGCGCTTAAGAGTATATGGTCAGGCTGCACTACAAACAGCATCAGAGATGGTCTCCGATCGCTGCAGAGGGGCCCTGCTCATGCAGGGGCACCCTCTCACATAGGAACCATGCACTCTGCCTTTAGGATTGATAAGGCCTGCCTTAGGAGTGACTTATAGGTTTATATGTGTGTATGCTTTTAGTGATATAGGTAACCTATACCACAGTAAGGGGTGCATGCACCACCTTACCCAGGCTGCAGTAGCAGACCTGTGGTGTCAGTTTGGATGGCCTTCCAGGGGTGGCATAATATATGCTGCAGCCCCTGGCAGGCCTCTGAGGTACCTATGCCCTTGGTACATAGTATACCATATACTAGGGACTTATAAGGGCACTCCAGATCCCAATCAGTGATGTGCCTAAGGCACATGGAGACCCTTTTAAAGAGGAAACAGCTAGGCTGGGGTTCTGAATAGCAGGGCCCCAGCCAGACTAATGTCGAAAACCAGTGAAGCATCAGCAAAAAGTGGGGTACCCATGTGAAGCAGATCCTACTCTCCTACACAACCCCCCCAAACGTAGGGACATTAAACTAACCTTGCCCAGTTAAGTCTTCATGTTCTAAGTGGAAATACCTAGAGAGTCCATCTGCATTCGCATGGTTACTCCCAGGCCTATGTTCCACTGTAAAGTCCATCCCCTGTAGGGAAATGGACCACCTAAGCAGTTTGGGGTTTTCACCCTTCATTTGTTTTAGCCATAAGAGGGGCTTATGGTCTGTCTGAACCAGGAAGTGTGTACCAAACAAGTATGGCCTCAACTTCTTCAGAGCCCAGACCACAGCAAAGGCCTCCCTCTCTATGGCTGACCAACGTTTCTCTCTAGGGGTCAGCCTTCTGCTAATAAAAGCTACTGGCTGATCCTGACCTTCTTCATTCAATTGTGACAGTACAGCCCCTACCCCCAATTCAGATGCATCTGTTTGAACAATGAACTTCTTGGAGTAATCAGGACTCTGCAGAATTGGAGCAGTGCACATGGCCTGCTTGAGGTCATCAAATGCCTTTTGACAGCTAACTGTCCACTGAACCTTTTTGGGCATTTTCTTAGAAGTTAAGTCATTCAAGGGTGTCACTATTGATCCATACCCCTTGACAAATCTCCTATAGTACCCAGTCAGGCCTAAGAAGGCTCTCACCTGAGTCTGGGTAGTGGGAGCAGTCCAGTCCATGATGGTCTGGATCTTGCTCTGCAAAGGTTGAACCTGGCCTCCACCCACAAGGTGGCCCAGGTACACAACCTGACTCTGCCCTATCTGGCACTTAGTGGCCTTGATAGTCAGGCCTGCCTTTTGCAGGGCCTGTAAAACATTCCTGAGGTGGACCAGGTGATCCTCCCAGGTGGAGCTAAAGACAGCAATATCATCTAGATAAGCTGCACTATAGGCTTCCAGTCCTGTGAGAACTGTGTTCACCAACCTCTGGAAAGTGGCAGGTGCATTTTTCAGACCAAAGGGCATTACCACAAATTGATAATGCCCACTAGGGGTTGAAAATGCTGTTTTGGGCTTTGCAGTATCAGCTAGTCTGATCTGCCAGTAGCCAGCTGTTAGGTCAAATGTGCTGAGATATTTGGCAGAGGCCAAAGTATCTATGAGCTCATCTGCCCTGGGTATGGGATGGGCATCAGTCCTAGTGACTGCATTGAGACCCCTGTAGTCTACACAAAACCTCATCTCTCTTTTCCCACCACTGGTGTGAGGTTTCGGTACCAGGACTACTGGACTAGCCCAAGGGCTATCTGAGGGTTCAATTACTCCCAACTCCAACATTTTCTGGACTTCAGTCCTGATACAGTCCCTGACATGGTCAGGTTGCCTATAAATCTTGTTTTTAATAGGCAGACTGTCCCCAGTGTCCACTTCATGAGTGCACCAGGTGGTCTGACTGGGTGTCAGTGAAAACATATGTCTAAACTGATTGAGGACTTGCCTGCAATCAGTTTGTTGCTGGGTAGTGAGGCTGCCTGCCAAGGCTACACCATCAACTGACCCATCGTCAGGGTTCTGTGAGAGCAGGTCAGGGAGTGGGTCACTCTCTTCCTCCTGCCCTTCATCAGTAGCCATGAGCAAGCCCATGTCTGCCCTGTCCACATATGGCTTTAGTCTGTTGACATGGAGAACCCTTTGGGGACTCCTGGGTGTTCCCAGGTCCACTAAGTAAGTGACCTCACCCTTCTGCTCAACAATAGTGTGGGGTCCACTCCATTTGTCTTGGAGAGCTGCTGGGGCCACTGGCTCCAACACCCACACCTTCTGTCCTGGCTGGTACACAGTCAGAACAGCCTTTTGGTCATGCCAGGCCTTCTGAAGTTCCTGGCTAGCCTCAAGGTTTTTGGTTGCCTTTTTCATGTACTCAGCCATCCTGGAGCGGAGACCAAGTACATAGTCCACTATATCTTGCTTTGGGGGCTTGAGAGGTAACTCCCATCCTTCCTTCACCAAGCACAGTGGACCCCTCACAGGGTGGCCAAACAGAAGTTCAAAAGGGCTGTAACCAACCCCTTCTGAGGCACCTCCCTATATGCGAATAAAAGGCAGGGCAAGAGTATGTCCCATCTACGCCTAAGCTTTTCTGGGAGCCCTTTAATCATGCCCTTCAAGGTTTTGTTGAATCTCTCAACTAAACCATTGCATTGTGGGTGATAGGGTGTGGTGAACTTATAAGTCACTCCACACTCCTTCCACATTGCTTTTAAGTACCCAGACATGAAGTTAGCATCCCTGTCTGATACTACCTCCTTAGGAAAGCCCACTCTTGAGAAGATTCCCAGGAGGGCCCTTGCCACCACAGGTGCTGTAGTGGTCCTGAGGGGAATAGCTTCTGGGTACCTGGTGGCATGATCCACTACCACCAGGATAAACCTGTGCCCAGAGGCTGTTTGGGGATCCATGGGACCAACAATGTCAATCCCTACCCTCTCAAAGGGCACCCCCACCACAGGTAGTGGTATCAGGGCGGCCTTTGTAGTGCCACCTGCTTTGCCACTGGCTTGGCAGGTTACACAGGAGCGACAAAACTCCTTACTGTCTTCAGACATGTGGGGCCAGTGAAAGTGAGGGACAATTCTGTCCCAAGTCTTGTTCTGGCCCAGGTGTCCTGCTAAGGGAATATCATGGGCTAGGGTCAATAGGAAGCCCCTGAACTTCAAAGGTATTACCAACCTCCTGGTAGCACCAGGCTTGGGGTCTCTACTCTCTGAGTACAGGAGTCCATCATCCCAATACACTGTATGGGGACCACTAGCTTTCCCAGCAGCCTCAGCAGCAGCTTGCTGTCTGAGGGGTTCAAGGGAGGGGCAGCTCTGCTGCTCCTGGCTCAGATCTGCCCTAGAAGGTCCCCCTGTCCCCAAGAACTCAACCTGGTCAGGTTCCAGTTCCTCTGCGGACAGTTCCTTCTTCAGGGCTGAGATCATCCCCCTCAAGGGACTGATCTTCCTCCTGAGCCAAGGGGGAAGGCACTGCCTTAACCCTACTACTCCTCCTCTTGGAAGGCACTTGGTCCATTCTTCCAGAATCCAAGGCCTGTTCAGTGCTAGACATTTTGGCTTGTGACCTGGTCACAGCAAACACATCTGCAGGGATCCCCAGCATTTCTGCATGGGTCCTGAGCTCCACTTCTGCCCAAGCAGAAGTCTCTAAGTCATTGCCAAGCAAGCATTCGACTGGTAGGTTTGCACTTACCACAACCTTCTTAAGGCCAGTTACCCCTCCCCAGGAGAAGTTAACAACTGCCAGAGTATGGTCTGTTCTGACATTGCTAGCATTGGTCACTTGGTACATCTCACCAAGCATAACTTGCCCAGGTAGCACAAGGTCTTGTGTCACCATTGTGACACTTGCCCCTGTGTCCCTAAATGCCAAAGCCTCTCGTCCATTGATTAAAGGCTGTTGTCTGTACTTGCCCAGATTACTGGGACTCATAGAGGAGGGCACATCCATGCCTCCATCACAGACTAACACAGCCTGAGTCAGTTCTCTAACTAGGTCAGAGCCCAACTCAGTTCCCAGGGTGAACCCTACTAAACCCTTTGCTGGAGCACCTCCACCAACTGTACTAGGGGGAACAGGTGCCTTAGGGGCATTGGTGGGTGCTGGACTGGAGTCTTTGGACTTGGTGCAATCACTGGTCCAGTGGGTCTTTTGCTTACAGACCTTGCACCATGGTTTTCTTTGGCCTTTACCCTTGGTAGACTGGGAATCCCCACCAGAAGAAGATTTTTGGGGGCCTGATGAAGACTTTTGATCTTTACCCTTCTCCCCACCCTTGTCAGAGTTCTTAGCATCTTGCTTCTTGGTTTCCCCACCTTGGTTCTGTACCTTCTGCTTCACCCTGGTTCTGACCCATTTGTCTGCCTTCTTTCCCAATTCTTGGGGAGAGGTCAGATCAGAGTCAACCAGGTATTGATGCAACAGCTGATTTTGACAGTTATTAAGAATCTGCTCCCTCATTATCAGATTATACAATCCTGAGAAGTCACACACCTTACTGCCCATCAACCAGCCTTCCAGAGCCTTGGCAGAACAATCCACATAGTCTACCCAGTCTTGAGTCTGTGCTTTTTGGGTGTCTCTGAACTTCAACCTGTACTGTTCAGTGGTTAGGCCAAACCCATCAATAAGAGCACTCTTCAAGACCTTGTAATTGTCAGCTTCCTCCTCTCTAACAGTGAGGAGCTTGTCTCTACCTTTGTCAGCAAAGGAGAGCCACAAGATTGCTGCCCACTGCTCCTGAGGGACCTTCTGTACTTTACAGGCCCTCTCTAAAGCAGTTATCCATTTGTGGATATCATCCCCACTCTGGTAGGGAGGGACAATCTTGCTCAGGTTCCTATGGTCATAGGACCTTTCCCTATCTCTAGGGACATGGCTGCCACCATGGGACTCTAGTCCCAACTTTCTTCTCTCTCTAAGGAGATCTAGGGATTCTCTATCTAAAGCCAATTGCTTCTTCCTGATCTCTAGTTGAGTTTCCTCATACTGGACCAGTCTCTTTCTTCTCTCATGAGAGGATTCCCTCCTGTGAGAAGAAACAGAGCTCCCTATGGAGGTGCCAGAGTGGTTAGACTCCTGAGAAGGAGACCTAGACTTTCTGAGCACACTCATAATCCTTCCTGGGGGGACAAAGGTGTGGTTTTCTAGATCCTCATCTTCATCTTCCCCAGAAGGGATTGGGTTTTCCAGGTCAGGGTCATTGTCACCCTCCTGGTCAGTTTCAGAGGGGGCTGGGGGTAGTGGTACCCCTGGCCCCTTCCTCATCTGCTGGCCCACCCTCTGCTCCTACCCCTTCAGTCTCTGAGGACTTACTAAGATCATAAGCCACCAACAACTCCTTGAGGTGTTGGGTGGTGGGACTTTGGCCTGTCCTTAATTTCCTCACGTTACATAAAGCTCTCAATTCCAAGAATTGGAGTGTATCATACTTGGAGGGTGGAAGCTCAATGGCT
This sequence comes from Calotriton arnoldi, assembly GCA_963921515.1. Classification (NCBI taxonomy): domain Eukaryota; kingdom Metazoa; phylum Chordata; class Amphibia; order Caudata; family Salamandridae; genus Calotriton; species Calotriton arnoldi. Next base: position 546,114 of record CAWUFW010006396.1, on the reverse strand, counting down.
TCCTGCAAGGAATCTTTGGATCCTGCTTTCAAAGACATTACTAGTGTGGTGTGGTGTATGCACTACCTACTCTAGTGTGGCCTACTAAACTCTCTTGAGTTGTAGAAAGGGTTGTGCTATCCCTTAACACACAACTCTAAGTTCAGTAGAACTTACTGTTATTCTAAGCTTAAATTATATGTACCTTAGGTACCTTTAGTGGTTTTCAGTTGATCAATTCAATTGAGATTATCTGGTAAAACAATAGCAAGCTGGAATCCCACACGCTGCACACCAATGTGAGAAGTTGGCCTGGCATATGCTGTCCACTAATTATAGTGGGCACCTTGCACCAGTCCAAATCGACTCTTATGGTAGATAGGTTAAAGACAACCTTATTGAAAGCTATCCTAGTGGTAGCTATGGAGAGCAGCCTTCAGGCTAAGTCTTGAAGGAATGTAAAGCAGCTTGTTTTACCAGTCTATAATCTCTTGAGTGACCAAATGAAAGAGCACCACACCAGGTATATATTCAAAATATATGTATTTATTACTAAACACACCCCTCTAGTCTCTTTATGAGGCTAGAGTTCGAAGTACATAGGTTATAAGATCTTAAATCACAGTAATAGCACAAATACACGTTTGGGCCCTAGGGGCGTACCAAACCATATACCAATAAAGTGGTATGCGAACCACGACTGAACTAGACACTAGGCCTAGAGCCTCTAGAAGTGCTTGGACCACAAGGAACCACCCAAGGTAGTGACACAGGGGACCCACGGGAGACGCGTGCAGTGTAAATACACAACCGCGATACGCCGTTAACTTCTATGGAGAAAGTCGGGATCGGGAAAATAGAGGAAAGGGACACTTAAAAGAGGACTAGGACAAAACCCTTTGAGATCTAGGACTTTGAAGAGTCTCTACCCACGGGAGCACCGGAGTACTCGTGTTACCTCACCCAGGGAAGCCGGGTGCATAGGTGCCTTTCGGGGTCGGGTTTCGTCGTCGTTTCGTATGGCGATCTGCTGCAAAGTGCTGCTGGCGACCAGGAGAAAAGTGTCCGGGTGGATCCAAGAGTGGATCGGAGTTCTGAAGAACCTGAAAGCAGAGGGGACAGAGTCTGGGTCACTAGCCAGTGACCAGGAAGGCGATGGACAGATGCCCACCGATGTCGAGTGCTTCAGGTGCGGTGACGGTCGTCTTGACTCTTCAGCCACGAGGTCCGGGAGGCGTTGTCGGCAACCAGGAGCAGGATTCGGGCTGGTGCTCGATGTCTGTCGAGTGCTGAGGTGTCGGCGACCAGATTGGACCCAACAAGCCTTGGCAACGGCAAGTCTCGAGTAAGATGTAGATCGTCGATGATGCAGACCAGCAAGGTCTGGGGAACTCACCCAGCGAGGGTAAGTGAGGGCAGGCCTGGAGCAACCAGGATGCCAAGTAAAGAAAAGATTGGCCTTCGTTAAGGGCTACTAGCCAACGGGCTAGCGACCGCGAAGGAGCCTCGTGACGCCGCACGTGGAGCTGGCTTACAGGACACTCGTGGAGTGGGGGCCAGTGATCTTCGGTGCAGGTGGTGCTGGAGGCTAGGGCTACTCGGAGCCCAAAGCACGACTTCTTGGGAGACCCAGAAGTTGGTGCACTTGCAAGTGTGCTCGGTGTCCAGGGGTCACGGTCTCAAGTCACCCACGATAGCCACGGGCCTCAGCTTTGCTGGGGACTCAGGGTAGCCTCGGGGAAGTCTGAGAATCCACCTCTGGTGATGCGATGACTTCGGCGTCCGACGGGAGCTTCAGTAATGCGAACCGGACAGATGCTTCTTTGGTGCCTGCCAAGCAGGGGAGTCACTCCTTGACCCCAAGGGAGATTCTTCAGTCCTCTAATCTTGTCGTAGAGCGTCGAAGGTCCAGGATTCAGTGTCAGAGTTTCGTCCAGGTATAATCTAAAGTCCTAAGGACTGGGTTCCTACCTTTATTCTAAAAATAGGGGATGGACTACTCTGTGGCCCCACCTATGGGTGGGTCAGGGCAGAGGGGTGGCTACACCCCTTTCCCTTTGTCCAGTTCGCGCCAAAGCAGGGGCTGCGAGCCCCTGATCCGGTTTGAACTGGGGTATGCACAGGGACACCAAATGTGCCCCCAGTGCAGGACTTCAAAGCACCCGAAAGTGCTCCCGCCCAGCCCCAATACACATTGTCCTGTCTGGGGAGGTGGTCACACCTCCCTGGGACAGGAAACCTATTGTCCAGGCCTCCCCTGCCGGAGTTTCGTCCAGCAGCAGGAGGCCAGACTCGTGTCTGTGGCAGCAGCATCCATTTTGTGATGCCAGGGCTCTGGAAAGAAGTTACCGGACTCGTCAGAGTTAACATGCCTTTCCCTCTAGAAGGGTGGAATGCTACCCCCGCCGCCAGGATTGGCGGGGGGTAGTATTCCAAGATGTTTGACACCAAACACGACATGTTTAGGTGCAGCCATTCCAAAGTTAGCATTTTACCGCGAGGATATAATGCGCTTAAGAGTATATGGTCAGGCTGCACTACAAACAGCATCAGAGATGGTCTCCGATCGCTGCAGAGGGGCCCTGCTCATGCAGGGGCACCCTCTCACATAGGAACCATGCACTCTGCCTTTAGGATTGATAAGGCCTGCCTTAGGAGTGACTTATAGGTTTATATGTGTGTATGCTTTTAGTGATATAGGTAACCTATACCACAGTAAGGGGTGCATGCACCACCTTACCCAGGCTGCAGTAGCAGACCTGTGGTGTCAGTTTGGATGGCCTTCCAGGGGTGGCATAATATATGCTGCAGCCCCTGGCAGGCCTCTGAGGTACCTATGCCCTTGGTACATAGTATACCATATACTAGGGACTTATAAGGGCACTCCAGATCCCAATCAGTGATGTGCCTAAGGCACATGGAGACCCTTTTAAAGAGGAAACAGCTAGGCTGGGGTTCTGAATAGCAGGGCCCCAGCCAGACTAATGTCGAAAACCAGTGAAGCATCAGCAAAAAGTGGGGGTACCCATGTGAAGCAGATCCTACTCTCCTACACAACCCCCCCAAACGTAGGGACATTAAACTAACCTTGCCCAGTTAAGTCTTCATGTTCTAAGTGGAAATACCTAGAGAGTCCATCTGCATTCGCATGGTTACTCCCAGGCCTATGTTCCACTGTAAAGTCCATCCCCTGTAGGGAAATGGACCACCTAAGCAGTTTGGGGTTTTCACCCTTCATTTGTTTTAGCCATAAGAGGGGCTTATGGTCTGTCTGAACCAGGAAGTGTGTACCAAACAAGTATGGCCTCAACTTCTTCAGAGCCCAGACCACAGCAAAGGCCTCCCTCTCTATGGCTGACCAACGTTTCTCTCTAGGGGTCAGCCTTCTGCTAATAAAAGCTACTGGCTGATCCTGACCTTCTTCATTCAATTGTGACAGTACAGCCCCTACCCCCAATTCAGATGCATCTGTTTGAACAATGAACTTCTTGGAGTAATCAGGACTCTGCAGAATTGGAGCAGTGCACATGGCCTGCTTGAGGTCATCAAATGCCTTTTGACAGCTAACTGTCCACTGAACCTTTTTGGGCATTTTCTTAGAAGTTAAGTCATTCAAGGGTGTCACTATTGATCCATACCCCTTGACAAATCTCCTATAGTACCCAGTCAGGCCTAAGAAGGCTCTCACCTGAGTCTGGGTAGTGGGAGCAGTCCAGTCCATGATGGTCTGGATCTTGCTCTGCAAAGGTTGAACCTGGCCTCCACCCACAAGGTGGCCCAGGTACACAACCTGACTCTGCCCTATCTGGCACTTAGTGGCCTTGATAGTCAGGCCTGCCTTTTGCAGGGCCTGTAAAACATTCCTGAGGTGGACCAGGTGATCCTCCCAGGTGGAGCTAAAGACAGCAATATCATCTAGATAAGCTGCACTATAGGCTTCCAGTCCTGTGAGAACTGTGTTCACCAACCTCTGGAAAGTGGCAGGTGCATTTTTCAGACCAAAGGGCATTACCACAAATTGATAATGCCCACTAGGGGTTGAAAATGCTGTTTTGGGCTTTGCAGTATCAGCTAGTCTGATCTGCCAGTAGCCAGCTGTTAGGTCAAATGTGCTGAGATATTTGGCAGAGGCCAAAGTATCTATGAGCTCATCTGCCCTGGGTATGGGATGGGCATCAGTCCTAGTGACTGCATTGAGACCCCTGTAGTCTACACAAAACCTCATCTCTCTTTTCCCACCACTGGTGTGAGGTTTCGGTACCAGGACTACTGGACTAGCCCAAGGGCTATCTGAGGGTTCAATTACTCCCAACTCCAACATTTTCTGGACTTCAGTCCTGATACAGTCCCTGACATGGTCAGGTTGCCTATAAATCTTGTTTTTAATAGGCAGACTGTCCCCAGTGTCCACTTCATGAGTGCACCAGGTGGTCTGACTGGGTGTCAGTGAAAACATATGTCTAAACTGATTGAGGACTTGCCTGCAATCAGTTTGTTGCTGGGTAGTGAGGCTGCCTGCCAAGGCTACACCATCAACTGACCCATCGTCAGGGTTCTGTGAGAGCAGGTCAGGGAGTGGGTCACTCTCTTCCTCCTGCCCTTCATCAGTAGCCATGAGCAAGCCCATGTCTGCCCTGTCCACATATGGCTTTAGTCTGTTGACATGGAGAACCCTTTGGGGACTCCTGGGTGTTCCCAGGTCCACTAAGTAAGTGACCTCACCCTTCTGCTCAACAATAGTGTGGGGTCCACTCCATTTGTCTTGGAGAGCTGCTGGGGCCACTGGCTCCAACACCCACACCTTCTGTCCTGGCTGGTACACAGTCAGAACAGCCTTTTGGTCATGCCAGGCCTTCTGAAGTTCCTGGCTAGCCTCAAGGTTTTTGGTTGCCTTTTTCATGTACTCAGCCATCCTGGAGCGGAGACCAAGTACATAGTCCACTATATCTTGCTTTGGGGGCTTGAGAGGTAACTCCCATCCTTCCTTCACCAAGCACAGTGGACCCCTCACAGGGTGGCCAAACAGAAGTTCAAAAGGGCTGTAACCAACCCCCTTCTGAGGCACCTCCCTATATGCGAATAAAAGGCAGGGCAAGAGTATGTCCCATCTACGCCTAAGCTTTTCTGGGAGCCCTTTAATCATGCCCTTCAAGGTTTTGTTGAATCTCTCAACTAAACCATTGCATTGTGGGTGATAGGGTGTGGTGAACTTATAAGTCACTCCACACTCCTTCCACATTGCTTTTAAGTACCCAGACATGAAGTTAGCATCCCTGTCTGATACTACCTCCTTAGGAAAGCCCACTCTTGAGAAGATTCCCAGGAGGGCCCTTGCCACCACAGGTGCTGTAGTGGTCCTGAGGGGAATAGCTTCTGGGTACCTGGTGGCATGATCCACTACCACCAGGATAAACCTGTGCCCAGAGGCTGTTTGGGGATCCATGGGACCAACAATGTCAATCCCTACCCTCTCAAAGGGCACCCCCACCACAGGTAGTGGTATCAGGGGGGCCTTTGTAGTGCCACCTGCTTTGCCACTGGCTTGGCAGGTTACACAGGAGCGACAAAACTCCTTACTGTCTTCAGACATGTGGGGCCAGTGAAAGTGAGGGACAATTCTGTCCCAAGTCTTGTTCTGGCCCAGGTGTCCTGCTAAGGGAATATCATGGGCTAGGGTCAATAGGAAGCCCCTGAACTTCAAAGGTATTACCAACCTCCTGGTAGCACCAGGCTTGGGGTCTCTACTCTCTGAGTACAGGAGTCCATCATCCCAATACACTGTATGGGGACCACTAGCTTTCCCAGCAGCCTCAGCAGCAGCTTGCTGTCTGAGGGGTTCAAGGGAGGGGCAGCTCTGCTGCTCCTGGCTCAGATCTGCCCTAGAAGGTCCCCCTGTCCCCAAGAACTCAACCTGGTCAGGTTCCAGTTCCTCTGGGACAGTTCCTTCTTCAGGGCTGAGATCATCCCCCTCAAGGGACTGATCTTCCTCCTGAGCCAAGGGGAAGGCACTGCCTTAACCCTACTACTCCTCCTCTTGGAAGGCACTTGGTCCATTCTTCCAGAATCCAAGGCCTGTTCAGTGCTAGACATTTTGGCTTGTGACCTGGTCACAGCAAACACATCTGCAGGGATCCCCAGCATTTCTGCATGGGTCCTGAGCTCCACTTCTGCCCAAGCAGAAGTCTCTAAGTCATTGCCAAGCAAGCATTCGACTGGTAGGTTTGCACTTACCACAACCTTCTTAAGGCCAGTTACCCCTCCCCAGGAGAAGTTAACAACTGCCAGAGTATGGTCTGTTCTGACATTGCTAGCATTGGTCACTTGGTACATCTCACCAAGCATAACTTGCCCAGGTAGCACAAGGTCTTGTGTCACCATTGTGACACTTGCCCCTGTGTCCCTAAATGCCAAAGCCTCTCGTCCATTGATTAAAGGCTGTTGTCTGTACTTGCCCAGATTACTGGGACTCATAGAGGAGGGCACATCCATGCCTCCATCACAGACTAACACAGCCTGAGTCAGTTCTCTAACTAGGTCAGAGCCCAACTCAGTTCCCAGGGTGAACCCTACTAAACCCTTTGCTGGAGCACCTCCACCAACTGTACTAGGGGGAACAGGTGCCTTAGGGGCATTGGTGGGTGCTGGACTGGAGTCTTTGGACTTGGTGCAATCACTGGTCCAGTGGGTCTTTTGCTTACAGACCTTGCACCATGGTTTTCTTTGGCCTTTACCCTTGGTAGACTGGGAATCCCCACCAGAAGAAGATTTTTGGGGGCCTGATGAAGACTTTTGATCTTTACCCTTCTCCCCACCCTTGTCAGAGTTCTTAGCATCTTGCTTCTTGGTTTCCCCACCTTGGTTCTGTACCTTCTGCTTCACCCTGGTTCTGACCCATTTGTCTGCCTTCTTTCCCAATTCTTGGGGAGAGGTCAGATCAGAGTCAACCAGGTATTGATGCAACAGCTGATTTTGACAGTTATTAAGAATCTGCTCCCTCATTATCAGATTATACAATCCTGAGAAGTCACACACCTTACTGCCCATCAACCAGCCTTCCAGAGCCTTGGCAGAACAATCCACATAGTCTACCCAGTCTTGAGTCTGTGCTTTTTGGGTGTCTCTGAACTTCAACCTGTACTGTTCAGTGGTTAGGCCAAACCCATCAATAAGAGCACTCTTCAAGACCTTGTAATTGTCAGCTTCCTCCTCTCTAACAGTGAGGAGCTTGTCTCTACCTTTGTCAGCAAAGGAGAGCCACAAGATTGCTGCCCACTGCTCCTGAGGGACCTTCTGTACTTTACAGGCCCTCTCTAAAGCAGTTATCCATTTGTGGATATCATCCCCACTCTGGTAGGGAGGGACAATCTTGCTCAGGTTCCTATGGTCATAGGACCTTTCCCTATCTCTAGGGACATGGCTGCCACCATGGGACTCTAGTCCCAACTTTCTTCTCTCTCTAAGGAGATCTAGGGATTCTCTATCTAAAGCCAATTGCTTCTTCCTGATCTCTAGTTGAGTTTCCTCATACTGGACCAGTCTCTTTCTTCTCTCATGAGAGGATTCCCTCCTGTGAGAAGAAACAGAGCTCCCTATGGAGGTGCCAGAGTGGTTAGACTCCTGAGAAGGAGACCTAGACTTTCTGAGCACACTCATAATCCTTCCTGGGGGGACAAAGGTGTGGTTTTCTAGATCCTCATCTTCATCTTCCCCAGAAGGGATTGGGTTTTCCAGGTCAGGGTCATTGTCACCCTCCTGGTCAGTTTCAGAGGGGGCTGGGGGTAGTGGTACCCCTGGCCCCTTCCTCATCTGCTGGCCCACCCTCTGCTCCTACCCCTTCAGTCTCTGAGGACTTACTAAGATCATAAGCCACCAACAACTCCTTGAGGTGTTGGGTGGTGGGACTTTGGCCTGTCCTTAATTTCCTCACGTTACATAAAGCTCTCAATTCCAAGAATTGGAGTGTATCATACTTGGAGGGTGGAAGCTCAATGGCTTCCTGCAAGGAATCTTTGGATCCTGCTTTCAAAGACATTACTAGTGTGGTGTGGTGTATGCACTACCTACTCTAGTGTGGCCTACTAAACTCTCTTGAGTTGTAGAAAGGGTTGTGCTATCCCTTAACACACAACTCTAAGTTCAGTAGAACTTACTGTTATTCTAAGCTTAAATTATATGTACCTTAGGTACCTTTAGTGGTTTTCAGTTGATCAATTCAATTGAGATTATCTGGTAAAACAATAGCAAGCTGGAATCCCACACGCTGCACACCAATGTGAGAAGTTGGCCTGGCATATGCTGTCCACTAATTATAGTGGGCACCTTGCACCAGTCCAAATCGACTCTTATGGTAGATAGGTTAAAGACAACCTTATTGAAAGCTATCCTAGTGGTAGCTATGGAGAGCAGCCTTCAGGCTAAGTCTTGAAGGAATGTAAAGCAGCTTGTTTTACCAGTCTATAATCTCTTGAGTGACCAAATGAAAGAGCACCACACCAGGTATATATTCAAAATATATGTATTTATTACTAAACACACCCCTCTAGTCTCTTTATGAGGCTAGAGTTCGAAGTACATAGGTTATAAGATCTTAAATCACAGTAATAGCACAAATACACGTTTGGGCCCTAGGGGCGTACCAAACCATATACCAATAAAGTGGTATGCGAACCACGACTGAACTAGACACTAGGCCTAGAGCCTCTAGAAGTGCTTGGACCACAAGGAACCACCCAAGGTAGTGACACAGGGGACCCACGGGAGACGCGTGCAGTGTAAATACACAACCGCGATACGCCGTTAACTTCTATGGAGAAAGTCGGGATCGGGAAAATAGAGGAAAGGGACACTTAAAAGAGGACTAGGACAAAACCCTTTGAGATCTAGGACTTTGAAGAGTCTCTACCCACGGGAGCACCGGAGTACTCGTGTTACCTCACCCAGGGAAGCCGGGTGCATAGGTGCCTTTCGGGGTCGGGTTTCGTCGTCGTTTCGTATGGCGATCTGCTGCAAAGTGCTGCTGGCGACCAGGAGAAAAGTGTCCGGGTGGATCCAAGAGCGGATCGGAGTTCTGAAGAACCTGAAAGCAGAGGGGACAGAGTCTGGGTCACTAGCCAGTGACCAGGAAGGCGATGGACAGATGCCCACCGATGTCAAGTGCTTCAGGTGCGGTGACATTCATCTTGACTCTTCAGCCACAAGGTCCGGGAGGCGTTGTCGGCGACCAGGAGCAGGATTCGGGCTGGTGCTCGATGTCTGTCGAGTGCTGAGGTGTCGGCGACCGGATTGGACCCAACAAGCCTTGGCAACGGCAAGTCTTGAGTAAGATGTAGATCGTCGATGATGCAGACCAGCAAGGTCTGGGGAACTCACCCAGCGAGGGTAAGTGAGGGCAGGCCTGGAGCAATTAGGATGCCAAGTAAAGAAAAGATTGGCCTTCGTTAAGGGCTACTAGCCAACGGGCTAGCGACCGCGAAGGAGCCTCGTGACGCCGCACGTGGAGCTGGCTTACAGGACACTCGTGGAGTGGGGGCCAGTGATCTTCGGTGCAGGTGGTGCTGGAGGCTAGGGCTACTCGGAGCCCAAAGCACGACTTCTTGGGAGACCCAAAAGTTGGTGCACTTGCAAGTGTGCTCGGTGTTCAGGGGTCACGGTCTCAAGTCACCCACGATAGCCACGGGCCTCAGCTTTGCTGGGGACTCAGGGTAGCCTCGGCGAAGTCTGAGAATCCACCTCTGGTGATGCGATGACTTCGGCGTCCGACGGGAGCTTCAGTAATGCGAACCAGACAGATGCTTCTTTGGTGCCTGCCAAGCAGGGGAGTCACTCCTTGACCCCAAGGGAGATTCTTCAGTCCTCTAATCTTGTCGTAGAGCGTCGAAGGTCCAGGATTCAGTGTCAGAGTTTCGTCCAGGTATAATCTAAAGTCCTAAGGACTGGGTTCCTACCTTTATTCTAAAAATAGGGGATGGACTACTCTGTGGCCCCACCTATGGGTGGGTCAGGGCAGAGGGGTGGCTACACCCCTTTCCCTTTGTCCAGTTCGCGCCAAAGCAGGGGCTGCGAGCCCCTGATCCGGTTTGAACTGGGGTATGCACAGGGACACCAAATGTGCCCCCAGTGCAGGACTTCAAAGCACCCGAAAGTGCTCCCGCCCAGCCCCAATACACATTGTCCTGTCTGGGGAGGTGGTCACACCTCCCTGGGACAGGAAACCTATTGTCCAGGCCTCCCCTGCCGGAGTTTCGTCCAGCAGCAGGAGGCCAGACTCGTGTCTGTGGCAGCAGCATCCATTTTGTGATGCCAGGGCTCTGGAAAGAAGTTACCGGACTCGTCAGAGTTAACATGCCTTTCCCTCTAGAAGGGTGGAATGCTACCCCCGCCGCCAGGATTGGCGGGGGGTAGTATTCCAAGATGTTTGACACCAAACACAACATGTTTAGGTGCAGCCATTCCAAAGTTAGCATTTTACCGCGAGGATATAATGCGCTTAAGAGTATATGGTCAGGCTGCACTACAAACAGCATCAGAGATGGTCTCCGATCGCTGCAGAGGGGCCCTGCTCATGCAGGGGCACCCTCTCACATAGGAACCATGCACTCTGCCTTTAGGATTGATAAGGCCTGCCTTAGGAGTGACTTATAGGTTTATATGTGTGTATGCTTTTAGTGATATAGGTAACCTATACCACAGTAAGGGGTGCATGCACCACCTTACCCAGGCTGCAGTAGCAGACCTGTGGTGTCAGTTTGGATGGCCTTCCAGGGGTGGCATAATATATGCTGCAGCCCCTGGCAGGCCTCTGAGGTACCTATGCCCTTGGTACATAGTATACCATATACTAGGGACTTATAAGGGCACTCCAGATCCCAATCAGTGATGTGCCTAAGGCACATGGAGACCCTTTTAAAGAGGAAACAGCTAGGCTGGGGTTCTGAATAGCAGGGCCCCAGCCAGACTAATGTCGAAAACCAGTGAAGCATCAGCAAAAAGTGGGGGTACCCATGTGAAGCAGATCCTACTCTCCTACACTACCCATTCCACTGTTAGAACAGTGGAAGTCCCAGTCCTACCCCTCTCAGGAAAGAAAATCCAAATTGTAGGAGTTACCAATAAACAGATAACCAACCCAGTTTCAGAAAAGGTCCCTGAAAAATAGGTTCGTTTGAGAAAAACCATCAATTCGTTTTTTGTGCTTCCAGTCCTGTAAATCTGTTAGGGAGAGATCTGTTGTGCATGTTAAATTACACAATTTGCTGCACACTGGAGGGTGTCAAATTCCAAACGCATGATGAAGATGTTGATTTAAAATGGCCTGACAAGAAACAGCTGTAGAGTTGTACCCAGTGAGAACAGTCAAAAATGTACCTCCTGACCAAAAGAGACAGTGAACCCAGAAGTATGGGACTTAACAGGTAAATATATCAGACTGATTAAAGGTGTATAACCTGTCTGAGTCACAGTAAAACCAAATGCTGTATATCCGAGAACACCACCATATAATTTTACCCTAGAGACAGTGGCAGGAATAACACCTTTAATTGAAGATATGCTGAGGAAAGGGATTCTAAAACAAATTGTTGAAAGCCCTTGCAACTCTCCGATTATGGGTTTTCAGAAGTCCAATGGTAAATATCAGATTGTGCAAGACCTTCAAAAGATTAACAGTATTGTTGTTACTAGTTGTCCCGTGTTACAGAATCCAGCTATCATACTTTTTCAAATACAGTGCACTGTGGAATGGTTTACCATTGTGGATCTCTGCCAGGCCTTCCTCTCCATCCCATTACATGAGGACAGCCAGTTCTTGTTCTCTTTTGTGTTTAAAAATAGAGATTTGGCACGGTGCCGAGATCCACAAGTGTACACAGAAAGTCCGTCCATATTTAATGAGATTTTGAAAAAGAATCTTGAGTCTCTGCAGATGCCTAACAGATTATTTCTCGTGCAGTATATCAATGACCTGCTTATGACATCAGATATACGAGAATCTTGTAGACAGGATACAATTGCACTGTTAAATCACTTTGCAGAGAATGGACATAAGGTGTCTCTGAGCAAACGGCAATACTGTCAGAGAGAAGTTCAATACTTGGGGCATATCATTGGGAAGGGAACGAAAAAGGTGTCACAAGAAAGAGAGGAAAAGAACGCAGAGAGAAATGAGGATGTTGTTGGGAATGGTTGGCTACTGTAGACAGTGGATACCAAACTATTTCCTGGTGGCTAAGCCTTTACTGAGGCTTACACACAAGGATGTGTCTGATCTGCTTCCATGAGACAACGATTGCTTGAATGCTTTCCTAGAGCTGAGAGAAAGTCTCTGTCATGCCTCAGCACTAGGAATGCCTTATTACAGTTAGATGTTCACACTGTTTTGCAGTGAGAGGGAGGACTGCACTCTCTCAGTGCTTACTAAGATGCATGGAAAATTGCGGAGACCTGCGCTATATTTTTCAATTACCCTTGACCCTGTATCCACGGGATTGCCCAGCTGCCTTAAATTGGTTGCCACAGTGGGTGTCAGTATTGAGAGGAGTGAAAACATAATGATGGGACATCCTTTAACTGTTATGTTCCCTCACTCTAGTGAAATCCTGCTTACTTGAACAAGAGCCCTGTACATGACAAACAGCAGACTCACAAAATATGAGCAAAAGATACTTGCAACTGAGAGTATCATTCTCAACCAATGCCACATTCTAAACCCTTCCAATGTGTTACCTGTAAAAGAAATTGCTAGTGATGATGAAATTGAACATAATTGTCTAGATGTCACAGACTTATGCACCAAGCCAAGGACTTATGCACCAAGCCAAAAACAAACATAAAAGATGAACCTCTGGAAGAGCCTGATTATGTAATATTTTTGGATGGCTCGTGTCTAAGAACAAATGAAGGTACCCTAAGAGCATCCTATGCTGCCTGTATGATTGAAGGAGTTGTGGAAGCTTCATGGCTTCAAGGATTTTTCTCAGTAAAAGTGGCAGAATTGGTTGCCTTGAAAAGAGTTTTTAGCCTATTAACACAATTAAAAGTGAATATATTTACTGATAGTCAGTATGGCTTTGGTATTGTTCATGATTTTGGACCGTTATGATCACAGAGAGGTTTTATGACCTCATCTTGCCAATAAGGAATGTCGAACATGTACAAATACTGCTTGATGCCTTACAAATACCCATAGAGATTACTGTAGTAAAATTTGCTGCTCATCGAGGTGGCAATGATTATGTTACAGTAGGAAGCCGATTTGCTGATGAAGTTGCACAATATTGTGCCTTTGTATACTGCACATTCAATGGGGCTTACACAAATGAATCTGAAGAAGACACTAATTTTCAATGTTGTTAATGGCTGATACTCGAGAAGAATTAGAAAGTTTGCAGGAAGAAGTTTCAGAAGCAGAATAGCAAGGTTGAATTAGAACAGGATGTGGTAAAAATGCAGATGACATCTGTATTTCTCCGAATGGGAGACCAGTGTTACCAGATAGTTTAATGTTTCCCATGACACAAAATTTCCATGGTCCTACACATCTTGGAAGAGATCCAATGGTGAGATTATGCAAGCAGAATTGGTTTTAACCTGGATTTAGGATGCGTGCAGAGGAACTGTGCCATCGATGTGTGACATGTCAGAAGACGAACAAATGGAAAAGAAAACCAGTAACATTAAGTCACATAGGGAGATCAAGTGGTCCCTACAAGAGAATGCAAATAGACTTTATTGAGATGCCTATTTGTAACAGGATGAGATACGCCTTGGTTACAGTGTGTATTTTCTCTCAATGGGTGGAAGCCTACCCAAAACAGAGAAATGACAGACTCACTGTAGCTAAATTGCTGTTGCAAGAGCTAATACCCAGTTTCAGATTACTGGCTTCTCTGGAGTCAGATAGTGGGACTCATTTCAATAATGAGGTCCTTAGAATGCTTTGAGCAGCCCTACAGGTAAAACAGAGATTACACTGAAGGTATAGTGTTGAAGCATCTGAAATTGTTGAACAACTCAATGGAACCATAAACAACAAATGTTTGTGCTTCCACATCACTGAAATGGCCAGATGCGTTGCCTTTGGTGTTGATGAGCCTCAGAAATACTCCTGACAGGGTTATCTCCATGCAAGATATTAATGGGATGTGCAATGAGACTGCCTGCTGTACCTGCAAATGCACTATTGAACATCACAGATGAAATGTTACTCGATTACACAAAAGGTTTGGCTGGTGTGGTGCATTCTGTTACAAACCAGGTTGAAGCAGCTACATCAAATTCTTATCAAGGACAGTACCATGACCTTTGTCAAAGTGGCTGGGTGTTGATAAAGAAACCTGTGCGGAAATCCTGCCTGGAACTATGATGGAAGGGCCCATTCCAGGTCATGTTAATCATGAACACTGGTGGAGTCCAGGATTGGGTGCATGCGTCACATACACAGAGAGTAAGGTGTGCTTATGAAGAAATTGGGTTCCATGAACCAGAGCAAAGGACACCTGTTACAGCACCACTGCAAAAAGCACCGCTGCAAGTAGCAGAGAGAGATGAAGAAACTCAATTGTTGCACCAATTCAAGTCTCTGAAATATCGCAAAGTGGAGTGGAAGCTTCTGAAGAAGAAGAAGAAACGAGAACTTAACACAAAGCAGTAGTTGAGTCATCACAGGGACAAATAGATGATCCAGGTGAAGGAACAAGTGTTGGATCAAAAGGACTCGCACATGATGCTGAAAGTCCAGATTGGCAAACGTTTGTGCTTCCACATCACTGAAATGGCCAGATGCTTTGCCTTTAGTATTGATGAGCCTCCTAAGTACCCCTGACAGGAAGACATGGTTATCTCCACACAAGATATTAATGGGGCGTGCACTAAGACTGCCTACTGCATCTGCAAATGCACTCTTGAACATCACAGATGTCATGATACTCAAGATGAAAGGGCTTGCTCCAATTCATCTTAATCATGAACACTGCTGTTAAGTGTGCTGGAGTCCTTAATTTGGTGCATGCTTCACATACATAGAAAGTAAGGTGTGCCTATGAAGACGAAATTGTGTTCTATGAACCAGAAAAAAGGCACCTGTGACAGCAGCACTGTAAAGAGCACCACTGCAAGGAGCAGAGAGAGACGAAGAAACTCGAGTTTTTGCACCAATCCAAGTTCCTGAAATATCGCAAAGTGGAGTGGAAGCTCCTGAGAAGAAGAAGAAATGAGAACTCAACACAAAGGAGTAGTTGAATCATGACAGGAACACATAGATGATCCAGGTGAAAAAATAAGTACCAGCTCAAAAGGACTTGAACATGATGCAGAATGGTCATAAAACTATGTTCGGAAGAAATTGAGAACAAGTGTGTCAGTTGATCGCATACCACAGACAATTGCTTAGGAGACTGAATCAAGCGTTGTAAGTGACACAGAAGATCAATAGACACAAAGAAAGTAAAAAAAGCAAGAGTGCCTTGTTGGAGGTATTCTGCACCTGAATGGACCTATTACACAAATCAAGTGTTCAATGTGTCATTGCAGGATTTGATTGACCTGAGATCAGAACTGTTTGAGCCCCCATTACATCACACTAAGTACAAAACTGCATAAAGTTTCTCATAAAGGATAAAAGAAACAAATCTTTTGTATTTAAAGACTTAAGCTTTCCCTAGGCCCAAGGCTGCAGTAGAAGAGTAGGGATAACACACTTAGGGGCCGATTCCGATCTCGGTCGGAGGCGCACCCAATACCATTCGGTCGGGAAAAAAGCCATGCGAATGCCTGTTTCCCGACCGATCCGTACATCATACCGACCGAGTATGTACGATGCGCACAACAGCACAGAATCCGGCCGAGTCGTACTCACCCAATCCAGGTCCTGTTCTCCGACCGAGGCGAATCCGGAAACGCAGAATCGAGTCGCACGGAAGGGAAAATGCAGCCCCGTCCGGCCGAACAAGTACGATGCGCTTTCCGTACGCGCCGAACCCGTCGCTACGCACGGCACGTCAAAGCATCCGGGAGAGGCGCACATAAGTTCCGATTCGCGCCACAACACGATCCACGGCTACGAGGCGAACACGCCAGCGACGAGGACGACGCGAAGCAACGAGAAAGACGAACGACACGAACCAACCATGAATCCCTTCGTCCCGATCCTACCAATATTCTACATTTACTACCGGAACAGGCACGGACGCATACGGCGCAGAAGGTAAGTCAGACACCAACCACAAAAACATACAACACGTACACGACACATCACACACACACACAGAGGGATGCAGAGTTTACTTACACCAGCAACAGCAGCACCATAGGGGCGGGATGCCCATCACCAATGCCACATATGCACACAGGGGCCTGGATGCGCACCACCACCACCACCCCTACCCAGGGGGGGCCGGATGCCAACCACTACTACCACCCTTACCCAGGGGGGGCTGGATGTCCACCACTACTACCACCCTTAGCCAGGGGGGTGCCAGATGCCTACCACTACTACCACCCTTACCCAGGGGGCTGGATGCCTACCACTACTACCACCCTTAGCCAGGGGGTGCCAGATGCCCACCACCACTACCACCCTTACCCAGGGGGCTGGATGCCTACCACTACTACCACCCTTAGCCAGGGGGTGCCAGATGCCCACCACCACTACCACCCTTACCCAGGGGTGCTGGATGCCTACCACAACTACCACCCTTACCCAGGGGGTGCCAGATGCCCACCACCACTACCACCCTTACCCAGGGGGTGCAGATGCCCACCACCACTACCACCCTTACCCAGGGGGGCTGGATGCCTACCACTACTACCACCCTTAGCCAGGGGGTGCCAGATGCCCACCACCACTACCACCCTTACCCAGGGGTGCTGGATGCCTACCACAACTACCACCCTTACCCAGGGGGTGCCAGATGCCCACCACCACTACCACCCTTACCCAGGGGGTGCCAGATGCCCACCACCACTACCACCCTTACCCAGGGGTGCTGGATGCCTACCACAACTACCACCCTTACCCAGGGGGTGCCAGATGCCCACCACCACTACCACCCTTACCCAGGGGGTGCCAGATGCCCACCACCACTACCACCCTTACCCAGGGGGCTGGATGCCTACCACTACTATCACCCTAAGCCAGGGGGCTGGATGCCTACCACTACTACCACCCTTAGCCATGGGGGTGCCAGATGCCCACCACCACCACCACCCTTAGCCAGGGGGGCTGGATGCCTACCACTACTACCACCCTTACCCAGGGGGGCTGGATGCCTACCACTACTATCACCCTAAGCCAGGGGGCTGGATGCCCACCACTACTACCACCCTTACCCAGGGGGCTGGATGCCTACCACTACTACCACCCTTACCCAGGGGGCTGGATGCCTACCACCACTACCACCCTTAGCCAGGGGGCTGGATGCCTACCACTACTACCACCCTTACCCAGGGGGCTGGATGCCTACCACTACTATCACCCTAAGCCAGGGGGCTGGATGCCCACCACTACTACCACCCTTACCCAGGGGGCTGGATGCCTACCACTACTACCACCCTTACCCAGGGGGCTGGATGCCTACCACAACTACCACCCTTACCCAGGGGGTGCCAGATGCCCACCACCACTACCACCCTTACCCAGGGGGTGCCAGATGCCCACCACCACTACCACCCTTACCCAGGGGGGCTGGATGCCTACCACTACTATCACCCTAAGCCAGGGGGCTGGATGCCTACCACTACTACCACCCTTAGCCATGGGGGTGCCAGATGCCCACCACCACCACCACCCTTAGCCAGGGGGGCTGGATGCCTACCACTACTACCACCCTTACCCAGGGGGGCTGGATGCCTACCACTACTATCACCCTAAGCCAGGGGGGCTGGATGCCCACCACTACTACCACCCTTACCCAGGGGGGGCTGGATGCCTACCACTACAATCACCCTAAGCCAGAGGGGCTGGATGCCCACCACTACTACCACCCTTACCCAGGGGGCTGGATGCCTACCACCACTACCACCCTTAGCCAGGGGGGCTGGATGCCTACCACTACTACCACCCTTACCCAGGGGGCTGGATGCCTACCACTACTATCACCCTAAGCCAGGGGGCTGGATGCCCACCACTACTACCACCCTTACCCAGGGGGGCTGGATGCCTACCACTACTACCACCCTTACCCAGGGGGGGCTGGATGCCTGTCACTACTACCACCTCTACCCATGGGGGCTGGATGCCTACCACCAACACCACCCCCACTCATAGGATGGACAATGCATGACACAACCAGCACACCACAACCTAGGGAATGCAAGAAAAAGACATCCCCCCAACGCCATGACAAGCGTGTGTAGACTGTGTCAAATGCCTACAACACTGAACATGACTTTGAACATACAATGTGACCCCCTATCACATGTGCCACACATATATGTGTGTGGCCCCCACAATGCAAGCAGGCCATGACCATTGTGGCAATGGGGTCCAAACCCCCATCATCACAGTGACCAAAAGGTAAGTGTGGGGTCCATAGCTGAAGCACATTTTGAACATTGTGGCAATGGGGTCCAAACCCCCATCATCACAGTGACCAAAATGTAAGTGTGGGGTCCATAGCTGAAGCACATTTTGAACATTGTGGCAATGGGGTCCAAACCCCCATCATCACAGTGACCAAAAGGTAAGTGTGGGGTCCATATCTGAATCACATTTTGAACATTGTGGCAATGGGGTCCGAACCCCCATCATCACAGTGACCAAAAGGTAAGTGTGGGGTCCATATCTGAATCACATTTTGAACATTGTGGCAATGGGGTCCAAACCCCCATCATCACAGTGACCAAAAGGTAAGTGTGGGGTCCATATCTGAAGCACATTTTGAACATTGTGGCAATGGGGTCCAAACCCCCATCATCACAGTGACCAAAAGGTAAGTGTGGGGTCCATAGCTGAAACACATTTTGAACATTGTGGCAATGGGGTCCAAACCCCCATCATCACAGTGACCAAAAGGTAAGTGTGGGGTCCATAGCTGAAGCACATTTTGAACATTGTGGCAATGGGGTCCAAACCCCCATCATCACAGTGACCAAAATGTAAGTGTGGGGTCCATAGCTGAAGCACATTTTGAACATTGTGGCAATGGGGTCCAAACCCCCATCATCACAGTGACCAAAAGGTAAGTGTGGGGTCCATAGCTGAATCACATTTTGAACATTGTGGCAATGGGGTCCAAACCCCCATCATCACAGTGACCAAAAGGTAAGTGTTGACAAAGAAAAAGCTGCAACTGCCAACTGCATGGATGATTCCTGGTCACAGAACATAAAACACATCAGTGGCAAAGTAGTGCATGTGTCCCATTGCAACATAGATTGGGGAGGCAAATACTGCAGTGCAAATAAGACATACCTTTGGCCATGTGCAGACAAACAACACCCATGGGGGCTGACACAGTCAACATTCATCAATGACACAATGACAGAAGTGACCATCAGAATGCAGACCCACATATTTGCACCAATGGGCACACAAATGCAGATACCCTGTGGAGACTGTAGATGTGAGGTGAACAGATACCATACCATGGCAGCAATGGGACACACAAACCATGATCATTGTGCTGACCGATGACCTAGGAGTCCCAGGGACAGCAGGGGAAACCCACCAAACTACATACAGCCAATGGCACACCCAAGATATGCCAATGCAGTGGTGCAGATGCACGAACACAAACAGGCAGACCCACACTGCACATCAAACACAACAGGTGAGGGGGGGGGGGTGCCAGTGTCCCCAGGCAACCACACAACACATGAGGAGGCCTGAATACCAATCATACAGATGTGCATACAGTGCCACACAAAGGTAACTCATGGATCAAAATCCCCTATGTGGGCAATCAGGCATTGTCAGATGAGAGGGAGCAGAAATCACACATGTCACACAGGCACGTAGGAACAGCAACTGACACAGCAAGACACAGACACACCACAGCACTACCCCCAGGGCCCCCACAATGTGGTGACCCTGGGCTGCATTACAATCCCACTGTGATGACAAAGCTAAATGTCGTTCACACTGTGAACCACAGTCATGTGTCCTGAGCAACAAACTACCATCACACCTACACAAGCACAAATCAATCAGCACGGCCAGTAAGCCAAGGCCAACATGGAGGCAGGGGTCTAGCCGGGCAACAACTCTCATCTGCACACACTCAACACCATACACCTCGACCTCCAACAATGTGCAGCAGTGAAGCACACATGCACTGGTGACATTGCACATCCACTATTTCAAAAAACAAACTCCCTTTGGGATTCTTTAAAGCATACACATTCACACTCCTTTCATACCTGTTCAGTCAAATCACCAAGAGTTGAATAGAAACCAAAAGATTACCATATAATATGTTTTTATTTAATCAAATCCTTTTAAAATTTTGCAAAAAAACTTTTATATACAGTTGTTAAAAAAACACAACTTTATATATTTCAAATGTTAAAAACAATTCATCTAGAAAACACGGGAGAATATCACAAATAAAATATCCTAAATTAATTAGGTCAGAAGTCGCACAACAAGTAAAGAAAGACAGATATTAAAGTCACTGGTTTGATACTCTAAACACTTCTTTTACTCCCGATGGAGCCGGTGTAACTTGGGCGACTTCAAATTACAAAGCGACGCGTTTCGGTGGTAAAATCTGGTACACCACCTTCTTCAGGCTTACAAATCTATTATAGTGTCTCCCAACACAGTCATCAACTATAATAAGTGGAATGTCGGGGGAATCTCAGTTCTCCCCATTGGAGTCTTCTCTCACATAAACCTCCAAATGTCAATATGAATTTTTCAGACTCCCTTTCACATATGTTCTTCTGTTTTTCTTACAGAAGGATCAAAGCCATCTATTTATAGGGATATGGACCAATCTTCCCTATGATCCTTTTATTAGGGACTCGTTTTCATACAGCCACTGGAGCTATGGTCTCAAAATCCATTAGATTCATGTTTTCAGCAAACACCCCACACTAGTCCCTCATTCGAGGTAGGAGTAAAACACTGATCAAAACCGCCAATGTCGGGACTGAAGAGTCTCCTGACCGGCTCCAAAATCACTCGTAGTAGACACTCGTTGCATTGCACATGCACCCATGACAATTCCAGGGTGGTGGGTGGGAACCAAGGTGCAGAAAAACATCACACATGGCCACTCAACAAGACTCCTGAATGTCTGACACACTGCACACTACGCTGTACATGGACATGACGGCAATACCACACCAACCAATGGGATCCCAGCCACAGTCACACACCAATGAAGAAGCCAAGGTCACCCACAAAGAACACACATAGACAACAACCAACATTGCAGCCCGGACCCTGAGGAGTGCCAGCAGTCACACACACAACGTGTCACAATCACTGAAAGATAACACAAACTGGAAATCACATGACAGGTGCAAACAACAAGTGCCAAGGGAAACCTGACTGTGACCCATCTGCGTCTGCACACAAACTCAGCCCTGACAGCAAACACACCTATGGGTGACACCCTAATGACCAGTAATGTGCCATGCACCCACATCACAGAGAACCCAGGGAGAAGACTTTGGGGGAACATAGGTCAACTCAGCAAGCATCACAAACAGGTACAACACTAGGGATCACAGCATGCACAGCAAAACGGAAGTGAACACACAGACATGCTCATACAACACACACCTTGGGCGCAGGCAATGTCACAGGAGTACACACTGCGATGAGGGGACTCCACTCTTGTGTGAGGAAAGCTGTGCCATATGTTGCCTCAGTAGGGCCCCATCATGTCAGCTGAGCACTTGGTCACACAATCAACAATTAGCACCAAATGAAGGCTCCTGTCACATCAGCCTGGTCATGGAAGTGCCAACGAAATCATCAGCACAGATCCAACACACTTGTATAGCAATGTTGCACTGACAACACAGATGAGTCCTTCCCCATTGATGCCCAAACCTGCATGTCCAGTGGAGATGGCCACACGGTCAGGGAAGTAGACGAATTGAACAATGGCAGGCACAACAGATGTGCAGGGGTGGAAGCCACAGATGTGAAATTGCTAATGTAAGTAGGAAATCCCATTGCCAAATATTGAACACATGACACCCTCAGATGCTGCTATGGATGACATGGATACACCACAGGATAGGACACATTCCCCCTGGACCACATGTGTTCCTGCACAGTAACACTTCATTATCATGAGACCAAATATCACCATCACTGCAGCAAGGGCATGGTTAGCATCATCAACAACATGTACATCAGAAGCATAAGCACTAGAGAACAGAAAGTTGCTTTATTCAGCATATGTGTGTTTAAAAGTGAAAGTCCAGAAAAAACACAAAGGCCAATGGCCAGTCCATTGTCAAAGTCCAAACAGGGTGACAGTGGCAGATGTCACCCTACGCATGCCTGCACTGCACAAAACCAGGGACAATCCACTAGGAGGGGCAACCGGGGGGGCAGGCCCGGCACCGCAGGGACAGGATCAGGGCTCACCAGGAGGAGGCAGGGAAGTGGTGGTGGGTGCTGGAGAGCCACTGACAACTGCAGTGGAGGTGTCTGACATGGTGTGTGCCGGCACAACTGGGGGGCATGACTCAGATGTTGTGGGTGCCGGCACGACTGCAGTGGACCCTGCAGATGGAGTGGACAGGTCCGCCACTGCAGTGCCCAAGTCAGACAGGGTGGTAGTGGACTCCACTGCAGTGCCTACCACCAGGGGAGGAGAATGGGGAACAGGCAAGGTGGGCTGGACAGAGGGGGAGGACACCCTCACCACATCAGTGGCACAGACAAGCGCAGCGGGGGTGTGGTGCCGGGAGAGCAAGTGGCAGGGGGAGAAGGCCGGATCCTCTTGGGGATGGTATATCTGTGGGTGGGGGAACCTGGGGCAGGGTGTGGTGGGGGCACCTGTGGAGTGGGGGCCTGAGGGATGGAGGAAGGAGACCTGGTGCCTGAGCTGCAGGGCGGCGGCGGGGTCTTGCTCTTATGACTCCGGGGGACTTGCGGGTGGGGGCCTCAGTCTGTCTGCGCTTGGGGGAGGGTGTCCGGGGGCGAGGGGCACTCTGCTCCGTGTGGGTGGGCTTCCTCTTCCCCTGAATGCTGTATCAGCTGGATCGGAGGGGAAGAGGCCGAGGTCACTGAGGAAGAGCCGCTGGGTCTTTGGGGTTGCAGGTGAGGCAAGGGAGGGTGCTTTGGAGGGAGAGGCAACGGAGGACTGTGCAGTGCTCGTGGATGCGTGTGTGTGTTCCAGGGCCCCATCCCCTGTGAGTCTGGTTTCAGTCTCCTGACTGTGCGTGCGTGTGCGTTTTGTTTGTGGCGTGTGTGTCTGTGTGCTGGACGTGTGTGTGCTGGTGTGTGCCTGTGCCGGTGTGTGTGTGCTTGGGACGGGTAAGGTGCTGGGGAGTGTGGATGGAGCAGAGGCAGGAGGGGTGAGGGACTGTCTGAGGAGGGACACTGCTGCTGTCAGGGAGGAGTCCATGGACCTATTGCCCCTCTGTAGGTCAGACATGCCCGATGAGATGCCCTCCATGAACGACACCAGCTGAGTCAACAGAGCGGTGTGCGCATGGAGGACACTCAGCATGGCTGTCTGCCCTACATGGAGCTGGCGAAGGAGGTACACAGACTCCTCACTCAGGGCAGCAGGGGACACAGGGGCAGGAGGTGCGGTGCCTGGCCCAAAGGAGACACGCTCCCGAACATGGGAGCCTCCACGGACCTGGGGAATGGGAGCCGATGGGAGGGCGGTGGTGGTGCTGGTGGTGGCGGGGACAGCAACACTAGCTGGGGTGTGGTGGCTGCTGACACCCGCCTCCATAAGGGAGTCATCCTCCGAGCCGCTGTGGTCCTCAGCTGAGGTGGATGCTGCTGAGGACTCCTCGGTGTGGCTCCCCTCGCCCTCCGTGCCACTGGGTCCCTCCGACCACTCCTCGGCTGCTGACCCAGTCTGGCTCTCCGGCTCCTCCTGGTCCGTGGAGCTGTCCCCTTCCGTGGCCGTGGATGTATCTGCAAACAATGGGGAAATATGGACCTATTGCCCCTCTGTAGGTCAGACATGCCCGATGAGATGCCCTCCATGAACGACACCAGTTGAGTCAACAGAGCGGTGTGCGCATGGAGGACACTCAGCATGGCTGTCTGCCCTACATGGAGCTGGCGAAGGAGGTACACAGACTCCTCACTCAGGGCAGCAGGGGACACAGGGGCAGGGGGTGCGGTGCCTGGCCCAAAGGAGACATGCTCCCGAACATGGGAGCCTCCACGGACCTGGGGAATGGGAGCCGATGGGAGGGCGGTGGTGGTGCTGGTGGTGGCGGGGACAGCAACACTAGCTGGGGTGTGGTGGCTGCTGACACCCGCCTCCATAAGGGAGTCATCCTCCGAGCCGCTGTGGTCCTCAGCTGAGGTGGATGCTGCTGAGGACTCCTCGGTGTGGCTCCCCTCGCCCTCCGTGCCACTGGGTCCCTCCGACCACTCCTCGGCTGCTGACCCAGTCTGGCTCTCCGGCTCCTCCTGGTCCGTGGAGCTGTCCCCTGCCGTGGCCGTGGATGTATCTGCAAACAATGGGGAAACAGACAGACATCAGTCACCTGCACCAAACGCACACACCACTGTGAGCACAGCACATTACAGAGCAAGCCCTGGCATCATTAGTTGAACATTGCTAAAAGTGCCCTAACTGAACAGGAGAAGCCAATTGTCAGTCTGATGCCAACCATGGCACTCACATCCCACATGGCCTTGCACCCATCTGTCTGGTGTCTGTTGGATAGCAACACCCCAGTGTGGACACATGCACCACCTACACAGTAGTTGGACAGTGCAGAGGACACGGTGTAGCATGTGGACATGCACACATCACAACTCTTGCCACTGAGTCAGTACAGGTTTCCGGATGAAAGGGATGCCCAGAGTCAAATAGGAATTGCATGTGATGCATACCTGCGACAGACACCATGATGCACCCATGTCCTGATAGCCATCGCCACAATGGTGTGCATGTAGCACATGTCACTCCCCTGCAGGATCACCAATAAGTAGACACATGCCATGGCGGAGGCATGACTGCTAAGTCATACATCACTGTCTCAGTGATGTATGACTTGGCAGCCAGACAACAACACTCTGCACTGTGTCACAATAGTAGGTCATGGGGAATGCAAGTCCTGGAGCTGCACAAGTGCACATGTACATCCCCCAAACAACACATCATCTTAACCCTCATCTGTCCAGGTCATACCGATTGGACATATGGGAGACCTGTGACACTACCCTCTGAACCTGAGCCCCTCACAATCTGCTGTGAATGGGAAACAGCTGCCTGAACTTCACATTCGCATACCCCAGTCTGCACGGGCAGCTGATCAAACACCTATGTGACACACAAGTATTGTCTCCTATGGTCACATCTCCAGTGGCATGCTGAGCCCCTACCGAGAAACACCCCAGCAGTCCTGGCAACAAATCCACAGCACACTGACACAGAGGCAGACACCTGAGGGGTCAAATCACTCCGCACAATGTGTCAGCTGATACGCGGGAGTACAGGTGTATTGGATGGGCTGAAGTAGGCATGACTGTCCTGCCCCACGTGAATGAGGGATGAGCCCTGGACAGTGGATAGCTGGCTATGTATGTGTGACACACGAATCTGCACACTCCTGGGGCCCAAACATTGTTCCCACCCGCTGCATGGGTGTGTGCCAGATACCCCAGGCACATGTGGTGGCTCAGCTCAGCAAGTGGACCGCATATCAAAGCAACACGCAGATTACATGTCCGAACACAGGCGTTGTGTGAACAATGGACCCACCCATGATGCCCACAACAGAGTTAAGGAAACAGATGCTGTCCCCCACCTTGAGTGAAGCAAACTGCAAGGACACAGTCCCAAGTGACACAATTCCCTGAATGTAAGGGCCACACCTGGGTATCAGATGAGGAGTGGGCAGTGCACAATAGAGGGACATGGCTCCTGGACAACATGACTGCTGTACTGTGGCAGTTTAACCAGGCCAGAGGAGGGCACATAGCATGTAATACAGAGTTCACAGTGCAGTCTTTGACTCACCCCCTCCTTGCTGCTGTCTGGCCTTCAGCTGCCCATCCAGGTCTGGAAACACCACCGCCAGGATCTGGAGCATGTGGGGGTCAGGGTCCATGTTCCGCCCCTCCTGCGAGGAGGCGACAGCTTCAGCTGGACCCGTTCAATCCTCCGGGTCCAGCCCCGAAGGTCCTGCCACCTCTTCTGGCAGTTGCAGATCCGGCGCTTGTAGACCCCCACGGACCGGACAGCCCGGACGATGTGCTTCCAGATCTCCTGCTTCCGATGGGCATTAACCTGTGAGGATGACAAAGTGAAAAGGCCATTACTACACATGCAACATATCCGTGCATGACACAGTTGTATATACATGTCTCAATCACAGGGGCACATGATGTACACAGGCAGTGCAACGCTGCCCATGGACAGTTTGCCAGAAGTCACTACATGGTATCATTGCATGGGAAGTAAAACCTTGTTCAAATGCACTGTCACTGCACCATACCTGTCCAGTGCATGTCACTACACACTATGGGGGTGACAACTACTCAGTGAGCCTGCTAGCCAGTGGCGTGCAGACTTTCAGCCTTGCTAGTCAGACAAAATGCACATTCAGAAAGGCAGTGCACAGAACACTCACCTGCTCCCTGGTGTCCCATACAGCTTGCTGTACTGTGGAAGTAGGCTGTCCAGCAGGGCCTGGTTCTCCTCAAGGCTGAAGGCTGGGGCTCTCTCCACAGTACGTGCCATTGCAGGGTCCAGAGGAGGCAGAGACAGCAGCAGTGCAGTGGCAGATGTCGTCCTGGAGCATGTAGTGCAGGCAAGTGAGCTCTCAGGGGAACAGCCAGCAATATATATGTGCTGCAGAGGCAGATACTGTCCCATGTGTCCAAAGTGATAGGTCCAAGTCGTTTGCATCTTCTGAATCTGGCCAATCCATGGAATAGCAGCACCAATACACGCCCACAGCATCCTTCAAATCTTCAACTTCATGACATACATGATTTTGCAACATTGTTGTGGGTGACCAACTGAATTTCCAGCAACCGACTCGTTCGAATTTCGAAACGCGTCCGTTGCCAGGCTAGACCATTGTCAATGGGTGCGCACCGATCGGTCCATTGCTGTTCAACGCGTACAGGGTACAACGCGTACCCGCACACATTGAATGCAATGGGCCGGCCGGGTGCACCGATCGGTCCATTGCTGTTCAACGCGTACAGGGGTACAACGCGTACCCGCACACATTGAATGCAATGGGCCGGCCGGGCGCACCGATCGGTCCATTGCTGTTCAATGCGTACAGGGGTACAACGCGTACCCGCACACATTGAATGCAATGGGCCGGCCGGGCGCGCCGATCGGTCCATTGCTGTTCAACGCGTACAGGGGTACAACGCGTACCCGCGCACATTGAATGCAATGGGCCGGCCGGGCGCACCGATCGGTCCATTGCTGTTCAACGCGTACAGGGTACAACGCGTACCCGCACACATTGAATGCAATGGGCCGGCCGGGCGCACCGATCGGTCCATTGCTGTTCAACGCGTACAGGGGTACAACGCGTACCCGCACACATTGAATGCAATGGGCCGGCCGGGTGCACCAATCGGTCCATTGCTGTTCAACGCGTACAGGAGTACAGCGCGTACCCGCACACATTGAATGCAATGGGCCGGCCGGGCGCACCGATCGGTCCATTGCTGTTCAACGCGTACAGGGGTACAACACGTACCCGCACACATTGAATGCAATGGGCCGGCCGGGCGCACCGATCGGTCCATTGCGGTACAACGCGTACAGGGGTACAACGCGTACCGCGCACACATTGAATGCAATGGGCCGGCCGGGCGCACCGATCGGTCCATTGCTGTTCAACGCATCCCTGTACAAGTGACTGGCATATGGCACCATGCCTGTCTCAGATGAACATATGCCAGCCACAGATAGCTCCCAGGAGTGAGGGGCACACCTACAACACCACAGCCTGTCCAAACTGTATCATAAGGGATGTAAGGCTGCATTTCCTATTGTGTGTATGTTGGTGTACATGTTGTCCTGTGGGTGTCACCTGGGGGCAGCCACCCCCAGGCTGTGCACGTGTTCATGGGGACAGGATCCTGGGTGTTACGTGTACATGACCACTGTGATGTGCAACTGTTCATATCTGTGCATGTGCCATGGTCACATTTCACGGTGGTGTATGTGTATGTCATGTCACATACCCCGTGAGTCCCATGTGGGACGGTATGTTTGAGCCAGGGTGTCCCAGTGGCACAATAGTGATGATCCTCCACAGTCTGTGTGCATGTAGTGTTTACAATGTCTCTGATTTCATGTGCACAATGGGAGACAGTCTCCACATCCACGTTGTGTGTGCATGGACTTTGATGTTGTGCGTGTGTGTGTCACAGACGTCCATGTCTGTCCTGCAGAGGCAAGTGGAACCACTACCTGTGGGGGTCATGGTTGTTTTGCTGTGGTGTATACCTGATACTCCATGTAATGCCAGTGTCCATGTGGCAGTACAGGGTCCCTGGGAATGTACCTGTCGTTGAGCTGTGATGCCTGGGGCACATCTGTCCTCACATGTCACTGTGGGGGTGATTGTGACATGGCAGCAGGAGATGGGAACTGTGACACGGCCTCATGATATCCAATGGGCCAACCTGGGACTTATTGATGCCACTTGTTGAACCGTGATGACAGATGTTGGCCATGTATGTACCATACATGTCCTTACGGAACTGCACACTTCATGTAGTTGTGCCTCATAATGATGTATGATGTGATATTGAGTGTGTTCAATGCCGCATATGTGGGGTGACTGACAATCTTGCTTTCTTCTCCTCTGCACTGCAGGGCTCCTGCTGTCCATCGACCATTCCCAGACCTGGCAACGATGGTGGAACGGGACAGCATCCGACGGTACCGCTTCACCAGGCAGCTGATTGAGCATTTGGCAGTGCAGTTGGCCCCACATTTGCAGCCTGGCCGGCCGTATCCTACAGCGCTGACCCCCAAGGTGAAGGTGATGGCTGCCCTACACTTCTTTGCCACCGGTACCTTCCAACATACTGTGGCGACTGCTGGTGGGATGTCACAGACCATGTTGAGCTGTGTGCTCCGCGATGTTTTGGAGGCAATGTTGCTATACCTGAACCGGTACATCTATTTCCCTAGACTGCAACGACTCACTGACGTGAAGAGTGACTTCTATGCCCTGGGGAGGATGCCGCATGTCATTGGCTCCATTGATGGGACACATGTGGCTTTGGTACCACCACAGGCCCAGGAGCAGGCGTACCGTAACCGCAAGCACTACCACTCGGTCAATGCACTGGTGGTGTGTCTTGCAGATATGACCATCTCACACGTGTGTGCCCATTTCCCTGGTTCAGCACACGATGCCTTTGTGATGAGGAGTAGTCACATCCCCAGGATGATGGCACAGATGCAGAACCAGCGTGCCTGGCTTGTCGGTGTGTACTGACTTTGTGCCATTGTGTGTGATCTGATCTGTAGTATTCCGCCCACTTTTCCAAGTCAGCTAATGTGCACTTGTCTGTCCGTAGGTGACTCGGGATACCCCAACATGCCGTGGTTGCTGACACCCCTCAGGAACCCTGTGACACCAGCCCAGATGCGCTACAATGAGGCACATGGTCGGACCAGGAGAGTGATTGAGCGGACATTTGGTCTCCTGAAGAGCCGCTTCCGCTGCCTCGACAAGACAGGAGGGTCCCTCCCATATGCCCCAGCGAAGGTGTGCAAGATTATCATCGTCTGCTGCATGCTCCACAACCTGGCAGTGCGAAGGAGTTGCCTCTCATCCAGGATGACAATGACCAACATCCGCCACCTGTGGAGGATCCTGGCCTGGACCACGATGCCAGTGATGATGATGATGATGATGATGAGGGTGATGTCCGCACACAGCTCATCACCAACTTCTTTAGCTGAATGTGAGTATCCTGAGGTGTCATGTCAATGATGTGAGTTGGCATGATATGTGTAGGTGGTGCTCTGGTGCTGTTGGAGTGTGTCCATGGGCTACTTGACTGGATGTGTGTAGCGATGTGTGCTTACAGGTGGTCTGTACTCCCCAACAGTGTTGACATGCTAACTTGGTTCTGGGTGGGTATCTTGTAACATGTATTGTGCATGAGTTTTGCTGTTCTGTCCTGTTCTCCATTGCTTTTGACTGTGTGTCATTTCTGTCCTTCACAGGGTACTTTCAGATTCGTTTGGTCAACTGTGTCCACCGACGACGTGATTGTACTTCCAGGGTGGTAGCTGTTGTGTCCCTACAGGTGATGTGCGCCACACCCATGGACTTCCTTCCTTCTACAGTTGTTGACTGTGTGCCCGCTGCCAGGTGGGATTACCTTGCATCTGTAGTGGTTACGACATGTTGCAACTGTGTAATAAACCTGTGCTTCACTTTGTGATGTGCGTTGTCTGTGGTCACACATTTGACTGCCATTTGCTTACTGCACCTGTGGGCTAGTTGACTACAACTGGGAATAGGTGTGGTGTCTGTGCATTGCACTGTCTTTCCTGGCAACATCAGTGTAGGCAATGAGTCAGATGGCCTAGGTGTGTATGTGTTGTGTAGCCCTGGTGGTGTGTCTCCCTCATATGTGTCACGTTGCCATTACTCACATGCCTGTGTTGTACTTGCTGTTGCAGTTCGCATACACAGTGTAATTTTGCAGTTCATCATCCCCATGACAGCACCCACGTTGGAATCACAACAGAGGCAAGTATGGTGTATTAGTGTGTTTATTGTGATACATTTGTGTGAATAGTGCATAGGATGGTTAGTGCTGTACATTTATATTGCAATAAGAAGTTCCTAGGTGAATTGAAAGTCCTGGTAGACAAAATCCCCAGTATCGGGGCCACAGTTGTCTGAGACATTGGTCCAACTTGTAGTCCCCATGTCATGTGTGGGAGTTGTGTTGCCGTCAACAGGGTGAACAGTTTGTGCACAAAGGTGAACATCCAGAACAGGTTCAGGCTTCCTGGGGGTTGCACTTGGCCATCGGCCTCTCACTTGCCCCTCCTCGGACGACCCCTCTTCTTTGGGGGGCCCTCAAGTACAGGCTGCTGCGGTGCAGGGGACTCTCCGCCAGAGTCATCCTCCCTCCCTGTGGCAGTTGCAGTTTGTTCAGCACCAGATGTTGTTGGCACACAGGGAGGTGTAGACTGGTTGCTGTTCATCTGGCGGAGGCATTGTAATATGTCCCTGTGCACCGCCGTCATGTCTTGCAGTGCGTCCCACTTGGACTCCACGCGGGACATGTGTGAGTCCAAGCGGGCATGATGGGCAGCCTGCTGCTGTTTCATGTCTCTGAGGAGCCCCACTACCTGGCTGAGATCTCCGGTGCTGGACTGGTACGCATCGGCTATGCGTACCAGTTGTGGGTCGTCATGCACACCAGACACCTCTGCAAGCAGCGACCTCTGTCTCCCACCCCTCCCACCACCCCTGCTGACATGTGCAGTGCGTGCAGTGGCACGCACAGATGACCCTGGTCCCCCTTGGGGGTTGGTGGTGGTGGTGGTGTCCATGGCCCCACGTTGGTCCAGGGTCCCTGTGCTGGTGGTGCTCCTTGTTCTGTCCATGTCGGCAGGGATGGTATTTGTGGTGACAGTCGTTGGAGGGGTGGGTGCAGGGGGTGCAGCTGGTGGTCCTGCTGGTGCTGCAGCAGGTGGTCCTGCTGGTGCTGCATGTTGACTTGCACCGGAGGTGCCAGGTTGGTCTTCTTCGTCCGAGGAGGGCAGAGGCTGTACGACACCAGTGAGCTCCGTATCCTCTTGAGCCTGGGACTGGGACTCCTCAGCGTCTGCTGCTGTGTCCCCATCATCACCTGTTTTTGGGAGACACACACAATGTATGTTATGTTTCTGCAGGCATCAATGGTTGACACACCTGACAGTTGTGACTGTGCCTCTGGGTGCGGGCCTGTACATTGCATTGTCCTAAGTTGTCACAGTCAGGGGTTGATATTGGTGTAGCACATTGTCCTGCATTATTTGGGCATTTCTATGTATTTGTTGGGGTGTGAACATGGTCTGCATTGGTTGTATTTGGTTGACAGCCGGCCCTCCTTCCCACCCAGCCAGATATCCCACCATGGAACGTGCTTGCATTGCAGGGAGTGGAAGTTGTCTTTCAGGATGTCAGTCAGTGGTGTCCTGCTGTTGGTTGTTGCACAGTTGCCAGCAGGGCCTTGTGCTCCCCACAGCAGTAGCCAGTGTCAGCCATCTTGTCAGTTGTTTTCCACTCCCTGTGATGTGAGCATGGTTCAGGGTGGTGTTGATGGGACAGTTGTGGGGGTGAGCTATGTCTGTGACTATGACTCCCATCATGCTATTGCCTCCACCCCACTTCCCAGCATTCCCATACTTACTTGCTTTTGTGGGGAGTTCAGTGTGTGTGGGTGTGAGAGCAATGGCAAGATGGCTGACAGTGGTGTCCTGCTGTTGGTTGGTGTGCAGTTCCCAGCATGCCCTTGTGCTCCCCACGACACAGCAACAGTGTCAGACATCTTTGATGGGCCTTTCCACTCTCTGTGGGATGTGCATGCGTGAGTGTGAGCTTGCTGGGCCATGTGGTGGGGGATGTAGAGCTGTGACTACGACTCCCATCATGCTATTGCCTCCACCCCCTTCCCAGCATGCCCATGCTTCCTTCCTTTTGACTCTGCTTCCCTGTGGGGTGGGCTGCCTGTGCTGACAGGATGGCTGGGAGTGTTGTCCTGGCAGTTGTTTGGCTAAAAGTCCAAAGAGTGTCCCTGTGCTTCACACAACATAACCCAGGGTGGAGGTTCTTTGTGGGATCTTGAGTTAGGATGTGAGGCATTGCATTCTCCCAGGTGGGTTATGTGGAGTATGTGTTGAGGGGGTGTGTGAGGGGAGGTGCTTGTGACTATGGTCAGTGCTGCAAGTCCTCCTTCCCACCCAGCCAGATATCCCACCATGGAACGTGCTTGCATTGCAGGGAGTGGAAGTTGTCTTTCGAGGTGTCAGTCAGTGGTGTCCTGCTGTTTGTTGGTGCACAGTTGCCAGCAGGGCCTTGTGCTCCCCACAGCAGTAGCCAGTGTCAGCCATCTTGTCAGTTGTTTTCCACTCCCTGTGATGTGAGCATGGTTCAGGGTGGTGTTGATGGGACAGTTGTGGGGGTGAGCTATGTCTGTGACTATGACTCCCATCATGCTATTGCCTCCACCCCACTTCCCAGCATTCCCATACTTACTTGCTTTTGTGGGGAGTTCAGTGTGTGTGGGTGTGAGAGCAATGGCAAGATGGCTGACAGTGGTGTCCTGCTGTTGGTTGGTGTGCAGTTCCCAGCATGCCCTTGTGCTCCCCACGACACAGCAACACTGTCAGACATCTTTGATGGGCCTTTCCACTCTCTGTGGGATGTGCATGCGTGAGTGTGAGCTTGCTGGGCCATGTGGTGGGGGATGTAGAGCTGTGACTTTGACTCCCATCATGCTATTGCCTCCACCCCCCTTCCCAGCATGCCCATCCTTCCTTCTGACTCTGCTTCCCTGTGGGGTGGGCTGCCTGTGCTGACAGGATGGCTGGGAGTGTTGTCCTGGCAGTTGTTTGGCTAAAAGTCCCAAGAGTGTCCCTGTGCTTCACACAACATAACCCAGGGTGGTGGTTCTTTGTGGGATCTTGAGTTAGGATGTGAGGCATTGCATTCTCCCAGGTGGGTTATGTGGAGTATGTGTTGAGGGGGTGTGTGAGGGGAGGTGCTTGTGACTATGGTCAGTGCTGCAAGTCCTCCTTCCCACCCAGCCAGATATCCCACCATGGAACGTGCTTGCATTGCAGGGAGTGGAAGTTGTCTTTCAGGATGTCAGTCAGTGGTGTCCTGCTGTTTGTTGGTGCACAGTTGCCAGCAGGGCCTTGTGCTCCCCACAGCAGTAGCCAGTGTCAGCCATCTTGTCAGTCCTTATCCACTCCCTGTGATGTGAGCATGGTTCAGGGTGGTGTTGATGGGCCAGTTGTGAGGCTGAGCAATATCTGTGCCTACTACTCCCATCATGCTATTACCTCCACCCCCCTTCCCAGCATGCCCATGCTTCCTTCCTTTTGACTCTGCTTCCCTGTGGGGTGGGCTGCCTGTGCTGACAGGATGGCTGGGAGTGTTGTCCTGGCAGTTGTTTGGCTAAAAGTCCAAAGAGTGTCCCTGTGCTTCACACAACATAACCCAGGGTGGAGGTTCTTTGTGGGATCTTGAGTTAGGATGTGAGGTATTGCATTCTCCCAGGTGGGTTATGTGGAGTATGTGTTGAGGGGGTGTGTGAGGGGAGGTGCTTGTGACTATGGTCAGTGCTGCAAGTCCTCCTTCCCACCCAGCCAGATATCCCACCATGGAACGTGCTTGCATTGCAGGGAGTGGAAGTTGTCTTTCAGGATGTCAGTCAGTGGTGTCCTGCTGTTTGTTGGTGCACAGTTGCCAGCAGGGCCTTGTGCTCCCCACAGCAGTAGCCAGTGTCAGCCATCTTGACAGTTGTTTTCCACTCCCTGTGATGTGAGCATGGTTCAGGGTGGTGTTGATGGGACAGTTGTGGGGGTGAGCTATGTCTGTGACTATGACTTCCATCATGCTATTGCCTCCACCCCACTTCCCAGCATTCCCATACTTACTTGCTTTTGTGGGGAGTTCAGTGTGTGTGGGTGTGAGAGCAATGGCAAGATGGCTGACAGTGGTGTCCTGCTGTTGGTTGGTGTGCAGTTCCCAGCATGCCCTTGTGCTCCCCACGACACAGCAACAGTGTCAGACATCTTTGATGGGCCTTTCCACTCTCTGTGGGATGTGCATGCGTGAGTGTGAGCTTGCTGGGCCATGTGGTGGGGGATGTAGAGCTGTGACTACGACTCCCATCATGCTATTGCCTCCACCCCCTTCCCAGCATGCCCATCCTTCCTTCCTTTTGACTCTGCTTCCCTGTGGGGTGGGCTGCCTGTGCTGACAGGATGGCTGGGAGTGTTGTCCTGGCAGTTGTTTGGCTAAAAGTCCCAAGAGTGTCCCTGTGCTTCACACAACATAACCCAGGGTGGTGGTTCTTTGTGGGATCTTGAGTTAGGATGTGAGGCATTGCATTCTCCCAGGTGGGTTATGTGGAGTATGTGTTGAGGGGGTGTGTGAGGGGAGGTGCTTGTGACTATGGTCAGTGCTGCAAGTCCTCCTTCCCACCCAGCCAGATATCCCACCATGGAACGTGCTTGCATTGCAGGGAGTGGAAGTTGTCTTTCAGGATGTCAGTCAGTGGTGTCCTGCTGTTTGTTGGTGCACAGTTGCCAGCAGGGCCTTGTGCTCCCCACAGCAGTAGCCAGTGTCAGCCATCTTGTCAGTCCTTATCCACTCCCTGTGATGTGAGCATGGTTCAGGGTGGTGTTGATGGGCCAGTTGTGAGGCTGAGCAATATCTGTGCCTACTACTCCCATCATGCTATTGCCTCCACCCCCCTTCCCAGCATGCCCATGCTTCCTTCCTTTTGACTCTGCTTCCCTGTGGGGTGGCCTGCCTGTGCTGACAGGATGGCTGGGAGTGTTGTCCTGGCAGTTGTTTGGCTAAAAGTCCAACGAGTGTCCCTGTGCTTCACACAACATAACCCAGGGTGGAGGTTCTTTGTGGGATCTTGAGTTAGGATGTGAGGCATTGCATTCTCCCAGGTGGGTTATGTGGAGTATGTGTTGAGGGGGTGTGTGAGGGGAGGTGCTTGTGACTATGGTCAGTGCTGCAAGTCCTCCTTCCCACCCAGCCAGATATCCCACCATGGAACGTGCTTGCATTGCAGGGAGTGGAAGTTGTCTTTCAGGATGTCAGTCAGTGGTGTCCTGCTGTTTGTTGGTGCACAGTTGCCAGCAGGGCCTTGTGCTCCCCACAGCAGTAGCCAGTGTCAGCCATCTTGTCAGTCCTTATCCACTCCCTGTGATGTGAGCATGGTTCAGGGTGGTGTTGATGGGCCAGTTGTGAGGCTGAGCAATATCTGTGCCTACTACTCCCATCACGCTATTGCCTCCACCCCCTTCCCAGCATGCCCATGCTTCCTTCCTTTTGACTCTGCTTCCCTGTGGGGTGGGCTGCCTGTGCTGACAGGATGGCTGGGAGTGTTGTGCTGGCAGTTGTTTGGCTAAAAGTCCCAAGAGTGTCCCTGTGCTTCACACAACATAACCCAGGGTGGAGGTTCTTTGTGGGATCTTGAGTTAGGATGTGAGGCATTGCATTCTCCCAGGTGGGTTATGTGGAGTATTTGTTGAGGGGGTGTGTGAGGGGAGGTGCTTGTGACTATGGTCAGTGCTGCGAGTCCTCCTTCCCACCCAGCCAGATATCCCACCATGGAACGTGCTTGCATTGCAGGGAGTGCAAGTTGTCTCTCAAGATGTCAGTCAGTGGTGTCCTGCTGTTGGTTGTTGCACAGTTGCCAGCAGGGCCTTGTGCTCCCCACAGCAGTAGCCAGTGTCAGCCATCTTGTGAGTCTTTTTCCACTCCCTGTGATGTGCGCATGGTTCATGGTGGTGTTGATGGGACAGTTGTGGGGGTGAGCAATATCTGTGACTACGACTCCCATGATGCTATTGGCTACACTGACTTGCCCAGCATACACAGAATTCCTTTCTTTCAGTGGTCTTCACTGTGTGTTGGTGTTGTAGTGGTGGCTACATGTCTGGATGTGTTTGTTAGTTATATTTGTGCCACTGCCTACCTGTAGTTGTAGTTGTGTTTGTACATGTGATGACACGGTTAAATGTAACTTTGAGATGGCATGTGTTGTGTTTATCTGATTGACATACACATTTTGGGATGATTCTGTTCTGGTTGCTGTGTAATTGCTATGAGTGCATGGTTTGACTCTCCCTTGACAGTGATGTGTGTGTGTATTGTGGCAGAATATTGTGTACATTTGGTGTGTACTCACCAGGCTCTGGGATGTTCTCTAGTCCATAGACGCTCACTGGCGGAAGGATGGCCCGCACCTTCTCCTCCCAGGGCCTGAGGTATACTGGCTTGGCAGGAGGGCCACTGCCGGTGTATTGGCTAAGGAGGTAGTCCTTCTTGAGCAGCTCCCGTACCCTCCTGCGCACGTCATACCACCTGTTCTGGATGTCAGTCTTTGTGCGCAGACATGGTGATTGTGCATTCACCCTGTTGATGATCCTCTCCCACATCTTGGTTTTCTGGGAGATGGGTGTCTGTTGGACCAGTGTGCCAAACAGCTGTGGCTCTACCCTGAGGATCTCGTCTACCAGGACTTCCAATTCACAATCTAGGAACTTGTGATTCTTCTTTGGGGGCATGGTGATGGGTGGTGATGGTGAGTGATGTGTGTGTTGGTGTGCAGGTGAGGGTGTGTGAGTGTGTGTTTTGCTGGGTGTATGTGAGGTAGCTATTTGTTGGTGTGCTGATGGTGTGTGGCGTGTGTGAGGGATGAGCTGTGGGTGTGTGGTTGCTGTCTGTTGAGTGCTGGCAGTAGAATAGCATTTGCAAAGGATCATGGTTGGGATTTGTGTCCTTTATATGGGTGGAGTTGTGGGTGTGTCTTTGTTCTCTGTCCCCCCAGTATTTATTGGCTTTGTGATTGCTTGTTTGGCCTTTTTTGTGTATTTTTCCTTAGTACTTTCTGTGCATGTTGGAAACGTTCTTGTGACCGAGTCGGACCCTGCAGTTGTCTCGTACGGTCTTCTCCGTTTCGTTCACGCTGTGTTTGTGCAGTTTTCTATGCTGCGTACGCGTCGGTCGCGGTGTTTTGTGTTACTTCGGCTCGGTTTTGTATGCGTGTCGGTCGTACGGCTTGTCCTCCGTATGACTCGGTCGTGGTTTTCGCGCCTTGCATCGTACTTTGCGGTTTGGAGTTCGCGTGTACGTTTCGGTTGGATTTGTTCCGGGTGCATGTCGGTCGGTTCGATTCGCGTGTTTTTCCAGCCGGATTGCTGTTTTCCGTGCGGCTCGGTCGTTCGGCTTGGGTTCAGTACGTGTCGGTCGGATTTTGCACGCCTTGCATCGTACTTGGCGTGTCGGGCGCCACAGGTACGTGTCGGTCGGAATTAATTTCGGCTCCGAGTCGGTCGGTGCTTTTTCCGGCCCGAATCGGAATCGACCCCTTAGAAGAAGACGGAGTAGGCTAAAGTTGAATACACGAAGATTATTGTAAATAAAAGCTGAAAGAAACAACTACAAAAAGAAAACCCAAGAAAATGTTTCAGGAAACTGATTAATGAAAAATCTGAAGGCGAACTGTTGACTTATTGCTGCTATATTCTTTGCTTAAAAATCTGACTACAGACAAATGTGTTTCATAACTAAGAATTGATGCAAGTTCATTATGGGTATTACATTTTAAGTAGTAGTGTTAGTAATTATAACAATATTATTAGGGATTTATTTTACACTAGAGCTAGAAAAGCCTATGTCTACACCTGATACTACAACAATAGCATACACAATAAATGAGACAAAGCTGAAGGCATCATTTATGAATTACAAGAAAGAAGATTAAAGAACCTGTGTTTACTCTAGGTTAGTTAAAGAATAGATGCAAGGGATTTCTATGTCTGCACACACTTACGTTTATCAGCTGCAGAGGAAGTGACATACCATCACATATAGCTTTGTCGTACACAATTATATGTAGTATTTTGCTTAGCTTAGGTTATAAGCAAGAACACTTTGAATATTGGTTTTCAATTTACAACATGATTCTTTCAAAATCTCCCTTATAGAAGAGCATGAATCTTCATCCAGAAGCAAAAAAATTAACACAACTAGGTATTATTTTAGACGATCAATGCCTATAGACACTGTTAAACCATACGGATCAAATTAAACTGTTTAATGAGAACCTTAGAGAAGACATTTATCATGGCAACAGAGGAAAGAAGAACACACACACATTGTACATAGTAAAAACAAAGGGGAAGACATTTTGAAAAACGTTTGAAAGAAAGAAGATGAATATAGAAAGAAAATGGTCTACCCAAAACTCTATGTTTATGGAAGAAGAACCCAATTTAGGAAAAGACCTGTAGGGATTAGAAGTTGTGAATACACATTCGAAATTATGGAAGGGTCATGGCAGATTTTACAAGATGAAACAGTCAGTCCAGGAGTTTATTTCATTTGCTTTTTTGCAGTTACTAGCTGATTGAGAGGGAATTTGCTGTGTAGCTTTGCTGTTTCCAAAGATGTATCATGTAAATGGTACAGATGCTTTGACAATGACGTGAAGGCAAACAATTAGTTGGAAATATTTTTTGAGCAATCATACTACCAGTGAGAGTTGCTTTAAATGATAAAAAAAGTCAGATTATGTTCAATAGTAGTGGATAAACTGGCAACCAGTATTTCCAGAGCTTTATTAGTTGCTAACACAGAATTAGTGGCTGTTAGATCAATTGTTCAAAAAGATAGTTCAGCATTAAACATTTTTCTCGCAGTAAAAGGCAGAGTCTGCAAGATGCTGAAAGCTCAGCATTGCTGCTCATATTTTTCTGATGAGAGTAAGAACATTTATAGAATTTGCAAAGAACATTTATGACTTGAAACCTGAATAAGAACCATTAGAAAGTGCCATTGTTTTAGAAAATTTAGGCAAAGGAGTTTCTACTAATGGCAGTTGACTTGCTGCCACTGGAGAAGGAATTCTAAGAGCTACATTTGTTCCAGTATTAATAGTAGGGTTTCGCGTATTGACTTTATTTGCTTTTTACGAAGGCTGTATATGTTATTTAAAAAAGAGAAAGAACTGAGAAAGAAACAAACAGATTTTAAAAGAATTAAAATTAGAAGCAGCTAAGAATAAAGAATGCAAGAGAATGAAGGGATCTGGAACTTTAAAAAAAAAAGAACTGACTCAACGGAGGATGATAGTTAAACTAAAGATTAATTTGTGAAGAGGGGGTAATTGAAGAAACGAGTTAAAAATATTGAGAAAAATGTTAGTTAATGTGCAAATCTAATGAGATTCAAAACACAAATTTAATGTATAAAATTGCACTACTTAAATGGTAATATTCTGAGACACTGCATATTAAAGTTAACAAGAGCTGAGAACATTTTAAATTCACCATTAATGCTTAATCTTGACCATATTATCAAACTTGGGGCCATAGTTACAAGGGGATTTGCATCGCTCTTGTACCATGCAATGTGATGCACATGCAATGCAAGCCCAAAATACGATTTATAAAGCCAATCAAGGATACATTGTGCGGCTGTGAGTGGCTTCATAAATCTGGAGTAACGTAATGCAGCACAAATTGCTGCATTGCGTTACTCTTCCCTGGGAAGGCATTCCGTAGGCGTGATATGGGTGTTTCCATGCAACTCCCATCGATTTTGTTGCATTCCCAGATTTACCATCACTGGTAGACCTGGGCATTAACCAAAAAGATACACCTTCTCAAGTGAGCCATAATGAGGAGAAGTATCTTTATTTCTCTTCGTTACTTCCTCTTTCTATGTGTGCTGTAGAAAGAGGAATATGCCTCTCAGGATTGTTTTTGTGCAGGAAGGATCCCCTTCCAGCACAAAAACAATCCTGCATGCAAAGCAGGCACCCTTGCACCATAGTTTAAGGATCGCTGCATTGGCGCTAGGCAGCCAAACTGGCACCAGTGCAAGGAAAAATGCAGGAATGTGCCATATTCTTTAAAAACACAGCACATTCCTGCCCTTTTCCTGTCATTCAGCACAGCAAGGTGACCATCTGCTCTGCACTGCATGACTGCCATAAATATGGCCCTTGTTTTTTTTCTCCAATGGATGGTCGTTGTGCAAAGATGTTTTCTTTCACTTACATCAATGTTTCTTCTTCTACAAACACCATTGTTAACAAATAAATAGACTTGTTATTTAGAAGGTTAGAAATTTAGGGGCATATTCTCAACGACACTTTATTGCAGCCAAATCCGCAATAAAGTTATCACCCCATTCCCAAGCTGGTGCTAACAGCCCATAACACCAATTTACCTGCGATAGCAGTCGCAAAAAACATCGCCACAGAGGAGCCCGGCAACTAACGCTAATGATATGCAGAGTAGGCGTTCCCGTGCAAAAAGCCGCGACAACACCACTCCACAACATTCTCAACGACCAGCCAGATCGGCGATAAGATCACAAAACATGCGCTAAGGCGCGTTAGCAGCAGGAAACTAACACCTGCTCCTACCTGGTGTAAAGTCGGACGACAACCGGCACCAGACAAGGGAGCACAGCCCAAAGCCACACATGAAGAACAACAGATGCCCTGGAGCAACCCATCATGCAGGCCTGAGCCCCAATAGGTCAACAACACCCACCGCCACCACACCCAGGACCCCACCACCTCCACCCCCCCCCCAGGGCCCTACCCCGGGCACCCCCCACACCCCCTATGGACAAAGATATTGCACATCAACTCCACGAAATCATGAACCAAACAAATCGCCTGAAGTTGCACAATCACAACACCCAACATACATGTGTGGCCAGAAAAAGGGAAATCATACACCCATATCAAAATATCCAAACAATATGTTTATCACAGAACAAACCAAAAAAAAAAATCTGAAGATGCATGGCGGGTCGTCTCAGGACATTCTGTAAGTCACAGCCTGCAAAACAGAAATCTGGATCAGAAGGTGTGCCATGCGCCCATCAAAGTACAGAGAGAGAGAGCGAAAGAGAGGAAGAGAGAGGGAGAGAGAAAGAGAGGGAAAGAGGGAGAGAGGGAGAGAGAAAGAGAGAGGGAGAGAGAGAGAAAGAGAAAGGGAGAGAGGGAGAGAGAAAGAGAGAGGGAGAGAGAAACAGAGAGGGAGAGAGGGAGAGGGAAAGAGAGAGGGAGAGAGGGAGAGAGAAAGAGAAAGGGAGAGAGGGAGAGAGAAAGAGAGAGGGAGAGAGAAAGAGAGAGGGAGAGAGGGAGAGAGAAAGAGAGGGAGAGAGAAAGAAAGAGGGAGAGAGGGAGAGAGTGCCGACACTGCGGACCTAGGCCTCACTGCTCACCTGCTGCCACCGGTGTGTCTCCAACCACGTGCCGGTATTCACAGCAGTCCACCAGGTCCCTCATCTGAAACAGTTTCCAGAGACATGAATGGCAGAGTCCATACAGTTGCACACGCCATCATCGCTTGCCCGCCCCTGCGCACACAGACTGCTGCACCCCAGCCCCTCCCGCCGGCCAGCGGTGATTGCCCGCCCCTGCGCAACCAGGCCTCACTGCTCACCTTCCGCCGCCGGTGTGTCTCCAAGAGGGCCCACCACCTTCCGGAGGGATCTCCAAGCCCGGTGCCCGCGACCATGGCACCCTCCACATCATGCAGCCCCGCACCGCGGGCCACCAGGTCACACACCTGACTCTGGGTCTTGATTACGCAATGGCAGAGACTACATCAGTTCACACGGCATCATCGCAGGCTGCACACCCGCTTAGCGCTTGAGGTGCCTCTAACTCTGTGAAGCGCGATGCAATGCCACGTGGCGGGAGGGCCACACTGCCCACTGGCCCAGGCCTACATTGCAGCCCAGCAGGGCTCACACTAATCCTTGCCAGTCCGGACCACCAGGACGGCGCATCATCGCAGGCTGCACACCCGCTCAGCACTTTAGGTGCCCCTATCTCACTGCACCGCAAGACACCGTCCCGTGGCGGGGTGCCTGTGCCTGCCGCAGTGTATCCGGTGCCACCAAGTCTCTGCCCCGCTAGCCATGGACCCTTAATGATTGAGTCCCGTTGTGCGGACGCCATCATGTCACCCCCGGCACTGGGCAATGTGAGGTGGCAGGGCCTAGGCCCTCATGCACACATGAGAACTACATGGAGACACCCAGTCAGAGAGAGTGGAAATGGCGTCCAGCACATGCGCCAGGCCATTTTTATTGCCAGGGTCACATGTCCTGTGACGCCAGTGCTGGATGGGTGTGGTGTGGGTGTACACCAGCCATGAGGGAGTGGCTGTGGCATGCTGACAACTAGACCTGTGAGCTGCAGATCCCCACAGTGAAGACCTATGACATGTAGCGCTGTCGTCCCCCCCTGTGTGCGTAATGGGAGTGGGTTGTCCTGGCGTATGCCAGTCCAGCGTAAGGGTGTGAACAATGACCCCAGGGCTCTGGGCGTGGTTCCGTCCTGGGCTGGACAAGGAAGTGACTAATGGAAGTGTCTCCGTTGTAGTGTCGGTGACACCCGG
Source organism: Calotriton arnoldi (assembly GCA_963921515.1). Taxonomy (NCBI): domain Eukaryota; kingdom Metazoa; phylum Chordata; class Amphibia; order Caudata; family Salamandridae; genus Calotriton; species Calotriton arnoldi. Next base: position 502,852 of record CAWUFW010006396.1, on the reverse strand, counting down.
ACCGGAATCGGCAATCTGTCACCCTGTGACAATAGTCCCACAACATGGGCAACATGGACATAAGGGGGAATCACTGACCCTACACTCATCCATACTTCCACACTTGAAAGATCATAGACATGACACATCTGTGTGGATATGAATGTTTATTACACATTCAAGGGAGTGTTGCAGCTGGATCAGTACAGGGCCATGCCAACCCCACTTCACATTGTCGGCCCGTGGAGGGCCAGCCAGAGTCCTTTAGGGAATGACAGGTACATCAGGAGAGGATGACTTCAGTCCGCAGTCTGATAGCTTTGTCATTGGTGACCAAACAGAATATGGCAGTCCATGTCGAGATCAGAGGTGAGTGTCGCAGAGTGCATCGGGGGACAGTGGAAGGTGATGATGCAGAGGGCAGTACCAAGCAGAAACAGGCCACACAACGCGGAGATGAATGCTACTACGTCCTCCTGACCACGAGGGTGGGTTCATCCGCATCTTCGTCCTCTGCTGTTGCATGTGCCTCACATTTGGGTGGTGGTGTACTGTCCCCAGCACTGTGTGGCACAGACACATCAGGGGCCGGAGATGTGGATGGGGTGGTAGCAGCAGCATGCATCAGCGCCAGGCCTTGTGGCAGCAATGCCATGAGGAAGGTCTTCAGGGCATTGAGGGACCCAGCTACCTCTCGCTGGTATGCAGCCGTGGCAGCCGCTCTTTCCGCCTGCGTCCGCTCCATGTTCTCCATGATCCTCCGCATGTGTCCCAACTCCCGGGCGAGATTGCTGGAGAAACTTTGGCTAGACAGTCGTTCTTGTCGCAGAGTCAGGACTCTGGCGATATCCGCCATGGTTCATTGGAGGGCATGGAGCGGACTGTGGGTGTCCGTTAAGGACGGTGAGTGGTCCCTGATGGAACTTAGACACCCACGTATGGTGTCTAGTTTGGCTGCCATGCGGTCGAACCCCACCTGCACCTGTTCAGCCAGCTTCTCCTGGCACCCCAACACACGGTGTTGGAAGGCCATGTGTTCGTCGTACGGGTCCTGGGAGGCAGCCGTGGTGCTGCCCGCTGTGTGTACTGTGCGGGGGGGCTCCTCGTGGCAGCTGGGTTGCCCTGATCCTGGAAGTGGGCTGCGGAGGCTCTCCACGAGCTGTTCGAGGGCGTCTGAGTCTAAGGTGTGGTGGTCCTCTTCGTCATCAGAGAAGAGAGGTTCGGACTGCTCTGCAGGAGGTGTTGGATTTCCCCCTGCAATGTGAAGGAGAGATGCAGTTTGACATCCTGTACACATGTATGTTGACGTATTGTACATGTCTGCATTCAGACTGCATGACAGTGCACATTGTGACTGTTTGGGGGGAGCTGCCTATTTGATGCGGGACAGTGGACATTCTGACTACATCACGGATGTGAGTTTGTACTTGTACATTGTCAACTCACATTTCCCTGCAGTGCCATATGTGATTGGCCAGTTTCTATGCACATGCGGCACCTGTTGTGTCCTCTGTTCTGTTGTGGACGTGTTGCGGTTTGTACCACCTCGTTGTCAATGTTGATGTGCTCTGCATGTTATGTGTGTGTGTCGCATTTTGGGGGAGTCGGCCCTGCAGCTCTTATTTAGCTGCCCTCCTCCCTTCCATACGGTGTGCCTCTGGGTTCTGTGCTTCTGCAGTGCTGAGATGTTGCATACCTGTGTGCATTGGTCTCTTGGTGGGAGTTGTGGGTCTGGGGAATGGTTTGTCCGCAGATGTGCTATGCTTAATTGTGCATGTGTGCCATTATGCCCATCTCCCCCCATCCCCCCAGTCCCTGGTGGTTACTCACCCTGTTGCTGTTGTGTCCGGTCATGTTGAGCAGTGTCCGGTCCCCCGACTCCTGCCACCGTCTCCCCACTGATGACTGTGGACACCATTTCCTCCATCTCGTCCAGCTCCTCCTGTGGCGCAGGACTCCCACCTCCAGTCTGCATTGCTGCATTCTGGTTGTTTGCGAGTTTCAGCTTGGTTTTGCGCTTCACATCATTCCAGCGCCTCTTGACCTCGTCCATTGTCCTCTTCAGCACTCCGACTGCATTCAGCTTGTCCACGATAGTCTGCCATATTCAATTTTTAGTTGCCAGTGACACAGTGGAGGTGACGAACAGTGATTGATGGTGTTCTATCACCTCCGTTATCAGGATCCTGTTTTCCTGCGGACTGAACTTCGTCTTCCTCTTCTTCGTGTCCTTGCCCTTCCCTGACCCCGAGGTCCCAGGCTGGTCCTCCGTGGGGCTTGTGGGGTTCTGGTTGTCCTCTGTACTTGCTCCGGCTGCCTCCATTGTGCTTCGCTGTTGTTTGGCTTTTGTTGGTATGTTTTTTTCTACTTTTATGGTGCATTTTCCCGCATGACGTGTGGGAATTGCAGGCCTGTGGTGGGTTTTCATAGATTTTTGTATCGCGATTGGCGTCATCGCTACTATTTTCGCGTTGGGGTTTCGCGTGTTTGCGGCGTCGCGTTGTTTTTAACGCGTTCATTTGACGCGTTGTTCTGTAACTATCGCATGGTACAGCCGTGTTGTGAATACCACGTTAACACGGAGTTGTTTTCCCACGATGGACTGCGATGTGTAGGGTTGCATTAAGCTACACTTGCGGTAGTTATCACACGTTCTTGAGAATTTGCCCCTTAGTTTTATATGTGGGAAAGTAGACTTGAATGGGAGAATGACTCATGTAAAATGATAAAACTTGTTTGCAAACTTAAAAGTTGCTTTCTGAGGAATACTGTGTTCCTGTGAGAAGACGCAGAGTTAACACGTTCCCATGCACAAATTGAAAGCTGATTGGTCAATTGAAAAGAGAAGTAGCAACATAAAGATTGCAACAATATTGTGTTTGTCTATAATAGTGCGTGCTCCTAGAGTAGTTTACCACTCTCTCACACACTTACCCAGACTCTCTATCCATATTTACCCAGGCTTTACTCCATATTATTTACCTTATTCCACATTGCTATGAGACACTACTGAGTTTCTAGAACCTCTCTTTATGGGATGTTCTGCTTTGATCGATTATTGAGTTATTGAGCTTATATTAATGTTGAAGCTGTATGCATTAAGACTTCTCTCGATATCAGAACTCTTTATGGGTTACTGAGACTGACACCTTTTCACCTTAGACCAGGGATTTCCTTTCCTTTATGGAACATGCTTATTGAATTTATTGCGACCTTTTGATTAGTTATTGATTAATTAACTTCTAATGAGATTATCATGATTTGAGATTGATGAATTTTGACTTGTAACTTAATAAAGATTACTTACTAAAACTCTGACTAAAAAAACCCTTAAACTCATACCAAACTCCCATTATTGTCTTATATATATAGATATTATGAAAATGTTATGCAATGTACAGCTCTTATTTTCTCTAAAACAACAGCAAAGATCCATCAACCTGAGTAGAGATAGCGGAGAAAGTCAGATTTTGACCATCCCCGCTCTTGCAAAACAGTACTACATAATTCATAAAACTGTCTCTAAGTTATACTCTTCTTGGAGCATATGCATTAAGTTATTCCTACTTAACGTATAGTCATTGCAACATTTATGTAGTTCGCACATTGTCAATGTGAAGAATATCAATGACTGAATGACGCTATTGATAAGTAAATGATTTGAGATTTGTTCCATGTAATTGGCTTTACCAAGCTTGGAGGGCTGTTTCACTCCCTTGAAACCATTCCTGGTGGTTAGTGGGTGGATCCTTACTCAGGGACAACCCTCCTGTGGCGATCCCTGAGCAAGGATACACTAGGAAAAGGTGCCATCAGAAAGGGGAGAGTACCCCTGTTTCTTTCTTTTTTTCACAATTCTATATTGAATATTATACAATACAGGACACACACTATGGGGTTATGAAATTAAATACATAGTTGTAGAACAGTATCTCAATGAGAAAATAAAATAAACATCCAAGACTTCCAGTAAGCAAGGAATAACAAATAAAATCCTAAAGCATACATGTGATTCCTCCATTCCCCTTGCAACGGTAATAATCGTTACATCAATTGACAATATACAAGAAACGTTTTAAATTGCTTAGGCAAGTGCTAGCTAGGGTCCCCCTGGGTCGGTCGTCCCAGTTTGAGGGCAAATGGAAGCCATTGAGTCTGGATAGTCCAGACCAGTTCCTGAGAACTTTCTCAAGGGTGTTAGTATTGCTCTATGTATTTTGGCAATTGGGTGATATCTGTTTCGTGGGATCTCTATGGTCACCACGGCAGGCTACCCTGGTCCAGACCACATCCAATTCAGGGCATTCTGTTCAATGAATGCTGCCTAGTGATTCTGAGTCATTCATTGGTGGTGGTGAGTGAAGAAAGGTACCCCAAGCCAGACCAAATCTTTGCAGTTGGTCATTGATTTTGTATATTATCTTTTCATACAAGACCACCGCATGCATATCAGAAAGCCATGTTTGGTCAGAGGGTTGTGTAGTTGTTTTCCAGTGGTGTACTATTTCTACTTTTGCCACTGCGAGGGCTGTGGAGATTCAACAGGCAGTATGGTGGGGCAGTGATAGCAAGGTTGAAGTGTCATGGAGTAAAGCCAATCGGCTCATGAGCGCCGTTGGCACCCCTAATTCATTCCGAAGGAAATCCCAGACTTGTCACCAGTAATGGGTAAGAGACAAACAGTCCAATAGGATATATACTATGTTGCAGTCAGGAGCGGAACATTTTCAGCATTGGAGATGGGTTGCTTGCCTGCTCCATGAAGCTTGGCTGGTGATCAATGTCATTGATGGAGAATTATGAAGTAACTAAATTTGAGTCTGACTTCTCATAGTGTTCTGCCATGGTCTTCAAGCATGTTGAGCCATTCATCGTCAGGGATGGAGTGACCTAATCTGGTTTCCCACCAACTATGTATTGGTTGCTTGAAGTGGCTTGCGAAAAGAGTTTGTCTGTTAATGTAATATAACGCCCTGACATAGCTGTCTTGTAGTTTTTGCATGTAATGATATATTGAAAGAGGGGGTCCGTTTCCAGTGCATAAGGCAGGGTGCCTAAAGTTGGTCGCAGTCTGTGCATGAGTTGGGTTTATCACCATGTTGGGTTGTCAGGAGCCCATATTAGTGTGCATGTGAGTCAAATGGGAGGAAGTCAGCCTCATCTAGTAAATCTTCTATGTGGAGTATTGCCTTTTCTTTCCAGACTGACCATTCAATTACTTCCCCTCCTATTTTGATGTTCCTGATCCTCCAAATAGGAGCACGTAAATAATAGTGTTCGGAGAATGAAGCAATATGTGGGCCCATTCCCACGTGTTATGAGAGGCGTGCAATATCACGTTACCAATGTGGTTAGTTTGAACGTGGCCGGTGTAGTACACTGTTAGGCCACCATTTTTGTTCAGAAAGTGGTTTTCTAGGCAGTGGTGAAGGAATGCTGAACAGGAATTGCTGCAGTGGCGAAGAATGTAGCCGGAAAAGCTACAAAGTCAATCCAACCAGTAATACACCTCAAGCAGATAGGCAGGCAGGTTAGTCCCATCTCCTCCAGGTTCTCAGAGTATTTTTGGGCCTCAGTTTTGGGTTTTGGCCCTCTCAGCACATTTTTCACACCAACCAAGGGTCCAGGACTGATGGGACCTGACTTGGGGATTCAGGACTAGCTCAGGCTGGGTCCAGGTGTTTTCTTCAAGATGGTGGGATCATTTTGTGTCCCTGGGGCTCTGAACAGAAGGCTAGCAAATGAGCCATTAGAGTCACTCTGGTAGTCCTGGGTTCAGGTGTAGATGCAGGGCTCGAAAGAAGGGCTGGCCTCTGAGGTTTCAAGGCAGGCTTCAAGCAGCAAAGCAGACCTTCCAGGTAGTGTAAAACAGTCTTGCAGAGTACATAGCCGGTACAGCAGCAGGTTGTTCTCTGAGAGGCCTTCTGCAGGTCCAGAAGTGAACTGAACAGTGGGTCTGAGGGTTCTATTTTTATACCTAGTGCCCTCCCCTTTGGAAGGTGGGAGAAGCTTCTAGAAAGTTTCTTTGAAGTGCATGGAATTTCCTGACATCCCTGCCCTGGCTCCAAGCTGGCAGCAGTAACAATGTGGAGGTGATAATTCCTATGTGTGAAGGCAGAGCACAGCCTATTCAGTTGTAAGTTGGTGTAAGACTGTGGCACAGCCACTCACCTGAATTTCAGGTTGTCTGCAGGAGCGATGAACTGTCCTCTCTCCTCCTAGAACACCTCTCGGCACTACTGAACTCACTACAGGAGTCCCGGCAGGTGTACCAAAAGGAAAGGGGAATGGGACGAGAAAAGAGAGAGAACACTGCTACTCCACACAGCCTGGTCCAGCCCGGCACCCTCGAGGGGATCTGTTTTCAGAGTAGGGTCACCTTTTTGAGGACTTGCGTTTCTCAATAAAATAAGAAATGCAACAGATGAGTACAGAGACACTTCTGGGCCACCCAGGCGCACTCAACACAGAACATTCATTATAAGCGAGTTATGTTAATCACCTGGTACTCAAGAGGAGCTGAGATATTCTCATAGCCTTTTTCTGTAGGTTGCAGGAGAATACAATCCAAATAATAGTTCTCTAAGAACAATGCTGCCAAAAAGGAGTCACTGGCTATGATTATGTGTCATCAACAGCCGGGTAAACGAATGGCACCTAGACACGTCATTTCTTTTGCACAAAACACCCATAAACAAATATTCACATCTAGGAACAGGCCCAAAGGGCTACATAAGTCAGTGTCCATACAATATGATGATCAGAGGGGTAACAGGATGCTTCCATGCGCTAGGCGCGGTATCAAGTTCACAATATTCGTCTTAATAACAAAGTTCTATGCAAATAGTGTAGAAACAAAACTCTCAGAAGTTGGAAATGAGTTCTAACATAAAATGACCCCAAGCGCCTGGCTGAATACAAATATGAAATGAGTTAAAACATAAAATGACTCCAAGCGCTAAGCATAATACAAATATGAAATGATTTCAAACATAAAATGACCCCAAGCGCTAAGCGTGAAACAAATCTATGAATGCCATAGTCTTGAATCAAAAGTCACTTGTGCCAAATACCAGAAGGCCAATTCACATGGCAAATATGCAAAGACGAGCCTTCCGATACCAACAGAAAATGTCAAAGTCACACAGCCTTTCACTTCACACGCAGCCTTAAAGCGCACTGCACTTAGCTCTCAGATGCTTGCTGCAGTTCTGGACCAGCGCATGCTTCTGTCCAATGGTGAAGGGGGAAATCCTGAAACGGTGATAGAAGCAGTCTCCAGCTGAAGCGGGAACCAGGAGATTAAGCCAAGCACTGACAGTGCGAGGCTTGGGCTTTTATAGGCAGTTCAGTGGCCGTTAACCACACATGGCTAGCCACGCCCATAAGCATGCCAGGCGCCTCAGCCACACCCATAAGCATGGCAGGTGCACATGTCCAATAATGTGACACTGTTTCTAACACCCAAAAACAACAAGCATTGGCAAAACAAGCACTGGCACCAACAAACACAATAAAAAGAAACAGACACTTGCAGTGGCAAGAAAAGGGAAAAAAAACAACTTAGTGGACATAAATGTATGCAAGCAGGGACCCCTGAGGGTGTTGACATACCAGACAGGACGAGGAACTCCTGATAGTTGGGCTGTGCTCAGCCCCCCCCCACCATCCTGCCTTCAGAGGGCCCATTTAGGCACACCTAATACCTCCATTGTTTGGCTGTCAGGAAGAAATTCACAAAGTGTAGCTGTCAGTTACACCCAGTCATGTGACCTAAGACAGGCTGCAGCTACAAAGTGAATAAGAGCAGGAAAATGCCAACTTTCTAAAAGTGGCATTTTCAAAATTGTAATTAAAAAAACAACTTTACCATTAAGGAGAATTTTTCATTACAATTTCATAGATACTAAATATGAACTTGCTAACTGCCCCCAATCAAAAGTTAGAACGTATCAAATGGAATAAGGCAACTAAATGTTCTGTGACAGGTAGGCCTCACAGTTGTGAAAAACAAATCTAAGAGTTTTTCACTACCAGTACTTAGAAGTATATGTACAACCTTTTAATTACAATGCACCCTGCCCTATGAGCTACCTAGGGCCTACCTTAGGGGTGCCTTATATGCAATAAAAGGGGAGTTTAAGGCTTAGCAAGGGTGTTATATTGCCACGTTGAATCAACAGTTTAAAACTGAATTCAGGTTGCAATGGTAGGCCTGGGGCATGTTTTAAGGTGCTACTTAAGTGGATGCAACAATAAATAAAAATAATTTACAGGCCCTGTGTATATGGTTTACCACTCTACAAGGGACTTATAAGTAAATTAAATATGCCAATCAGGTGTAAGCCAATTAAACCTTTTTTAGTGGCGTGAGCACAAGCACTTTTGCACTGGTTAACGGTGGTAAAGTGCACAGCCCCAAGACCAACAAAACAAATTTTCAGCACAAAAATAGAGACGTATAGGGGAAGACCACCCTAAGGCTGACAGGTCTAACAACATTTGCGGAGGCGGGGTTGTAATGCCAGGAACTGTTTCCATTTACAGTAAGTGTTCTGACAGAAGTCTGCTGACAGGAAGATTTGGTTGTTCTCCATTTTCCTTGCCGCTAGGATAATCTGTTGTGCCTGTTGGTGCCGTAGAAGGCATTCCAAGAGAGGTCAAGGTGCCTGAGATGTGGAGGAGGCACAAAATCTCATACTGTGGGATCTCTGTATCTCCTGAGCAGGACAAACATCAGTTCCACAAGTCATGGTAGGAGGATACTTAGAAATGCAATCATGCTGGTCCCTTCCATTTCTTCTGGAACTCCCATGATACAGACATTATCTTGCCTGCTCCTGTCTTCTTAACATGTTACCTTGCATTGCAATTGGATTTCCATGTCTCACAGCTTGATTTCAGTATCATCCAGTCTATGGTGGAAGGAAGCGATGTCAGATCATACAGATTGCACCTCCAAAGCTGTTTTGGACACTGCTTCCTTTTATTGAGCCCTTGGAAGTTTTGATCGCTGATAATTCAAAGATCAGTGTGTCCATTACTGTAGAAGAGAAGGGTGATGCTTCATTTGCTGGATCTCCCATACTCACTGAGGTGGGTGTCTTAGAGCTGGAGACAGCCTCTAAGAAGAGGAACTGATGTGTGACCTTCGGGCATATGCAGAGGAGGAGGCACTGAATTGGTATGTCATCAAATTGTGGAGGTGGTAGTCTGTGCCAGTGATGAGCCCCACGAGGACGGACAGTCTAGATGTTCCGCTGAGCACAGGTGAGCTCGTTAATGAGATGGTTGGGTAAGGCTGGTAGGATAAAGAAGCATCCAGGGAGGGTCCAATGCTAGAGAAATGGACACCAGTGATAGAGGTCTAGGTAGTCCCCATTGAGAAGCCTCTTTAATCCATGCATTTAAAACCCCCCCGGTGGTAAAGTTAGTGAAGTGCCCCCTTACCAAGATGGGCACCAGTTTCAAGTGCTCTCCTGTCTCATTCTATTGGTTGTTTCTAGCCAGCCTCATGAAGTTGAGAAGAGAGATGGAATGGCCTCAGTAAAGAGGTCACCTTTGTTCCCTTCTGAAAGAAGAAATATTGCAATGATCACAGGGTCTCCATTAGAGGGCCGAGGTGATTACAGTACAGGGCGCAATGCAGCAGGTACCTGAAGAGGGATGGTAGTCCGATGGTGTGTCTCATCAGTGGCACTGCCCCCAGATCAGCACACTGTCCGCGTGAGTGTACACTCCAAGTCCCAGTTCTCCTAGCTGGGCCTGTGGTCCCGGCTTGAGCACAGTCGGAGCCACTTTAGCAAGTCTGCAGTTGTGGTCAGGGATCCTCTAATGTCATGGCGGCATCCATGCGCCAGACTTGCAGGTGGATGGCTGTGGAGTGGCCGAACAACTAGATTTGGCCATGAGCCTCGGCAACTAGCTCCACCCCAAATATCCCCCTTGAAATTATACGTCTCCGATTGTGTTCAGTGCTCATGACTGCTGTGCTTCTAATACCAAGCATAGTGAAAGTAAAAGGAGCCCCTGTGATGAGGTCAGCACACCATGCACACTGATCGTTATTCACAGAAAAAGTCTCTGGCTGCTGGGGAAGATTCTTCTCAAGCACCTAAGATAGGAGCTACAAATGGAAATCCCTATAGTGCGTGCACCAGAGGGCTTCCCTGCCCATTATGTGCAGACATGGGGTAGCATGGATTACTTGAATGTCACATACCCCCATAAAAGATGCTAAGACCTGCTGTTTTTTGGTGGAACTCACTTATTCTGACAGTAGTATCTGTATCCCTCAGATAAAATTACAGCTGTGTTCTGGTCTGTACCCTAAGTGTGGTGCAATGGGAAGGCACTAGCAAGGTGTGGATTCATGAGTAGTAGGTATTTTATTGTGCTACAGGCATGTCTGTGCTTGTGTTACACCTCCCTTCCCTAGACTACTCATAGGAGTCCTAGGAATCCTAACTTTACTACTCCTAAATGCCTTTTGTGAATACTGAAAGTTGTAAAGTTAGGATTTTGTCTCAGTTTAGGAGTAGTAAAGTTAGGAATCCTGACTTTACTACTCCTAAATGCCTTTTGTGAATACCGAAAGTCGTAAAGTTAGGATTTTGTCTCAGATTACTTTTGTGAATCGGGCCCCAGTTGTTCTAAATTGGGATGTTTCTTGTATTGTGTTTTCACTTTATTATTGTTTGAGTACTGCATACATACTTTACACATTGCCTATAAAATAAGCCTAACTGCTTTGTTCCAATGATAGTGAAATTCAGCAGCTTGAGCTACACCCAGCAATGCTATCTCCATGCCTTGGAATCTCATCTAGTGTTAGCTTGCCCCAGCAGGGCTTTCCTAGTGCAAGAGGACTCCACTAAGTGATTATCTTTCAGCAGTCAAACATGAGTGCAAAAGCCTCACAGTACTATGACCATTACCAACAATGCCTCCCCAGGGCTTTAAGATGCCAAATAGTGTCATCTCTTGAGCAGTACCATCTCTATGCTAAAGGATTCCTTTGGTTTGCACCTACCCCACTAATGTTTTCACTGTGCTTTAGGTTCCGGGTTCAATTACATTACTCCCATAGAACTGTCCAGGTGCCTGAAGGCTATGAAAATTTGGTACAAATTCTTTATCTTCTTTACCACTTTAGTTCAAAATAATGCAATTTATCATTTTATGCTTGTTTATAAGGACTGTCAGGCTTTGGTAATGTAACCACCATTAACATTTTGAATTTTCCCTATCCTTTACCACAGGGAGCCTCCACGGCAGAGATCCCCACTCGATAAAGTATAGCAACAAATAAAAACGCTTCTTCAACTCCAACATTAATATCAACAACATTTTTAAGTTAAATATTAATGTACATTTATTTGATATATTTATCTTAAAAAGAGAATAAAATAACAAATGCTACAACACTTTTAACTTAATTTTGAAATAAAACTAACTAATGGCAATATATTCATTCAATTTAAATTAAATTACAATTATTTTTCTGAACTTGGCATTCAAAAATATATCCAACCAAGGTTTACGAGTACACAAAGTAAACTGCAACACATCAAAGATCCTTCATCGGTTTTATTGAAAGTTGCGAATTGCGCGTTTCCGCTAACATATAGCCTTTGTCAAATTCATGTGATCCGCCCACATGGTGGAAATAAATGATGTACAAGGTATGGACATAAACAACATACTTTCATACCAATTGCCCTTCAACATAAAACAATGCTGCGATGATCCTCAAGGAAACTCAGTATTACAGTATTCCAAATTACAATCACAACAGTAATACCCACAGTAATTTCATACTTCTAAATAGAATTTAAAAAAACGTCACATTAACGTTGCTGAGATCAAAATTACGAATGTATGAACCTAAAAGAAATATCACAAGGTGTGTTTGACAGTGCAATCCGTAAATAGAGCACGAAGGAATTCAAAACGCCTGAAAGGTACAATTTAGAAATCAACCACAAGATTATATAGATTACATCAATATTTAAAACAAAATGCTAGTCATGGCTGGGAAAACACTAATATAAGTGCCTACAAAATTATACAAGTGAAGAAAGGTGACAATAAAGTACTATACATAGGATTCATGTATTTTCCAAGGACTCAAGAATAACATTTATTACAAATGCACATAGTTCATTCAAATGTCTGGGTTATTCCTATGGATTCAAACAACATAAAGTTGTGATTAAAACGAGACATGGTCAGGGTACTCTCAGAGGGGGTTGCCCTAAATATAGAAACATTCCCTTATTCCATACAATTAAATAATACAGAAAAGAATAGCATTTATATATAGCAAATAAATGTACATTGTGAAAAATGTAGAAATAATGGACCAGTGCCCCCAACAAATACATAGACACAATGTTCATTGTTACCCTTGATAAATACTCAAAAAAGGAATGTCCAGAGAGTGTTATGCTCTCCAATTCCGTGAGACCCAGAGCCAAATGTAAAAGATTACTCATATAATGAGCAAAGAAGAATGTGATGGTGATGTAAAATAATGATTGTGATATAAAATGTGATTACAAGGGGAAGTAGCATTTAAGGGACTTAAAAACGCTTTATGGGGAAAAACTGCAGGGAATCGGAGTCTATGATAAAGTTGCTGCTCTAGGGGATCCAGTATTGGGGGAGTCAAGGAGAGCCGGGGTCACTGTAAGATAAAGGACTAATATACAGAAAGACTCAGGAAAATAGGGAAAGACACATTGGGGAATTAAACCCCAATATGGATGGCCAATTCTTGATCCCTGTTAAGGCCATACGGATACTTAGAGTTTAACTGAATGATATATCAGTATTCATGAATTTTAAGCTGTTTCTCATGATCTCCACTTCTGATGCTTTTAGCTATTTTGTTAATGCCATAGTATTTTAAAAGTTCAGGATTGCGCTCATGTTTAGTATAGAAATGCCTGGCTACAGGGTAATTCGGGTGATTGTCTTTTATGGCCCGTAGATGTTCAAGGATCCTTGTCTATGAATATAGCAGATGTCTTTACATTGGAGGTTGGTCCTTTACCTCGAGGTTTAGCTTTAAATAAGAAATTTTCTTGTGTTTGACCTCGTATTTTTTCTTGAGCTTGTTTAAGGACCTTATTGGGATACCCTCTTGGTTTGAATCTTTCCAAGATATGATTGTACCCTTTCTTAAAGTCACAATCATCACTGCAAATGCGACGAGCTCCCAACATCTTCCCATAGGGGATGTTCCATATAAGTATGTTAGGGTGTTGGCTTTGGACATGTTATCTTCTGTTGCCCGCAGTTTCTTTTCTATGTATACTGGTACTTATGTTCTTGTCTTTCACTTATAGGGCAACGTCTAAGTATTCAATTAGTTTTTCCTGAGCTTGAACATAAAATCATTGGCGAGTGACGCATCACCATCCTGCACGAGAAATAAGTCGTCAATATACCTAACCATATAGGTATGTGACAAGTGTATTCTTCATTGGTGTCAGTCCAGACCACCTGCTCCTCCCACCAGCCAAGGAATACATTTGAAAAAGTGAATACTTAGACGTTCCCCTACAAGTGATATGTCCTCTATCTGACATAAAAAGATTCAAGAAGTTGTCAGCTTATGATTGCATGCTTATTGTATTAAAAATTCCCTGAAATTATGATTTTTTTTTATTATCTTGCCCCATATTTTTTCCATTTTGTGTTTTCTTAACAATGTCTGAAAGAGCAGTTGAATGACACAGTTGGTTGCAGTACTGTGGTTTTCCAAGGAAAAAGACACAGAAAAAAGGGTTGTTAATTTGTACTGTTTTTGATTGAACCAGAATTCTTTGAACTATTGCATATGTGCCCTTCAAAACTCAAAACTGTCTGTAAATAATATGCCTTTTAATCAATTTCTTTTGGAAATTGTGCAGGAAAACACACATTTTGGTCCTCTTTTCCACTGTTTATGTCAGGTAATGATGGACCAACCTCAAACTCCCACCAAGGGAGTTGGGTTTGCTTGTTTCACTTTTCGGTGCAGGACAGAGAAATATTTACTCCTCCACCACTTTAAAAGTTCACCGGCCTCAACTTTTTATTAGCAGCACTCCTCTGCACACAACACCAAACCAATTGTGTAATGCGGGGTCCAGAGGAGTTCCTACTAGGAGATACTTCCTCATCTCACTGTGATCCACACTAAGGCCCCTTAATTTGGAATACGGTCAAGTATGAATTATTTTTTCATGTGCCTAAAGAGTGATCTTTCAAGAGGGAAGCCACATTGAAAAGTTAATTTAGGGAAAGCTTGAAGATAATGGGGCTAGTTCACAAAGGCATTTATGAGTACCTAAATTAGTATTACATGTGCACTTTTCAATGTCTTTGTGAGTTGGCCCAAAAATATATTGTATTGTTATTTTTACCTGTCCCCCCACACCTCCCCCAGTGGTACCATTTGCTGTGAGTGTAACTCAGATTTCTCAACCTGTGAATAATGTATGCCTTTGTTCTGTTGCTTTGCTCTTTTTTTCTCTACGATTGTCAGTGAAATGCTGATCTGTAGTCCTAGCTGACTTTGCAGTAAAAACTAGTAGTTATTAGCATAGTTGATGAAACTACAAGAATAAAAATAAGATGGTCCCTGGATCTGAAATTCTATCTGGTGATTTAAACTTAAAGAGAAAAAAACTCTCCATCAGAATAATGCAGCCAGTTTACAAAAGCATTAATGAGTACATGAACGGGTGCTCCTGTAAATATATATTGAAATTGACGCCAAAACATCTGAAATGGAAATATTCAGTGAATATTCATATAATTCATATACAAATAGTTCAACTAGATAGGACTGGGACCTCAGTGCACTTTTACTACTAAGGGCTCGATTCCAATCTCGCTAGGAAAGCCCTTCGGACGACTCAGATCCGGAGGACTTTCCTAGCGAATCGCGCTGTGCGAGTCAGAACGAGCAAGTACGACGCAGCCGTATGCTGACAGACTCTGTTCGCTCGGACTCCCATTGAACTCTATGGGAGCCTGTATACCGACGCATACACAGGCTCCCATAGCAGAAAATGGGTGGGTGGGTGGGGAAAAGTGTGCACCCTGTGGCGGGCACCTCATGTTGCCAACCACACTGTGCATGCTTGGATTGGGGGGATCCATGCGCACCCCTCCCGACCAATTTAGAGGGCTGTGGATGAAGGGGGGCCTGCTAAGCCCCCCCCGAAGTCAGATTCCAACAGCCGTTTCGTCTTGCTGAGACCGAGTTGATACAGCTGTCTGAATCGTGCATCATACTCGCTCATTTGGAATCCGGCTCCATTGCGCGGCACGATTCAGCTCCAAACGAGTCGGATGGACAGGTTCGGGTTCGTAAACGATTCGGTGGATGCGTACGAGATCTTCGCTTCGTACTTGGTCTTTCAGAACGTTCGGAAACATGGGTGCCGAATCGGATTCGCATGTTCCGGAACCCGTCTGGAGGCCGTCCTAACGACATCGGAATAGAGCCCTAAGAAGGTAAACATTTCAGTCGGAGTCACAGAGGCAGTTATGAGTACTTGAAGTAGTACTGCTGTAGTATGAGTTCAAGTACTCATACATGCCTTTGTTTATTACTCATTTTGTGTCAAAAGATAATGTGAACGAATTCTGTGAGGACTAAAACTAAATGAACACATTGTACTGGAAGCAACGGTCTTCAAAATGTTTTTGGGCACGAGGAAATAACAGGGACCAGAATGTTAATATCTTGTTTAACACGTTGTCTGTTGGCAGAGTTTTAACGGTTGATGTTTTGTAAATACCTGTCACCACTACTCAGTTTATTACTTCCAATACAAAGACCGCTACAGAATTAAAGGCAAAGAGGACTAGTAAGCGATTGACAGTTTGTAAGCCATATGTCACTCATGTATTATCTTGTGTGCTTAACTTCACTGGGTCATCTTGTTGATATCATGTTGAAAAGAGATTAGGAAATTAATGCAGGACGATGGTGTGAGGTGTGTATAAATGGAGGTGATCAGATATTAAGTTGCCAATGGGTGAAGCACTGAGTGAACAAATTCCATTAATTTTTTTTCTTAGCGATAAAAATGTCAGTGTGTTCTGTTTTCATCCTGATGCATAACTTTTGAACTGCATACAAGAGTGATGTTTTATTTTCAATATTTCCCCACCCCTTCATCTTCCATCTAGAAATTAGTAGGCACCCCTGTAGGAAATTGGAGTTTTAGTTGAAGGAAGCTGAGGACCCACTTCAAATAAAAATCACAATCCATGTCAGAGTGAACCACAAAAGTCAATAAATAAACCTGTGCTTAAACCTCTGGTAGTTTGGCACAAAGCAGTCAGGCTTACCTGAGAGGCAATGTGTAAAGTAATTATGCAGCACTCAAACAATAATAAAGTGAAAACACAATACAGGAAACATCCCAATTTAGAATAATTAAGTACATTTTAGTAAATAAAATGACATCAAAACAACAAAAATCAAATAAGTACAACTATAGATATGCATTTTTTAAGTTTGAATTAAAAATAGTCCCAAAAAGCACAAGCGCCAACCACGGTTATTTGGTCTCCTTACACTAGGTCAAAGTAAGAAGCTAAGGCCAACAGCAATGGAGTGAAGGTCAAAAACAGGGACCAGATTCATCCTTGTGGATAGCTTACATTCTTACTTAGAAACTTTTATGGAGAAAAAGTGGTTGTCGATGAGTTGTCGACAGAACACACTGCAAGCTGGATCCGGAGCAGGACTTGGCGATGCCGGATTGCTGAAGAGTGGGGTACCGGTGAGGTGATAAAAGAAGCCAGGAAAGCTCCAAGCGTGTGAAGTCTGAAGTCGATGCCCGGGTAGGCCTCGACATGGATGGGATGCTACTGGTGAAGGTCCTGATGAAGCTATAAGCTTTTCCAGAAGTCACATCCCCTTCAGCGGGGCAAACCTGCAATCTGAGTCCCTCCAGTGATTAGATGTTGATCGCTGAGACTTTGCTGGAGGGCCCAGTCTATGATGGTTCTCCAGGCAAAAAGTTGGCAAACAAGTTTTGAAGCACCTCTTCTTGTAGATTAGGGACAGGAGGTGTACAGTATAACACCAGCCGCCAACGGCCCAGTACCTCAAAGGCACCACTTGGGGGTTAGGACTCACTCCAACAGAGGCCAGTGGTAGGATCCAGGGCAGGTCCAGTTGGAACTGGTCAGCTGGTCAGTTGCAAGGAGAGAAGCCACTGGAAGTGTGTTGTGTCCCAGTAGCTCTAACTGGAGATCAGTCAACTGAACCTTCCAGTCACTTGTGGGCTCCCGGTTCAAGACAAGCAGATCCTTTCTTCCTTCAGGTTCTTCAGACAGCAGAGCAAACCATCTTCGGATTCTTCACAGGTCCAGGAGTGTTATGAAGAGAGATCTTTTGGGGGTGGTGGTTACCATTACAAATGATATGTTTCACATTGTTGCAGCTTCTATTCACGTTTATGGTCACAAGATTAACTTTAATCATTGATGGATCTTTTTTGTATATTGTAGTTACCTCTGATGAAGGGCATGTTGCCCAAAATGCATTAGGTATACCAGCACATTGACTTGGGATTAAAAATGGATTTCGACATGCTGTGACGTTAGGCCTGGATGGGTGTTTCACTTGCATTTGAGGATTTAAACCATGTTGCCTCTGTACGAAGTTTGAGAACATTGAGAAAAAAATGAATAAAAACCTTGATTACTACAGATTACTTGGATTACATGGACTCTTCGTTTTCACTTAATGGCTGCGCATCTTGGGTTAGTGTGCGACGGTGCACCAGTCAGTTTTTCAACTTTTCTACAAGTGTCATTTCTAAGATAGTAACATGAAATCTGACTTGATCATGGGTTTGGATTTTACATTACTATTACAACGAGTCCTTGAACCATTTTTCTAGCTACTCCCACAGTGAATTAGCCACTTATTAAAGGTAATAGTGTAAACCAGTGTTAATCTATGGGAGCCAGTCTTGCCACAGTGAAACATTACTTTGTAGGATTTTCACTGCCAGGGCATGTAAAACATAACATGTACATGTCCTACTTTGTAAATACCATGCACCCTTCCCTAAGGGCCTACCTTCTAATCAATGAAAGTTTAGGCCTGTAACAAGGTGTGTTTTGCCAGATTTGCCAGTCGCAGTTCTGGAGATGTTTTACAGTGCTACTTTAGTGGGTGGCACAATAAGTGCAGCAGCCCACAAGTAACATTTAACTTACAGGCTTTCAGTACAGATGGTGTCATATATTAGGGACTTATAGGTAAATTAAATGTGCCAATTTGGTAAACCCAATTTTAAAATGTTTGAATAGGAGAGCACATGTGCCTTGCCACTGAGTAGCAGGGCTAAATTGATTAGATTCCCATGGATAACAAAAATGGGTTCCGTTATAAAAGGCAAAATATCTGGAGTGACCCTACCGAAAGGGCAAATTTCCAACGATCCCCATTTTCAAAAACTTAGAACTATAAACCAAAACCATAGGATGTACTATGCTACTGAAGGACTGCAAATATCCCTCAACACAATTTTTTATATCCCTGCTTGATTTATTGTATCTGCTGGATGCTCTCCAAGAAACATCCTTTTAAATAAGACCTGAAAGTGAAACATCATCCGTGTTTTTGACATACATCAAAGACCCAAAGGACATCTAGGCTAACTTGTTTTCATTGTGAGAGGTGCTACCAAGGCAGCGGTTGTTGTTTGATAGGTATTCGATGTCCACTTTCCCATGTCTACACCTGAAAGATCCAAATACAAATGTTGTGTACTATAGGCCTTGCCCAGCTTCTTGCTCTTCGAACATTTTAGTTGATTTGAGGAGCAACATTAACAACTACATTAAAAGGGCTCTCCCTTATAAAGTATCAATATCGTTCAGTCCTATACATTTAGAAAGTTCTAGTATTTAGAATGTGGCTTATTTTCTATACAGATGCTGCCTCTTCTCATTCCAGTTATTAGCACTAATGTTTTGCTTGCCCGACATCACTTAAGTGTGGTCTTGAATGGGTCAGATCATAAAGTTCCATTGGAGAGTTGCTTAGAACACCAACCCTAAAATGGAGAAAGCACATGCAACATACATAAATGCTATTCATTACCGATGTTGCTCTGTATACCTGATAATAAGGTTTGGTGAAAGGTAGCAGACACTGACCTTTCTATAGTTGGTTCTCTACCAGTATTTAATCTTTCCCAGGGTGATAATAAAGCAGCAAAGACCTACATAAATATTTGGTTTACAATTCAGTCATTTTCTCTATCAGCATGCCGGGAAAATAAAAGTCCCTGCTCTTCATGGGTCCATTTGGCTTTCGACCTGACGCAGTTAAGAACTAATCTGAAGCTTGAAGTCAGTAATGAGTTTACTCACCACAATAAAATGAACAATTCTTGAGAGCCAATAATGAGATTTTAATGTGAGTTTTAAGGGTTTTATTAAAATCTTTAGTGTTTCTTTATTAAGCATAAATTATTTATTCTAAATTCAATACAGAACATCTAGCATAAAGTGCATTCCATATAAGTAGATTACCTATTCCAACTAATAAGACGAGAAAAGTATCTTGAACCCATAAGGAGTTTGAAATCAAGAGGTGAAAGCATAAAAATGTAATCAGTTTAATTAGTACTTCTCATGAAGAGAAGCTCAGAAATTCAGTGGAGTCTCAGAAATATTGCATAGATTCTGGCAAGGGAGAATGAATGGATCTCAGCAAATAGCTCAATAAAGAGCTTAGCAAAGTCTGCTGAGAGGATAGAGCTTTAGAGTGCAGAGAGTCAGGGAAGCTCCTACACTAGGCTAGGAACACGCACTAATATAACATTTCGATATCTACAACTAATACAATTGTTGTAGTAGTCCAGCTTCTTCAACCAATGGGATCGTGATATCTTCATGGGAGCAGAAAGTTCCAACATCTATGTTGTCTTAAAACAAAGACTTACAGATTATTAAGATTTAACTCAACATTTCTGTCAACATTGTACAAGTCATGGTTAGGTTCTCATCGGTTTTCTACTATGCAAAACAAAACAGTTCACAGTTAGGTCTGTCCTTCCATAAATGAAATCATCACTTTCTTACATGTTCTAACTTACAAATCTTATTTATGAAGAAACATTTAAGTAAGTTTAAACTAAATTATTCAGCACATTATTGCATTCTATGTGAAATATCTCTATAGGAACGTCCAAAATTATCTTTTTCTATTGAATCATGTGGATTCAGAACATTTTATCATCCAACTCTTCATTTCTTCACAATATTAAAACGTTGACATAAGGTCAGTAAATATGAAAAAGAAAACTGCATTCAGAAGCATTTCTAACTTAACATGCCTTGCTATGGAGGCCTAGTGCTCCCATTTGCCATTTTAAAATGTGGCTTCTCATTTTAAGCCTGCACGTTATTTCTAAACGTTTGTTGCATTAATTTGCGTTTATTAAAAACACTATCAATAACATCTCCAGCTGTCTTTTTCCTAATTAAGGGCCTGATTTAGAGCTTGGAGGATTGGTTACTCCGTCACAAACATGACAGATATCCCCTCCGTCATATTATAAGTGCCATTACATATAATGCACTTGTAATAAAGCAGATGCGATGAGTAACCCGTCCTTTGAAATCTAAATCAGGCCCTAATTTGTAAAAACAGTAACAACTTAGTCAATGATGTGTTACATAAATTTTTTTTGTCATATGGCAAAAGTTAAATAATATTATGCATGCACTTTTCACTCTTATGTGTGATTGCACACATTGGGAAGATGAAAAATGCATAGCGGGCAGGTTGTTTGTATCTCTATGTGGCAGGCACATTATATTAATAAACTATCAGTCCAACTGTCAAATATCTAGAAATACAGGTAAAGCATTGTATTTGTATTGGGAGTGTGAATGCTTCTATAGCGTTGCGCTGTCAACTGAATTACCTGAATGTGGGCCGTGACAGTGTGGTACAGCTGCAAGAGCTGGGTTGCATTCTGTTTCTGATGGCCCTGCTGTGTGTCAAGAGGAGGAGCCGGTCCGCAATCGATGGACCATCCTTTTAGAATGTGAAGCATGGGAAAGTGACAAGCGTACTCATTTGCATGCTATTGCATGTTGGTGAAGGTTTTATAAATATTAAATGTTATGCATTAACATCACACGAATGCATTGATTTGGCGATGTTATTAGTAGAGAGAAATTATGTTTATTCATGTTTGGATTGATTATAGTTAATGTAGGCCAGAATTTCAAAACGTCTAACATTGCTTGAAATTCCAATATTGTTGCACACAATGTGCCTTCTTTCTTTCCCATGTGCTGAAATCTTTCCTTTTCTTGTAATTGCTCTGGAATGCTGTGTCAATGGATGGCACACATTCAAGATCCACCTGCAGTGTGTAGATTAATCAATGTATCAGATTTCAGATAGTGCAAGTTTGAAGGATGCAAGGGATGGTGAGTGAAAGATAGTATTGTGATGAGAGCTGATTAAATATGTAACTGTTCAAAATGCTTCATTTGCTTTAACTTGATTGGACAGTTCTCCTGAGAACTGCTTGTAGTTGTGCTAAATGTTAGTATTACATGGGCAACTTGGTAGATTGAAGAGTAGTCTCTCACAGGGAACAGGGTTGTTTTGGACAATCTTTTTATGCATTTGGAGATTACCCTACGCTGAATCACCCTCTGATATATGACTTTGATTTAATTTGATTTGCATATTATTTGATGGATGTGCATTCTGATTAATTACTGATGCTAACCTGATTCTTGCCTTTTGTAAAACAGTGATTTTAACAAACACTCATTGGTTAATGATAAAATATTTTCTTTTCTTTTGGTGGAGTCTATTGTGCTTCACATAATATTGAATGCATTGATTGGTTGACCATACCCAGGTGCAGAACATCAAAATCCTCAGGGTATTAACACCATTCTCGGTTGACTGGCAGTGCTATATGGTCTCCGTATTGCCAAACAGAAAAGCGCTGACACATACAGGGCCAGATTTACCAACATTTTGCACTGTGTTTGCATCACAACAGTGACACAAACCAACAAAAAATTGTTTTTTTGTTATTTACTTTCCAACGCAAAACTTGTTTTGCACTGGAAATTACCTAAAAGTAACACAAAGAAGCGTTACATTGCATTACTTAGCATCAAGTGGGCATTATATGGGCGTTCTCATGCAACCACCCATGCTTTTTGATGCAAAACCCTATTTACCAAAAATCTGAGACAGGGTTTTGCGACAAAAATTAACACCATTTGAAAGCAGGTGTTAAAGAGAGAAATGTTTTCATTTCTCTTTTCTTTTACACTTGGCATGTGTGCTGCACTGTACAGCACACATACAAAGTAGGAAACATTTCAAAAGTTGTCTATGCATAGTATTTTTTACTGGAAGGGTACCCTTCCAGTACAAAACCTGTGCTAGATTCATGCGCACACCCTTGCACTATGGATCAAAGGCGTGTGTGTATGTGGTGCACGGCATCAAAATTCTGCTCTGGCACTAAGGAGAGAGTAGAAGAGTGCCATATCTCTGTAGATATGGTGCTCTCCTGCTTTTACCAGTCACGCAATGCAGTGCTGCTTTGGGTGACACTTTGATAAATCTGGCCCGTTTTGTGACTTCAAACATAGAATCCATAATTAAATATGTCCTTTTGTATGGACAAGTATAGCATTTATTATTGTTCATGATATAGAAATTTAGCATATGTATAGTGCTCAATCGCTGGGTGGGGTTGCAACAAGATTTATATTATAGCAATTAAATGCTCTCTGGGGAAATGCACTGCGTCACTTTGACTGACGTGGTCTGCTGGTTGCTTCATCATATACTTACTTTTTGTGGGAGTTTTGTAACTCTGCACAATAGGCAGCCTCACTTTGTTGGCTGTCTTACAACATTGTATGAAGCTTTCAGTGACTTTGTTTTTTCTGTCTCTGCCCTGATATGCATTGAATGGTTTTGTTGTTTATATCATTACATTACATAGTGATTTGCGGAACACATGGAACGAAACCTAATTAAAACGTATCCTTTTCACTTTTCTGTGTGATGACCTTTATTTTTTATATTCTAAAGCCTGCATTGTAATACCAAAGGGGATGATGGACGGAGCGCTTGAGCAAATCAAACACTCACCCCCAGTCAACTGATCTGGGTTTAATCCATCATCATTCTTTAGCTCACTCCACCACCCCAGTTCAGACATGGCCATATGCAAATCAGTCTGACCCTGTGCCTCATGGGAACAGTCCAGCCCGAACTGCCAAGCCATGTCTTCCCTGGACCGGAAACAAGCATCCTGGGACCGGTTTCTGGCTATTCAGCCGTCATCAGCCAGGCTAGCTTGAATCCAGTGGCAAAGTGAGCAAGGGACCCACGTCTGGGCATACCCTGCCAACTTAGGGCGAACAAAGCGATACCAAAGGGGATGATGGACGGAGCGCTTGAGCAAATCAAACACTCACCCCCAGTCAACTGATCTGGGTTTAATCCATCATCATTCTTTAGCTCACTCCACCACCCCAGTTGG
Organism: Calotriton arnoldi; assembly: GCA_963921515.1. Classification (NCBI taxonomy): domain Eukaryota; kingdom Metazoa; phylum Chordata; class Amphibia; order Caudata; family Salamandridae; genus Calotriton; species Calotriton arnoldi. The sequence goes on along the minus strand of CAWUFW010006396.1, from coordinate 479,297 downwards.
CAGTTGTTCGCCCTAAGTTGGCAGGGTTTAATCCATCATCATTCTTTAGCTCACTCCACCACCCCAGTTGGCAGTTATTCGCCCTAAGTTGGCAGGGTATGCCCAGACGTGGGTCCCTTGCTCACTTTGCCACTGGATTCAAGCTAGCCTGGCTGATGACGGCTGAATAGCCAGAAACCGGTCACAGGATGCTTGTTTCCGGTCCAGGGAAGACATGGCTTGGCAGTTCGGGCTGGACTGTTCCCATGAGGCACAGGGTCAGACTGATTTGCATATGGCCATGTCTGAACTGGGGTGGTGGAGTGAGCTAAAGAACGATGATGGATTAAACCCAGATCAGTTGACTGGGGGTGAGTGTTTGTTTTGCTCTAACGCTCCGTCCATCATCCCCTTTGGTATCGCTTTGTTCGCCCTAAGTTGGCAGGGTATACCCAGACGTGGGTCCCTTGCTCACTTTGCCACTGGATTCAAGATAGCCTGGCTAATGAGGGTTTTGAACCCGAAACCGGTCCCAGGATGCTTGTTTCCGGTCCAGGGAAGACATGGCTTGGCAGTTCGGGCTGGACTGTTCCCATGAGGCACAGGGTCAGACTGATTTGCATATGGCCATGTCTGAACTGGGGTGGTGGAGTGAGCTAAAGAACGATGATGGATTAAACCCAGATCAGTTGACTGGGGGTGAGTGTTTGTTTTGCTCTAACGCTCCGTCCATCATCCCCTTTGGTATCGCTTTGTTCGCCCTAAGTTGGCAGGGTATACCCAGACGTGGGTCCCTTGCTCACTTTGCCACTGGATTCAAGATAGCCTGGCTGATGAGGGTTTTGAACCCGAAACCGGTCCCAGGATGCTTGTTTCCGGTCCAGGGAAGACATGGCTTGGCAGTTCGGGTTGAACTGTTCCCATGAGGCACAGGGTCAGACTGATTTGCATATGGCCATGTCTGAACTGGGGTGGTGGAGTGAGCTAAAGAATGATGATGGATTAAACCCAGATCAGTTGACTGGGGGTGAGTGTTTGTTTTGCTCTAACGCTCCGTCCATCATCCCCTTTGGTATCGCTTTGTTCGCCCTAAGTTGGCAGGGTATACCCAGACGTGGGTCCCTTGCTCACTTTGCCACTGGATTCAAGATAGCCTGGCTGATGAGGGTTTTGAACCCGAAACCGGTCCCAGGATGCTTGTTTCCGGTCCAGGGAAGACATGGCTTGGCAGTTCGGGCTGGACTGTTCCCATGAGGCACAGGGTCAGACTGATTTGCATATGGCCATGTCTGAACTGGGGTGGTGGAGTGAGCTAAAGAACGATGATGGATTAAACCCAGATCAGTTGACTGGGGGTGAGTGTTTGTTTTGCTCTAACGCTCCGTCCATCATCCCCTTTGGTATCGCTTTGTTCGCCCTAAGTTGGCAGGGTATACCCAGACGTGGGTCCCTTGCTCACTTTGCCACTGGATTCAAGATAGCCTGGCTGATGAGGGTTTTGAACCCGAAACCGGTCCCAGGATGCTTGTTTCCGGTCCAGGGAAGACATGGCTTGGCAGTTCGGGCTGGACTGTTCCCATGAGGCACAGGGTCAGACTGATTTGCATATGGCCATGTCTGAACTGGGGTGGTGGAGTGAGCTAAAGAACGATGATGGATTAAACCCAGATCAGTTGACTGGGGGTGAGTGTTTGTTTTGCTCTAACGCTCCGTCCATCATCCCCTTTGGTATCGCTTTGTTCGCCCTAAGTTGGCAGGGTATACCCAGACGTGGGTCCCTTTCTCACTTTGCCACTGGATTCAAGATAGCCTGGCTGATGAGGGTTTTGAACCCGAAACCGGTCCCAGGATGCTTGTTTCCGGTCCAGGGAAGACATGGCTTGGCAGTTCGGGCAGGACTGTTCCCATGAGGCACAGGGTCAGACTGATTTGCATCTGGCCATGTCTGAACTGGGGTGGTGGAGTGAGCTAAAGAACGATGATGGATTAAACCCAGATCAGTTGACTGGGGGTGAGTGTTTGTTTTGCTCTAACGCTCCGTCCATCATCCCCTTTGGTATAGCTTTGTTCGCCCTAAGTTGGCAGGGTATACCCAGACGTGGGTCCCTTGCTCACTTTGCCACTGGATTCAAGATAGCCTGGCTGATGAGGGTTTTGAACCCGAAACCGGTCCCAGGATGCTTGTTTCCGGTCCAGGGAAGACATGGCTTGGCAGTTCGGGCTGGACTGTTCCCATGAGGCACAGGGTCAGACTGATTTGCATATGGCCATGTCTGAACTGGGGTGGTGGAGTGAGCTAAAGAACGATGATGGATTAAACCCAGATCAGTTGACTGGGGGTGAGTGTTTGTTTTGCTCTAACGCTCCGTCCATCATCCCCTTTGGTATCGCTTTGTTCGCCCTAAGTTGGCAGGGTATACCCAGACGTGGGTCCCTTGCTCACTTTGCCATTGGATTCAAGATAGCCTGGCTGATGAGGGTTTTGAACCCGAAACCGGTCCCAGGATGCTTGTTTCCGGTCCAGGGAAGACATGGCTTGGCAGTTCGGGCTGGACTGTTCCCATGAGGCACAGGGTCAGACTGATTTGCATCTGGCCATGTCTGAACTGGGGTGGTGGAGTGAGCTAAAGAACGATGATGGATTAAACCCAGATCAGTTGACTGGGGGTGAGTGTTTGTTTTGCTCTAACGCTCCGTCCATCATCCCCTTTGGTATAGCTTTGTTCGCCCTAAGTTGGCAGGGTATACCCAGACGTGGGTCCCTTGCTCACTTTGCCACTGGATTCAAGATAGCCTGGCTGATGAGGGTTTTGAACCCGAAACCGGTCCCAGGATGCTTGTTTCCGGTCCAGGGAAGACATGGCTTGGCAGTTCGGGCTGGACTGTTCCCATGAGGCACAGGGTCAGACTGATTTGCATATGGCCATGTCTGAACTGGGGTGGTGGAGTGAGCTAAAGAACGATGATGGATTAAACCCAGATCAGTTGACTGGGGGTGAGTGTTTGTTTTGCTCTAACGCTCCGTCCATCATCCCCTTTGGTATCGCTTTGTTCGCCCTAAGTTGGCAGGGTATACCCAGACGTGGGTCCCTTGCTCACTTTGCCATTGGATTCAAGATAGCCTGGCTGATGAGGGTTTTGAACCCGAAACCGGTCCCAGGATGCTTGTTTCCGGTCCAGGGAAGACATGGCTTGGCAGTTCGGGCTGGACTGTTCCCATGAGGCACAGGGTCAGACTGATTTGCATATGGCCATGTCTGAACTGGGGTGGTGGAGTGAGCTAAAGAACGATGATGGATTAAACCCAGATCAGTTGACTGGGGGTGAGTGTTTGTTTTGCTCTAACGCTCCGTCCATCATCCCCTTTGGTATCGCTTTGTTCGCCCTAAGTTGGCAGGGTATACCCAGACGTGGGTCCCTTGCTCACTTTGCCACTGGATTCAAGATAGCATGGCTGATGAGGGTTTTGAACCCGAAACCGGTCCCAGGATGCTTGTTTCCGGTCCAGGGAAGACATGGCTTGGCAGTTCGGGCTGGACTGTTCCCATGAGGCACAGGGTCAGACTGATTTGCATATGGCCATGTCTGAACTGGGGGGTGGAGTGAGCTAAAGAACGATGATGGATTAAACCCAGATCAGTTGACTGGGGGTGAGTGTTTGTTTTGCTCTAACGCTCCGTCCATCATCCCCTTTGGTATCGCTTTGTTCGCCCTAAGTTGGCAGGGTATACCCAGACGTGGGTCCCTTGCTCACTTTGCCACTGGATTCAAGATAGCCTGGCTGATGAGGGTTTTGAACCCGAAACCGGTCCCAGGATGCTTGTTTCCGGTCCAGGGAAGACATGGCTTGGCAGTTCGGGCTGGACTGTTCCCATGAGGCACAGGGTCAGACTGATTTGCATATGGCCATGTCTGAACTGGGGTGGTGGAGTGAGCTAAAGAACGATGATGGATTAAACCCAGATCAGTTGACTGGGGGTGAGTGTTTGTTTTGCTCTAACGCTCCGTCCATCATCCCCTTTGGTATCGCTTTGTTCGCCCTAAGTTGGCAGGGTATACCCAGACGTGGGTCCCTTGCTCACTTTGCCACTGGCTTCAAGATAGCCTGGCTGATGAGGGTTTTGAACCCAAAACCGGTCCCAGGATGCTTGTTTCCGGTCCAGGGAAGACATGGCTTGGCAGTTCGGGCTGGACTGTTCCCATGAGGCACAGGGTCAGACTGATTTGCATATGGCCATGTCTGAACTGGGGTGGTGGAGTGAGCTAAAGATCGATGATGGATTAAACCCAGATCAGTTGACTGGGGGTGAGTGTTTGTTTTGCTCTAACGCTCCGTTCATCATCCCCTTTGGTATCGCTTTATTCGCCCTAAGTTGGCAGGGTATACCCAGACGTGGGTCCCTTGCTCACTTTGCCACTGGATTCAAGATAGCCTGGCTGATGAGGGTTTTGAACCCGAAACCGGTCCCAGGATGCTTGTTTCCGGTCCAGGGAAGACATGGCTTGGCAGTTCGGGCTGGACTGTTCCCATGAGGCACAGGGTCAGACTGATTTGCATATGGCCATGTCTGAACTGGGGTGGTGGAGTGAGCTAAAGAACGATGATGGATTAAACCCAGATCAGTTGACTGGGGGTGAGTGTTTGTTTTGCTCTAACGCTCCGTCCATCATCCCCTTTGGTATTGCATTGTAATAGGCTGGTTCTCTGTTAAGTATTTTTCATGGGATGCACTTGATACACAGCCATTATGTAAAGTAATGTTTCTCAGGTAGCGCAAGTGTTGTCTCCAGGTTGAAGTGCCCACGTAGAGTGTGAGATATTCCTGAAGCTCTGTAGGGCACAGGTAGGGGACGGGCCTGGCCAAGAAACTTCCTGTCTTTGAAAAACAGAGACTGCCGGACCCACCCCTCACCCTTGCTATCTGCTGGGTGGCAGTGCTCAGGACGGCTAATATGCACCTCTTTGTTAAACAAATGGCCTCTTGGAATTTTTGGGGGTAGTCTGGGTCTCCTCCTCCCAGCTATGGCAATGAAGGCAGTGCACTTCCACTGTCTGGAAGACCATCCTCACCCGATTTGGTGCCATGCAAACCCATAAGCATCCAAATGGACCCCACTATGCTTTGTTATTTAATACTCTGAGACAAAGTTTAAGGGTAAACATTAGAAGATATCTGTTCTAGCATTTGCCGAATCTCTTTTTTTATGTTTGCATTACTCACTCTGTATATATTCTCACCTTGCTGTTAACATGAGGTTACTGATTCTTTCAAGTGCAGTCTAAAGCGCTAGGTATTTTGGCACAAATGCCATCAGCCATTACTTTAATCATTTAACCCCCGAGCTGATCAGGTGTCCATGCTGAAACAGTGGTCAAGCAGTGCCTGGCAGCAGACAAACTGTCCACCTGTGTCTACGGCCTGTAAAAATGTACCTAACAGAGTACTATCTCACATGTAACTAGTAATGTTTCTCACTCCAGTTTTTTCATCCTAATCGACAGGCTGCACCAACACGGGTGAAAAATTAAAGACCACTACTAAAGTAGGTGTTTTCATGCACTACATTTACCATGACGCATTAGGGCAAATTGAGTGCTGAGTTATGAGGCAGTGTGCTCCAACCCTCATTCTGTTTGAAAAGGCTCGCTTGAGCTACTGAGCTGACAAGATTGTGTTGATGCACCCTGTGCCCAGTGAGTGGCACAGAGACCTAAGAAGCGTTTGGCAGCATTTCCAGCACCCTCAAAATGACTTGTTGCTCTCTACTGATGAAGGAATGAAACCTGAAATATGTGTCTATGTGTCTAGAGTTACACAGCACAGGCTGCACAAACAAGGGTAAAAAATTAAAGACTACTATTGAAGTAAGTGTTATCATGCACTATATTTGCCATGATGCATGTGGGCAAATTAAGTGCTGGGATGTGAGGCAGTGTGATCCCACCCCCTTCTGTATGAAAATTTTGACCATGACTTAAAACTTGCAACTGTCACCTATCCTTTTGAATGTCTCCTCTCTGAGTACAGCCTAATGTAAGTCATGTTTGCATTCATTTGATATTATATTTCTGCAAACTGCCCACACCTCATCTCATAGATCACAAAATGTCATCCTTTGAAAGTCATACTTGCAACCTAGCAATACCTAATCTCTAGCACATCTACTAATCCCACCAACCATCTGCATGAACACACCTACTCCCTACCCACTGATGATCACACCAAACCCTACAAATTTAATCGCCACAAACACACTGGAAAAAATGCATGGAATGGTCTCCTTTAGAGCACAAGACTAACCCCAGTACCAACAATAACCACTGGACTAACCACTAACCTTGGATTCGGGAGCAGAGTGCTGCCCGGCATAATGTGCTTCAATGCCTCGCCAGGGGTAGTAGGCACTTTATAACTATACAAATGCAATTACAATACAATTATTTCATGCCATTTGGTAATTGAAATGTAGGACTGTACTCTTGTTCACATTCAAATGCAATCTTACATGTTTTGCTTAGAAGTAGCTTAGAAAAGCCTAGCATATTTAAACACATTTAAAAACAATGGGTATGCATGTGCAAACAAGTTTATAAATTATAAATCATATTGGTATTTAAAAACAAATATTTAATTTTTGAAACAGCTTTTAGATCTAACATTCTAACCACTACAAGACACACTCTTTCAGCTGATCCATCAAACAAAAGCTCTAAGATTTCTCAACGAGTTAAAATAATAACACAAAAGTAAACGTCTATCTAGCTGTTTCTTCATTCCTGCAGAAATGTCATTAATTATTCATCAGTTTCAGGTATTTTTCTGTGCAAAAAATGCCCACAGGTTGTCAACAAATCTTATATTAGGTACAGCGAATTGATTCACCTTTCTTGAATAGCTTGAGGTAGCGTACATAGGAGCAATATTTCTCCATTTGAAACCATTGATATCATTATTTAATAGATATGTTAAGATATTACAATTGATTCATACTCTTAGGGGTATATTCACAAGAACGTGTGCTAAACAACACACAAAAAATGTTAACGCAACTTTACACATCGCAGCCTATTGCGGGAAAATAACCCTGTGTCAACGTGGAATTCACAACAAGGCAATAGTCTGCCGAAACCGCGGACAATGTCCGCGATACAACAACCGCGACGGTGATAAAAACACAAACCTCAACGCAAAAAAACATGCGATGGGCCAAAGCGCGATGAGGAAATCAGCGATAAGCAGCGCCAGGCCTGCAATACACACATGGCAGGCGGGAAAAATCACTATAAAAGTAGAAAAAACACACAAACACAAAATGACCAACACCGAAGCACCATGGAGGCAGCCGGAGCAGGCGCAGAGGACGAGCGCAACCCCACAAGCACCCCGGACGACCAGCCTGGGACCTAGTGGACAGGGAAGGGCAAGGACAAGAAGAAGAGGAAGACGAAGTTCAGTCCGCAGGAAAACAGGATCCTGGTCACGGAGGTGATGGAACACCATCAACAACTGTTTTGGGCACCAAAAATGGAATATGGCGGGACATCGTGGACAAGGTGAATGCCATCGGAGAGCACAAGAGGTCAATGGACGAGGCCAAGAGGCGATGGATTGACATCAAGCGCAAGACCAAGGAGCAACTCGCAGCCAGCCAGAAGGCAGCAATGCAGACTGGAGGTGGGAGCCCAGCACCACAGCTGGAGCTGGATGACATGGAGGAGCTGGTGTTGACAGTCATCAGTGTGGAGACTGTGGCCGGAGTCGGGGGACCGGACACTGCCCGACAGGACACAACACAACCGCAACAGGGTGAGTGACCACCAGGTGGAGATGGCCACAATGGCACACATGCACAATCAAGCAGAGCACAGTGCACACCCACAATGACTCTGGATCATGGCCCTGATCCACAGACTGTCACAATGTACAATGCCATGCTGTCTGAATGTGAACCTGTACCATGCGGCTACATACATGCGGACACATTGTAATACACCATCTCCCCTTCACATTGCAGGGGCACCGTCAACACCTCCTGCAGAGCAGTCCCAGCCACTCTTCACTGATGACGAGGAGGACACCCCCAGCATCGACACCCAAACCCTCCAGGACATCATTGACATCATCCGCAACTCACCTCCAGGATCAGGGCAGCCCAGCTGCATCGAGGAGACCCCACCCACTACCCAAACCACCCAGCAGGAGGCACCCACAGCCCCAGCAGTCTCCCAAGACCCATAGGAACAACACATGGCCTCGCTGTGTGCTGGAGGGCCAGAGGGAGATGGCTGAGCAGGTGCGGGTGGGGTTCGACCTCATGGCTACCAAACTGGACGCCATCCATGGGTGTCTAGGTCCCATCAGGGACCAGCTCCAGTCCCTAACGGACACCCACGGCCCGCTCCATGGTCTCCAACGAGCCCTGACTGACATTGCTGGAGTCATGACTCAGAGACAAGAACACCTGTCCGCTCAGAGTGGCTCCAGCGATCCCAGCCGTGAGCTGGCACACACGCGGAGGCTCATGGAGGACATGGTGCGGATGGAGGCGGAAAGGATGGCAGCCACCGCTGCACATCAGCAAAATGTAGCTGGGATCTACCATGCCCTGCAGATCCTCATCATGGCATTGCTGCCACAAGGCGTGGTGATGATGAATGCTGCTGCCCCCACACCATCCACAACTCTGCCCCCTGGTGTTTCAGTGCCTCCCAGTGCAGCAGGCGTATCCACTCCAGCACCTGGTGTGTCACTGCCACACAGTGCGGCCGACAATCCTCCTCCGGCCCCTGATGTGTCAGTGGCACACAGTGGCGCAGCCGGTACTGCACCACCCACAGGTGGGGCAGAGCACACATCTGAGGACGAGGACGTGGATGGGATTGAGGTGAGAAGGAGGCACTAGCATTCATTTCCGCCACCTGGCCTGTTTCTGCTTGGTGCCGCACATGGCCCCATGACCTTCCACTGACCCCCGATACACTCCGCTGCACTCACCTTGGACCGCGACATGGACTGCCATATCCTGTTTGATGACCAATGACACGGCGACCAGACTGCGGACTGTACCCTTCCCCTTCCGCAGTACTTGTCATCCCCGGATGGACTCTGGCTGTCCCTCCACGGGCCCATATTGTGTAGTGTGCTCGGCATGGACCTGTACCGCTCCAGCTGCAAAACTCCACTGGATGTGCAATAAACATCCAGAAACGCACTGCTGTGTCATGTCTTTCATCATTCATGTATGAATGTGTGGATGAATGTAGGGACAGTGATTTCCCTTACGTCAATGATGCTCATTTAGTGGGATGCCAGTCACAGTGTGCTACATTGCCTATTGTGTTCCGGGTGCCGTGGACACTACAACAGGGACACACGCATTAGTCACTTCCTTGTCCAGACATGGACTGAACCACGCCCAGAGTCCCGAGTCATTGTTGCAAGCCCTGCGCTGGTCCGGCGTACGCCAGGCCAGACCACTCCGCTTACGCTCCGAGGGGGGCCCACATAGCTACATGTCGCAGGCGTACACGCTGTTGGTATGCAGGTCACTGGTCTAGTTGTCAGCATGTCACGCCACTCCCTGAGGGCAGATTTGCACACACACCACACCCATCTGGCACAGGCGTCACAGACCATGTGACCCCGCCAATATAAGGGGCCGACAACGTCACATTCCCCACTGCCGGTGGTGACTGGATGACGGACGCTCCACGGTTCTCAATCATAAAGGGCCCATGAGTTGTTGCGCACAGGGTTGGTCGCACCCGAAGCCTTGCGCCCGTCACGGGCCTGCCACCACGTGGCGCTGACTGGGGTTGCACAGGGTTAGTGGCACCCGAAGCCTTGCGCCCGTCACGGGCCTACCACCACGTCGCGCTGACTGGGTTTGCAAGGGTTAGTGGCACCGAAATAGCTGAGCGGGTGTGCAGCCTGCGATGATGATGTGTGCACTGAAGTGGTCTCTGTCATTGATGACTCAGGACTCAGCGTCATGTGTGGGACCTGCTGGGCCGCGGGGCGGGTTCGCATGATGTGGACCATGCCATGGTGGCGGGACCGGGGCCTGGAGCTTGCACAGGCACGTGGTGTGCCCACTGGTGGACACACCGTTGGCGGCAGGTGAGCAGTGGGCCCGGGGTGCGCAAGTGCGGACAGCCAGTGTTGGCCGGCTCGAGGGGGTGGGGTGCGGCTGCATGCATGCGCAGGGACGGACAGGCATTGTTGCCGTGTGCTGTGTGATGGACTCTGCCATGATTGACTCTGGCCTCGATTACAGATTGCAGACCTAGTGGCTTGCAGTGTATCCCGGCACGTGGTTGGAGACACACCGGTGGCAGCAGGCGAAAAGTGGGGCCTGGGTGCGCAGGGGCGGTGGTGTCTCTCTCTCTCTCTCCCTTCCTTCCCTTCTCTCTCTCTCACTCTCTCTCCTTTCCTTCCCTCTCTCTCTCACTCTCTCTCTCCCTTCCTTCCCTTCTCTCTCTCTCACTCTCTCTCCTTTCCTTCCCTCTCTCTCACTCTCTCTCTCTCTCCCCTCCTTTCCTTCTCTCTCTCTCTCTCTCACTCTCTCTCCTTTCCTTCCCTCTCTCTCTCACTCTCTCTCTCCCTTCCTTTCCTTCTCTCTCTCTCACTCTCTCTCACTCTCTCTCTTTTCCTTCCTTCTCTCTCTCACTCTCTCTCTCCCTTCCTTTCCTTCTCTCTCTCTCACTCTCTCTCCTTTCCTTCCCTCTCACTTCCTTTCCTTCTCTCTCTCTCACTCTCTCTCCTTTCCGTCCCTCTCCCTCTCTCACACTCTCTCTCTCCCTTCCTTTCCTTCCCTCTATCACTCTCTCTCTCTCTCCCTTCCTTTCCTTTCCTTCTCTCTCTTTCTCTCTCTGCCTTTCTTTCCTTCTCTGTTTCTCTGTGTCTTGCTCCTTTGATGTGCGCATGACACACGTTCTGATTTTGTGCTTTATTTTCCAGGCTGTGACATCGAGATTGTCTGGACGGACCCGACAGGAGTCTTCCGCATTGGTGTTTTGTGTTGTATTTCAATAAAGTTTTTGGTTGTTACTTCAGTGCTGTGTGACTGTTTCTCGTTCTTCTGGCCACACATGTGTGTTATTTTTTGACAATGTGCGTCATCATGCGCTTTTTGTGGCTCTTGTGTCATGCACGGTATGTGTATGTCCGGGGGGGGCGGGGGGGCTGGGGGTGTGGCGGTGGGTGTTGTGGCCCTCATGGGTATCGGAGCTGCATGATCATTGTCTCCATGGCATCTGTGGGTCTTCAGGTGTGGCTCTTGGCTGGGTTCCCTTTCATGCTGTAGGTAGTCGTCCTGCTTAACACCAGCAAAAGGCAGGTGTTAAAGCCCTGGTGCTACCGCGGCTTATCACCTGTTTTTGGTTCACATCGCAGATCTGGCAGTCCGTTGTGAAAGTGGTGTTGTGGTTTTTTCGTGTGTTTTTGCACGGGAACGCCTACTCTGCATCTCATTAGGGTTAGTTGGTGGTGTCCACCGTGGAGATACATTTTGGGGCAGTTATCGCGGGAATACTGGCGATGTCTGCAGTTTGCACCCGCTTGTGAATAGGGTGTTAAATCTATCTCCACTTTTGATGCGTTAAGTTGGAGATAAATCGGCGGTAGGTCCTTGTGAATATGCCCCTTAGAGGGATATCATGGTGATGATAAAGCCACTGTGATGTCACAGACTTTGAGTAGTGAGTGGTTGGAATGGTTTGTTCACGGTTCTAAACGTCTTTACGGTAGTGGACGGGCAGAGACAGAATGTGACATTTGTTGGACATTTTGTGATGTATGAAGATGGTAGAAAAAAAAGGTTTTTTTTCATTTTCTGAATATCATTTCTAAATTAGGTGATGTAAGAAATTAGGTTATTAGTTGCAAAGGATGTGAGCCCTTCACAAGTAATAGGTTGACAATTGTCTCTGTACTGTGTACCAAGTACCACATTGTACCATTTTGCTCTCTTTGGGTAGTGAAGCAGGGCTTTCTCAGGGGAGGTGGTATGGGCTAGAACTCCCAATTTGCTGGTATGCAGGAATAGCACTCAATAAATTATGGGCAGTCAGTGCTATTTTCTTTTAAAAAAGGACGAGTACATTAATTACACACACACTATCACATTCTAATCATTAAATTACAAATATATACATGCAGGTAGATGGAAATACCTTTGGTGACTCCCTCATAACACATTTCACCGCTAGTGGGTCCTGAAACCAATAATTAGAATACCCCTCACTTCTACCAGATGCAACATTACATTATAAAGCATGTAATTTTAAATAGGGTTTTTTAGGGGGGGGTAACACATTCATACAGTCAGCAATTTGTCATGTCTAAACCTACCAACACCATGAAAATCAATGAAAACAATACTGCCACTAATAAGCATTCATTATAATGGTGAATATTCATTGTTCAATATTCACGTTGTCACTAAAACATTTGAATTCAAAACCACAATTGTGTCTGAATCTTGGTTCTATTGCTACAGGCCACACAATGTAGCCTTAGGACCAAGCACAAGGGGTCCTCACACTATAGAGCAAAGACTCCAGCTGTGGGAGTGCTTTCAAATAATAAGCAACCTTTCTTAGGTGCCATAAATTCAATGCCCTCTGAAAACTAGGGTTGGGTTGCAAAGGTAATGGGGTGGTGAGGGTTGCTGCTGTGCAGCCACCCATCACACATTGGCAGACCATTGGTGGTGCTCTTTCCCCTCCTTGAGGGACCCCAGAGCAAACTAAATATGTAAATTAGCCCACACAGGACATTGTGGGCAGCTCCTAAGCCCGGTTTCTTGAATATTTTATGAATGGCTTCTCCCGCTGTTGCTTTCGGGCTTGCAGCCTTGTGCAGCATGTCTTTGAGCTTTTTTGCTTTAATTTTGGGTGCCCCAGCCTGACCTGGGTTACAACTACCATGATGAGCCCACTCCTGCTCTGCCCTGCCATCAACCCTGCCCGAGAATCTGATAATTTTGTCAGGCACCGGGACATGGAGTCTCTGGATGCAAATGAATGCCTGTGTGGAGGGCAGCCCACACATGCCCCAAACACATTAAAAGGAAAAAATGGGTTTACTGCGACCCCCGGGGGCTTGGCCTCCCCGGGCAATTCCTAGAAGATCAGGCAGAGTGTCAAGCACTGGGCTTCTCGTTTCTCTTGATTTACAGGGCAAATCTTTGAAAATGCAAACCGCAAGCCCCGTTGGGACAATTCTCTTAATTTCTCGCTTGTTTGCTCCTGGCATAGCCCCTGGGTGCATTTCATCAGGGCTGCTGGATCCTAAAGGGGTGCATTTTGTGTGGAGATGGATTTTCAGACTCTTTGCACCAGCCTTCTTCTCTACCTGGCTCTTGGTGCTCCTTTCCTGCTGATGGGGGACCATGTGCAGCCACCAGCAGAACACCCTCCGGGGCACACTTCCCAGGCCACAGAACCTCCTGGCAATCTTGCAGAGTACATGTGAGGGGGACTGGAGTTCAGGTCTTTTCTCCCAACTGGTCTTCAGGGAACATAGCCCTACCCATCCTAGTCCTGGGGGTCAGATGCAGTCAAAATCCTTAGTCCATCCTTGCAGGGCATCAGGTGGCTCCCCTTTCAGTTAGGCATCCTTTCCATCTTCACCGCCTCCAGGCCCAGTGTATTCTCAACTGTCTGCCCCTTATGCAGGGGGTTTCTAAGTGGGGGTGGAATGTTTTAGGGGCAGACACCCCTGTCCAATCCTACAACTGCACATCATGCCTCATCCCTATCTCAATACTCCTGTACAGCATTCTGGGATAATCCAAAATGGTGACTTCAAGTGTTCTCTAGCAATGGCTTCTCTGAGGGCCTCAGATCTGCCCCTAGCTGACATCCTTAACTGATCCCTTCCCACCACCAAAACTTCAAAGGTGAGCCCCTCTTGTGTTGTCTCTGGAGGTATGTGTTCTCCTTTGTTCTAATGGGCCTGGGATGTCCCAGAATGAGGGCAGTGAAATAAACTAATTATCAGATGCAGATTTCCCCCACAACTCTTCCTTTCCTAGGACCTGAGTCAATCACTGTGATTGCATTTTGGTGTGGGAAGGGCTTTGATCCCTCTGCAGGGGAGCAGAGTAATTAACTTGACCCAGTAGGGGGTACAAAGGCCTAGAATCTGATTATAAGTTGAGCCGAACCAGAGAAGTATGACACAACCTGAAAGTCCATAAGATGGGGATGTCTGTTATTGGAAGTAGCAAATTTAAACTCTACATGCATGTTTTACCCCAGGTTAATACTTTGATGGACCCTGCAAGCCCAAGTATAGCGAAACTGTACTATAGGCAGATTTTGTCTATATGTTTAATACAGTGAAAGCACCACAGATTTTCCAGTAAGCACTACATACCTACAAGGTGAATGCCCAATCATTTTATAGGGCCTACCTCAGGTCAGTTCAATCCTTGCAGAGTCCTTTCTGAGTCAGGCTGCCTCTGCACAGATACCAGGCTGCATACAACGGTAGTCTCATATGCACAGCCTGCACACAGGTGCATAACGGTTTGTATATGTGTTTACATATAGCCAGCCCATTGTCCCTTACCCTAGCTGCGTAGCAGCTGCCTTACCTTAAAAGACAGGCACTAGTGATAAAAATGCTCAGTCCAATTACCATGAATTTACTGTGAGTGAGACTCGGGTGGTGAGATTCACTCACAACAATAGTCTAAAAACCGGGTGGTAAAAAGTGAAAGTTCCTGGTGGACTAAATGGGCAAAAAACATTTGCTACAGGTGAATATTATGGAAGGGAATTATTGTCAAGAGATACATGGCTAGAACTGAGAATGAACAAAAAAGGACTAGGAAAAACACTTGAGTTCCATCAGAGACACAGTTTCCGACAGGTATGAATTATTCTTGTTACATGATGGATAGCCTTGTTGAAGAGATGCATTTTCATCTCCTAATTTGGAATATCTGGTCATCCGACACATTTTTGCAGTTTGGATTGGTTGATCCTATCATGAAGTTGTAATAATTGAGTGACAAGATGATAACTACATTAGAAGTATGATATTCACTTTCTGTATAAGTCTAAATAGGTTAAAAAAAGCCTATGATTTGTTATATAACAAAGAAAAAAATTTGCAAATGTTAAATGTGCTCCTGGGGATTTTTTCTAATGGATTATTGTTAGACCTGACAGCCTTGTAGTGGTCTTCCCCCAAACTTTTTGCCTTCTCCCTCCTGTTTACTGAAATTTGTTTTTGTTGGCTCTAAAACTTAGCTTACTTGGCACGTTTAATTTACTTATAAGTTTCAAGTAAAGTGGTACTGGATGTACCCAGGGCTTGTAGATTGAAGGGTACTAGTGGGCCAGCAGCCCTTATTGTGCCACCCACTTACATAGCCCTTCAAAACATGTCTCAGGCCTGAATTTGCAGCCTGTGTGCCGGTCTGAACTGCCAACTCAAATTATACATATAAGTTATCCCAAAAGTAGGGCCTAAACAGCCCATAGGGTAGGGGGCAGAGTATTTAAAACATTGGACATGTACTTTTATATTTTACATGCCCAGGTGGATTTTCACGACTGCAAGGCCTATGTCTCCCATAGGATAACATTGGGTTATCTTATTAAATATAATAGGTTCTAACATTTAATTGGAGAAAAGTCATGTTTGGTCTCAGATGAATTGTAATTTAGAACCCTCTGTAATGATAAAGTTAGATTTTAAGTCACAATTCTGAAAATGGCACTTTTAGAAAGTTTACGTTTTCTTGTTCAACCATTTGGTGCCTGCAACCTTTGCACTGGGTCACATTACTAGCCATAGTGGACAGTTGGCCTTTGTGTGTTCCTCTTAGACAGTAAGACAAAAGGGGGACTAGTTGTTGGCAGGAAGAGCCTTCCTGCCAGGATGGGAGAGGTGGGTCTGTTCCCCAACCCAATTACATTTCAAAGGGGCTTCCTCCAGCACATTAACAAAGAACTTGACACCAGTCTTTTGTCACCCTAGACCTCTTGATAAGGGGGGGAATTTTCAGAACAAGATGTTGAAACACATAGAAGTTTTTCCCACTTCAAAGGCTGGCACCAGGTATACATAGTGAACCCTCAGACCAAATCTTCAGTTCATTTGTTAAGTCTTGCTACTCCTGCTGCCTGCAGAGGACACTCAGAAGGATTTCCTTGTGTTTAAGATGACTGCCCTGCTGCTTGAGGCCTGCTTTGTACTTCAGAGGACTGCCCTGCTGCTACCAGAGGATTGCCCTGCTGCTTGATGTCTGCTTTTTACCCTCAGACGACTTTCCTGCTGATTGAGGCCTGCCTTGTAGCTTGAACCAAGGACTGCCAGAGTGACTCCAAGGACTAGTTGGCTGGCCTCCTGTTCTGAGCTGTAGGAAACCAAGAAGCAATAACAACTTTAACCCTGCACCTGGACCTGCCTGAAATGGATCCTACCCTTCCAGTACTGTCCACCTAGTCCTGGAACCTTGGAAGTGGTACTAATGGTGTCCAAACAGCCAAAATCAAAAACTTGGGAATTCATAAATGTTCCACTAAAAAGTGGTCTGAGAACTGTCCGGAGACTGGGACATACCTGCTCGCCAATCTGCCCAAAGCACATCGCCGGTACCTGACTTTGTGGTAGGTCCTACTATGTTCTTTTCTGCATTACCAAATCTTGTTCGGCGGATCCTTTCAAGAACAGTACATGACCACCAGGAACTTTCGTCGACTACAGCCTGCAGATTTGTCCCAGTGAAGAGTCCCAACTTCCAAAAATGTCTGGACATAGAAATCTTCACCGCAACTTCATCCAGCAGGTCCCCGGCAATAATGCCTCCTCCTCGAACACTCTCGACTACCTTGCCCTGCTGAACTTTACTGTCTCAGATATTTTTCCTCGAAATTTCTTCACAAGTCCGGGCCCAATCCACTTCGTGGATCTGAAACCCATTCCATCACGTTCGGCCACAACTTTCAACAATCTTTTAAGCATTAGTTTTTATTAAAAACGCAAAAAATTCACAACTCCATTTCAACTGATTCAATTTTTTGTCGTTTTGGTCTCAAATTATATATTACATTTTTCTCTATTTTTCTGAATTGGTTTGGGATTTTTCTTGTCTTGTGTTTTTTCTTTACTACTGTTTTTGTGCTGCATAAGTACTTTACACAGTACCAGTAAGTTAAGCCTGAAAACTTTTGTGACAAGCTACCAGAAGGTTACGCACAGGCTAGTCTAGTGAATTTTGTGGTTCACCCTGATAAGTACTGTCATTGTTGCTTGAGGAGGGTTAACACCTCCCTCAACCAAAAACCCAATTTCGTACAGTGGTTTCAGGGACTTGTGGTAGAAGTGTGCATTCAGCAAATAAATTGCCTTGTTGGAATGGGGCACATTCATCAGCGTTCGAACGTTGCCTGCTTTCCATTCAGAGGAGCAACCTGAAGACGGTGAGGTACTTTCTTATTTTCACTTTCAGCTGAGCCTAATAAAGGCCTCATTTAAAGGGCCATCAGCCCTCCTTTTGTTTGAGTTTCATCCTGACAGGGAATATCTGGAGCCTATCACTTAGATGCCAATCCAATGAATAGGAACAAAGGCACACAGCTTGTTCCTTGGTACCTGTTCGGAGTGCAAGGTTGTTAGCATGGTAGTTAGGGTGTTGGTTATTGTTAGGTCTTTATTGCAGGTGTTGAATGAGGTGTGTGAGGCTTGGAGACTATTCCTAATGACACTATAGCTATATACTGTGTAATGTTAAGTATGAGATGTTGTAGAAAAGAGTGAGAATAGATCCAGTAGAGCTTGTGGATGTCTTTCTTGCTTTTTTAACGTGGTCTGTTTTATAATCATTATGTGCCGGGTAAGAGCTTAATTTGTAATGCTCTCTGAAATGTGAGATGGTTGTCAATTATTTTTATTTTAGCAGGATGCAAATTCTATATCTACAGAGAAGGAGATTCCTTCCATCAGTGTTATACCTTTTGAAGGCACGGGTGACCAATTATTTAGCCAATTTAGAGCAAATTGAATTAGTTTGTCCATATGTATGGAGTTTTTCGCTGAAGAACCGGTGGTCTTTAATGTGATAAGTGTGTAAAGGAAGGGTGTCTGCCAGAGGTGATATTCCTGAATTGCTATTGTTGGTTTGTTTGAGATAGCTGGTTAAGCATGGGAGGTTGGAAGGTCCTGTTTGACAGTAACTTTAAGATTTTTGGGATTAGCCTATATCAGTGGAACTGTTATGTGGAGGTTGAACTGCACTACATTATGCTCAGACAATATAGTGCAATATTGTTTGCTACTATGATAAGATTATGAGTGACACAAATTGCATCATGTTTATGCCTAGATGTGTGAGTAAGGATGTAGATCAGTCTGACTACTCTAAGTGATTCAGGATTAAAGAGGAGACATTTAGTCTTGGACAGTTCAAATATGGAAGAACCAGAGTATGCAAAAATTAGGATGTTTTAATGTGTCTGCGAGACAAAGGGCCTGTTTTAGATCTCAGCAGTACTTCCACCGTCCCTTCGTGGCAGCATTTTCAAGGATTCCATCGAGTTGATGGTGTCCTGCCCACCGTATTTAAATGTGTGCTGGCTCCATCACTGTCAGGCTGGTGGTATTCTGTTGAGCCTATTTAGATGCCCCTGTTGTGCTGGTGTAGTCCCAGCAGCGGATTGCTGATGGAGTGAGTCCCTCGTGTAGTGAAGACTGTCAAGTACAACAACTTTTCATGTCAATACACATATATGTTGTGTGTGCCTGAAAAACATTTGTAGGTAATGTGTTATGCCCCTTTTTGTAACATATTGCATGCCACACACACAACATACACAAACTATTGAATGCACACCCACAGGCACCATAAGCACAACACCTGCAAGCACCTCAACAACAATATATATTTTTAAGTGTCAATACAGGTGTGTTCCTCTTACCTCGATAAGTTGTAAAATGAAGACTGTTATTTCACACATGAGGAAAAATGGTATGTAAGAGCAATGCAAAAAGACATGAGGCTACAGCAATTGTCAACACACAATTCATAATAAGACAATTGTGAACGTTGCCTACCTCTGATCCCGATGACAATGAAGTCATTTGGCTTCGTTGTGGAGTCGGAGCACCAAAGAAAGGACCTGGATGAAGGGGTTCAAGTTGGAAACGGAAGTGGAAAACAGTGAAAAAGGTAAGTTCTTACCTCATTTCATTCGATTCTGCCAACTCAAAGTAGAAGAAATTGCTGTCACATTTGCTTCGACGGAAAGCCAAATCGTGATTAGCTCAGCGGTCATCTTGGCTGGACACCCGCTAACAGCTGCTTCTGCCTATGGCGCCAATGACGTAGGAGAGAATTCCTGGTGGAGTCAGCAGGACTTTGGCATTTTTTTATCCATTGACCGGCCAACGTCCAAATCAAGCATGAAGGCCACCAAGTAGGCAGGCGGTGAGTCTGTTAAAAAACTGATGGCAGGAACATTACTGCCAAGATCTAAATCAGGCTCGAAGTCTTGGAAAGGTTCAGCATATGCATGATTGCATGAGCGATAGCTAAAGGTTAGAGGACATGAGGGTGTGAAGGGTGGAGATCAGTAGCCCTGGAAGAGTAGAGATTTGCATTCCAGAGCAGTGTAATTTTGGATGGATTTCGAGGGGGAGAGCTTGTGTGGACACTTTCTAGTACCATACAGTCTTAATTGTGGGATAATCTCTAATACGTATTTGTTAGCCTGAGCGTATTGCTTCATGGAAGATTGGTGCCACCTCAGTGCTTGCTCATGTTTTAGTGAGGACAAGACAAAATGTTCACACACTTTTCTCACTGATCATGCAGTTACAATGATAAAGGAATGAAAATTAATTTAGGCATGGAAGGGAGTGGGTGAGTTCGGGGCCGGCTCTAAGGCAATGCGATCGGTGCCACCTCACCGAGCACTGACTTCTGGGGGTGCTGTGTTGTCATGTATATAGTGGATTTAAAAGCACATGCTGCAGCGTTCCTTGCCACCTGCAATAAAAATAAAAAAAATCTCAATATACCTATGGTGAGTAATGGACCTGCTGGGGATCAATCGAGTTTTGTCTAGTGGCAGTTTTGACTCATCATAAAGTAGCTCAGAGGGTTACTAAGCCTGCTACAAAGCACATGTAAAATGCAGATCACAGGAGTACATACAATGTAAATAGTTAGGTGGGTTGTTGCATTGTCAGAGAGATCCTTTTGTTACTTTTAATTTATAAATTCAAATCCTAATAGAGAACAGTGAGCTATTAACTGTCATCACAGAGCTGCGTGGAAACTGCAAGGTATAGGTTAGAGCATTGGGATTTTTTCGCAAGTGTTTCATTGTCCTAAGGTTGCAAAAAGGGTTAATTTGGGGAAAGATCAATTCTTATTAGTAAAGACAACCACCAACCATGGAGGCACATTTTAAATCCAGTGTTTGTGTTTCTCCAGTCTAGCACTCTTAAACTATACTGCCTACAAGTATGGATCACATCTCACTCCTATACCCTTTAGTCCTCTTTCTCATGTAACATTTCCTATACACTGATTTACACACATGTGAATCACTGTCTCTGTTTAAAGTGTGTGTGATGTAAACTGCTCTGACGCCGTACACTGGTAGGAGTAGTGCTATAAAACAAAAGAAAAGCATGTGAGACAGTAGTTATGGGGACTTGAGGGTCACTGTTAAAGGATGGTAGTGAGGAATTTCACGGAGAAGGAGGTCATTGGGGGGCGCCAACAAACATTATTGCACTGGGCGCCACCAGTCAACATCTGCTTAAAGTTACTTTTGTAATGTCTGCTGGAGGATCCCAGTATCCTAATCAATGCATAACCACACAGAGAATGTGTCTATTTGAATCCATTTAAATTAATTTGGTAAATTATTTTATTCGACAATATGAGGTGTCATATTTGTGACTCTATCTGCCCTCTGCCTCCCAAGGCCTATTGTTCTGAAGAGAGGGTGCATTAGCTCATTTTTGTGTGTGATAGTGTGTTACTGTCATCTGAAGTCACACCCTGTCAATACTGTGTACTTGTATCAATTTTCAGAATTTTGTGCACTGTAGGTATGTTTCTGTGATATATTAGAGTGACCAAAGTTATGTTGAAAGTTTGCTTTTCAGGTCTGGTATTAGCCAGGTCCTTTGGATTTTACTAAAAGGATATGCTTATTTAGAGGGGCTCTCACTTAATCCAATTCCTCTATTGGTCTGTCATGTTGTTTTTCACATTTTATCCCACCCTCTGCAGCATACAGCATTGATCAATGGATCAGCCCTCTTCAGCCAATGGCTAACTTCACTGCTGGTGATGGCAATTTTCCCTTTCACATGGAGCACATAAACACACAAAGTAGTTCCCTTCAGAGCCAGGAACTATTTTAGCCTTGAATATTGCAATAATTTGCTATAGTTTTCCTTTTAGCCAATGTAGTTTTATGTACTGGTGAGACCCCGTCAGCTTCTCCAACAATAAAGTTTTGCAAAAACGATGACAAACCAAAGCAAGCATTGACAATGTTAAAAGTCTGGCAGCAAACTTCAGACATATTGGCTTTTGCAGTGCTTTTTTAGTTCCTTGCAGGGGTGATGATTTGTGTAGACTCCGACTGAAAGGATTGGACTCTCACTTTTATGCTGTTAAAGCCGAGCTTTCATTTTTTTCTACTATGAAAAGGCAATTAATTTTGCAATCGAAATGCAGAATGTGTCTGAAGCAGGTTGCTGTGCCATTATATTCAGTTTATACAAAAACAGAAGCTTCTTCAGGAATGCTATTATTGGGGCCGATTCACAGAACTAATCTGAGATAAAATCCTAAACTTACTACTTTTGGTACTCACAGAAGGCATTTAGTAGTAGTAAAGTTAGGACTCCTAACTTCACTACTACTAAACTGAGACAAAATCCTAACTTTACAACTTTCGGTATTCACAAAAGGCATTTATTAGTAGTAAAGTTAGGAGTCCTAACTTTACTACTACTAAACGCCTTCTGTGAATTCCAAAAGTAGTAAGTTTAGGATTTTATCTCAGTTTAGTAGTAGTAAAGTTAGGAGTCCTAACTTTACTACTACTAAATGCCTTCTGTGAATACCAAAAGTAGTAAGTTTAGGATTTTATCTCAGATTAGTTCTGTGAATCGGCCCCATAGTTACTAGCGTTATTCAGCCAATTGGTTGAAACATAATTGAACCCTACTAAGCAGCCGCCATTACAGTGGCATCACCTGTCCATCCATGCATGCATGTGACTAATCCGCTGCTTTACAACATCAAGGTTAGTGTGATATATGATGCCATGAGCTGTATTTGTGTCCACTACATTTAGTAACATGAAGCTACACCGAGGCATCTTGCTATTGTTTCAGGATGGTGTATTACGTGTTGTGTGTTTCACTCTTTCTCTGTCACAATAATTGTATTGTTTGTTTTGCAACTGTACTGGAACATATTTTCTCAAAAGTCATCGTCATTTTGAAATTGTATTAACTGCCTGTAAACAAAGCCAGCACAGATAGTTTAATTACTCTGTTTTCGTGCACCTCAGATGACCCTAAGAAAATGTTTCTGGTATTGATAAGTGAGCCTTTCCAAGACCAGGCTGGAAAGCAAATTCAGCCTTCCAAAAATATTAAAACCAGAGCCACACTGCGGGAGGCAGCGCATAGAATGATGCCAGGGTCACAGTGTCCTAGCAGCTATTAAAAGAAAGCAGATATTGATATTTGTGACTTTACTCGCATAAAGTGTGCTACTACTAAATCATTCTGTCAGTAGCGGTCCGTGGTAGGAGTGCCGGCCGGGCGGTGACGTGGGGTGGGGGAGGGGCAGAGTGGGGGGTAGTAAACCACGGATTACGGCAGAATACAGGTAAGTAAACATTTAAATAAATAAAACGAATTTCGTTGCGCGCACTGCATCGCATTGGTCAAGGGAGGAACAAAGAGCACATGAAAAACCACACTAGTCTTAGCTGGAATAGTAGGCTTTGGCTTTATTCATGAGGGCTGAAAGCCCGAAACCGGTCCTAGGATGCTTGTTTCCAGTCTAGGGAGGACCTGGCCTGGCAGTTCGGGCTGGACTGTTCCCATTGGGCGCAGGGTCAAGACTGATTTGCATATGGCTGGGTCCAAACTGGAATGGCATGGTGAGCAAAAAAACGATGGATTTAAGCCCAGATCTCTGTACTGGGGTGAATGTACGACATTGTTCTGCATTCTGTCCATCAATTGTTGTTTTTGCATAGGTCCAATAAATAACCACGCTAAGCAGGTACGTGAAGAAAGAGGGTTTATTGTCCAAATGTCCAAGCTAACACTTCCAACTGTTGCTCTTTAGGATCCCTTGACCAGGCACCTCATAACATTCCAGGTGTTCCATCACTGGTCAAGGGAGGAACAGAGAGCACATGAAAAACCACACTAGTCTTAGTTGGAATAGTAGGCTTTGGCTTTATTCAGTACTTAATTTGTAAAAGAAAGGGTGCTGGTGTCCGAAGGTCCTACTCAGAAACCCACACCCAGTGTAATTAAATGTTGAGTGCTGAATACCAAGGCTCCAAAGAATTCTATACACCTCATCCCTCTTAATCCACTGCCAGACACTCTCTGTACCTTTATATGACTCTTGCAGATGCCTGCTTTCTCCCTTTGTGGCTGTTTTTTAGTGTTTCTCATCCACTGTCTTTCTGCTTTGTGTGTTTTTCCTACTCCTGCTCATAGTAAGTATCTGATGCGGAAAAATAAGTGCTGGTCCCCCAAAAAAAAGGACTGGTTGGCCCCCACCCACAACCGCTAGCTTAAATTAAGCACTGGCTTTGGGCTCTGTCTGCAAACCCAGGGCAAATTCTGTGCGGTCAAACCTGCCAAAATGTATTGGGGAATAGGGCGCTGAAACATGTTGTACATAATTTCTAAGTTTAAAACTCGGTATAGGACGTGTTTAAGATATCCTAGCAAATAGCTCTCCCTGTGGTAATGTGTTTTTTTTCCAGAGATGGTAAATACTCCACCCTAGTCTGCACAACTTTCAATTGGGGCCTCCAAGAGCTGAATGCCACTGATGCTTTGACCAGTTGATAGTGAAATATTGAAACAATTGGATATTACTAACCATTATTGAGACTAATGGTCATGCTTTCCACCTGACATCCAAGGTATTTTGTGGGGCTTATATTGATCTAACAATGAGAAGAGATTATCGGTGCTCTTTGCTCTTAGTTGCAGTGGCGGCCGGCATGACTCGCAGGTGGCGGGGCGGGGGCAGGTGCGGGGATGAGGGTGGGCGCGGGGGGAAGCGCCAATTTTAACAATGGAAATAAAAAAATAAAAAAATATATACTTACCTTGCTGCCGGCGCTGGGTCCCAGATCTCTGCTCCTTGCTCCTGCTCTCCTCGTGGAATAGGAAGCCATGAACAGCCAGGCTCCCCTGACCAATCACAACGCTGCAATGCAGCATTATGATTGGTTAGCACTCAGGCTCCCCTGACCAATCACAACATTGCAGTGTTGTGATTGGTTTTGAGCGTCCTGGTTTGACACTCAACTAAGGAATGGGGGCCTGAGCTTGTTCTCCACGCAGACTGTAATGCAGCCTGCATGGAAAACGGGGAAAGTGCGCATGACTGGTTTGGGCGGCCTGAGAGGGCCAACCAGTCACTGCGCCCGCCCCCAAAGGAAACGTAAAATGATAATAACTAAGTTATTATCATTTTATATTTCCTTTCCACTGCTCTTAGTTGTGATGGACCAGGATTGTTTGATTTATACTACTTGTTGGCAGGTTATCTCAGAAAAGTGCTGATCCCGTCTCAGTCTTGTAGGCAGGCAGTTTTTTCTGGAGTCTCCCAGTCACCTTCTATCAGAGATGATTTAATGACAGACTTTTAGTTGAACTTGCAGCTAGACTAGGGGCTAAACTTGCAAGAGTTATTTTATTGTTTAGATGCACTTCTGGCTACTGGACAAGTAATTGCCTCCAATCTACTCACATTATCATTGTTTCAATTTAGCATGCATTAAAGTTTACAAAATGAGGGTTTTAAATTTATGAAAATTCTTTTGATGGAAGGCAGTGTTTCAGGATACTTGAGGTTAAAATTAAGAAAACCACAATGCCAAAATGTCATGTGACTTGTAGATGGGGTCTAGAAAAGAATGGGAAGTACATTTCTTTCTGCCCTTAAGTATGTATTGTTTTTTGTAACCAGACGATTTTGTATTCAAAAGATGGGAAGAATAGAATAATGTAATTTAAGAAATGTCGGGTGTTTTCAGAAATAGGTACTACAAGTAACTTATTTGCTTCATTTGTCTCATAATTGTGTCTCATGACAGTATTGAGTGAGAATGCAGTCAGTGTACTGTACAACTTACAGTAGAGAGACTCCCCTTTCACTGTACTACGGTCCACAAACTAAAGGTAGAGTAACTCCTCACTCTTTGATGTTTATCATATAGTAACATGGTTAGTTTTGGCCCAATCCGGTGTCTGTACAACCCACTTTGAAGAAATGTACACAGACCTTTTCAGCATTTTGATGACACGTGGATTAGTTTTCTTTGCTATCACCATCAACCCATGAAGGTTCCTGTGTTTTTTGGTTATTTGTGTTCATCATTAATTGGTCCTTGTCAATTGCACTATAAAATTTGACAAACAGCAGTTAGCCTCTAACCATCTTCAGACCATCCAAAGACGAAGTTGCACATTTGTCTGTTAAAATAGATTTCAGAAGTTTCATTTGAGCACTTTTCTGGAACTGGAGAGTCTCTCAATCCTTTGGATTGTCTCACATTTAAACATCCGTATGTTTTCCTTGGTATACTTCTTGCTAATTTCAGCTCAATGACATGTAGGGTGTGCAATTAACCTTTGAGAATGAGATCTGGATCTAAGAGCTAGAAGCCCTAATAAAGAAAGAGCACATGGCTCCTGATTTCACCGGTGCCCACCCTCTTGAAAGCACTGATATCTTTCATTCTTCAATAGAAGACACTAACACTTCGTGTTTGGAGTATCTTTGTTAATAATGCCTTTAACAATTCTCATATCATAAATAGGAGAGGCGGAACCCGCGAAATTTCACTCCATAGAATTCTGCAGAGTTACATAAAAACTGCATGTTGCACTGCGATTTGGCGCCAGTAGCACTGTCCACGCTAAAAAAGGCAGTACAAAAGGCAGCACGGGTGCGCAACGGCATGATCATTTTATTTTGCCTGCTTCTGTCTGCCTTTCTCCCTGTTGTTTTTGTTTCTCAACTCCAATCCAACCCAATCCCACCTTTTCTTTACTTAATTTTTTACTGTTTGACTTTCTCTGTGTGTTTTTACATTTCTGTGCGTTTTTTCGGACTTTTTTGTACTTTGCTTTTGTTTTCCTTTCCTGACCTGTCTTAACTCTGTCTTCATCTTTCCTTTCCATCCCAATGCAGCTCCTTCCTGTCCCATATTGGTAGAAGAAGGCAATGCCCCCTGCACACCCTGTGGGTGATGCAGGTGGACAGAGGTGCAGCCCCGCTCCATCTTCAGCAAGGTGGAGATGGGTGCACTCATTTTCTGGGTGCAGAGCCAACTCCCCCGCATTCTGGCAGCAGGCTATAGGCCTGGTAAGGGTTATGCCCTGCAGGAGCATCAGGTGCTCTGGGGGTGAGTGTGGCGAAGTGTGTACTGCAGCACCGGCATCCAGCGCACTCAGCGGCTGACGCACTGCTCGGCGGACATCCTAGACAGGGTATAGGACCTGCTCAACCTGCTAGGCCTTGAGGTTACAGGACTTGTAATATTTTTGTTTTCTAAAAATTTGAATATTATTAGTTTTCTTAAAGCAAATATATTAGGCCTGGGTGAACCACGCAGAGTTTCACTTCTGTGAACGTGCGGAAATAGGCACGTCGCACTACATGTGCTGTGATTAAGCGACAGGAGCTCGTTCCATCCTGAAAAATCAGGGCAAACTGCAACATGTGGTGTGTCAGAGGACACAGCTTCTTGAGTTGAAATTGCTGCTGCTCAAGTAGATTTTCAACTCGAGGGGCAGGTTTCTGACCACGAACGGTCGCCTCCACCCGTGTTTGCGAAATCTTGCCGGGTGCCTTCCTAGCAACTGAAAATCGTGCTATCACCCATCCATTATATATTTATGTGTATGTGGTAGTTATAGTTAGGACCTAGCCTCCATAGGAAAATCACTTTTTGACTTGGCTATAACTTTGGCTTCGTTTGACCAATCTTCATGAAATTTTCCAAAACACGTGTCAAGGTAGGTTCATGTAAAGTTTGGGGGTGATCTGTGCAGTGGGGACCGAGAAATTGGGGTGCAAAATGAGGGTGCTTTTGTAATGTTAATTCCCATTGGAACCTTTAGCCACAGCTACAGCTTGAACCGCTGAACAGACTTACACGAAATTTGGCAGGGAGGTAGATGTTGGTTCAAGGAAGCTCCTTTTGCTCATTTGGTGTAAATCCGTTCAGTAGTTTTTGAGAAATTTAAGCCAAAAATTATTGATATATCTCTGACTGCAGATATTTTGTGATGATTTCACGAGTAATCGCGGATGCGCGCGCCAACGGGAATGCTCTGATTGGCTGGATGCAATCTGAACAGAAAGTTGCGGCCGCCATATTATCGATCGGGAACGGTCCCCAGGGCTGAAAATTTCTGTAAAAGCTAACATAAGGGTCAGATTGGAGGTACTCTGACCCCATGTTTGAAAAATGGGGGTTTTAGTGACCCAAGTTATGTGTCCAAAATAATTTTGTTTTATAGCGTGCAATAGTCGCGACGACAACACGACTGCCAGCGCAGCCCTTCATGTACCGTCGCGGGGATGCCGCAAATATCAAGAAGTCATCGCAAAGATAAGTGAAAATATATAAAAAAAATAAAAATATATATATTTGTACACACTTTCCGGTCACTGTCTCACACTCATGTGCGTACTCACATATTCACTCAGACACTTATACTCCGATTCACATATCCACTCACACACATATATCCAGTCACATGCCCACTCAAATACTCGTGCACCCACTCTCATACCCATTCAAGTACTCATGCATCCACTTACAGACTCACTTGGAGAGTGATGCAGCCATGTGCAGGCCCACTCAGACACTCATACACCCACTTACAGACCCAGTGTGAGAGTTTTGCTCTAATGACACACGCATTGATAGAGAGACCCACTCAGATACTTGTGCAGCAATTCATAGATCCAGGTACAGGCTCATGTACCCATTCACATGTGCAGTCAGAGACTCATACACCCACTCCCAGAACTACTCAGACACTCATTCACCCACTCAGACACTCACGCACCCAGTCAAAGACCCACTCAGACACTCATGCATCAACTCAGAGATCCACTGAGGGACTTCTGGTTCCACTCACACACCCACTGAGACATTGATGCACTTAGTCACAGACCCACTCAGACAGACATGTACTGGCTCACAGACCCACTGAGAGACTTGTGCTTCCGCTCACACACTCACTGATAGACAGATGCACTCAGACACTTATGCAGCCACTGTCAGACTCAGTGAAAGACTCATGGGTCTACTCTGATATCCACTGACAGACTTATATACCCAGTGACAGACCTACACGGAGGCTTATGCATCCACTGAGTTAACCAAGTGAATCATTAATACACACTGTTATAGAAATATTGAGATATTGATAAATATTTTAATAAAGTTAATTAGATAGTTATTTATCTAATATGATGGTTATAATTAATTAGATAGTTATAATTTTTGAATGTGGTGGTGGCTATTGAATTTCTGCTTTTGCTTTGCATTTTCGCAATGTATCCACGGGGTTCGCGATTACCGACGTCCTCTCAATCTCCAGCTTCACCACGAAAATGGAAAATAGGTTTTAAAGATGGTTTTTATAGAAACTCACTAGAAAAGCTTGACTTTAGAGAATACTGTAATAAACCCCTAGTGTGTAACCTACTGCAATATGTGTGCATATATGTGTTTTACACTTTACGGAAAAGGCGCAATCGTTGCAGTTAACGGCATCATTGCGACTTCCAGAAGAACTGCGAAAACAGAAAATAGGTCTTAAAGATGGAGCTTAAGAAACTAAACATGTGTTCAAAGAAGCATGATGTAGGTATGCCATTAAGAAAAGGTTTTGTGCTTTGAAAAAATGAAAAATTTTGTTTTCCATTTTAGAAATGTACTGATGCATGTGCACACTGAGTTACAAAGCACTGTATGCTCAAGTGTTGTTTCTAAACTTCACTTATACGTAGCTCAGTAGAAAAGGATAGACACACTAAAACAGGCAGTTTAATACTGACAGAAGGACATAACCAATAAGCCAGATATATAGTCAAAACGGTTATGTATCTAACATCAAGGAAGGTTCTTTCACAGTCAGTCAGGCACTATTCAGACACTCATGCAATCGCCCAGCCACTAGACAGGCAGTCATCAAATCACTGACGCACTATCCATGGAGTTATTCAATTACCTGGGCACTACATATATACTATTGCAATCATGTAGGCAGAAATGATGTAGTTATTGAACTATGCAGGCACTACCCATGGATTTATCTAATCACTCAGCCACTAACCATTTACTTATACAATTACCAAGGCTGTACCTATGCAGTCATTATAACACTTGGGAAGAACCCATGCAGTTATCCAAACAGCCACTTACAACCCATGCAGTCATTGAAATACTGAGGCACAACATGTGCTCTCATTCAAACACTGAAACACTACTCATGCACTCATCTAATTACACAGGGAGTAAAATTGCAGTGAACCTATCACCCATTCAGAACCTATGTACTCCTTAAATTGCTGAGGCAATACTCTTGCACTAATAGAATCACCCTTGCAGTACACTTGATTTCATCCAATCACTCAATCTTTAATAATGGACTCATGGAATTACTGAGACACTAGTGATGCACTCAGCTAATCAGCCAGGCACTACTGATGCACTCATTCAATTATCTAGGCACTACCCATGTACTTATTGAAACACCCAGGCACTACTTGTTCACTCAAAGAAAAACACATGGGCAGTAGTCATATATTCATGCAACCACTGAAACACTACTCATGCACTCATCTAATATGCCAGGTGGAATGCATGCACTTAAACAATCACCCAGATAGTACACATGCACTAACTATGCACATATGGAAACACCAATGTAGTTCCTACATACTCAGGAAACCATCCAGGCACTACCTATATTCTTAGGGAATCGCCTAGGCACTACCTATGCACTCATTCAATCATCCAGGAAGTATTGTTGTACTCAATCACAAACACATGTATTTTCAAGTTTTAGTGAGGAATATGTAGTCTTTTAGAACCATTTGGTGAATTATATATGCAACCTGTCACACACTGTTTGCATGTACATGGAAGAGTTACTGAACTATATGCTCTGATATATAATAATGTGTAGATTTTTATATGGACTGTTTTCCAAACTTTAAATCTATCGCATCTAAGTAGAAACACTAAATCTAACAGTGACAGAGTGGTAGAGAGGCACAGAATTAGGTCTTATGTTGTGATTTCGGATTTACAGTATTTGAACACTGTATATAAATTTACACTTTCATTGATATTTACTTTAAAA
This sequence comes from Calotriton arnoldi, assembly GCA_963921515.1. Lineage (NCBI taxonomy): Eukaryota > Metazoa > Chordata > Amphibia > Caudata > Salamandridae > Calotriton > Calotriton arnoldi. Next base: position 448,668 of record CAWUFW010006396.1, on the reverse strand, counting down.
TTTACTATTGAAGTGATAAAGTATTTTTTTACTATGTATGAGTGAGAACTGAGATATGGTGCAGCTGTGTTGTAGGAGACGGTGCTATAATATTAAAAGGTAATGAAATTAAGTTTTATGTTTTGCTCTGAGTTGCTATATTTCAGTAAGTCCATATACATATATAGCTAGGTTCTTCTGTAGATTTTAAACTGCAACATAAAATAAAAACTGTTTTTGCATTATGTGTAAGTCAGTAACTAAAAGAGTTGGTACGTTGGCTAGAATAAAAATGAAAATATATTTATTTTTTCAGAACAATATCCACATAACTACAGACAGCTAAAATACCTACAAAAGCTCAGAGGAAAAAGCAAGAGAAGCAACTGAATTATCTACGCAGAAATGAGACACAAAAGAGGCTAAATGCAGAGAAACTGGTGAAAGAAAAAAAAGAGCTACTGGTAAAAATATATGTGGACATTTGCAAAGATTGCAAAATAATGAAAATAAAATCCTAACTATGAGAAAGAATAAGAGTGGACAAAGTGTATATTGCAACAACAGGACAGAATGTAACAAAGATGGATACACCATAACCAGGAGAAAGAAGCAGTTTAGGGAAATCAGAGCCAGGATGTTTCGTATTAGAGTGGTTGGAAACGTACTGAGAACTATGAAGAACTATAAAAGAAGGAGAGAGGCACTGGCACAGAAAGAATGAGTTGAAGGAGTAGTTGATAAGGCCTTTGCTTTGAAGAGGAAGCTTTTCATTTTGCGTCTAAATAGAATGAAGACTCGTGTCAAAATGGTGTTGAGCATGAGGAGACAAAATCAGAAGAAAAGATTAGTGAATAGAAGTAACTTTTCTACAGTTTTTAGTGAAGAATGGATGCATACTTCTAGTACAGAGCCATTCTTTAATGAAGAAATCTATCTCCAGGATAACAGATTAGTTCATGCTATTGATAAAAGAGGATGATGTTATGAAATGAAGAATGGCAGTCCTTTAGCTAAAGAGGTGATGGTACCTAGAAATGTAGAAGAAGTTATTGCAGAAGAGGTACAAGGAAGACGTAGTCAGACCCCTGTATGCAAATGGAATTGTAGTAGTGTTTGTAGTATTCGACAGCAATCCATTGATATATTAAGAAAATGTCTATGTATATTTCCAAGGCGAAGTTTAAAACACAAAATAAGTACTTTACAAGGTTTGGATCCTTGCAAGGTTAGAAAACATACAAATTTGCAGGGACACTCACTAACTTGTTTATCAAAGAAAGTGTGCCAAAGCACCTTTCATCATTTCAGGATGTTAGCTGTACACCATTCAACAATGCAAACTTTAGTTAGGAAGCTGTACTATGTGAAAACTCCTGCTTTATGTTTAGAAGAAATAAATAGGGCACTTTTGCATGGTACTGTGGCAGAGGTAGAAAAGGTTTGTGATGATGTGAAGATTCATTTCTTTGGTCCCGAACAGGACTGTAGGGAAATTGAAGAGTTGATAACAGGAGGAGTTGGAGAGCAGGACACAGGTACTAAAGTTGATAGTTTTGAAGAAAAGATTACAAAATTTAAGACAGTGTGCTCTGAAAAACTAGAGTATGTTTGTATATGTTGTTGACGCACTCACTACAAGATTCAAACACAAACTGTTGACTTATATTTAAAAAGTGAAAAAGAAAATAATGATAACAGCCAAAAGTTTGCTTTGTACTTATTTGTAGAAGAACGCTTTGACTTGTCCACATGTCAAGTTATATTTAAGAACTGTTACAATAAATTAGAGGATAGTAAAATGCCTGCAAGAGCTGTGCATAACAACTTAGAACTGGTTGCCATTTCTGAAGCACTTCAAGGTTTAAATATTTATGAGTCCATTCTTATCCAAACTATACATCCATTTCAGGCTATAGTATTTATGGAGCCAAAGACAGACAAGTAACCCCCAACAGAGCTGCAGAAAGGTCTAAAAGGTAGAGTAATGTATTTGCCATTTGATGTCAAGAAAAACATTGAAACTGTAGGAGTAGATAGAGATTTAGAAGAAGGACTTGTAATTCTTGTAAATGGTGTGCCTACAAAGAACAGGAAGATATGGCAGGAGTTAGTAGATGTTAACAAAGTTAAAAAAGCTACTTTATATCTGGTACAAAATAATGTTTACTATAGAAATGTGGAAAGCCTGCAAGATATCACACATATGGAGGATCAGACATTTCCATCAACAGGTCAAATTGAGATGATAGATCACTCCAGAAGAGAAGAAATTTATGAACATTATAGCATCCAGACTTTGCATTCTAAAGAAGTTATTGGTAATGCTATTGAGCTGTTTCAAATGAAGGAAGTGAAAGGAGCTCTATTAAGTGTGGGAGAAAAGTTTAAAAGCTCGGTGTTTCCCACATCTTTTTCCTTCTGGAGTAGGTGGCAGGTCTGACGAGCGGGCTGTGCAAATACCCGCAGCTGAGTATAGATGTAGTAGACTTTATTCAGAAGACCCTAAATTTTGTCAGTGTATTCTGTATATATTTCACCTATTATTTGAGAGTGACTTGTCTGGCCTCTCATATGCTGTGAATCATATTCCTAAAACAAGAGTTAATTTGCAGTTTATAATAGCAAGAGAATTTCTAGAGAAAGTTCAAGGAAAAAATGAGCACTTGGAATACAATTTAATAAACCTAATGGCATGTCAACTTGGGACTAATGAATATTGGTATTGGGGTCATGGTGAACTTAAGTGCATGTAGAGGAACCTTGGAGCACCTACTTGGTTCCTTATGCTGAGTTTTGGTGAATATTCATGGGATGATCTGCTAGAATTCTTGCTGGAGGCAAATTCAAATATAAAAGACATTCATCTGAAGACGCCAGGAGAACTGTGCTCACTAAACCCTGCAAATGTTTGCAGATATATTAATCACAGATTTCAAGCAATGATGGCTTTCATCTTAAACAAAACAAATCCTCCTCTTGGTGAAGTGACTGATTTCTTTTGGCGCCAAGAGTACCAAGTCTGTGTTGTCTTTTGTTGAGCTGTATGTAACTTGCTCCATCCCAAAGGAGACTGGTGACAAAATATTAAGGCAACAAGTTCTACGATTCCAAAATCATAGATGCAGAAAATACTGTCAGGGAAAACTCAGAGGAAGAGGGAAATTGTATACAAGATGTCGTTTTGGATTTCCACAACCTATCGTCTCACAAGAAAGACTCAACAGCTTTTTGTCTGCAGTCAGACATACACTTACAAGAAAATCATCGAAAAATACATGCAACCTAAAAAGAACAGAGGCCTCCAAGTACATTAATGACTACAACCCTGTGATTCTGAAGATGTGGAATGCAAACATGGATGTACAGTTTGTTGCAGACAACTCGATTGCCGTTGCTCGGTACGTTACATCTTATATAACAAAGTCAGAGAAAACTGAGATGAAGGAGATGTGGGAGGAGATTTTAGCAGAAAAGAGTCTTACGAAGAAATTGTATAGTTTTAGTTTGAAAATGCTTTCTCACAGAGAGATAGGCTGCTATGAATGTGTAGACTGATTAAGCTCATCTAGTTTGATTTCTAATTCTAGAGGAGTTCTATGGGTGAGTTTAGGGCTTGCTAACTCTCGTAATTGAAGTCTTATCCTGAAATCCAGTATCTTGCAGAATTTGAGCCACACAGTATATATATTCTGAAGAGTAACATGCTGGATACATACTATCCAAGAAGAAGTCCTCACCTGGAAAAGACAGCATTGAGTGCTCTGTGTTTCCAGTGTATCTTCAAATGTTGAGAGATCAGATTGAACAAGAAGAAACAATTGCTGCTGAGATAGCAAGAGAGAGTTCTCAGAGCAGTCAAAGTTCAGCACCTGGAAGTCAAGGTCCTCTTGGACAGCCAATCATTGAAAATGAAGCTGCAATAGCTATGCATGAGGTGGAGAATGCAATGCAGCAAGTAAGATAGGAATCTGTGGATCTAGAACAACTAATACAGCAATTGAATACAGATCAGAAAGAAATTTCTGAAGACGTAAAAGGTAAAGTAGAACATGGGTTTCCGCATGAAAAAAAAAGTGTGCATGCTTTACATATAAACCAGTTCTATTGTGCTTAAGTGGTCAAGCTGGAACTGGAAAAAGTTTCTGGATTAAAGTACTGACAAGTTATCTACAAAAGACAACAGATTCCAATTTGTCGTGTGTAGTTACTGCACCAACAGGCTTAGCTGCACATAATATTAAAGGAGTGACCCTTCATCGATTATTAATGCTGCCTGTTGAACATGACAACAAATTAGAATACAAAAAATTATCTGGTGATGCTTGTCATGAAGTGGCAAGAGTATTAAAGAAATTAAAGCTACTAATTATTGATGAAGTGAGCATGGTGTCTGACCTAATGCTAGCTTTTATACATTTAAGAATGCAGCAAATATTAATAACTGACTATGACGTACTTTTTGGAGGAAAACACTCAGGGCCTCATTACGATGACGGGCAGACCATTGCAGAATCGGGACCGACCGACCTCTGGTCAGTGGTCCCAACTGCAGTATTAGGATGGGAGCTTGTGCTACGGTGGGATTTGCACTCATCTAGTGATCCATGCACAGCACTTACTCTTACATTCATCCAGGCCCTACATTTGCACTCATATGTTCACCCAGGCAATGCACTTGCACTCATCCATTCATCTAGGCACTGCACTTGCACTCATCCAATCATTCAGGCACTGCACCTGCACTCATGTAATCATCCAGTGAGTGCACTTGCACTCATACAATCACTCATGCATTTCCCATGCAGTCATGCAATAACCCAGCACTGCACTTACACTCATGCATTCACCCAGGCACTACACTTACACTTATCATTTCACACAGGCACTGCACTTGCACTCATCCAATCATCCAGGCACTGCACTTCCACTCACTCAGTCACCCAGGCACTCCCTATGCACTCATCCAATCACCTAGGTCCTACCCATGCAGTCATGCAATTATCAAGGCACTACCCTTGCACTCATCCATTCACTCAGGCACTACGCATGCAATCATACACAATTGGAATCACCCACACACTACCCTTGCAATCATCCATTCACACAGGCACTACCCATGCACTCATCCATTACCCATCCATTGTCCTTGCACTCATCTATTCACCCAGGCACCCAACTTGCACTCATCCATTCACCCAAACTCTACACTTGCACTTATCCTTTCACCCAGGCACTGCACGTGCACTCATCCAATCATCTAGGCAGTGCACTTGCACTCATACAATCACTCAGACACTGCATTTCCACTCATCCCATCTCCCAGGCATTATACTTGCACTCATCCAATCACCCAGGCACTACACATGCACTAATTCAATCACCCAGGAACTCAACATGCAGTTATCCAATCACTCAGACACTACCCTTGCAGTCATCCAATCACTAAGGTGATTGGAAGGTGATCTCAATGGGGTTTCAGAAGAGGTTACAGCACTGAGACCACCTTATTAGGGGCCACAGAGCACCTAAGATGTCTTCTGGATGAGGGCAACACTGCTGCCTTGATACTGTTGGACTTGAGTGCGACCTTTGACACAGTGTCCCATTTCTATCCTGACGGACAGACTGAGAACAATTAGCTTGGAGGGTACTGCCCTTGCGCGGATGATTTCATTTCTGAAAGCGAGATCATTCCAAGTATTTTCGGCTGATCCTCAGTCTGAGTCCTGCACTCATGTCATCAGGAATACCTCAGGGTTCTGCACTGAGTCCTTTGTTGTTTAACCTTTATGTGCGCCCGTTAGCTGATCTGTTGGGGAGCTGTGGTCTGACACTATTTACGTATGTGGACGACACCCAAATTATTTTCTCGTTGTCGTCCCCTCAGAAGCACCACGCTGAGTTAATCAACCATGGCCTTAGACGGATTGCCTCCTGGATGGAAGGCAATTTGCTTAAATTGAATGGTGACAAAACTGAGGTTTTGATCGTGGGTAGAAACCCTCAATTGTGGGGCCTGGCGTATTGGCCTGCATCGTTAGGAATTGTTCCTACCCCTTCTACCAAAGTGAACAGCCTGGGCTTCTGGTTAGATGATGCTTTGTCTATGCGCCTTCAAGCTGCTATAGTAGCATCTAACTGCTTTGCAGTCATGAAATGGGTGAGGAAAATTATTTGGACTATTCCTCACTCGGTACTGAGAACGCTAATTCAGACCCTTATCCTTTCAAGACTGGATTATGGGAATGTTCTCTATCTGGGCACTGACAAGACAGCTACCCGTCATCTTCAGGTGGTGCAGAATTCTGTGGCTAGGCTTCTTACTCGACGTCTGAGCAGAATCACGGCCTCCCCCATTCTCCGAGAGCTGCATTGGCTAGCTATTGAAAAAGAGTACAATTTAAAGCGCTCTGCTTTATGTTTAAAGCTGAAGCAGGACTTGGCCCGAAACATGTACAAGAGCTGGTCTCCCCTTATATCCTCTCCTGAAATTTGAGATCTGCCAGCCATACTGTGTGCCCCGAATCCACCGGGCTCGATCGGACGGACATTCTTTTGCTTATTTAGGGCCGAAACTGTGGAACACTCTTCCTCAGTATATAAGAAACTGCACTTCATTAATGCAGTTTCGCAAACTTTTAAAAACATGGCTCTTCTAAATATGGTGTCTTCAGAATCTCCTTGCAGTTGCTCAGCACCGGGAAACCCGATGGGTAGCTGTGCACTTTACAAATGGCAATTAATAATAATAATAATAATAATAATAAGGCACTACCCATGCAGTTATAAATTCATTCAGCTTATTTATTTTTAACCATGAAAGGCGGTTCTAAAAAGAACCACTTTTGTTTGGGGGGGGGGTGTTATATATTATTTTTGCTGTTTTCTTTCCAAAGAAATGGTAAACATGATGTAAAAAAACTAAAACAAGCAGCAGAAACAAGCTGCACAAAGTAAGGATTGCATTAAAAAAAAAAATCACATCTGTGCTCCTTTGCTGCATTATTCACAGCTGGAACTTACTGCTCTCCAGCTGTAACTATAGTTGAACAGTCCATTCAATACATAGCCATTCTTCTACATTCTGGGACCAACTTCACATGATGGGTTTGTACTTCAGCAGGCAATTTTTCTCCGGGAACAGGTGGAGCAATAGATGATGTTGATGGTGCCACAGCTTCTCTGGCTTTCTTTGCTCTTTTTAAATCATTATTGTGGTATGTTTTAAGATGATATAGCATAGATGTAGTACCACATGAGTACTGTTTATTGGAGCCTCTAGACAATGTCTGGTTGCAAAGAGAACATTTTACAAATTTTGCAACTATTTTAGACTCCCCAGATGGGATAGTGAAAAATTCCCAAGCTATACCACTCTTCTTCAGCTGGGGATCTTCATCTTCTTCTTCTCCTCCTTCCACCTCCTCAATATCCTGCTCTGCCTCATGTTGGAGCTGGTTCTCCTCTGCACCTCCTTCTGACATTTTCTCTTAAAAAATGAAAAAGCAGCTAACCTCCCACAATGAGTTCCCCACTGCACACACACCTACGCAGAAAGATTTCCCAATGAATGGAACATCCAAGAAAAAAAATATGGGTGGGGAATACCTAATAATATAGTTGAAAACTGTTTTATCCAATCATATCACATTCTTTTCAGGTCACGTGATCTTCGCGACTATGTGCGTAATCGCTAACACCAGAAATGGAATAAACAACTAGGTTTGAATAATGTAAATATAAAAGCATAACTTTAAAGCTCTGGTATATAAGCACGTACTATCACACTTACTCTAAAATATGTGTATATACTTTTTAAACTTTTCAAAAACACTCCATCGTCGCGATTTTGAATATGGTCACCCCGAAATTAGAAATATAGATTTCAACATTAGTTTTAAGCTAAATAACTACAACAACATAAGTTTAAACAATATAGAAATACACCTATACTGTTAAACATACTGTAGAATGTGTCTATATATATGTTTTACACTTTGTACAAAACACGTGCTCTTCGCGACTACCGATGTCATCGCGATACCCGGCGTCAACGCGAAAACGGAAAATAGTCTTTGAAGATGATTTTTCTGGAAACTCACTACAAAAATATGAGTTACAAAAGTACACTAATAAAGCTGTACTGTTCAATATATTGTAGAATGTGTCTATATATATGTTTTACATTTTGTACAAAACACGCACTCTTCGCGACTACCAACATCATCACGACGCCCGGCGTCACCACAAAAACTGAAAATAGTCTTTGAAGATTATTTTTCTGGAAACTCACTACAAAAATATGAGTTTGATAAGTACACTAATAAAGCTTCACTGTTAAATATACTGTAGAATGTGTCAATATATATATATTTTACACTTTGTACAAACCACCTGCTCTTCACGACGACAGACGTCCTCGCAAAGACGTCGGTATTCGCGAATATAACATTTTTTTGTAAGGGTGGTTTTCTCCTAAATTGATCACAGAAAGAAAAGTTAAAACAATATTTTACTAAATGTCTAGAGTTAAAGTTTATTTAAAAATTGTCTTTAAGTGTATTTTTCAGTATGTGAAATACATTTGCTGATCCCACATTCTCCACAGTAAATGCGGCAATGTTGCGCCGACTCAAAACATTCTTAAAAATAAAAGCAGTTATTAATGCACTTTCTGATAATCACGTACCAACTAAAAAAATTTGTGGTATATAATATATTTATAATGTACAATAACCAATTATAGAAAGAAAATACAAAAATCTTAGACGCTCACTTAAAAAAAAGGACGTTGCAATTAAGAAATAGAATTTAAACCTTAGAAATTCACTGAGAAAATCAAAGGTTACAGGGACGTTATAGTTTGGAATTAGCACTTCAAAAACCTTAGAAATTCACTGAAAAAACCAAAGGATACAGGACCGTTATAGTTAGAAAATAGAATTAAAAAAACCTTAGAAATTCACTGAAAAAACTAAGGTTACAGGGATGTTAGAGTTAGGCTCAGATTTCACCTGCACAAAACCAGCAAAATTCAGCAGTTAAAGTTAGCTGAGCTAACTATAACTCTCTCCCCGCAATACACTGTTTATGACCTCACATATTACATCACTATTGACATGGTCAGTGACATCACTGATGACATCATCCACAAAATCTCTGATGCACCCGCTCACACCCCAATATAACCTTTCATACACCCATTCCAACTTCCACACTACCATTCTCAAAACCATTGACACACCCATACCAGTACTTAAACACCCACTCACTGATTCATAGGTCTACACACACATATCCACTCAGTAACCCATATGCCACTCACACCAACTCACTCACTAACACAGCCACTGATATATCTACTCATACAGCCATTCACACACTCAGTCATCCATAGAGCTACTCACACATCTACTCAGTCACCCATAGAATCAATCACATAGTCACTTACTCACCTATGCAGTTATACACACACCCACTCATTTATTCATACAGATACTAACACATACTCACTCACCTATTTAGTCACGGACACAAGCACATACTCATCCATACAGCCACTCTCTAATTCACTCACTCACACATACAGTCATTCATATACTCCAACACTCACCTATACTACCTTTGACATATCCAGTTACTCACCCATATACCACTGACACATTCATTCACTCACGGACACAGTCATACACACACACTCAGTCATCCATACAGCCACTTGCAGATGCACTCACTAACACACACAGCCACTGGCTCATCCACTCCCTCATCCTTGCAGGCAGTCACACACCCCATAACCCACCCACACAGACACTCTTACACCCATACAGGTACTCTGACAACCAATAAATCACCCATACAGCCACTCACTTACCCACTCACCAACCCATACAGCCACTTAGACACCAACTGAGAGACTGATACAGACATTCACAGAACCTAGTCACTCACCCACACATTCACTGAGACACCTAATCACTCATTTATACAGTCAGTCACGCACCCACTGAATTATCAATACAGGCACTCATACACCCACTGATTCATCAATACACCTTGGTATATATATTTAACACTTCCAAACATTTTAAAAACACTCACAGTCACTGGATGATGTCGTCAGTGATGCCATTTGAGATGTCATGAATGATGTCATGAGTGATGTCACTGGGCATATCATGAGTGATGTAATATGTGAGGTCATAAGCAGTGCATTGCAGAGGCATGAGTTATAGTTAGCTCACTAACTATTGGCTAGTGACTTCCTTTACAAAAGTTAAGGCAGCCATCTTGTTTTTAGGTGCAGTTTGGCTGTGTTCTGCATTATGCCTTCAGTTCTAGGTAGGAATTAGATCTGGTATTTGTCCCCTACCTATTCCCACTTTACTACAGTGGTACTAAAAAGAGAAAAATATTTATACGTTTCCATATACTTTTTTAAAATGAACAGAGTTCCACAGTACTGCCTCAGTAGTACCACTGTACCAAAAAATAATTAAGTATGTCAAAAAAATAATTGTAATTACATTATAATGCACTTCATTTTATAAATATAGTCTACTAAACTGCATTTTCTATTTTTAACAAATTTAAATATACACAAAAAAGTCTACTGAGTAGCGTGGTAATGACTACAAATTACAGCACTACTTAAAAAAATGCACAGTTCTCCCCAGACTGCTATAAAAATATATAGAAAATTATAAACAACATGCTCTACCTATTAACACTTAAACAAAGTAGAAATAAGTAGTGAACAACAAAAAAAGCAAATACTTACCTATATCTAAGAACTTAACCCAGAACGCAGCAAAACGCAGACCGCTGAATGCAGCAAAACAGTGATAAAAACTACATGGAGGCCTTTTACCTTTGGTAGACACAGCCATTGGCCAATCACATACTGACTAGGGCCTGGGCGGAGTTCACAGTGTTTCAATCCACAGAATTCCATGGAGTTACCCAAAAACTCTGTGAAATTCAGCGGAGTTCCACGAGCACGCAGGGCAGGACAGTGCATGGTTATTATTACTGCATTAGATCTTTGAGCCACAGTACTGTGTTTAGAGCAAAGAGCAGGGTGATGGTTCGCTGTTCTTCCAGGGCCCACAACATGTTTTTCACACACTGCAGACAGCGCGGAGGCTAACAGGACTCGTGGTCCCCAGAACTTACATTGCAGTATATGTGTTCCTTCCTACACGAGCCTCGATGGTTGCTAAACAGGCACAAGCCTGTCAGTGTCCATGGAAACGGGGTGACTTTCAGAGCACTCAGCACGCGATTGGAGGTGATCAGTGATCACAGCAAGTAGTAGTACCCAAACAGCCTGTGTAGGAAGCTGCCAAGAGGGAGCACTGTACAGACTCGCCAGTCTGCTTTTGCAGTTCGACTTTAAGGGCCGTCGTGACCAACTAGCCCAAGTGCTGGGTCTTCTTTAATCTTGAGCAGGTTGTTCTGGAACTGGTTCATGTTATTAACTTTTTATGATGCAAACACCACATAAACAACGGACGTCTTAATTCTTACCTAGGATACCACACGCGTTCAAAGTTCCTGTGCATTTTGTGTGATCATAAATGCAACATGCTTCCCTGCACTGACTTTGCTACAGCACCTTTTACCTCCTGTACACACTGAACTATCTGAACATAACCATAAAGACGCACGTGGACTACAGATATCTATGGCAATCAGTAGCGGCTCCTGGAGGGAGTGCTGTGGGGCGGGGGAGGGGCAGGGTGGGGGGTAGTAAACTCCGGCTTACGGCCGAACTGATTTAAGTACATAAATAAATAAATAAAACGAATTACATTGCGCGCGCTGCATCGCCGATTGCGATGCAGCGCGAGCAATGTAATTTGTTTTATATATTTATTTATGTACTTAAATCAGTTCGGCCATAAGCAGGAGTTTACTACCCCCCACCCTGCAGAATCGCTATTAGCTAATGTTAAGGAATCACAAATTGTATTGCAATTCCTACATGCATAGGCATTTGCGATTACCAAATAGCGATTCCTTAAAAATCGCTATTTGGTAATCGCAAATGAGGAGTTTGATGCATGTGCCCCTATGTCACTCCACTCTATGTCACACCACTATCCACTGTACGCTATTCATGTATGTAATTCTACTCTACAACACTATATTCTATGCTGTGATATTTATGCCACTCCACTGTGCACAACTTCAGTGTACTCCACTGCACTCTACGCTATTCCACTGTATGTCACTCCACTCTACACCACCCCACTGTACGCCACTGCACTGTACACCATTCCATAACAATCCAGTGCATGCTATTATACCATACAACACTACCTTTTACGCTACTCCACTATACGCCACAACACTCTATGTCACTACACTCTATGCTGCTACAGTCTACGCTATTCCACTGTACGACACTGAGCTCTATGACACTCTACTCTACGCTAATCCATTGTTGGAAAATGGACCTCTCTAATGGGTTAGGTCACCCCAAACATTTTGTCTTCCTCCTCCTCTTTTTGCTGAATCTTTTTGTTGGTTTTTAACTCTATGAACACTTTACCACTGCTGACCAGTGCTAAAGTGTGTGTGCTCTCTCCCTAAACATGGTATAATTGGTTTACACCTGTTTGGAATATTTAATTACTTATAAGTCCCTTGTAAAGTGGTATACTATACACCCAGGCCTGGTAAATGAAATGCTACTAGTGGGCCTGCATCACTGATTGTGCCACAGACACAAGTAGCCCTTTAAACACGTCTCAGACCTGCCACTGCAGAGCTTGTGTGTGCAGTTTTATTACTACTTCGACTTGCCATTTAAAATCCTTTGCCAAGCCTTAAACTCCCCTTTTATTATGTTGCTTGAATATGACTTTACCTTGAAAAAATAAAAAGACAAGAGGCATTTGGCAAACAGGAACAATTGGATTAATTAAACTCAGAGGCCGGGAAACAGGCAACAGAGTTGTGGTCTGAAGACTGTCTCAAAGCACATTGGTTTCGGCCGTCATTTTATATATTACATGAGGTGTTATAAAACAGTTGTACATTCCTTTGGAGACAGAAATCCGGGCCTAGTCACAGGACCATTAATCTGGTCTTTTGATAGGAAGCGCAGATGGGCCTCGCACGGACACAATGCGAGGCCAGTGGGTACGTGTCCAGATGTACGACATGGAGAGCATGTGATCACTGCGTATAATATGCATGCTATGTTCTGATTGGCTGTGTGTTCCTAACTTAGGGGGTCATTATGATAGCGGGCGTATCGCCACCGCCCGTATGGCAGTGGCGATCCGCCCGCTATTTCTCACCGCCTGCACTCCATTTCCCCCAGCCATATTACGATGGCGGGGGGACCCCGGCAGACGGAAAGACCGTCCGCCGGTTTTCCGCCGGTCGACTCGTCGACCGGGCGGAAAAGGGCTCTAACATGGTGGCGCCATATTAGGATGGTGGCGGAAAGCAGCCTTTCCATGGCGGTGTTGCTGCCATGGAAAGGCATGTGGTCTTTGCTTCTGGGGGCCCATTGCGGGCCCCCAGGGTTTTGGGGGGGTGGGGGTTGCACATGGGGTACCTATGGTACCCCCCTACATTTGAATGCACAAGGTGGCAGGCACCGCACGGTGCCTGTCACGTTGTGCATTCAAATGCACAACATGTGTTTTTCACATTGCGGCGGGTGCTGCTGACAGCACCGCCCGCCGCAGTGTGAACAATACGGGATGCCACCGTGGCGGTGGCATCCTAATACACATGGCGGGACCGCCGCACCTCTTGTGGGCGGTCCCGTTTAACGTTGCGGTGGTGGGCGGACTTTCCGCCATCGTAATAACCCTCAATGTGTGGCGTCTGATTTTATGGTGTTTTTGGGAACGCGAGCCCCTCCAGCCAAACATGTTTTATTGGGGCCAGTCTCCTGGGACCATTGTGGTGTTGCTGCCTATCTGTGGTATTGACCTGGATTTTCCTGTTCACGCATTCTTCAAAGGGTTATGTATCCCCCCCACTTGTGATCTGTCAATCAGTTGCTTCAGGCCTAGGTTGCAAGGCCTGCCTGACCATATATTTCTGACTCGGGGTTGAGGGGGAGGTCATATCGGGTGAATTCAGCAACGGAGATGCAAGTTCGTTCTTATACGTACATTTATCATGGTGTGCATCAGCATTGTATTTATCAATATTAACATTCCCCCCAACTGAATTTTCAACTGCATCATTTACCCTATACTTCATGACAGTCAGATTATTCGAGGTTTGCTATGTATCTGTTGTGTCTATTGCTAATTCCTTAGTTACTTGCATTCTACCTAACTTGAGGTCTGCCTTTCACAACAGGAAACCCCCACGTGTAAGAAACCACATAAAAACAGCACAAAAAAACAAATGAGAAGCAATGACAAGCACAGTTTGGTCACCCATTGGGGGAACCAGGAAACTAAGTCTATAAACCACTTCTGCTATGGGGCACCTCCCTGCTTCTTCATGTCAGCTTGTAGACGATACAATGCTTGGATGGCAGGAACCAATGTCTGGTTATCCATATCGTTTCCAGGGATAAAAGTACAGCAGGACACACCGATCTTGGCACACACCGCACCCTCCATCTCTGTCATCAAGTTCAACACATACCGATGTTGTATCACTGTAAGGTAGATGGCTCTTAGTTCTTCCTTGATAGCTTTTAGGCCGCACTCAGTATCGATGATCATCTTCAGCATTTCCATCCTGGTTATTTGTAACCAGCTAACATTAGCCTTAGTTTGCAAGGTGAAGAAGGGTATGGACCCACCTCTGTTTACTTGAGTATCAGAAAACAGTCTGAATTCTTCTGAATGTCCAGCCAAAGTAATCAGCAGTTCTTTTTTCTCAAGCCTGATGCAATAGAGTTGTTTTCTTCTGTAGCAGATTTTGGAGCAACTCGTACAGATCTTCTCCAAGGATGACCATGTTCAGGGTATGTGTGGTTACGAGAATGCAGAGGCCCTGCAATCCAGGGATGAGCTTGGTGTAGGCAAACTCGCCACACTGCCAGTAAGTATTCATCATCACGGAGGTGCCCCATTGCATATCTGGTACGTGCAGTATTGCTTGATTATTTTTGTTTGTACCAAGCGGGATCGTTCCTTTGCCTCTGAAACACAAAGAATACAGTGTAAGTTTCCATACAATTAGGGGTTGTCCCTTCCCTTCTAGATACTTGTACCTATCAATCTCAGTGTCCCAGAATTTCTGACATGGGGTATCTAACATTAACATTAGCATTAAACCCTTCCCTTTTAGACTCATTTCCCCTTGTATCGTAGAGGTGAATGGCCCTGCACTGGAACTCCATGTCTGGGGTCCACTTGTTATTAAAGAATACTGCCCCAGATATGCTAAGGGCCACCAAGGGACCCCAGACAGAGGTGGGAGCGGATATGTTTGTGCACTAGTGCGGTGGTCTTGCTACCTCCAAGAAGCTCTTCTCTGGAAAATCTGAGGGCCGAACAGTATCCTCCCCTATGGTGCCCTGCCTGCAAATCCTGTCTAGCTCAGTTTGAATGTCACTAGGCTCAGTGAAAAGGTGTAACACTGTGGGGTTGGTTTCATACTGGGTGATGTTTACCACTACTCTATGGGGTTCTACTCTACTGGGTTGTATCTTGGCCCTAATCTTACATATGTACAGGTGGATGAGACATTTTGCTTTTTTGGGGGCTATTTCTTCTGACAGGTAAAGTCTGTTTGCACCTGCAGGGTTGGGTATCAGTGAGCAGATATAGCATGACCAAGCTAAAGTCTGGGCACCCACAGCGGTCATGTGTTAGTACCATGTGTTGTGCAAGGGTGCGCTGTGTAGTGCATGCGGAATACAAGGGGTTGGTTCAGTGTAAGTGTAAGTGAGGTGGGAGAGGTCCCTACACAAGTGCGATAGAAATGTCGAGGTCGAGGCTCCATGCGACTAGGCAAATTTCTCACTGCGGATAGATGCGGACACACCCATGCTAAGCAGATGATATACAAAGGTGCAACGATACATACCTTTTGGAACATTGCAAATCTTAGGATTGTGTCTAGAGGGGCCGTCTGCAGCTTTATGGTGTCCGGGATGTCTTTGCTTGGCACAGTGTAAAGAGTGTGTTGTCAAAAAATAGTCCATAAAAAATAGTCTATGGTCTTTTTGGCTTGAACCCTAAGGCGTTGTTGGGACTTCGTTGGTTGCTGCTGAAGAGGTGGCGGACTGCAGTAAAAATGGTGTACGTAGGGCTTAATTGCAGACCTGTTAGTAAAGAACTGTGGATTGCAGGTTAGCTTTTAGAAAAATGTGCATCATTATTCGGTCTCAGAAATTCCTGTCCCTTTTGGCATTTCTGGGCATCCATTTTGTGCAATCTTTAGCGAAGTACTGTATGGGGGGTCCCAGTTTGGGTGTCATTTTTAGGAGTAGGTGCGTTTTTGGTCATGGGTCGCATCAGTTTTGTTTTGAGGGTCGTTTGGTCTCCCCCCCTTGCTGGGACAGAGGTGAGCATTTTAGTGGGCTGATCTTCGTGGGTGTGTGAATGACTCTTTTTACCTAATTATTGTTTTATGGGCATTGTCGGCCCTTTAATACCCTACTTTCCCTAACATATGTGTGTGTGTGTGTGTGTCTGTGCGTGTGTGTCTGTGTGTGTGTGTGTGTAGCTTTATCAATGTGGATGGTACCTTTTGACCTACATATGTGTGATGAGTCATGAAAGGAAGGGAGTGTGTAGCAATTTGGAGGTTGTGGGTAATTGCAACGTGTCCCGAGGACACGTGTATGCCCATCTGGTCCCTGCACCTGGCGTACAGTGAGGTTTTCTCCAATGGAGTTGGGTATTTTGACTACGTACTTTTTTGGAAAGGTTCATTTTTGGGCTACTTTTGGGCTGCCTCTTGCAGGTCGTTGGGTGCCTTCCTAAGGTTTCATGTAGTGGGGGGTTTATTGTGGCATACCGGTGGGGGTTGAGAGCCTGCCCTGTGGCCCCCATGTGATTCGAATGTGGCAATGACTGGGATCGGGCCTATGCTCCCTTGTACGATGTTTGTGAGGCCCTGTGTGTTTCTTATTTGACAAGCTGGGTGTTGTGGTGAGCATATCCGTGCACCTTGTGTGGGGGCTGTGACGGTCATCTTTGGAACCCCTTCCCCTCCCGTTGACCCTTATCCCTTGGATCCAGGATGCTTTGGGTCAGCTGGCCTCAGCAGGAATCAGGGAATCCTACCCAGTGACACGCTACTCCCGCTTTTTCGGACATCATCCAATGAGCAGGCTTTGGATGTTTGGAAGCATTAGGGGAGAGGAGGAGGCAGAATGTCCTGCTTACGATGGGAATCAGGTGCACAGCTGGGACCTGTTGTGGCTGAAATGGCTGATTGCCATAGTGAATTTCTCTACTGACTTGGTGCCAAAATTGTGCATTGACTACAGAGTTCTATGGGAACACCATTATCTCATGTGTTCAGAAAACCTGGCTTCCAGGACTGGAGCATTGCCTCTTTTTGGAGCTAAAAGAGCTAAAAGAGGACCGCCACTAGCTGGCCTAAAAATGTTGAGAAATCCGGTCCTTTCAACCTAGTCATAGGAACCCGTCCCAATTGGTCATGGATGAGGGGACCTGTGTGTCTGTTTTAAGCACTGGTTGGGGAGGCGCCCTGCCCCCTTGTCAGACTGCCCTCCCCCTGGGGCGTGGCCAGTCAACCCCACCATGGGGGACTAGCAGCAGAGTTGGGCCTAGGCCCATGCATGCACCAAAGATGGCAGATTTTAGCGTGGATTCCCGATCGACTGAACATATGGCAGCCCTGAGTTTTTCCTGAATGCAAGTAAAGGCTTGAGTTTTCTCCTAATGCTGTCACTAGTCTTTATTGTTGTGGTGAGTTTTCTGAAGTGGGTATGAAGTGGCTGTGACATTTTGGGGGTTCATATTAACTGTGTATTTGGATTGGGTGATTGTGTGAAGGCGTTGCCTCCCCAGATGGTCACCCCTCCCTGCTGTGGCCCTGTGCTTGCTGGGCTGGGTTCCCTCCCTCCTGCGGTTGCCATGTGTTTGGCCACCCACCTAATCCTTGTTGCAGTAGTATGTTTGCTGACTGATTTCCTTGTGGCTGAATGTGCTGTGTGCTCAGGTTGATCAGGGCTTGGTTTTGTGGAGGGGGATTTTGCAGGACTGGCCCAGACCTATTGATATTTGCTCATGATAAGCTTTCAGGTGGCATTGGTTGGCCATGAAGCCCATTCCGTGACAGTAGTAGCACTCTCTGAGGTCTGGCTGCTGCCAGCCTTCCTGACCTCTGCCGCTAGGACCGGCTGAAAACCATCTGGGGTTCAGTGATGGAGCTCCCTTCAAGACTGGTGCTATTTGCATGTTTGCGACCAATGTGCCCCCTCCAGGATGGTCTTTTTTAGTTTCTGTTGGACCAGCTTAGCGGTGTCTCTTTGGGCTTGCTCCTGTTTTTCCCTGTCCTTTTCCTGTTTCTTCCTGTAGTAATGTAATATGTGGGCCTGTATTTCCTACTAAGGTTTGGTATCTAATCCTACTACGCTGTCCAGTCCACTCTGTATTTCGTTGGGCAGCCCCTTTTTGAGCATGTTGTAGAAGAATGCAACCTAGGGGCCCGTGTCGGTCAATAGCTGTCCTGTCTCTTGACCCCATTGCTCCCTCTTTCTGTCTAGGAAGTTGGCCATGGTTTCCCCAGGTTTTATGCTCTCTGCCGTCAATCCTCCTACTTCTGGGTGGTCATTTCCCTCAGGACCATCCATATATGGTGTCTGAATGAATTGAATGCGACCCCGTCATGCTCGGCATTGGTCAGCGTGACTGCTGGGATGTGGGCTCAGGAACACACCGTGGTGGTCTGCTCTCGGATGAGTCTGCTGAGCAGACTCTTGATATCACCTATTGCTAGGTTTATCCCCACTGTGTTTTGCTCAAAACAGGAGATCCATTTTCCCTTCCCATCTATCAATCGGGCAGTTTGGTCCTGAGCCTTCTTTGTCCATCTGGGTCCATTGCACAAAGATGGTCCCTGTAATGCATTTCTGTAACAACAGGCATATTTTGGCTTGGAGCCCCTCCGCTGGCTTTTCTCCAATGTAGCACTTACATCTTCTCAAGCATTTCTGCATGTAGGGAAAGTTCCATCTGGGATCTCCCCCTGCATGCCAGATACAGTCTTCCGTGATGGCCATGTCCTCTGGTTTGAAGGATCCCTCCCCCAGCCAGGGTCTATCATACTGGCCCTCCCTTGCGGTTCAACAGGCTAGCGTGTGGCAAAATGGTCATGCAAAGACCTCGCCTTCTTCTCACAACACTATCTCTTTAGGGGTCAGCTTGGTTGACCGATGTTTTCGGGGGAGAGGCCAACGTCCTCATCGCTGCTCTTCTCGTGCACGTGCAGAGGTGCCATTCTGCTTCTCCTCTGTCTTAATTGAGTTTGGGCTAGGCTGCCCTGATCTCTTATTTCTTGGTCAGCCCCTCTCCTACGCTGCCGATCTGATGCTGTTTGTGCTCCTGATAGGAGCCTCCTTTCAGGGTCTACCTCGGGCTCCTCTCTGTGTGGGGTCCAGGGCCTAGCTCTGTTCTGCTCCGGGGAGGGTGCATGGAACTGTTTCCCTTTGCGCCTCCAAGGTGAGAGCTCCTTCTCTCCATTCTCAACTTGCCCTCTCTTCTAACTCCCACCTAGGCTGCCTCTTCCGCTCAGTGCTGCGAGCGGTCTCGTTGGTAGAAACTTGTCCTCCAGCTCACTTCCTGTCATCTCTTCTGCTGCCTGGGAATACCCTGGGGGAGTATATCTTTGGGGTCAAATCTTTGGGGGATCCTGGCACTGAACTGGGGTGAGGCCGGATTTGTCTGTGTTTGCTGATCTGGCCACCTCCCTGCTTTAGATCTAGTGGTTTGCTGCCTGCCCTTTGGCCCCCTCAACCAGCAGATAGAGTTAACTGAGTGCAGGGATGGCAGATATCAGAGAGAGCACCTGTGTGCCTGTGTATGGTGGGGAAGGTGCAGATGCCTTGCTTGCAGATTCTGGTGCATAATTTTAGGTCGGGACCTCCTTGAAGATGGCCCACAGTTCTAACAGTGCCTCTCTTTTAGCCTTCTTCTGCCCTACATATTTGGTCTGAATGTGTGTCCTCGTGTGTTCTATTATGTTGGTGTCAAAGGTTCCCTCCTCCGGCCAGGGGAATGCATACGTCTTAGTGTGGGCGTGCCATTCACGGCAAAATGTATCTAGCTCTTTAGCCTGCCTGGGGAACTTAGGCTGCCTATGGTTAAGGCAGCTCCATGATGGGTTGGAAATTTGTTAAGGGCTAGCACACTTCTAATGTAACAAGTCTTTTAAACAAACTTAAATACTACTCTGATCGTGGAGAAAGTATGTACAAGGGATTATACTGGTGAATAAGTACTTTTACTATGAGCTCAGCTTAGGACAGAGATGCATCAAACAAACTTTCACAATACATAAACAACACACATGATAAACAACAACCTGTACAAAAGTGCAATGATTAATTCAAAACAGACAGTGTGAATTGCACTTTTAGCAGGGGAATAGCAAATATAGAAAGAGGCAATTTCTTCATACGCACATAGAAATGTTAACAAGACATAATATTCAATATGGAATACAGTCGCAATAATTTTATCAGTACCACAACATCAAGAAAAAATTCATTAATTGAAAACCACATTGAAAATAGAAGAGAAAAAATGACAGAAGAAAAAAATGATGACCGTTGTCCAAAAAACCTTAGCCCACTCCCAGAGCATGCTGCTCAATGACGAGGGGAACTTCTGCACAGTGCACGGAACTAAGTGAGCCCGATAGTCTATCAGCTTGGGGACAAAGAAAGCATCAATTTACACGAGAAAAAAGATCAACTTGACAACTACAGGCCCTCCTTGGCCAAGCACAAGCTGCACTTTACACTCCAAGGTCCAATTTTGTTCCTAACATCTGAATTGCACCCTATATCACACCCAGGGTAATGCGTACTGGCTGTGTCATGCGCAGTGGTCCAAGCGAATAACACTTCTCCCTTCTCTCAGATACTACCAGTATTAAGAAACCAATAGCACTTAGAAAACTCCTTCAGACTAAAAAGATTGAGATACCGGCTCTATGTCACACCCAGAGCCTATGAATACCTTCTGTGTCATGCCCAGTAGTCCAAGCAGTGAGGCTCCACCCCTGTATCACACCCAGGGATCAAGCGTACCCTCTGTGTCTTACCCAGCAGTCCAAGCGGTCCCTGTATAACACCCAGAGACAAGCATACCGTCTGTGTCTTGCACAGCTGTCCAAGCGGTCCCTGTATCACACCCAGAGACAAGCTGCCCCGCTGCATCATGCCCAGCAGTCCAATCGAGAAACAGCCCTCACCTTTCCTAGTTTGCCTTAAGCCAAATGCTGGGACTAAGGATCAGATGTAGTCTCTGTAGGAGAGTAGGATCTGCTTCACATGGGTACCCCCACTTTTTGCTGATGCTTCACTGTTTTTCGACATTAGTCTGGCTGGGGCCCTGCTAATCAGAACCCCAGCCTAGCTGCTTCCTCTCTAAAATGGTTTCCATGTGCCTTAGGCTCATCACTGATTGGGATCTGGAGTGCCCTTATAAGTCCCTAGTATATGGTATACTATGTACCAAGGGCATAGGTACCTCAGAGGCCTGCCAGGGGCTGCAGCATGTATTATGCCACCCCTGGAAGGCCATCCAAACTGACACCACAGGTCTGCTACTGCAGCCTGGGTAAGGTGGTGCATGCACCCCTTACTGTGATATAGGTTACCTATATCACTAAACACATACACACATATAAACCTATAAGTCACTCCTAAGGCAGGCCTTATCAATCCTAAAGGCAGAGTGCATGGTTCCTATGTGAGAGGGTGCCCCTGCATGAGCAGGGCCCCTCTGCAGCGTTCGGAGACCATCTCTGATGCTGTTTGTAGTGCAGCCTGACCATATACTCTTAAGCGCATTATATCCTCGCGGTAAAATGCTAACTTTGGAATGGCTGCACCTAAACATGTCGTGTTTGGTGTCAAACATCTTGGAATACTACCCCCGCCAATTCTGGCGGCGGGGGTAGCATTCCACCCTTCTAGAGGGAAAGACATGTTAACTCTGACTAACCCGGTAACTTCTCTTCAAAGCCCTGGCATCACAAAATGGATGCTGCTGCCACAGACACGAGTCTGGCCTCCTGCTGCTGGACGAAACTCCGGCAGGGGAGGCCTGGACAATAGGTTTCCTGTCCCAGGGAGGTGTGACCACCTCCCCAGACAGGATAATGTGTATTGGGGCTGGGCGGGAGCACCATCTGTGTGCTTTGAAGTCCTGCACTGGGGGCACATTTGGTGTCCCTGTGCATACCCCAGTTCAAACCGGATCAGGGGCTTGCAGCCCCTGCTTTGGCGCGAACTGGACAAAGGGAAAGGGGTGTAGCCACCCCTCTGCCCTGACCCACCCATAGGTGGGGCCACAGAGTAGTCCAACCCCTATCTTTAGTATAAAGATAGGAACCCAGTCCTTAGGACTTTAGATTATCCCTGGACGAAACTCTGAAACAGAATCCTGGACCTTCGACGCTCTACTCACGATTAGAGGACAGAAGAATCTCCCTTGGGGTCAAGGAGTGACTCCCCTGCTTGGCAGGCACCAAAGAAGCATCTGTCCGGTTCGCATTTCTGAAGCTCCCGTTGGACGCCGAAGTCATCGCATCACCAGAGGTGGATTCTCAGACTTCCCTGAGGCTACCCTGAGTCCCCAGCAAAGCTGAGGCCCGTGGCTATCGTGGGTGACTTGAGACCGTGACCCCTGGACACCGAGCACATTTGCAAGTGCATCATCTTCTGGGTCTCCCAAGAAGTCGTGCTTTAGGCTCCGAGAAGCCCTAGCCTCCAGCACCACCTACACCGAAGATCACTGGCCCCCACTCCACGAGTGTCCTGTAAGCCAGATCCACGTGCGGCGTCATGAGGCTCCTTTGCGGTTGCTAGCCCGTTGGCTAGTAGCCCTTAACGAAGGCCAATCCTTTTCTAACTTGGCATCCTGGTTGCTCCAGGTCTGCCCTCACTTATCCTCGCTGGGTGAGTTCCACAGACCTTGCTGGTCTGCACCATCGACGATCTACATCTTCATCGAGACTTGCCGTTGCCAAGGCTTGTTGGGTCCAATCCAGTCGCCGACACCTCAGCACTCGACAGACATCGTGTCCCAGCCCGAATCCTGCTCCTGGTTGCCGACAACGCCTCCTGGACCTCGTGGCTGAAGAGTCAAGATGACCGTCAATGCACCTGAAGCACTCGACATCGGTGGGCATCTGTCCATCGCCTTCCTGGTCACTGGCTAGTGACCCAGACTCTGTCCCCTCTGCTTTCAGGTTCTTCAGAACTCCGATCCACTCTTGGATCCACCCGGACACTTTTCTCTTGGCCGCCAGCAGCACTTTGCAGCAGATCGCCATTCGAATCGACGACGAAACCCGACCCCGAAAGGCACCTATGCACCCGGCTTCCCTGGGTGAGGTAACACGAGTACTCCGGTGCTCCCGTGGTTAGAGACTCTTCAAAGTCCTAGATCTCAAAGGGTTTTGTCCTAGTCCTCTTTTAAGTGTCCCTTTTCTCTAATTTCCCGATCCCGACTTTCTCCATAGAAGTCAACGGCGTATCGCGGTTGTGTGTTTACACTGCACGCGTCTCCCGTGGGTCCCCTGTGTCACTACCTTGGGTGGTTCCTTGTGGTCCAAGCACTTCTAGAGGCTCTAGGCCTAGTGTCTAGTTCAGTCGTGGTTCGCATACCACTTTATTGGTATATGGTTTGGTACGCCCCTAGGGCCCAATTGTGTATTTGTGCTATTATTGTGATTTAATAACTTCTAACTTATGTACTTCGAACTCTAGCCTCATAAAGAGACTAGAGGGGTGTGTTTAGCAATAAATACATATATTTTGAATATATACCTGGTGTGGTGCTCTTTCATTTGGTCACTCAAGAGATTATAGACTGGTAAAACAAGCTGCTTTACATTCCTTCAAGACTTAGCCTGAAGGCTGCTCTCCATAGCTACCACTAGGATAGCTTTCAATAAGGTTGTCTTTAACCTATCTCCAATAAGGGGTTGTTTGGACTGGTGCAAGGTGCCCACTATAATTAGTGGACAGCATATGCCAGGCCAACTTCTCACATTGGTGTGCAGCGTGTGGGATTCCAGCTTGCTATTGTTTTACCAGATAATCTCAATTGAATTGATCAACTGAAAACCACTAAAGGTACCTAAGGTACATATAATTTAAGCTTAGAATACAGTAAGTTCTACTGAACTTAGAGTTGTGTGTTAAGGGATAGCACAACCCTTTCTACAACTCAAGAGAGTTTAGTAGGCCACACTAGAGTAGGTAGTGCATACACCACACCACACTAGTAATGTCTTTAAGGGTAGGATCTAAAGAATCCTTGCAGGAAGCCATTGAGCTTCCGCCCTCCAAGTATGATACACTCCCATTCTTGGAATTGAGAGCTTTATGTAACTTGAGAAAACTAAGGACAGGCCAAAGCCCCACCACCCAACACCTCAAGGTGTTGTTGGTGGCTTATGACCTTAGTAAGCCCTTGGGGACTGAAGGGGTAGGAGCTGAGGGTGGGGCAGAGGAAGAGGAGGAGGCCAGGGGTACCAATACCCCCAGCCCCCCTCTGAGACTGGCCAGGAGGGTGACAATGACCCTGACCTGGATAACCCAATCCCTCCTGTGGAAGATGATGAGGATGATCAGAATGATGCCCTCTTTGTCCCCCAGGAAGGATTAAGAGTGTGCCCAGGAAGTCTAGATCTCCTTCTCAGGAGTCTAACCACTCTGGCACCTCCATAGGGAGCTCTATCTCCTCTCACAGGAGGGAATCCTCTCATGAGAGAAGAGACAGACTGGTCCAGTATGAGGAAACTCAGCTGGAAATCAGAAAAAAGCAATTGGCTTTAGATAGGGAATCCCTAGATCTCCTTAGAGAGAGAAGAAAGTTGGGACTAGAGTCCCATGGTGGCAGCCATGTCCCTAGAGACAGGGAAAGGTCCTATGACCATAGGAACCTGAGCAAGATTGTCCCTCCCTATCAGAATGGGGATGACATCCACAAGTGGATAACTGCTCTAGGAGCAGTGGGCAGCAATCTTGTGGCTCTCCTTTGCTGACAAAGGTAGAGATAAGCTCCTCACTGTTAGAGAGGAGGATGCTGACAATTACAAGGTCTTGAAGAGTGCTCTTATTGATGGGTTTGGCCTAACCACTGAACAGTACAGGTTGAAGTTCAGAGATACCCAAAAAGCACAGACTCAAGACTGGGTAGACTATGTGGATTGTTCTGCCAAGGCTCTGGAAGGCTGGTTGATGGGCAGTAAGGTGTGTGACTTCTCAGGATTGTACAATCTGATAATGAGGGAGCAGATTCTTAATAACTGTCAAAATCAGCTGTTGCATCAATACCTGGTAGACTCTGATCTGACCTCTCCCCAAGAATTGGGAAAGAAGGCAGACAAATGGGTCAGAACCAGGGTGAAGCAGAAGGTACAGAACCAAGGTGGGGAAACCAAGAAGCAAGATGCTAAGAACTCTGAAAAGGGTGGGGAGAAGGGTAAAGATCAAAAGTCTTCATCAGGCCCCCAAAAATCTTCTTCTGGTGGGGATTCACAGTCTACCAAAGGGAAAGGCCAAAGAAAACCATGGTGCAAGGTCTGTAAGCAAAAGACCCACTGGACCAGTGATTGCACCAAGTCCAAAGACTCAAGTCCAGCACCCACCAATGCCCCTAAGGCACCTGTTCCCCCTAGTACAGTTACAGTTGGTGGGAGTGCTCCAGCCAAGGGTTTAGTAGGGTTCACCCTGGGTACTGAGTTGGGCTCTGACCTAGTCAGAGAACTGACTCAGGCTGTGTTAGTCTGTGATGGAGGCATGGATGTGCCCTCCTCTATGAGTCCCAGTAATCTGGGCAAGTACAGACAACAGCCTTTAATCAATGGACGTGAGGCTTTGGCATTTAGGGACACAGGGGCAAGTGTCACAATGGTGACACAAGACCTTGTGAATCCTGGGCAAGTTATACTTGGTGAAATGTACCAAGTGACCAATGCTAGCAATGTCAGAACAGACCATACTCTGGCAGTTGTTAACTTCTCCTGGGGAGGGGTAACTGGCCTTAAGAAGGTTGTGGTAAGTGCAAACCTACCAGTCGAATGCTTGCTTGGCAATGACTTAGAGACTTCTGCTTGGGCAGAAGTGGAGCTCAGGACCCATGCAGAAATGCTGGGGATCCCTGCAGATGTGTTTGCTGTGACCAGGTCACAAGCCAAAATGTCTAGCACTGAACAGGCCTTGGATTCTGGAAGAATGGACCAAGTGCCTCCCAAGAGGAGGAGTAGTAGGGTTAAGGCAGTGCCTTCCCCTTGGCTCAGGAGGAAGATCAGTCCCTTGAGGGGGATGATCTCAGCCCTGAAGAAGGAACTGTCCCAGAGGAACTGGAACCTGACCAGGTTGAGTTCTTGGGGACAGGGGGACCTTCTAGGGCAGATCTGAGCCAGGAGCAGCAGAGCTGCCCCTCCCTTGAACCCCTCAGACAGCAAGCTGCTGCTGAGGCTGCTGGGAAAGCTAGTGGTCCCCATACAGTGTATTGGGATGATGGACTCCTGTACTCAGAGAGTAGAGACCCCAAGCCTGGTGCTACCAGGAGGTTGGTAATACCTCTGAAGTTCAGGGGCTTCCTATTGACCCTAGCCCATGATATTCCCTTAGCAGGTCACCTGGGCCAGAACAAGACTTGGGACAGGATTGTCCCTCACTTTCACTGGCCCCACATGTCTGAAGACAGCAAGGAGTTTTGTCGCTCCTGTGTAACCTGCCAAGCCAGTGGCAAGGCAGGTGGCACTACAAAGGCCCCCTGATACTACTACCTGTGGTGGGGGTGCCCTTTGAAAGGGTAGGGATTGACATTGTTGGTCCCATGGATCCCCAAACAGCCTCTGGGCACAGGTTTATCCTGGTGGTAGTGGATCATGCCACCAGGTACCCAGAAGCTATTCCCCTCAGGACCACTACAGCACCTGTGGTGGCAAGGGCCCTCCTGGGAATCTTCTCAAGAGTGGGCTTTCCTAAGGAGGTAGTCTCAGACAGGGGTGCTAACTTCATGTCTGGGTACTTAAAAGCAATGTGGAAGGAGTG
This sequence comes from Calotriton arnoldi, assembly GCA_963921515.1. Taxonomy (NCBI): domain Eukaryota; kingdom Metazoa; phylum Chordata; class Amphibia; order Caudata; family Salamandridae; genus Calotriton; species Calotriton arnoldi. The sequence continues at coordinate 421,472 of CAWUFW010006396.1, read as the reverse complement.
TGGAGGGACTTATAAGTTCACCACACCCTATCACCCACAATGCAATGGTTTAGTTGAGAGATTCAACAAAACCTTGAAGGGCATGATTAAAGGGCTCCCAGAAAAGCTTAGGCGTAGATGGGACATACTCTTGCCCTGCCTTTTATTCGCATATAGGGAGGTGCCTCAGAAGGGGGTTGGTTACAGCCCTTTTGAACTTCTGTTTGGCCACCCTGTGAGGGGTCCACTGTGCTTGGTGAAGGAAGGATGGGAGTTACCTCTCAAGCCCCCAAAGCAAGATATAGTGGACTATGTACTTGGTCTCCGCTCCAGGATGGCTGAGTACATGAAAAAGGCAACCAAAAACCTTGAGGCTAGCCAGGAACTTCAAAAGGCCTGGCATGACCAAAGGCTGTTCTGACTGTTTACCAGCCAGGACAGAAGGTGTGGGTGTTGGAGCCAGTGGCCCCAGCAGCTCTCCAAGATAAATGGAGTGGACCCCACACTATTGTTGAGCAGAAGGGTGAGATCACTTACTTAGTGGACCTAGGAACACCCAGGAGTCCCCACAGGGTTCTCCATGTCAACAGGTTAAAACCATATGTGGACAGGGCAGACATGGGCTTGCTCATGGCTACTGATGAAGGGCAGGAGGAAGAGAGTGACCCACTCCCTGACCTGCTCTCACAGAACCCTGACGATGGGTCAGTTGATGGTGTAGCCTTGGCAGGCAGCCTCACTACCCAGCAACAAACTGATTGCAGGCAAGTCCTCAATCAGTTTAGACATATGTTTTCACTGATACCCAGTCAGACCACCTGGTGCACTCATGAAGTGGACACTGGGGACAGTCTGCCTATTAAAAACAAGATTTATAGGCAACCTGACCATGTCAGGGACTGTATCAGGACTGAAGTCCAGAAAATGTTGGAGTTGGGAGTTATTGAACCCTCAGATAGCCCTTGGGCTAGTCCAGTGGTCCTTGTACCAAAACCTCACACCAGTGGTGGAAAAAGAGAGATGAGGTTTTGTGTGGACTACAGGGGTCTCAATGCAGTCACTAGGACTGATGCCCATCCAATACCCAGGGCAGATGAGCTCATAGATACTTTGGCCTCTGCCAAATATCTCAGCACATTTGACCTAACAGCTGGCTACTGGCAGATCAGACTAGCTGATACTGCAAAGCCCAAAACAGCATTCTCAACCCCTAGTGGGCATTATCAATTTGTGGTAATGCCCTTTGGTCTGAAGAATGCACCTGCCACTTTCCAGAGGTTGGTGAATACAGTTCTCACAGGTCTGGAAGCCTATAGTGCAGCATATCTAGATGATATTGCTGTCTTTAGCTCCACCTGGGAGGATCACCTGGTCCACTTCAGGAATGTTTTACAGGCCCTGCAAAAGGCAGGCCTGACTATCAAGGCCACTAAGTGCCAGATAGGGCAGAGTCAGGTTGTGTACCTGGGCCACCTTGTGGGTGGAGGCCAGGTTCAACCTTTGCAGAGCAAGATCCAGACCATCATGGACTGGACTGCTCCCACTACCCAGACTCAGGTGAGAGCCTTCTTAGGCCTGACTGGGTACTATAGGAGATTTGTCAAGGGGTATGGATCAATAGTGACACCCCTGAATGACTTAACTTCTAAGAAAATGCCCAAAAAGGTTCAGTGGACAGTTAGCTGTCAAAAGGCATTTGATGACCTCAAGCAGGCCATGTGCACTGCTCCAATTCTGCAGAGTCCTGATTACTCCAAGAAGTTCATTGTTCAAACTGATGCATCTGAATTGGGGGTAGGGGCTGTACTGTCACAATTGAATGAAGAAGGTCAGGATCAGCCAGTAGCTTTCATTAGCAGAAGGCTGACCCCTAGAGAGAAACGTTGGTCAGCCATAGAGAGGGAGGCCTTTGCTGTGGTCTGGGCTCTGAAGAAGTTGAGGCCATACTTGTTTGGTACACACTTCCTGGTTCAGACAGACCATAAGCCCCTCTTATGGCTAAAACAAATGAAGGGTGAAAACCCCAAACTGCTTAGGTGGTCCATTTCCCTACAGGGGATGGACTTTACAGTGGAACATAGGCCTGGGAGTAACCATGCGAATGCAGATGGACTCTCTAGGTATTTCCACTTAGAACATGAAGACTTAACTGGGCAAGGTTAGTTTAATGTCCTTACGTTTGGGGGGTTGTGTAGGAGAGTAGGATCTGCTTCACATGGGTACCCCCACTTTTTGCTGATGCTTCACTGTTTTTCGACATTAGTCTGGCTGGGGCCCTGCTAATCAGAACCCCAGCCTAGCTGCTTCCTCTCTAAAATGGTTTCCATGTGCCTTAGGCGCATCACTGATTGGGATCTGGAGTGCCCTTATAAGTCCCTAGTATATGGTATACTATGTACCAAGGGCATAGGTACCTCAGAGGCCTGCCAGGGGCTGCAGCATGTATTATGCCACCCCTGGAAGGCCATCCAAACTGACACCACAGGTCTGCTACTGCAGCCTGGGTAAGGTGGTGCATGCACCCCTTACTGTGATATAGGTTACCTATATCACTAAACACATACACACATATAAACCTATAAGTCACTCCTAAGGCAGGCCTTATCAATCCTAAAGGCAGAGTGCATGGTTCCTATGTGAGAGGGTGCCCCTGCATGAGCAGGGCCCCTCTGCAGCGTTCGGAGACCATCTCTGATGCTGTTTGTAGTGCAGCCTGACCATATACTCTTAAGCGCATTATATCCTCGCGGTAAAATGCTAACTTTGGAATGGCTGCACTTAAACATGTCGTGTTTGGTGTCAAACATCTTGGAATACTACCCCCCGCCAATTCTGGCGGCGGGGGTAGCATTCCACCCTTCTAGAGGGAAAGACATGTTAACTCTGACTAACCCGGTAACTTCTCTCCAAAGCCCTGGCATCACAAAATGGATGCTGCTGCCACAGACACGAGTCTGGCCTCCTGCTGCTGGACGAAACTCCGGCAGGGGAGGCCTGGACAATAGGTTTCCTGTCCCAGGGAGGTGTGACCACCTCCCCAGACAGGATAATGTGTATTGGGGCTGGGCGGGAGCACCATCTGTGTGCTTTGAAGTCCTGCACTGGGGGCACATTTGGTGTCCCTGTGCATACCCCAGTTCAAACCGGATCAGGGGCTTGCAGCCCCTGCTTTGGCGCGAACTGGACAAAGGGAAAGGGGTGTAGCCACCCCTCTGCCCTGACCCACCCATAGGTGGGGCCACAGAGTAGTCCAACCCCTATCTTTAGTATAAAGATAGGAACCCAGTCCTTAGGACTTTAGATTATCCCTGGACGAAACTCTGAAACAGAATCCTGGACCTTCGACGCTCTACTCACGATTAGAGGACAGAAGAATCTCCCTTGGGGTCAAGGAGTGACTCCCCTGCTTGGCAGGCACCAAAGAAGCATCTGTCCGGTTCGCATTTCTGAAGCTCCTGTCGGACACCGAAGTCATCGCATCACCAGATGTGGATTCTCAGACTTCCCCGAGGCTACCCTGAGTCCCCAGCAAAGCTGAGGCCCGTGGCTATCGTGGGTGACTTGAGACCGTGACCCCTGGACATCGAGCACATTTGCAAGTGCATCATCTTATGGGTCTCCCAAGAAGTCGTGCTTTGGGCTCCAAGTAGCCCTAGCCTCCAGCACCACCTGCACCGAAGATCACTGGCCCCCACTCCACGAGTGTCCTGTAAGCCAGATCCACGTGCTGCGTCACGAGGCTCCTTTGCGGTCGCTAGCCCGTTGGCTAGTAGCCCTTAACGAAGGCCAATCATTTTCTAACTTGGCATCCTGGTTGCTTCAGGCCTGCCCTCACTTACCCTCGCTGGGTGAGTTCCACAGACCTTGCTGGTCTGCACCATCGACGATCTACATCTTCATCAAGACTTGCCGTTGCCAAGGCTTGTTGGGTCCAATCCGGTCGCCGATACCTCAGCACTCGACAGATATCGTGTCCCAGCCCGAATCCTGCTCCTGGTCGCCGACAACGCCTCCTGGATCTCGTGGCTGAAGAGTCAAGACGACCGTCAACGCACCTGAAGCACTCGACATCGGTGGGCATCTGTCCATCGCCTTCCTGGTCACTGGCTAGTGACCCAGACTCTGTCCCCTCTGCTTTCAGGTTCTTCAGAACTCCGATCCACTCTTGGATCCACCCGGACACTTTTCTCTTGGCCGCCAGCAGCACTTTGCAGCAGATCGCCATTCGAATCGACGACGAAACCCGACCCCGAAAGGCACCTATGCACCCGGCTTCCCTGGGTGAGGTAACACGAGTACTCCGGTGCTCCCGTGGGTAGAGACTCTTCAAAGTCCTAGATCTCAAAGGGTTTTGTCCTAGTCCTCTTTTAAGTGTCCCTTTTCTCTAATTTCCCGATCCCGACTTTCTCCATAGAAGTCAACGGCGTATCGCGGTTGTGTGTTTACACTGCACGCGTCTCCCGTGGGTCCCCTGTGTCACTACCTTGGGTGGTTCCTTGTGGTCCAAGCACTTCTAGAGGCTCTAGGCCTAGTGTCTAGTTCAGTCGTGGTTCGCATACCACTTTATTGGTATATGGTTTGGTACGCCCTAGGGCCCAAACGTGTATTTGTGCTATTATTGTGATTTAATAACTTCTAACTTATGTACTTCGAACTCTAGCCTCATAAAGAGACTAGAGGGGTGTGTTTAGCAATAAATACATATATTTTGAATATATACCTGATGTGGTGCTCTTTCATTTGGTCACTCAAGAGATTATAGACTGGTAAAACAAGCTGCTTTACATTCCTTCAAGACTTAGCCTGAAGGCTGCTCTCCATAGCTACCACTAGGATAGCTTTCAATAAGGTTGTCTTTAACCTATCTCCAATAAGGGGTTGTTTGGACTGGTGCAAGGTGCCCACTATAATTAGTGGACAGCATATGCCAGGCCAACTTCTCACAGTCTCTTACCCACTAACGGTGGCTTCAGGATGGACCTCTGCCTATGGATTGAACAGAACTTCCAATCAATTGCAGCATCTGCTCAGCTTTCTTGTTGCGCAGATGCAAATCCATATAGTCGGGGTCCTTTTCCCTCAGCTGCAGTCGGGCACTAAGAACCGATCTCTACTATCTGGCTCACCAAAATGGTGCTTGAATATGAATTTACCTTGAAAAAATGAAAAACAAGAGGCATTTGGCAAAAAAAGAACAATTGGTTTAATTCAACGCAGCGGCTGGGAGAACAGACAACAGAGTCTGGGTCTGAAGACTGTCTCAAAGCACATTGGTTTCGGCTGTCATTTTGCACATTACATGAGGTGTCATAAAACAGTTGTACATTCCTTAGGATACAGAAATCCTGGCCTAGACATGGGGCCAATAATCTGGTCTTTTGATAAGAAGCTCATGTGGGTCTCGACCTCGTGCAGACACAATGCGGGGCCAATGGGTATGTGTCCAGATGCCCGGCATGGGGAGCGCTTAATCACTGCATATAATGTGCATACTGTGCTCTGATTGTTTGTGTGTTCCTAACTTAGGGCCTGATTATGATGCCGGTCGAACTGGTTTCTGAGGTCATGTCGTAGGTGGTCCAACTGCCGCGGTCTCGAGGGAAGGAGTCGGTCCAACTGCCTGATTAAGATGCAAGCCTCCTGTAATGCAACCAACTGTTGAAAGATCGCCAACTCCAACAGCCTTTCTCCGACTGCTGAGATGGCGGTCAGAGAAAAACAGCATCCATAGGGCGGTAGAGGGATCTCCGACCGCCGCACAGATTACGATGTGGGTTTCTGATGACCAGACCGTAGCTGTCTGACTGCCTGCCTCGAGATTCCGAAACAATGGATTTGGGGGGAATACTCACCCAAATCAGCTTCTCCCAGACAGTCTCGAGCATGGATCCCTTTCTCCAGATCCCCCCACACCATGGGAGCTGAACCTCAAAGACTATGACCCTGTGGGTGCCGGATTGCAGGTAAGTCTGTAGGTGGCATGTATCCCCCTGAGACTGCTGCAGTAGCAGCGGTTGCATCGTAATAAGGTGAGGGGAACTTTCTCATCCTTGGCGGTCGGAACAGACCGCGGTGGTCAGATGGCCAGTCCGACCGGCATCGTAATCAGACCCTTAATGTGCCATCTGACTTTATGGTGTTTTTGGGAACGCACGCCCTTCCGGCCAAATGTGTTTTATTGTGGCCAATCTCCTGAGACCATTGTGATGTTGCTGCCTATCTGTGGGATTGATCTGGGTTTTCCTGTTTGCAAATTTGTCTACGGGTTATGTGTCCCCCCAACTGTGATCTGTCAAGCAGTTGCTTCAGGCCTAGGTCGCAGGGCCTGCCTGACCTCGTAATTCTGACTCAGGGTTGAAGGGGAGGTCATATCGGGTGAATCAACAGCGGAGATGCAAGTTTGTTATTATGCTTACATATATCATGGTGTACATCAACATTGTATTTATCAATGTAAACATTTATACATAAGTCACCCCTAAGTAGGCCCTAAGTAGCCCATAGGACAGGGTGCTATATAGGTAAAAGGTAGGACATGTATTTTTGAGCTTTGCATGTCCTGATAGTGAAAAACATCTGACTTTGTTTTTCACTACTGTAAGTAATACTCCTCTTATAGGTTAACATTGGGAATTCCTTAATACAATTTTAAGCTGTAATTCCTGATTAGAAAGGAGTGGGTGTGTCTTGTTTTATATCTTTTTTTTTTTTCCGGAGTTTTATATAGCGCAAACTTGACCCAAGGTATCAGAGCGCTTTACATGGGCACCAGTTGCATTACAGACAGACATATTCATTTTTGGTTAGGCACGGGGAGATTAAGTGATTTGCCCAAAATCACAGGATGTTGAGCGTCCCTGCGGAGAGTTGAGCCCGGTTCCCCAGCGTCTAGGTGGACTGATCTAGCCATAAGGCCACATCCTCTCCTCCTCTTTGGAATGGTAATGATAAATCCTCTTTACTGGTAAATTGGATTTACCATTACTATTGTAGAAATGCCTTTCTTAGAAAGTGGACATTTCTCTGCTCTTACACCTCTGTGTACCTTCAGCCTACACATTCTGCATTCCCTTTAGACAGCCACAAACACAGGAACGTTAGGTGCATCTGAGTGCTCATCTGCATTCTGATGGCTCTTCCTAGGCAGGAAGGGAGGGAGGGGCTGTCACTTTCACCTGAATAGGCAGTGCCCTGTCCTCACACAAGGGGCTGATTTCCCCCTCCTGATAGTCTGGAGCCAGGGCTGGGAAGAAAGGGCTTCTGTGCACTTCAAATATCCTCCTTTGAAGTCACCCTCACTTCAAAGGCACAGGTGGGTATAAGTACTGGATCTATGACTTCAGATCCCACAAATCAGACACCTCTGGACCTGTAATTGAGCTCTGTCAAAATAACTGATGTGCTGCATCAAGGACTGATACTCTGCTGGACTGCTTATCTGGAAGACCTGCTTTTCTGCTGTGGTGCTCTGCTGCTCTCTGACCCTGCTGAGGGAGAGCTGGACTTTGCCTTGCAACCAAAGTGATCTCCGAGGGCTTGTTGGCTTGCCTCCTGTTGCTTGAGCCTCTGGGTTATCAAAGTCTCTACACCTGCTCCTGTGCCTGGTTCTCTGGAAGTGGACCAAAATACTTGCAATAGAGAAATCGATGCAACTCGCTGTTGCGTCCCAGGATCAAGGTACAATGTTCACTGGGTCTGCATGGCTCTTGTCCCTGGCCAGAGCTCCGTTACGGTCAGCTTGAACTGTTGACTTTGTCCTGGTCCCGCGTAACCAGATATCCCCCATTTGTGCTTGTTGCTTCTAAGTACTAGAACTCTTTTTATTCTTTAAAAATTCATATCTCAACATTTACTTATTAGATTTTTGTCATTTTGGTCTTAATTTATTCATAGAATTATTGTCACATTTTCTAATCAGTGTGGAGTCTTTTTTTTGTTACTCTGTGTTGTGTTGCACAAATACTTTACATATTACCTCTTTAGATAAGCTTGACTGCTCTGTGCCAAGTTACTAGAGGGTGAGCACAGGTTATTTTTTGTCTGTATCTGACTTACCCTGACTAGGATTGTGGTTCCTGCTTGGACAGAGTGCATACCTCTACCAACCCGAAATCTAATTTCTAACATTAGTGGCAGCCGTTGGATAGGACATGTGTTTGTGCAGTGCCATACAGTGACTTAGTGTACACTACTGCTCCATATCTAAGGTCATTATGAGTTTTAAATTCTCTTCTTTCCCTCAATTGGTAATTTTTCTGAATTTGACTCCTGCTTCACCTTCATCTACTTCGGACTCTTTTTGCTGTTGCACTTGTGATACCTTATCAAAATGTCCATGGATCTCAAGTGCCTAGCATACTGCACAGGGAGTGAGCTGAAGGAGTTCTGCAAGGAGATGGGGCTGAATGTGGGCTGGAGAGCTTCCAAAGTAGACCTACAGATATCCCTCCCAGCCCATTAATAAGTCAGGAGGGTGCAAGCAACAACAGAGGAGGAGAACCCTGAGCTGAGGAAAGGACCCCCTTGCCTCCAGAAGGGGCAAAAGATACCCAGGATAGGGCAGGGAACAGTGTATCAACCAGGGTAATGTCACATATGGAGTTGGACATCAGCGCCATTGAGAGCTACAGCATTTCTGAGCTGAGAAAGTTGTGCAGAGAGAGAGGACTGAAAATCCCTATTGGTGGTCCAAAGTTGGGGTATCAGCTAGCCCTTAAAGCCTGGGAGGAGGTCTGCAGAACGCAATCCGCACCACAGGAAGAGATTGAAGAGGACTACTTCGCTGCTCGAGAGAATGCAGAACCCTGGATATACCTGACTTCAGCATCAGGGTCCCAAGAGGGCAGTGGCCCTCAGAAGGGGGGATATGAGCAGAAAAATGACTGTACAAAGGCTTCGGAAGAGAGAGGAGATCCCACACAGAGGGATCCTATGCAGGAAGCAGTGTCTCCTCCCAAACCTTGTCTCCTGAGGAGTTAAAGGACAGACAGGCTGAGAGAGACCTGAGACTGCAGCTGGCCCAGCTGGCTGCAGAGGAGAGGGAGAGCCTTGGAAGAGAAAATATCTTGCTGACTGATGAACTGAGTCTCAAGGAGCTGGACTTGAAGGCCAAACAGCTGGGAGAATCTAGCAGAAATGGTGGCAGTAATACTACAGTGCCCAGTGGTGGAGAAAGGATCCACATATCCATGTACTCGGTGCATGGCCTCAAGAAGCGGGATGACATAGACAGGTGGTTTGAGGCATTTGAGGTTATTCTAGAAGTGAACAGGATCCCGGAGGAGGATTGGGGAGCTGGCATGTGGAGGCATATACGTGGTGATGATAGGGACGTCCTACTGCTGCCCTAGAGAAGGGGAATAGGCTGATGTATCCTACTGTAAAAGAGTCCCTTGTCAGGAAGTATGGATTCACCCTAGAAGAGTGCAATTTGAGATTCAGCAACAGTCAGAACCTGTCTTACCAGTCCTGGGAGGATTCTGTGGGTTGCTTTTGCAAGGCACTGCTTGGTTGGGTGAAGGATTGTATCGTAAACACTTTTGAGGGGCTGTACAATTTGATTGCCAGAGAGCACATGTTCAGACACTGTTTTTCAGAACTACGCCAACACCTGGTTGATTGTAGGCTTACAGACCCCAGGGAGGTTGCAAAGAAGGCAGACCTCTGGCTGAGTACCAGAGTGTCTGAGAAGGTATTTGGGAGTGATACCAAGGAGGGTGGATCAGGTTCCTCTTAGTAGAGTGAGAGAGAGGTATGCAGCGACCCAGACAGGTCCCAGTATGGTAGGGGACAAAAGGGTCCCAAGTCCCTTTTAAGAGTAGGAGGAGAGGTGGGGTACTCTGTTTCCAGCCCCAGAGCTTGAATTGTTCTCAAAGGGGGCAGAAGCAGGGTAACCTGGTCTGTACCAAGAGACCATCCACTGAGGAGAGCTCTATAATGTGAGGCAAGCTGGGGGGGGCGGCAGCCAAGGGTGCCCTACCAGTTTAGTTTTCTGGGTGTACCACTCCACAGCTGAGGGTGCAGAGCCCCAGATGGAGAGCGCAGAGGTAGAAACAGTTCAAAGTGGGAGGACCAGTGGGTCAGGGGTTGCCAGCTCTGAGCTCCGAGCACCCCAAGAATAACCCTGGGGAGGTCACTTCTGCCCTGGGGGGTCCATGCATTGTCACAGGGACAGGGGCTGGGGACCTGCCTCAGGCAGACTTTTGCACAACACATGCAGAATGTGTTTCCCTTGAGTGGGTAGTTGTACTCCCCTAGACGTCCTGACTTGCCAGGCACATGTTCAGCCTAAGGGTACAGACCCTGGTTTGAAGGACCAGTCTCAGGATATCACCCCTGAACTGGTGGAAGGTAGAGTGGAAAGAAGTTGCAAACCACATGGGGTTACTCCCCCCACTCTGGGAAACCACAGAGGACAGAGGCCCCTGGATGGCCTGGGCCCTGGCTCTTGACACTGACTGGGCCACATCACTTTGCCTGCCATTGTGATACTATATGCCTACTGGATGCATCTGTGAGCAAGTTAAGGTTAAGTGCTGCACAGATAGGGTCCACAGGTGAGGAGAGGGGTTCCTCATGGTTCAGCTCAGGTGCCCTATTCCACTGTATAACACTCCACTATCACATTGCACTCTACTTCATTCTACGACCCCATACTTTTCAACATTCTCCTCCACTCTACTTTACCACACTCCACTTAATGACATTCCAGTCAACAACAGTAAACTGCACTATTTGAATAAATTTTTATTAAAAATAAAAAACAAACATTGAAATTCAATGAAAAAAAAGCTTAAGTAAGAGTAATTTTAATAAATAAAACACGACCAAAACAACAAAAATCCAAATAGCAGAACCGGAGATATTCAATTTTAAAAATTTTAGTGACAGTAATGCCAAAATGGGTAGAAACTGTGCATATCTGGTTGAGCCGGACCAAGACAAAGTCACTAGTTCAGGCCAACCGCTTTGGTGTGTGTGCCATCTACAGGGACCCAGTTGGGCCCACTGAACAGATTACTTTAAATACTGGTATGCAGAGTACTGTGAGGATCCACATTGAAGATTGCTTTGCGCAGCCGAAGCGATGGGTAGGTTCTGAGATGTGGCGAGGATGGGGTGCAAGGTCCTGTGTCATCAAGGATCCCATCGATCAGGGCTTGCGATGAGAAGTCTGAAGTTGAGGATGCACCACACAGTCAGGCGATGCGTTGGATCTGAGAAGCTGTGATGTGGAGTCCGGCGTCGTCATCGACAGCGATGAGGGATGCAAGGGCCTGTCCCGAGGATGCGTCACGCATTGGTGGTTCCCGTGCGGCAATGGGCTGCGATGTGATGCAGGTCTTTGCGATGGTTCTGATCCACGCAGCAGAGGGGCAGATTGATCAAACTTTCATGCAGCTAGCAAGCCACCTTAGCCTGGCGCTGCATGAAAGGGAAAGGGCAGGAATGCGCTGTATTTAACATTATACAGCGCATTCCTGTCCTTTCCTTGCACTGGCGCACAATGTGCTGCCTAGCGCCCACGCAGGCATCCTTGCACCATAGTGCAAGGGGGCCTGCGTTGCAGACAGGGTTGTTTTTGTGCAGGAAGGGACACCTTCCTGCACACAAGCAATCCTCAGGCATTTTTCTTTTTCTGAAAAATGCAGCACACATAGAAAGAGGAAAAAATGAGGCTTCACCAGGGCAGGCGTAGCATTTTGACGCATTCCCAGGTCTACCAGTAATGGTAAATCTGTGAATGCACCAAAATCCTTGGGTGGATGCGTGGGAAAACCTAAGGCAGAGTAACGCAACGCAGTGGTTTGTGCTGTGTTACTCTAGATTTTTTCAAGCCTCTCAGGGCCACGCACGGTGGCCTTGCGTGGCTTGCTAAATCTAACTTAGCAGTTGCATCACCTTTGCGCCCCCTTGTGTGGCGCAACGGCCATGCAATTCATTTATAAATATGCCCCATAATGGCTAAGGCAGGAAAGTGGCAACTTTCTAATTGCAGCATTTTCAAAATTGTAATTTAGGATTTTTCATTACAGTTCCAAAGACACCAAACATGAACTGGTTACCCTCTTCCATTTGGAAATTAGAGTATATTAAATGTAATAAGGTTACTCCAAGGTTAGTCCATGGGAGAGGTAGGCCTTGCAGTAGTGAAAACCTAATTTAAGAGATTTTCACTACCAGGACAAGTAAAATTTAAAAGTACGTGTCCAACTTTTTAAAATACACTGCAGCCTGCCTTCTGGGCTGTCCACAGCCTACCCTATGGGTGACTTTCATGTATTAAAAAGGAAGGTTTGGGCCTGGCAAAAGGTTTATTCTGCAAGGTAGGTCAAAGTGGTAGTTTTAAAACCTTTACCTACAGGCTGCAATGGCAGGCCTTAGGAATGTTTAAAGGGCTACATACGTGGGTGGCACAATCAGTTCTGCAGGCCCACTAGTAGCATTTAATTTACAGCCCTTGGACACATGTAGTAACAACAAGGTGATGTATGGAATGCATAATTTAACCTCAGCCACTGGCAATCACTCAGGCCGCATCCCAATCCATCATTTTTCAGCCAGCATGCCACCTCAGATTAGACCCAGCCATAAGCAAATCAGTCTTGACCATGCTCCAATGAGGACAGTCCAGGCCAAATTGCCAAGCCAGGTCTTCCCTGAACCAGAATACAAGCAACCTAGGACTGTTTTTACCCTTATTATGGGCTCTTAAGTCAGGTATACCTTGATTCCAATAGCACTGGGAGCACAGGAACCAAGTCTGGGCATACCCATCGCACTTAGGGTGTCAACTGCAACAACAACATGGTGATGAATGGAAGGGTTGAATTAATCTCAGCCACTGGCAATTGCTTGAGGCCGCATCCCAATCCATCATTTTTTGCCCCCATGATACCTCAGTTTGGACCCAGCCATATGCAAATCAGTCTAGACCCTGCTCCAATGGGAACAGTCCAGCCCTAACTGCCAGGCCAGGTCCTCCCTGACCTGGAACACAAGCGACCTAGGACCTATTTCACCCTAGTCAGGGCTCTTCAGCCAGGTATAGCTTGGTTACAGTGGGACAGCGAGCCCAGGACCCACATCTGTAGTTGAAGAGACAGCGGTCTGGGGGAGGCCACTAAGGTCCTCGGGTAGCCAGGGCTACTATTTATTTAAGATATAGCCTTCGTCTAGGTTAGTAGTGGAAAGGGAGTCCGAGCAGGACTGGAGAAACAATGTATGAAGGGACACAAGGTAGTATGAATGACATCACATTTATTAACATCATAAACGGAGCATCATCCACTTTTTAGAGGAACTAGCCCTGGTGCTCACACAAAAAGGTGAAAGTGCGTGAAGTGATAAGTGCTGGTGACTTAAAATTTACATTGCATTGACAACACTGTACAAAACTCAGAAAATATTAAGTTATGTTAAAGGAGTTTCGGTTGTGAAAGTCGACAGGACCCACATCTGGGCATACCCGGCACATTTAGGGAGGCAAATGCAAAAAAAGCAAGGTTACGGATGGAATGCTGAATTAATCTCAGCCACTGGCAGTCATTTGGGCCGCATCCCAATCCATTGTTTTTTTTTTTTGCCCACCATGCCACCTTAGTTTGGACCCAGCCATATGCAAATCAGTTGTGACCCTGCTTCTCATGGGAACAGTCCAGCCTGATGTGTAGCAATGAAACACGCGTTGGCTGTACTACCGTTATCTGTCTGGAATGTATACTGGCTGTAAAAGTTTCCATTTGACTGATATGAGGATTTTGGATGAAACCCCTTTGGCCCGAACAAAGGAAATGGATTAAAGTGGATTGTGATCTATCAATTTTGGACTTGAGACTGATTTCTAAACTTGTTGAGTGCTCGGATCTGCCTGCTTACCTGTTTATCCTCCTTTTGGTGGATTTTATAGCGATGTATGATAACCAACCCTCTTTTCCTTGGAGCACCACCCATAGACAGTTGTGATCTATAATTCCCCATACACACCGCTGAGCGCCTCTTTGTTGCTTTTTGTCTCCTGGTTACTACTGTGTTGTTTAACAAGTGTAGTTTGGGTCCAGTGGCACAGTGAGCGGGAGACCCATGTCTGGGCATATCCGGCACAATTAGGACGGCAAATGCAAAAACACCAAGGTGATGAATGTAATGCTTGAATTAATCTCAGCCAATGGCAATCTCCCTGGGCCAGTTGCTGAGACTAATTCAAGCATTCCATCCATCTCCTTGTTATTGCAAAATATGTATTTTACCAGGTTGACATGGCAGTTTAAAACTACACACAGGTTCTCACAGGCCTGAGATGTTTGAAGGGCTATTTAAATGGGTGGCACAATCAGTGCTGCAGGGCAATAGTAGCATTTAATGTACAGGTTATGGCCACATAAAGTGTTCTTTACTAGGGCCCTATAAGTAAATTAAATATGCCAGTTGGGTATCAGCCAGTGTTACTATGTTTTAAGCAGTGAGCACATGCATTATAGCACTGGTTAGCAGTGGTAAAGTGTCCAGAGTCCAGAGTCCTACAGCCAACAAAAATGAATTCAGCAAAAAGTATGAGGAGGAGGGCAAAATGTTTGGGGATGACCCTGCAGAAAGGGCAATTTCCAACAACTATGTAGTGATAAGACACTATCTGTTTCGTCAATTAGCCTTGGTTACCATGGACGCAGAAATCCAGCAGTACATCTCCTGATTTTTATTAAATAGAGTGCAGATAGGTTTGGTGGCAATTGATCTAGTATGAACATTGATCTAATTTGTTGGAAAGTATGTGACTGGGACTGTAAAATTCGTCTCTGCTGCTAACCATTCTTATTCAGATATGCTTCAGCTCACATTATACAGCAACGCCCTCAGGGTGCCAGCTCATTCAGCTGAGCTGAGCTGATGCTGGGCGTGTCAGCATGTTATGAAGTTAATCCTCTCATGGTTGGTAATGGATCAGATCAGGCATTTAGGGTGTGTTAGTATTTCTTTATTCCATGAGTAATGCTGTGTTTCTTTATCTATGCATGCTTTCATTACTGTGCCCTGTGGGGAAAACAACTTGATATACCACAACAGGATCATTGTGTAATCAAGCACAAGGATTATACATTTGAAGATATTTAAATCTGTAAACTTAATGAAGGCGCACCACCACACAGGGCAGTGTGGCTTCTTTTTATTGATGGATACATTGTGAATCAAATAACATGTACAAAGTATGAAGTTGCTGTGGGACGGTGGGGTAGTAATAAAAACCGAACAACATTCCATTAGTGATGCGTGTGATAGCGTGCGAGAGAAGAATGGTGTTTGCACCAAGCAAACTTCGGAGCAAACTTGAATATCCGCTATGTCCACTGGGATGGACCTTTATCTCGAACTGAGGCTAATATTATAAATGTTAGCAATATATCAATGACTGTAAAGTGGGATCTGCCCCCCAAGAACAGCAGAGAAAACTACTTTGCAAACCATGAAGATTTACTAACAAATTAGTAAAGTTGCAATCTCAAATCGAATCAATTAAGCATAAATCGGTAGTCACATGAATACAGCATAATTGAATATAATCCAGGCATTTTAATTCGGCAAATGCAGGTACACATTATTAAAAGAAGCTTGTACAAATTTAGATAAAATTCCATTCCCATAAAGGGAAACTTACTAATGCCACACTAAGGTTGTGGGTAAGTCAGAAAATGTGAAGCAGCTGTTGTCAGCAAATATAGCATCAAAAGCAGAAACAAATGAAGCTTCCAATCAAGAAAAGGAGAAATAGAGAAATGTACTTGCTTTAGAAAGTAAGTCTACAACCAGAAATATAAGGCTCCTTGGGTCTCAAGAGAGCGAAAGGGAGGACGTACGCCTGCAAAGGTGGACGGGGCAAGTCTTGACTATCTAAATTCATCTTCACACAGGTAAAAGATGAGATTTTATCTAATAGATTTATTGCACAGGTTTCAACCGAGTAAGGACCAATCAAAAATCAATGTCCCCACTGTACTTAGTGTCAGCCTGCTTCTCATGGATACTACAATACCAGATACAGTGACGCTGGTGCCTGAAACAGAAAGAGAGATATATACAGCAAGCAGAATGCAATAGATTATTTTCAATATGAAGTCAAGCGCCTAATGCCTAATGTTAGAAATGGGGGTCTCTAGTTGACAATGGTATGCACCATGTCCAAGTAGGGACCCTTCCCTCTAGTCAGCGAAAGGGAGTTACACACCCTAGATAATCCCTGCCCATCTCCTTGGTAGCTTGGCACGAGCAGTCAGGCTTATCTCAGAGGCAATATGTAAAGCATTTGTACAGAACAGACACAGTAACACTGTGAAAACACTATAAATGGACACCACACCAGTTTGGAAAATAAACAGTCTTTATCTAAATCAAACAAGACCAAAATGACAACAATCCACCATACAGAACTCACAATATCATCTTTTAAAGATTTAAGCAATTCTGTCCTTAGAACTCTATGGATGCGGTGGCTTTAGCACAAAGTGCCTTTGATGCCTCGAAAATCCACAAGGAAAAAGAGCGGCAGAGTAGAGAAGCATCAGAACACACAGCGATGCTTTGGTTCGTGAGTCCCTGGGGAAGCGATGCGTCAGTTCTGCTGTACACAGGAGAAGTGTTGTGTCGGTTCCGGACTGTAAGGAGAAGTGATGAGTCAAAATCCGAAGGCAGTTCGGTTCTGTGGTTGATGTGGTGGAAAACTTTGTGCACAGGAGCAATGTGTGGAAATACGGCTTTGCAGTTCAGTCTGGACTGTTCCTATGAGGCATAGGGCCAAGACTGATTTGCATATGGCTGGGTCTAAACTGGGGTGGCATGGTGAGCAAAAGAACAGTGGATTTGACCCAGATCTATTGACTGGGGGAGAATGTTTGATTTGCTCTGCATTCCGTCCATCATCTGTATGTCTTTCACTTTCTAAAAGTTCCATTTTCAAACACACAATTTAAAAACCACCTTTACTAAAAAATGTGTTTTTAAATCCTGAGCTCGGACAGCCCAAGCTCAAAAATATCTATCTCTTCTCAATTGAAGGTTACAGTTGTAAATATTACAAGGCAGCTCCAAGGACATTCTATGGGAGAACTAGTCCTTGCAATAGTGAAAAATGAAATTGGTAGTATTTCACTATCAGGACATGTAAAACACACCAATACATGTCCTACCTTCCACATATACCGCCTCCTGCCCATTAGGGTACCTTGGGCCTACCTTAGGGGTGCTACATGTAGTAAAAGGGAAGAGTTGGGCCTGGCAAGTGATTGCCTTTTTGACATGGCAGTTTAAAACTGCGCTCACAGACACTGCAATGGCAGGTCAGGGATGAGTTTACAGGGCTAATTATGTGGGTGGCACAATTAGTGCTGCAGGCCCACTTCTAGCATTTGATTTACAGGCCTTAGTACACACAGTGCACATTACTAGGGACTTATCAGTAAATCAAATATGCCAATCATGGATAAACCAATAATTAATCACAATCTACACAGAGAGCATATGTACTTAAGCACTGATTAGCAGTGGTAAAGTGCCCTAGCGTACTAAAGTCAGCAAAAAAAGGTCAGAAAAAATAGGAGGAAGAAAGCATAACCCTGCAAAAATGGCCAGGTCCAACAACTATGGTGACCCATGTCATTTTTAGGATGCACATATTCTAACTATAGTTAACAGAAAACATATAACCCATTTGTTTAACTAAATCTAAGTGCACAGATACATGTAATAGTCATGTATGGTACAGGTTGGCATCCTAGTAAGCAAATAAAAGATGAAGAATTTATGTTGCCACATGTGCTTCAACTAACTATCAACTAACATGCAATCTGGTGCCACCCTCAATGAATGTGTGCCAACTAATATCAGGTACTATCTGCCTTGGTAGTGTACATTGGAGAATTGTCTGTTTGCACATATTGGCTGTGAGTATTTGGGGGCTTATTTACAAGCCTCTTGCGCCACTTTTGCGTCACTTTTCCCATGTTAAAAATGACGCAAAAGTGGCGCTAGGGGCTTGTAAATCTGCCCCTTGGTATTTTTCATGATCTGGGGAGTATACATCAATGGAATGGCCTCAAACATCAAACAACTGCATTTGTATTTATTTATTTAGTTAATTTTTATGGGGTTTGCATACCACTGCATGACATATCGGCCACTTCAGAGTGCTGAACAGAGGGAGGAAACAGTGCACTGGCATTCCTCACACACAGTCATTGTCAATGCCTAAATATGTGCTTCTTTGATGTACACCTCACACTTCCAACAGAGTCTGTCTCTAGAGCTTTGTTCGGCGGCCACTGCAGCTGGGCTGCCAAATAGTAGTGCTCAAAGTTAGGGGCACCCAAACGCCCTCTGTTGACCGGCAACTGAAACTTCCAAAGGGCACCTCACCATCATTCTTTATTCCAAATGAAAGTCCTCAGCATGCCATGAAAGGTGCGAAATGCGGAGCTCGGAATGTGTACTGGCAGGTTGTAGAAATAGTGCAGGAGATGTGGAAGCATCACCATCTCGGGCAGTGAAACCCGGCCCTGCACTGTAAGCGGGAGTGTGCTCCAGAATGTCAGCTGTAGCCACAAGAAGGCCATGGCTCGTGTAAGGTTACCGTCTACTAATTCTTGGATGTATGATAGATACAAATGCCAATATAAAGGAATGTGCATGGCTCCCAGCTCAAAACGTGGGGTAATACCATCAGATGATGTGGAGGGCAGTCTGGGCTCAGGGGTAACAGATAAACCTTAGTCCAGTTCACACTCAGTCCTGAAGCATCCTGAAATTCATTTTGGGCCATCTCAACAGTCCCGAGTCCTGTCTGATGTCCCGAATGTAAATGAGGATGTCGTCTGCATAGAGGGAGACAGCATGCAATTCATCTCCCAAGAGAATTCCCCACTCCTCTCTATCATATCTTAATCATTGTGCAAGTGGTTCCACCACCAGTGCGAAGAGGAGCGGTGACAATGTGCATCCTTGATGTGACGTGTGCCCCGGCTAATCACTATTGGGCCCAAGTTCAATTGGCCTATCTTAACTCAGACAGTAGGGGCTGTGTAAAAGAAGCAAATGAGGTGCAGTAAAAGCCCAGGGATGCCGAACTTCGAGAGGGCTGTAAACAAGTCCAATCCACTATATCAAACGCCCTCTCCAAGTCGAGACAAGCTGCACCCGGCCTGTGTGTCAGCGCCAGCTCCATCACTCTATGAAGCCTACAGATATTGAGGGTGGTGGAGCATTCAGGGATTAAACCATTCTGGTCTGTGTGTACGAGCTGTGTGTTTACGAGCTGGGGCATGTGCTCCTGTAGGCGGCTTGCAACGACCTTACTAAGTAGTTTGTAGTCAGTCCCTAATATGTATACTTCCAGTGGGTCTTTGTCAGGTTTCAATAATAAAACTATGAGAGATTCACATAGAATCGGAGGGAGATTTCCCTCCTCCATCACTGCTTGGCACAACTCCAGCATTTTGGGGACCAGAAGGTTTTCATAGGTCTTATGAAACTCGACCAGGAAGCCATCTAATCTGGGAGTTTTACAAATAGCTGATCCCTGAATGGCTGCTCTGATCTCCTGTTCTGTTATGGGCAACTGCAGGTCCTTGAGGACCAACAGATCAACAGTGAGCAACAGAAGGTCCTCAAAGAAGGACTGTATACTAACAGTAATATCAATGGCGGGGGGTCGTACAGTGATCTATAATAGGTGGTAAAGGCAGTATATATGTCTAGTTAACCAGTAATGGTACAAGTCGGAAATTGGCGAATCATGGTGATTGGCGCAGATGGACTCGCACTGCGGAGAAGCCAAGCCAATAGCCAGCCAGATTTGTCACCCTTGGCATGCATTTTGGCCTGATAGGCCTTAAAATCCAAACATCACAGTTGATCTACTAGCTGGGCATGGTGGTCTTTGGCTGCCACAAGTCCGTGCCAGGTTTCAGGGGTCCTGCGGGACCCTGCCTCCAGGGCACCCAGGGATATTTCAAGTGCAGTCATCTCTCTTTGGAGATCTACCCTCACCCCCACAGTAATATTAATGGAGTGCCCACGGAGCACCACTTGGAGAGCCTCCCATTCTATAGCTCTAGACGTGGCCGGGCTCCAGTTCTCTGCCATGTATCGAGACAAGACCTCCAGGGTTGTATCCTGGAACGCAATGTCCTCCAACACGGCTGGCTGAAGGCACCAGGTAGGGATAGGTGGGTGAGGGGGCTCCCCAATGGAGGTGTAGGTGTAGTGGGTTATGGTCAGAAAAAGTTTGACCAAGATATTCCCCTTGTGTGACCTGCAAATGCATAGTCGAGAGGCAGAGAACACGGTCCAGCTGGACATGGAGATCATGGGGTGGAGAGTAGTAGGAGAAGCTCCGAATGTCTGGATGCAATGTGCACCAACTGTTTAAGAGGGACCAATATGTGAGCAACTGTGCAAGGCCTGCTGCTGTTGACACAATGGGAGAATTAGGAAATGGGGGGTGAGATCAATTGAGGGCAGGGTCCAGAATGCTATTAAAGTCCCCGCCAATGATCCACAGGATTTGTTCCCACTTTGTGAGGGTAACCATAAGACGGACCAAGAATGCCTGTTGTCCTACGTTCGGTGCGTATCTGCTCCCTAACAGAAGTGGACGTCAATCCAATTGGCCCTCAACTAATACATATCATCCCTTGGGGTCTATCTCCTGAGCAAGGTTCCTAAAAGGAACTGTGGAGCGTATCCAAATTAAAGCCCCTCAGGCAAACCCAGAATAGGTGATGCTATAGCATTGACTGCACCAGCGCTTTTCCAAGAAAACATCTTCACCACCCGACACATGTGGTTCTTGAAGGAATGATATTTGCGTGTTGCATCGTCACAAGTATTGTTGGACCAGATGTCGCTTACGCGCTGTCCCAATCACAAATAATGTGATTATCTGCAGCTTAGCCATGTTTATCTAGCGATGTGGGTATATACACAACCCAGTGCCAGCATGTGGTGTATGACCTGCAAAACAGTAAAATGTAATCCCCAACTCCCCTCACAGGGTAAGCGCTAGAACAGCGATTACCCAAACAGTGAACTAATAGACCCATGGTGTGGGAACTCTAATAGCAGAGCCTTATGGAGGCCTTCAGCCAAAAAGAACTAGTCTATTGCGGGAGTGACCAGCGTTGAAAGCCAACACCTGACCACAAGGCGAGTAGTGGAAAAGGAGAGGAAACTCAGGGCAAAAATGCCTCTAGGTCTGTTCAACCCATTTCGACAACATGAAGTGAAGGATTCAAAAAGTACCAGTGTCAGTGGAAATGAAGGTGACCTGTAGGGGACAAGGGAGTAGGGAAGCATCACAAATGACCACATAGTCACATTATTACAATACTTCAGGTTTAGCCAAGTAGGTCCGCAGTCTGCGGGGTAACATCCGGTAGAGTTGTGAAGAGTCGCTACTCAGCGAGGTGGTAGACCAGTTTGAGTCATCTGTAAATTGCAATATAGGGGGAGTGATGCTCCGAGGTCAAGTGTGTCACAGCGGTCAGTGTCTGTTGCTCACGCGCTTGTGCCGGGGAGGGAGCCCTCTTCACAGCGCCATCTTTGTTCCAATGCTTTCTTCATTGTCTCCCCCTTCAGTGTCAGGTCAGCATTGTGGGGTGGACGGATTGGTGAATTCATAGCGGCGTTGCTCCACCCAGTCCTAGGCATCCGCAGGTTCCATAAAAAAATAACTGGTCTGGTTAGCTATCACCTTAAACTTTGCCGTAAACAGGACGGAGTAGGTGAGGCCAACCTGTCTCAGTTGCTTCTTGACTTCTAAGAAGGATGCCTCCAGCGTTGCATCATCAATGTAAAATCCAGAAACAGGTAGATACATGCATTATCATGTTGCAGTGGACCAGCAGCACGGACTGTTTTCAGGATCGTTTCCTTGTCTCTGAAATTTATGAGGTGGATCACCACGGGTCGGGTAGGCGACCTCACTAGTGGTATATTTGTCGGAACCCTGTGCACCCACTCCATCTTTTAATGAGCAGAAAGTGGCAACGGAGCTATCACCTGAGCAAGGCATTTTGCAAAGAAAGGCACCGGATCATGGCCCTCCATTCCTTCAGAGAATCCAACGACCCTCTAGCTCCGTGACAGTAGGCCGCAGGTCTTCAAGTGTGCGCTCCGTCTGGGTGACCATCCCCGTAAGCGTTTTGTGGCCTTCCCGGAGTAAACCTACCTCTACTGCCACTGCATCAATTCTGGTGTGTAGATCCTGCCTGGTGTGAGCAATGGCCTCCAAAATTTGTCGAACTTGTCTTTGGGGGAAGCCTCCTCCTCAATACATCCACCTACATCCGGGGATCATGGTCTCGATTGTCCCAATGAATGAGTGGGGAGCCACTACACTTCCCCATGATTCATAATAAATAACACAATTTTAATGACTGAATAACTATTTTAACATTTATTACTTAAATAACTTCCCACCATGTACCTCTACAAACCCAACAACCCGCATCGAATAAACAACTTAAAAAACATCTTAATTACTTAATTTACATTAATAATTATCAATTAAACAATTAATAATAATTAACTAATAGTACATTGACTATATTTAATTAACATCCCACCCTTTACCCCTACAAACCCAACAACCAGCACCTGATATATAACTTTAAAAATATCTTGTACAATTCACTTAATTAATTATCAATGAGATATCTATGAATAATTAACAGTAATTATCTATTATTAAAATTAATTTCTTTCCCACCCTTTACCCCTACAAAAACCACAACCTGCCCAAAAAATATAAATTAAAAATTAAAGTAATTACACAGTTTACATAATTCATTATCAATTAAATAACTAATAATAATTAAAAATTAATTATTAATTAATTATAATTAAATTACTTCTTATCCTATAACCCTACAAACCACGCCTAAAACGTAACTTAAAAAATGTATTTAAACAATTTGCATAATTAATTATCAATTAAAAAATTAATATAAAGTAAAAATTATTTATTTATTAATTATAATTAATTTACTTCCCACCCTGTACCTCTATAAACCCACAACCCGCTAGGGCATTAAACTGACAATAAACTATTAAATTAAATTTAATAACAACTAGAAATTTGCAAACTATATTAAAAAAATTAGCAATAATTATACAAACATTTTATAACATACAATTTAAATATATACTAAAATACACAAAGATAATTAAAAAATGACAGTATTAACAGCTATATTTTTCTAAACAATATGAATAACATAGATATTTTTAACAGTGATATTAACAACGTGGATAATTTTTTTAACCCCTTCGCTGCTAGGCCTTTTCCCCTCCTGTGCTAAGCCTTTTTTTGGCTATTTGGGGTAGTGCGCGCTTAGGCCCCTGTAACTTTTTGACCACATAAGGTATCCATGCCAAATTTGCGTCCTTTTTTCTAACATCATGGGGATTGTAAAGGTACCCAGGGTTTGTGGATTCCTCTGGAGGGGACCCAGAAATTAGTCAAAATACAGCTACATTTTTTTTTGGGGGAAAAATGCGAAAAAAGGGCTACAGATGAAAGCGTCTTGATTTTTCCCTGCAAATGGCATCAAAAAGGGGTTGTAGTGCTGAAATCACCATCTTCCCAGCTTTCAGGGACAAGCAGACTTTTGTCAGAAAACCAACTTTTTTACACAGTTTTGGCATTTTTCTGGGACATAGCCTATTTTTGCTATTTTTTGTGCTTTCAACCTCCTTCCAGTTAATGGTAGAAATGGGTATGAAACCAATAATGGATCCTGGAAAGCCATACATTTCTGAAAAGTAGACAAAATTCTGAATTCAGCAAGGGGTCATTTGTGTAGATCCTTAAAGTTTTCCTTATAGAAATTAACAGTTAAATAAAGGAAAAATTGAAAATTAGTTGAAAAAACAGCCATTTGTGTCAACGTTTTCACCTGTAACTTCTTCTAATTATGACAGCTATTTGAAGGCAATATACCGTTATATCCGCTGGACCTTTCTGGTTGTGGGGATATATAGGACTTGTAGGTTCACCAAGAACCCGACGAACCCAGAGCCAATAATTGAGCAGCATCTTGCAATGGTTTTTTATTATGTACCGGGTATATAGCAATTATTTTGGGAAAATGTATACATGGAAAAATTGTTATGAAAGACACCTATGTATTTCTGAAATGGGAACAAAATGTAGATTTTAGAAACAGTAGATATTTGCACATTTCCGAAATTGGGAGTACCCATACTAGCATGAGAATTATAGGTCATTTTTCAAAATGACTTATTTTTTACACATTGTCTTTCATTTGGAAGGCAGAAATGCATCGAAAGTCAATAGGTAATAACAGTTGCTCTACAATTCTGTGTTACCCTAAGTCTCCCGATAAAAATGGTACCTCACTTGTGTGGGTAGCCCTTGTGCCCACAACAGGAAATGGCTCAAAATGCAACGTGGACGTACCACATTTTCACAATGAAAAATTACCCTTTTTTGCAAAGTGCCTAGGTGTAGTTTTTGAACCCTAGCTCTGCCGGCACCTAGGGAAACCTAGCAAACCTATACATTTTTGAAAACTAGACACCCAGGGGAATCCAGGATGGGGTGACTTGACTGCCTCCCACCAGGTTCTGTTACCCAGAATCCCTTGCAAACATAAAAATTTTCAAAAAAACACATTTTCCCCACATTTCTGTGGTGGAAAGTTCTGGAATCTGCGTGGATCCACAAATTTCCACCCACCCCGCGTTCCCAAAAGTCTTACGAGAAAAATGGTACCTCACTTGTGTGGGTCGGCCTAGTGCCTGCGACAGGAAACGGCGCAAAACGCAACGTGGTCACACCTCAATTTCGCAGGGAAAATGACCCTTTTTGGCAAAGTGCCTAGCTGTAGTTTTTGAACCCTAGCTCTGCCGGCACCTAGGGAAACCTAGCAAACCTATACATTTTTGAAAACTAGACACCCAGGGGAATCCAGGATGGGGTGACTTGACTGCCTCCCACCAGGTTCTGTTACCCAGAATCCCTTGCAAACATAAAAAATTGTCAAAAAACCACATTTTCCCCACATTTCTGTGGTGGAAAGTTCTGGAATCTGCGTGGATCCACAAATTTCCACCCACCCCGCGTTTCCCAAAGTCTTACGAGAAAAATGGTACCTCACTTGTGTGGGTCGGCCTAGTGCCTGCGACAGGAAACTGCGCAAAACACAACGTGGTCACACCTCAATTTCGCAGTGAAAATGACCCTTTTTTGGCAAAGTGCCTAGCTGTAGTTTTTGAACCCTACCTCTGCCGGCACCTAGGGAAACCTAGCAAACCTATACATTTTTGAAAACTAGACAACCAGGGGAATCCAGGATGGGGTGACTTGACTGCCTCCCACCAGGTTCTGTTACCCAGAATCCCTTGCAAACATAAAAAATTGTCCAAAAAACACATTTTCCACACATTTCTGTGGTGGAAAGTTCTGGAATCTGCGTGGATCCACAAATTTCCACCCACCCCGCGTTCCCCAAAGTCTTACGAGAAAAATGGTACCTCACTTGTGTGGGTCGGCCTAGTGCCTGCGACAGGAAACGGCGCAAAACGCAACGTGGTCACACCTCAATTTCGCAGTGAAAAATGACCCTATTTTGGCAAAGTGCCTAGCTGTAGTTTTTGAACCCTAGCTCTGCCGGCACCTAGGCAAACCTAGAAAACCTATACATTTTTGAAAAATAGACACCCAGGGGAATCCAGGATGGGGTGACTGGACTGCCTCCCACCAGGTTCTGTTACCCAGAATCCCTTGCAAACCTAAAACATTATAAAAAAAAACACATTTTCCCCACATTTCTGTGGTGGAAAGTTCTGGAATCTGCGTGGATCCACAAATTTCCACCGACCCCGCGTTCCCCAAAGTCTTCTGAGAAAAATGGTACCTCACTTGTGTGGGTCAGCCTAGTGCCCGCGACAGGAAACGGCGCAAAACGCAACGTGGTCACACCTCAATTTCGCAGTGAAAAATGACCCTTTTTTTCAAAGTGCCTAGCTGTAGTTTTTGAACCCTACCTCTGCCGGCACCTAGGGAAACCTAGCAAACCTATACATTTTTGAAAACTAGACAACCAGGGGAATCCAGGATGGGGTGACTTGACTGCCTCCCACCAGGTTCTGTTACCCAGAATCCCTTGCAAACATAAAAAATTGTCCAAAAAAACACATTTTCCCCACATTTCTGTGGTGGAAAGTTCTGGAATCTGCGTGGATCCACAAATTTCCACCCACCCCGCGTTCCCCAAAGTCTTACGAGAAAAATGGTACCTCACTTGTGTGGGTCGGCCTAGTGCCTGCGACAGGAAACGGCGCAAAACGCAACGTGGTCACACCTCAATTTCGCAGTGAAAAATGACCCTTTTTGGCAAAGTGCCTAGCTGTAGTTTTTGAACCCTAGCTCTGCCGGCACCTAGGCAAACCTAGAAAACCTATACATTTTTGAAAACTAGACACCCAGGGGAATCCATGATGGGGTGACTGGACTGCCTCCCACCAGGTTCTGTTACCCAGAATCCCTTGCAAACCTAAAAATTATCAAAAAAAAACATTTTCCCCACATTTCTGTGGTGGAAAGTTCTGGAATCTGCGTGGATCCACAAATTTCCACCCACCCCGCGTTCCCCAAAGTCTTCTGAGAAAAATGGTACCTCACTTGTGTGGGTCAGCCTAGTGCCCGCGACAGGAAACGGCGCAAAACGCAACGTGGTCACACCTCAATTTCGCAGTGAAAAATGACCCTTTTTTTGCAAAGTGCCTAGCTGTAGTTTTTTAACCCTACCTCTGCCGGCACCTAGGGAAACCTAGCAAACCTATACATTTTTGAAAACTAGACAACCAGGGGAATACCGGATGGGGAGACTTGACTGCCTCCCACCAGGTTCTGTTACCCAGAATCCCTTGCAAACAAAAAAAATTGTCAAAAAACACATTTTCCCCCATTTCTGTGGTGGAAAGTTCTGGAATCTGCGTGGATCCACAAATTTCCACCCACCCCGCGTTCCCCAAAGTCTTACGAGAAAAATGGTACTTCACTTGTGTGGGTCGGCCTAGTGCCTGCGACAGGAAACGGCGCAAAACGCAATGTGGTCACACCTCAATTTCGCAGTGAAAATGACCCTTTTTTGCAAAGTGCCTAGGTGTAGTTTTTTAACCCTAGCTCTGCCGGCACCTAGGGAAACCTAGCAAACCTATACATTTTTGAAAACTAGACACCCAGGGGAATCCAGGATGGGGTGACTTGACTGCCTCCCACCAGGTTCTGTTACCCAGAATCCCTTGCAAACATAAAAAATTGTCAAAAACCACATTTTCCCCACATTTCTGTGGTGGAAAGTTCTGGAATCTGCGTGGATCCACAAATTTCCACCCACCCCGCGTTCCCCAAAGTCTTACGAGAAAAATGGTACCTCACTTGTGTGGGTCGGCCTAGTGCCTGCGACAGGAAACGGCGCAAAACGCAACGTGGTCACACCTCAATTTCGCAGTGAAAAATGACCCTTTTTGGCAAAGTGCCTAGCTGTAGTTTTTGAACCCTAGCTCTGCCGGCACCTAGGGAAACCTAGCAAACCTATACATTTTTGAAAACTAGACACCCAGGGAAATCCAGGATGGGGTGACTTGACTGCCTCCCACCAGGTTCTGTTACCCAGAATCCCTTGCAAACATAAAAAAATGTCAAAAAACACATTTTCCCCACATTTCTGTGGTGGAAAGTTCTGGAATCTGCGTGGATCCACAAATTTCCACCCACCCCGCGTTCCCCAAAGTCTTACGAGAAAAATGGTACCTCACTTGTGTGGGTCGGCCTAGTGCCTGCGACAGGAAACTGCGCAAAACGCAACGTGGTCACACCTCAATTTCGCAGTGAAAAATGACCCTTTTTGGCAAAGTGCCTAGCTGTAGTTTTTGAACCCTACCTCTGCCGGCACCTAGGGAAACCTAGCAAACCTATACATTTTTGAAAACTAGACAACCAGGGGAATCCAGGATGGGGTGACTTGACTGCCTCCCACCAGGTTCTGTTACCCAGAATCCCTTGCAAACATAAAAAATTGTCCAAAAAACACATTTTCCCCACATTTCTGTGGTGGAAAGTTCTGGAATCTGCGTGGATCCACAAATTTCCACCCACCCCGCGTTCCCCAAAGTCTTACGAGAAAAATGGTACCTCACTTGTGTGGGTCGGCCTAGTGCCTGCGACAGGAAACGGCGCAAAACGCAACGTGGTCACACCTCAATTTCGCAGTGAAAAATGACCCTTTTTTGGCAAAGTGCCTAGCTGTAGTTTTTGAACCCTAGCTCTGCCGGCACCTAGGCAAACCTAGAAAACCTATACATTTTTGAAAACTAGACACCCAGGGGAATCCATGATGGGGTGACTGGACTGCCTCCCACCAGGTTCTGTTACCCAGAATCCCTTGCAAACCTAAAAATTATCCAAAAAAACATTTTCCCCACATTTCTGTGGTGGAAAGTTCTGGAATCTGCGTGGATCCACAAATTTCCACCCACCCCGCGTTCCCCAAAGTCTTCCGAGAAAAATGGTACCTCACTTGTGTGGGTCAGCCTAGTGCCCGCGACAGGAAACGGCGCAAAACGCAACGTGGTCACACCTCAATTTCGCAGTGAAAAATGACCCTTTTTTTGCAAAGTGCCTAGCTGTAGTTTTTGAACCCTACCTCTGCCGGCACCTAGGGAAACCTAGCAAACCTATACATTTTTGAAAACTAGACAACCAGGGGAATACCGGTTGGGGAGACTTGACTGCCTCCCACCAGGTTCTGTTACCCAGAATCCCTTGCAAACATAAAAAATTGTCAAAAAAAACACATTTTCCCCCATTTCTGTGGTGGAAAGTTCTGGAATCTGCGTGGATCCACAAATTTCCACCCACCCCGCGTTCCCCAAAGTCTTACGAGAAAAATGGTACTTCACTTGTGTGGGTCGGCCTAGTGCCTGCGACAGGAAACGGCGCAAAACGCAATGTGGTCACACCTCAATTTCGCAGTGAAAAATGACCCTTTTTTGCAAAGTGCCTAGGTGTAGTTTTTAACCCTAGCTCTGCCGGCACCTAGGGAAACCTAGCAAACCTATACATTTTTGAAAACTAGACACCCAGGGGAATCCAGGATGGGGTGACTTGACTGCCTCCCACCAGGTTCTGTTACCCAGAATCCCTTGCAAACATAAAAAATTGTCAAAAAACACATTTTCCCCACATTTCTGTGGTGGAAAGTTCTGGAATCTGCGTGGATCCACAAATTTCCACCCACCCCGCATTCCCCAAAGTCTTACGAGAAAAATGGTACCTCACTTGTGTGGGTCGGCCTAGTGCCTGCGACAGGAAACGGCACAAAACGCAACGTGGTCACACCTCAATTTCGCAGTGAAAAATGACCCTTTTTTGGCAAAGTGCCTAGCTGTAGTTTTTGAACCCTAGCTCTGCCGGCACCTAGGGAAACCTAGCAAACCTATACATTTTTGAAAACTAGACACCCAGGGGAATCCAGGATGGGGTGACTTGACTGCCTCCCACCAGGTTCTGTTACCCAGAATCCCTTGCAAACATAAAAAATTGTCAAAAAAACCACATTTTCCCCACATTTCTGTGGTGGAAAGTTCTGGAATCTGCGTGGATCCACAAATTTCCACCCACCCCGCGTTCCCCAAAGTCTTACGAGAAAAATGGTACCTCACTTGTGTGGGTCGGCCTAGTGCCTGCGACAGGAAACGGCGCAAAACGCAACGTGGTCACACCTCAATTTCGCAGTGAAAAATGACCCTTTTTGGCAAAGTGCCTAGCTGTAGTTTTTGAACCCTAGCTCTGCCGGCACCTAGGGAAACCTAGCAAACCTATACATTTTTGAAAACTAGACACCCAGGGAAATCCAGGATGGGGTGACTTGACTGCCTCCCACCAGGTTCTGTTACCCAGAATCCCTTGCAAACATAAAAAAATGTCAAAAAAAACACATTTTCCCCACATTTCTGTGGTGGAAAGTTCTGGAATCTGCGTGGATCCACAAATTTCCACCCACCCCGCGTTCCCCAAAGTCTTACGAGAAAAATGGTACCTCACTTGTGTGGGTCGGCCTAGTGCCTGCGACAGGAAACTGCGCAAAACGCAACGTGGTCACACCTCAATTTCGCAGTGAAAAATGACCCTTTTTGGCAAAGTGCCTAGCTGTAGTTTTTGAACCCTACCTCTGCCGGCACCTAGGGAAACCTAGCAAACCTATACATTTTTGAAAACTAGACAACCAGGGGAATCCAGGATGGGGTGACTTGACTGCCTCCCACCAGGTTCTGTTACCCAGAATCCCTTGCAAACATAAAAAATTGTCCAAAAAACACATTTTCCCCACATTTCTGTGGTGGAAAGTTCTGGAATCTGCGTGGATCCACAAATTTCCACCCACCCCGCGTTCCCCAAAGTCTTACGAGAAAAATGGTACCTCACTTGTGTGGGTCGGCCTAGTGCCTGCGACAGGAAACGGCGCAAAACGCAACGTGGTCACACCTCAATTTCGCAGTGAAAAATGACCCTATTTTGGCAAAGTGCCTAGCTGTAGTTTTTGAACCCTAGCTCTGCCGGCACCTAGGCAAACCTAGAAAACCTATACATTTTTGAAAAATAGACACCCAGGGGAATCCAGGATGGGGTGACTGGACTGCCTCCCACCAGGTTCTGTTACCCAGAATCCCTTGCAAACCTAAAACATTATAAAAAAAACACATTTTCCCCACATTTCTGTGGTGGAAAGTTCTGGAATCTGCGTGGATCCACAAATTTCCACCGACCCCGCGTTCCCCAAAGTCTTCTGAGAAAAATGGTACCTCACTTGTGTGGGTCAGCCTAGTGCCCGCGACAGGAAACGGCGCAAAACGCAACGTGGTCACACCTCAATTTCGCAGTGAAAAATGACCCTTTTTTGCAAAGTGCCTAGCTGTAGTTTTTGAATTCTACCTCTGCCGGCACCTAGGGAAACCTAGCAAACCTATACATTTTTGAAAACTAGACAACCAGGGGAATCCAGGATGGGGTGACTTGACTGCCTCCCACCAGGTTCTGTTACCCAGAATCCCTTGCAAACATAAAAAATTGTCCAAAAACACATTTTCCCCACATTTCTGTGGTGGAAAGTTCTGGAATCTGCGTGGATCCACAAATTTCCACCCACCCCGCGTTCCCCAAAGTCTTACGAGAAAAATGGTACCTCACTTGTGTGGGTCGGCCTAGTGCCTGCGACAGGAAACGGCGCAAAACGCAACGTGGTCACACCTCAATTTCGCAGTGAAAATGACCCTTTTTTGGCAAAGTGCCTAGCTGTAGTTTTTGAACCCTAGCTCTGCCGGCACCTAGGCAAACCTAGAAAACCTATACATTTTTGAAAACTAGACACCCAGGGGAATCCATGATGGGGTGACTGGACTGCCTCCCACCAGGTTCTGTTACCCAGAATCCCTTGCAAACCTAAAAAATTATCCAAAAAAAAACATTTTCCCCACATTTCTGTGGTGGAAAGTTCTGGAATCTGCGTGGATCCACAAATTTCCACCCACCCCGCGTTCCCCAAAGTCTTCTGAGAAAAATGGTACCTCACTTGTGTGGGTCAGCCTAGTGCCCGCGACAGGAAACGGCGCAAAACGCAACGTGGTCACACCTCAATTTCGCAGTGAAAAATGACCCTTTTTTGCAAAGTGCCTAGCTGTAGTTTTTGAACCCTACCTCTGCCGGCACCTAGGGAAACCTAGCAAACCTATACATTTTTGAAAACTAGACAACCAGGGGAATACCGGATGGGGAGACTTGACTGCCTCCCACCAGGTTCTGTTACCCAGAATCCCTTGCAAACATAAAAAATTGTCAAAAAAAACACATTTTCCCCCATTTCTGTGGTGGAAAGTTCTGGAATCTGCGTGGATCCACAAATTTCCACCCACCCCGCGTTCCCCAAAGTCTTACGAGAAAAATGGTACTTCACTTGTGTGGGTCGGCCTAGTGCCTGCGACAGGAAACGGCGCAAAACGCAATGTGGTCACACCTCAATTTCGCAGTGAAAAATGACCCTTTTTTTGCAAAGTGCCTAGGTGTAGTTTTTTAACCCTAGCTCTGCCGGCACCTAGGGAAACCTAGCAAACCTATACATTTTTGAAAACTAGACACCCAGGGGAATCCAGGATGGGGTGACTTGACTGCCTCCCACCAGGTTCTGTTACCCAGAATCCCTTGCAAACATAAAAAATTGTCAAAAAAACACATTTTCCCCACATTTCTGTGGTGGAAAGTTCTGGAATCTGCGTGGATCCACAAATTTCCACCCACCCCGCATTCCCCAAAGTCTTACGAGAAAAATGGTACCTCACTTGTGTGGGTCGGCCTAGTGCCTGCGACAGGAAACGGCACAAAACGCAACGTGGTCACACCTCAATTTCGCAGTGAAAAATGACCCTTTTTTGGCAAAGTGCCTAGCTGTAGTTTTTGAACCCTAGCTCTGCCGGCACCTAGGGAAACCTAGCAAACCTATACATTTTTGAAAACTAGACACCCAGGGGAATCCAGGATGGGGTGACTTGACTGCCTCCCACCAGGTTCTGTTACCCAGAATCCCTTGCAAACATAAAAAATTGTCAAAAAACCACATTTTCCCCACATTTCTGTGGTGGAAAGTTCTGGAATCTGCGTGGATCCACAAATTTCCACCCACCCCGCGTTCCCCAAAGTCTTACGAGAAAAATGGTACCTCACTTGTGTGGGTCGGCCTAGTGCCTGCGATAGGAAACGGCGCAAAACGCAACGTGGTCACACCTCAATTTCGCAGTGAAAAATGACCCTTTTTGGCAAAGTGCCTAGCTGTAGTTTTTGAACCCTAGCTCTGCCGGCACCTAGGGAAACCTAGCAAACCTATACATTTTTGAAAACTAGACACTCAGGGAAATCCAGGATGGGGTGACTTGACTGCCTCCCACCAGGTTCTGTTACCCAGAATCCCTTGCAAACATAAAAAAATGTCAAAAAAAACACATTTTCCCCACATTTCTGTGGTGGAAAGTTCTGGAATCTGCGTGGATCCACAAATTTCCACCCACCCCGCGTTCCCCAAAGTCTTACGAGAAAAATGGTACCTCACTTGTGTGGGTCGGCCTAGTGCCTGCGACAGAAAACTGCGCAAAACGCAACGTGGTCACACCTCAATTTCGCAGTGAAAAATGACCCTTTTTTGGCAAAGTGCCTAGCTGTAGTTTTTGAACCCTACCTCTGCCGGCACCTAGGGAAACCTAGCAAACCTATACATTTTTGAAAACTAGACAACCAGGGGAATCCAGGATGGGGTGACTTGACTGCTCTCCCACCAGGTTCTGTTACCCAGAATCCCTTGCAAACATAAAACATTGTCCAAAAAAACACATTTTCCCCACATTTCTGTGGTGGAAAGTTCTGGAATCTGCGTGGATCCACAAATTTCCACCCACCCCGCGTTCCCCAAAGTCTTACGAGAAAAATGGTACCTCACTTGTGTGGGTCGGCCTAGTGCCTGCGACAGGAAACGGCGCAAAACGCAACGTGGTCACACCTCAATTTCGCAGTGAAAAATTACCCTTTTTGGCAAAGTGCCTAGCTGTACTTTTTGAACCCTAGCTCTGCCGGCACCTAGGGAAACCTAGCAAACCTATACATTTTTGAAAACTAGACACCCAGGGGAATCCAGGATGGGGTGACTTGACTGCCTCCCACCAGGTTCTGTTACCCAGAATCCCTTGCAAACATAAAAAATTGTCAAAAACCACATTTTCCCCACATTTCTGTGGTGGAAAGTTCTGGAATCTGCGTGGATCCACAAATTTCCACCCACCCCGCGTTCCCTAAAGTCTTTCGAGAAAAATGGTACCTCACTTGTGTGGGTCGGCCTAGTGCCTGCGACAGGAAACTGCGCAAAACGCAACGTGGTCACACCTCAATTTCGCAGTGAAAAATGACCCTTTTTGGCAAAGTGCCTAGCTGTAGTTTTTGAACCCCTAGCTCTGCCGGCACCTAGGGAAACCTAGCAAACCTATACATTTTTGAAAACTAGACACGCAGGGGAATCCAGGATGGGGTGACTGGACTGCCTCCCACCAGGTTCTGTTACCCAGAATCCCTTGCAAACCTAACAAATTATCAAAAACCACATTTTCCCCACATTTCTGTGGTGGAAAGTTCTGGAATCTGCGTGGATCCACAAATTTCCACCCACCCCGCGTTCCCAAAGTCTTCTGAGAAAAATGGTACCTCACTTGTGTGGGTCGGCCTAGTGCCCGCGACAGGAAACGGCGCAAAACGCAACGTGGTCACACCTCAATTTCGCAGTGAAAATGACCCTTTTTTGCAAAGTGCCTAGCTGTAGTTTTTGAACCCTACCTCTGCCGGCACCAAGGGAAACCTAGCAAACCTATACATTTTTGAAAACTAGATAACTAGGGGAATCCAGGATGGGGTGACTTGACTGCCTCCCACCAGGTTCTGTTACCCAGAATCCCTTGCAAACATAAAAATTGTCCAAAAACACATTTTCCCCACATTTTTGTGGTGGAAAGTTCTGGAATCTGCGTGGATCCACAAATTTCCACCCACCCCGCGTTCCCCAAAGTCTTACGAGAAAAATGGTACCTCACTTGTGTGGGTCGGCCTAGTGCCTGCGACAGGAAACGGCGCAAAACGCAACGTGGTCACACCTCAATTTCGCAGTGAAAAATGACCCTTTTTTGGCAAAGTGCCTAGCTGTAGTTTTTTAACCCTAGCTCTGCCGGCACCTAGGGAAACCTAGCAAACCTATACATTTTTGAAAACTAGACACCCAGGGGAATCCAGGATGGGGTGACTTGACTGCCTCCCACCAGGATCTGTTACCCAGAATCCCTTGCAAACATAAAAAATTGTCAAAAAAACCACATTTTCCAAACATTTCTGTGGTGGAAAGTTCTGGAATCTGCGTGGATCCACAAATTTCCATGCACCCCGCGTTCCCCAAAGTCTTACGAGAAAAATGGTACCTCACTTGTGTGGGTCGGCCTAGTGCCTGCGACAGGAAACTGCGCAAAACGCAACGTGGTCACACCTCAATTTCGCAGTGAAAAATGACCCTTTTTTGGCAAAGTGCCTAGCTGTAGTTTTTGAACCCTAGCTCTGCCGGCACCTAGGGAAACCTAGCAAACCTATACATTTTTGAAAACTAGACACCCAGGGGAATCCAGGATGGGGTGACTGGACTGCCTCCCACCAGGTTCTGTTACCCAGAATCCCTTGCAAACCTAAAAATTATCAAAAAACCACATTTTCCCCACATTTCTGTGGTGGAAAGTTCTGGAATCTGCGTGGATCCACAAATTTCCACCCACCCCGCGTTCCCCAAAGTCTTCTGAGAAAAATGGTACCTCACTTGTGTGGGTCGGCCTAGTGCCCGTGACAGGAAACGGCGCAAAACGCAACGTGGTCACACCTCAATTTCGCAGTGAAAAATGACCCTTTTTTGCAAAGTGCCTAGCTGTAGTTTTTGAACCCTACCTCTGCCGGCACCTAGGGAAACCTAGCAAACCTATACATTTTTGAAAACTAGACAACCAGGGGAATCCAGGATGGGGTGACTTGACTGCCTCCCACCAGGTTCTGTTACCCAGAATCCCTTGCAAACATAAAAAATTGTCCAAAAAAACACATTTTCCCCACATTTCTGTGGTGGAAAGTTCTGGAATCTGCGTGGATCCACAAATTTCCACCCACCCCGCGTTCCCCAAAGTCTTCTGAGAAAAATGGTACCTCACTTGTGTGGGTCGGCCTAGTGCCAGCGACAGGAAACGGCGCAAAACGCAACGTGGTCACACCTCAATTTCGCAGTGAAAAATGACCCTTTTTGGCAAAGTGCCTAGCTGTAGTTTTTGAACCCTACCTCTGCCGGCACCTAGGGAAACCTAGCAAACCTATACATTTTTGAAAACTAGACACCCAGGGGAATCCAGGATGGGGTGACTTGACTGCCTCCCACCAGGATCTGTTACCCAGAATCCCTTGCAAACATAAAAAATTGTCAAAAAACACATTTTCCAAACATTTCTGTGGTGGAAAGTTCTGGAATCTGCGTGGATCCACAAATTTCCATGCACCCCGCGTTCCCCAAAGTCTTACGAGAAAAATGGTACCTCACTTGTGTGGGTCGGCCTAGTGCCTGCGACAGGAAACTGCGCAAAACGCAACGTGGTCACACCTCAATTTCGCAGTGAAAAATGACCCTTTTTGGCAAAGTGCCTAGCTGTAGTTTTTGAACCCTAGCTCTGCCGGCACCTAGGGAAACCTAGCAAACCTATACATTTTTGAAAACTAGACACCCAGGGGAATCCAGGATGGGGTGACTGGACTGCCTCCCACCAGGTTCTGTTACCCAGAATCCCTTGCAAACCTAAAAAATTATCAAAAAACCACATTTTCCCCACATTTCTGTGGTGGAAAGTTCTGGAATCTGCGTGAATCCACAAATTTCCACCCACCCCGCGTTCCCCAAAGTCTTCTGAGAAAAATGGTACCTCACTTGTGTGGGTCGGCCTAGTGCCCGTGACAGGAAACGGCGCAAAACGCAACGTGGTCACACCTCAATTTCGCAGTGAAAAATGACCCTTTTTTGCAAAGTGCCTAGCTGTAGTTTTTGAACCCTACCTCTGCCGGCACCTAGGGAAACCTAGCAAACCTATACATTTTTGAAAACTAGACAACCAGGGGAATCCAGGATGGGGTGACTTGACTGCCTCCCACCAGGTTCTGTTACCCAGAATCCCTTGCAAACATAAAAAATTGTCCAAAAAACACATTTTCCCCACATTTCTGTGGTGGAAAGTTCTGGAATCTGCGTGGATCCACAAATTTCCACCCACCCCGCGTTCCCCAAAGTCTTCTGAGAAAAATGGTACCTCACTTGTGTGGGTCGGCCTAGTGCCAGCGACAGGAAACGGCGCAAAACGCAACGTGGTCACACCTCAATTTCGCAGTGAAAAATGACCCTTTTTTGGCAAAGTGCCTAGCTGTAGTTTTTGAACCCTACCTCTGCCGGCACCTAGGGAAACCTAGCAAACCTATACATTTTTGAAAACTAGACAACCAGGGGAATCTAGGATGGGGTGACTTGACTGCCTCCCACCAGATTCTGTTACCCAGAATCCCTTGCAAACATAAAAAATTGTCCAAAAAACACATTTCCCCACATTTCTGTGGTGGAAAGTTCTGGAATCTGCGTGGATCCACAAATTTCCACCCACCCCGCGTTCCCCAAAGTCGTACGAGAAAAATGGTACCTCACTTGTGTGGGTCGGCCTAGTGCCTGCGACAGGAAACGGCGCAAAACGCAACGTGGTCACACCTCAATTTTGCAGTGAAAAATGACCCTTTTTGGCAAAGTGCCTAGCTGTAGTTTTTGAACCCTACCTCTGCCGGCACCTAGGGAAACCTAGCAAACCTATACATTTTTGAAAACTAGACAACCAGGGGAATCCAGGATGGGGTGACTTGACTGCCTCCCACCAGGTTCTGTTACCCAGAATCACTTGCAAACATAAAAAATTGTCCAAAAAAACACATTTTCCCCACATTTCTGTGGTGGAAAGTTCTGGAATCTGCGTGGATCCACAAATTTCCACCCACCCCGCGTTCCCCAAAGTCTTACGAGAAAAATGGTACCTCACTTGTGTGGGTCGGCCTAGTGCCTGCGACAGGAAACGGCGCAAAACGCAACGTGGTCACACCTCAATTTCGCAGTGAAAAATGACCCTTTTTTGGCAAAGTGCCTAGCTGTAGTTTTTTAACCCTACCTCTGCCGGCACCTAGGGAAACCTAGCAAACCTATACATTTTTAAAACTAGACACCCAGGGGAATCCAGGATGGGGTGACTTGACTGCCTCCCACCAGGTTCTGTTACCCAGAATCCCTTGCAAACATAAAAAATTGTAAAAAAACACATTTTCCCCACATTTCTGTGGTGGAAAGTTCTGGAATCTGCGTGGATCCACAAATTTCCACTCACCCCGTGTTCCCCAAAGTCTTACGAGAAAAATGGTACCTCACTTGTGTGGGTCGGCCTAGTGCCTGCGACAGGAAACGGTGCAAAACGCAACGTGGTCACACCTCAATTTCGCAGTGAAAAATGACCCTTTTTGGCAAAGTGCCTAGCTGTAGTTTTTTAACCCTACCTCTGCCGGCACCTAGGAAAACCTAGCAAACCTATACATTTTTGAAAACTAGACTCCCAGGGGAATCCAGGATGGGGTGACTTGACTGCCTCCCTCCAGGTTCTGTTACCCAGAATCCCTTGCAAACATAAAAAATTGTCAAAAAACCGCATTTTCCCCACATTTCTGTGGTGGAAAGTTCTGGAATCTGCGTGGATCCACAAATTTCCACCCACCCCGCGTTCCCCAAAGTATTACGAGAAAAATGGTACCTCACTTGTGTGGGTCGGCCTAGTGCCTGCGACAGGAAACGGCGCAAAACGCAACGTGGTCACACCTCAATTTCGCAGTGAAAAATGACCCTTTTTTGGCAAAGTGCCTAGCTGTAGTTTTTGAACCCTAGCTCTGACGGCACCTAGGGAAACCTAGCAAACCTATACATTTTTGAAAACTAGACACCCAGGGGAATCTAGGATGGGGTGACTTGACTGCCTCCCACCAGATTCTGTTACCCAGAATCCCTTGCAAACATAAAAAATTGTCCAAAAAAACACATTTTCCCCACATTTCTGTGGTGGAAAGTTCTGGAATCTGCGTGGATCCACAAATTTCCACCCACCCCGCGTTCCCCAAAGTCGTACGAGAAAAATGGTACCTCACTTGTGTGGGTCGGCCTAGTGCCTGCGACAGGAAACGGCGCAAAACGCAACGTGGTCACACCTCAATTTTGCAGTGAAAAATGACCCTTTTTTGGCAAAGTGCCTAGCTGTAGTTTTTGAACCCTACGTCTGCCGGCACCTAGGGAAACCTAGCAAACCTATACATTTTTGAAAACTAGACAACCAGGGGAATCCAGGATGGGGTGACTTGACTGCCTCCCACCAGGTTCTGTTACCCAGAATCACTTGCAAACATAAAAAATTGTCCAAAAAACACATTTTCCCCACATTTCTGTGGTGGAAAGTTCTGGAATCTGCGTGGATCCACAAATTTCCACCCACCCCGCGTTCCCCAAAGTCTTACGAGAAAAATGGTACCTCACTTGTGTGGGTCGGCCTAGTGCCTGCGACAGGAAACGGCGCAAAACGCAACGTGGTCACACCTCAATTTCGCAGTGAAAAATGACCCTTTTTTGGCAAAGTGCCTAGCTGTAGTTTTTTAACCCTACCTCTGCCGGCACCTAGGGAAACCTAGCAAACCTATACATTTTTGAAAACTAGACACCCAGGGGAATCCAGGATGGGGTGACTTGACTGCCTCCCACCAGGTTCTGTTACCCAGAATCCCTTGCAAACATAAAAAATTGTCAAAAAAACACATTTTCCCCACATTTCTGTGGTGGAAAGTTCTGGAATCTGCGTGGATCCACAAATTTCCACTCACCCCGTGTTCCCCAAAGTCTTACGAGAAAAATGGTACCTCACTTGTGTGGGTCGGCCTAGTGCCTGCGACAGGAAACGGTGCAAAACGCAACGTGGTCACACCTCAATTTCGCAGTGAAAAATGACCCTTTTTGGCAAAGTGCCTAGCTGTAGTTTTTTAACCCTACCTCTGCCGGCACCTAGGAAAACCTAGCAAACCTATACATTTTTGAAAACTAGACTCCCAGGGGAATCCAGGATGGGGTGACTTGACTGCCTCCCTCCAGGTTCTGTTACCCAGAATCCCTTGCAAACATAAAAAATTGTCAAAAAAACCGCATTTTCCCCACATTTCTGTGGTGGAAAGTTCTGGAATCTGCGTGGATCCACAAATTTCCACCCACCCCGCGTTCCCCAAAGTATTACGAGAAAAATGGTACCTCACTTGTGTGGGTCGGCCTAGTGCCTGCGACAGGAAACAGCGCAAAACGCAACGTGGTCACACCTCAATTTCGCAGTGAAAAATGACCCTTTTTGGCAAAGTGCCTAGCTGTAGTTTTTGAACCCTAGCTCTGACGGCACCTAGGGAAACCTAGCAAACCTATACATTTTTGAAAACTAGACACCGAGGGGAATCCAGGATGGGGTGACTTGACTGCCTCCCACCACGTTCTGTTACCCAGAATCCCTTGCAAACCTAAAAATTGTCAAAAAACCACATTTTCCCCACATTTCTGTGGTGGAAAGTTCTGGAATCTGCGTGGATCCACAAATTTCCACCCACCCCGTGTTCCGCAAAGTCTTACGAGAAAAATGGTACCTCACTTGTGTGGGTCGGCCTAGTGCCTGCGACAGGAAACGGCGCAAAACGCAACGTGGTCACACCTCAATTTCGCAGTGAAAAATGACCTTTTTTGGCAAAGTGCCTAGCTGTAGTTTTTTAACCCTACCTCTGCCGGCACCTAGGGAAACCTAGCAAACCTATACATTTTTGAAAACTAGACACCCAGGGGAATCCAGGATGGGGTGACTTGACTGCCTCCCACCAGGTTCTGTTACCCAGAATCCCTTGCAAACATAAAACATTGTCAAAAAACCACATTTTCCCCACATTTCTGTGGTGGAAAGTTCTGGAATCTGCGTGGATCCACAAATTTCCACCCACCCCGCGTTCCCCAAAGTATTACGAGAAAAATGGTACCTCACTTGTGTGGGTCGGCCTAGTGCCTGCGACAGGAAACGGCGCAAAACGCAACGTGGTCACACCTCAATTTCGCAGTGAAAAATGACCCTTTTTGGCAAAGTGCCTAGCTGTAGTTTGTGAACCCTAGCTCTGCCGGCACCTAGGAAACCTACCAAACACACACATTTCTGAAAAGTAGACACCCGGGGGCTTCCAGGGAGGTATGGCTTGCGTGGATCCCCCAACGTTTCCTTACCCAGAATCCCCTGCAAACCTCAATTTTAGCTGAAAAAATCACTTTTTCACACATTTTTGTGTGGGAAAGTGTGGCATCACTGGCCTCACACAAATTTCCTACCACCCAGCGTTCCCCCAGGTCTCCCGATAAAAATGGTGCCTCACTTGTGTGGGAGGCCCAAGTACCCGCGACAGGCAAGGGCCCACAACGTAGTGAGGCGACCTCAAAATGGCCTTTCACAAAACCACCTGGTTTTGCAAGGGGGTCACCTGGGTTTTGGCCCCGTGCTCGGCGGCCATCTAGGGAAACCTACCAAACCCACACATTTCTGAAAAGTAGACACCCGGGGCTTCCAGGAGGTATGGCTTGCGTGGATCCCCCAACGTTTCCTTACCCAGAATCCCCTGCAAACCTCAATTTTAGCTTACAAAAATCACTTTTTTCACACATTTTTGTGTGGGAAAGTATGGCATCACTGGCCTCACACAAATTTCCTACCACCCAGCGTTCCCCCAGGTCTCCCGATAAAAATGGTGCCTCACTTGTGTGGGAGGCCCAAGTACCCGCGACAGGCAAGGGCCCACAACGTAGTGAGGCGACCTCAAAATGGCCTTTCACAAAACCACCTGGTTTTGCAAGGAGTCACCTGGGTTTTTGGCCCCGTGCTCGGCGGCCATCTAGGGAAACCTACCAAACCCACACATTTCTGAAAAGTAGACACCCAGGGGCTTCCAGGGAGGTATGGCTTGCGTGGATCCCCCAACGTTTCCTTACCCAGAATCCCCTGCAAACCTCAATTTTAGCTGAAAAATCACTTTTTCACACATTTTGTGTGGGAAAGTGTGGCATCACTGGCCTCACACAAATTTCCTACCACCCAGCGTTCCCCCAGGTCTCCCGATAAAAATGGTGCCTCACTTGTGTGGGAGGCCCAAGTACCCGCGACAGGCAAGCGCCCAAAACATTTTTTGATAGGCAATGTTGATGTTGCCTCAAAACGTTTTGTGTGGGTTTGGTAGGTTTCCCTAGATGGCCGCCGAGCACGGGGCCAAAACCCAGGTGACACCCCTTGCAAAACCAGGTGGTTTTGTGAAAGGCCATTTTGAGGTCGCCTCAATACGTTGTGGGCCCTTGCCTGTCGCGGGTACTTGGGCCTCCCACACAAGTGAGGCACCATTTTTATCGGGAGACCTGGGGAAACGCTGGGTGGTAGGAAATTTGTGTGAGGCCAGTGATGCCACACTTTCCCACACAAAAATGTGTGAAAAAGTGATTTTTTCAGCTAAAATTGAGGTTTGCAGGGGATTCTGGGTAAGGAAACGTTAGGGGATCCACGCAAGCCATACCTCCCTGGAAGCCCCCGGGTGTCTACTTTTCAGAAATGTGTGGGTTTGGTAGGTTTCCTATGTGGCCGCCGAGCCCCGGGCCAAAACCCAGGTGACCCCCTTGCAAAACCAGGTCATTTTGAGATAATGTGTTGTTGATTTCTGCAGCGTGAAAATTTTGGCACAATATTGCAAGGAAAATGTGACAGACATTTTGAGGTTTGCAGGACATTGTGGGTACCATAACTTGTTGGGATCCACAAGAGAGATATCACCATGTACTCCCATGGGTGTTTCGTTTACGACAATATCTACAGTTGGTAGGTTATTCTTAGACGGAATGTACACCTTGGCAGACAGACTAAAAAGACAAAGATTACTGCACAGCCATCTATTCCTCAAGCACACACACATACTGGTTGGATTTGGCACGAGGGCAAGTGATGGTTCAGTATATACAATTTTATTAACAAGAGATTTCACAAAAATGAAATGCACTGTCAATAATTGAAAGGACAAAAACGGAACCAGTGACTCGCAGCTCGTGAGCTGTAAAGCCACGTCAAGGCCCCAACCGCTTTACAGGCCATTCACACACCTTTCATACGTGATACACACAAGACCATTCACACCCCAGGCACGAAACAAACACATTACAACATTCACAAAAAGGGACAAGGTACACCCTGCTTGAGAAAGACAAAAAAAATATTACTGCACAGCCATCTAATCCTCAAGCACACACACACATACTGGTTGGATTTGGCACGAGGGTGAGTGATGGTTCAGTATATACAATTGTATTAACAAGTGATTTCACAAAAATGAAATGCACTGTTAATAATTGAAAGGACGAGAAACTGAACCATTGACTCACAGCTCGTGAGCTGTAAAGCCACGACAAGGCACCAACCTCTTTACAGGCCATTCATACACCTTTCATACGTGTGACAAATACAAAACCATTCACACCACCAGCCGCGGGCCCATCACATTACAACACTCACACCAGCAGACAGCGCCATTCAAGGGCCCATCACTTTCACACGCCCACATTCCTAACACAGCAACCACACAAGCTGATGGATTGCGTGGAGTGTCGCTCGGCTAGCAGTGTGTGTATTGACCAGCAGCAAGTCACTACTCACACACTGCCAGCCGAGCGCCAGTCCACGCACACCGCCAGCCAAGCGCCACTCCACGCACACCGCCAGCCAAGCGCCACTCCACGCACACCGCCAGCCAAGCGCCACTCCACGCACACCGCCAGCCAAGCGCCACTCCACGCACACCGCCAGCCTAGCGCCACTCCACGCACACCGCCAGCCTAGCGCCACTCCACGCACACCGCCAGCCTAGCGCCACTCCACGCACACCGCCAGCCAAGCACCACTCCACGCACACCGCCAGCCAAGAGCCACTCCTCGCACACCGCCAGCCAAGCGCCACTCCACGCACACCGCCAGCCAAGCACCAGCCTACACACACCACCATCACATTTAGGATTTTTTATACAAAAAGAAAACACAAACAAATTGCAAATAGATACAAATCTACTAACACAAAATCAGAAACTAAATACATTGCACTAATGCCAACCTTGAAACAGAACAACAATTCTTAAACATTACAGACCAGGCAGTTCACTTTACCACTCATGGTTGCTCCCAATAATTCTTTTGCTTGTGGTACGCTCTATAACAAGCAGGCACACACAGCCCAGGGTTAGAAGGACACTCAGGGCAGTACATACGAGTCTCCTTCCGCGTACCTCTTCGCCAACAGACTCTACATCTCCTAGT
The DNA here is from genome assembly GCA_963921515.1 of Calotriton arnoldi. Lineage (NCBI taxonomy): Eukaryota > Metazoa > Chordata > Amphibia > Caudata > Salamandridae > Calotriton > Calotriton arnoldi. Next base: position 377,357 of record CAWUFW010006396.1, on the reverse strand, counting down.
GGGAAAGTCTTTTGAGGGTGTAGGAGGAATGTGATCAGGAAAGTGGCGATCTTTCAATCGAGCCACATCCTCCACCACTCCAACTCTAGGAACACTTGCCTGTTCCACAACAACAAGGCTGCCTATGACAGACTCCTGAAACTGAACAAAAGTCAACTTTGACGCAGGAGAACACTCCTTGAACACAACAAAAGCATTGAAAGTTGCTAAATTGAAGAGATGGATGGCCAACTTCTTATACCAAATGTAAGACTTACGAATAGCAGTGTAAGGTTCCAACCTCTGATCTACTCTATCAACACCACCCATGTGCTTATTGTAGTCTAAAATGCACACAGGTTTGCGCACTTCAGCAATCTGACCCCAAACAGCCACAGGTGAAGTACTCTCATCATGGATGGTAGTCAGCATGTACACATCCCTCCTGTCCACAAATTTCACAGCTAGCAGTTCCTCACTACGCAAGGCACTGCACTGTCCCCTCTGAAGTTTTTTGCAAACAAGCTCTTTTGGATAACCTTTACGGTTAGAGCGGATTGTGCCACAAGCAAAAGTGTCCACTTTGAACAATTCCTTAAACAATTGCACAGCAGTGTAGAAGTTATCAAGGTACAAATGGTGGCCTCTGTTAAGCAGTCCTCTAGCAAGATCCCACACAATTTTGTCTGAAACTCCAAAAGTGGACGGACAACCAGGGGGGTCAATAGTGGAATCCCTACCAGTGTACACACGCAAATTAAAAACATATCCTGTCCTACTCTCAGACAACATATACAGCTTAATTCCATTGCGTGCCCTCTTGCTAGGAATGTACTGCCTAAAAACCAAACGGCCCTTGAACAGGACCAAAGACTCATCAATAGATATTTCTTTCCCTGGAGTATAGATCTCTGAAAATCGATCTACAAAGTGATCAAGAACAGGCCGAATCTTAAAAAGACGGTCACATTCAGGGTGATCTCGTGGCAACGCCAAACCATTATCAACAAAATGCAGCATCCGAAGCAAAAGTAAATACCGATCACGATTCATAACTGCAGGAAATATGGCCGTTGCCATCAAGGGACTGGTAGACCAATATGAACCCATGGACGGCTTCCTTATCAAACCCATCAAAAAGTCAAACCCAAAAACTTCTTCATCTCTTCCAGATTTGTGGGACTCCACCGGGTAGCTCTAGAATGGGGCCTAAGTCTGGCACTGTTGTCCCTCAAAAACTGTTCAGCATACAAATTAGTCTGCTCAACAATCTCACCCAAAAATACATCATCCATAAACAACTGAAAATACTGTATAGGCAAATAATGTTCACAATCCACTCTACACCCTGCATAACCACTAAGGGCAGGCAACACCGGCTGCACCATGTTTGGATCAACCCAGAGTCCAGCACTTCCAGTAGGAAGCCTAGCAGCCCCAGGCTGCAATCCAGATGCCTCTTGCACCATCGGCACAGTAGTATCCTCCTCTAAATCAGGCACTTCATCTGCACTGAGAGTACCTTCATCATCCGATGATTCCATGTGGAGAGAAAACTCACTGCCTGAATCTTCCCTCCCTCCTCTCCCTCAGACGCACTGTCAGTCTCATAATCCTGCTCAGAGGAAGATTCAAGAAGCAAACCAACCACCTGCTGAGCAGTAATTCTACGGCTAGCCATAATGCTTACTAATAAAGGTTACTTGTCAAACAAGTCAACAACAACAAACCCTTTGTAAAAAAAGAAATAAACAAAATGTAGCTTTATCACAAAGACCTATATACTCCAACACTATACCACTCACGTGACAGAAGCAGCTAGACTCACCACCACCTACTTTGCACAGACACAGTAAGGATCAACAATATCCCACTAAAAAGAAGAAGAAAAAAATTACACATAAGACAATGCAAAACATCGCAAAGAATTTCATGCTCTGAACACTAACAAATATGCTGCCATTATGGCACCACTTACAAAAAATTCATTCATGCATGACAATAATACTCATTTGGAGTACACACAACAAAAATATTTTTCTTACCAAATAAATGCAATTACGCAAAACTGCAGAACCACCACTGCCGAAACCGCAAACAGGAATCAAAAGCTTTATACTAGAATAAAAAGGAGAAAAAAACATTACAATCACATATGCAAATAATGCACCAGTCCACACACAATCCACCAGCCAAGCTAAGGGGTAGGTGGGCCTAACAGTATAAATAAAATATTCACCCTCGTAAAGGGAGCAACCCTTGCCCTTTGGCCACTCCCCAACACAAAAATTAAAAAAAAACCTGGTGTCTAGTGGCTTCTGCCCTCCTTGGGGGCAGATGGGCCTAAAAACATACTGCTATTCTGCCACCCAAGGGGTCACTCTCACAAATAAAAGCCTGGTGGACTAGTGGGAAGATACCTTTATCTTCCGCACACGATCTCTCACTACTCAACTCTACTCTCAACTCTATTCACAACTGGATGTTAGCTCACCAACTCATTCTGAATCCCGCAAAAACGGAATTCCTCCTCCTCTCTACCTCTCTCTCACCTCCTCCTGTTCAATCTTGGATGGATCAGCTGAACCTACTCAACAACAAACCCATCATTGTTGACAGCGCTAAATCCCTAGGTGTCATTCTTGACAAAGATTCAACCTAATCTCCCACATCAACTCTATTGCTAAGAACGCACGTTACCAGTTGCGCCTTCTACGGGGGATCCGTCGGTTCTTCCCGGAGAAAGACTTAAAATCCTTGGTACAATCTCTGGTTCTCTCAAGACTGGATTATTGCAATTCTCTTCTGACGGGCCTACCCAAATCCCACCTCTCCTCTCAAATCCATCCTCCATTCAGCAGCTCGCCTCATTTCAGGGTCTAAACGAAGCGACCACGTCACTCCTATCCTCTCTTCGATGGCTTCCGATCGAGGCAAGATCGATTTACAAAACTGCCTGCATCACACACAAAGCCTTACACACCTCCTCCCTCGTTACCTGGCAAATAAATTGAAATTGTCTCTCTCTCTCTCTCTCCCTCTCCCTCCCTCCCTCCCTCCCTCCCTCGTGCCTAGTGGGCATTCCTGCTGCACGATCACATGATCGTGCAGCAGGAATGCACAACAGAGGCATCGGGGAAAGGAAAACCCTTTCCTTTCCCTCGATGCCTCTTTTGATACAAACCCCCCTCCCCGAGCCAAACCTCACCTGATTTCCCGACGCGCTGGAAGCAAATGGCTTCCAGCACGTCGGGAAGAAGGGAACCCTCAATGATGTCAGCGTGCCTCGCGCGCTGACGTCACTGATGGGGCGAGGGAGGCAGGGGAAGCCCTTCCCTGCCTCCCCAAAAAAAAACTAACGATCGGATTCCCACGGGGAGCGCCAGCGCTTCCCCGTGGGTGGTCTTATGACGAGCTGGACTCGTCATGAGCACACGAGCACTGTGGTGCCATGACGAGTCCAGCTCGTCATAAGCACCGAAGGGATAAAGGGTCAGAGCAGGATCTCAGCGGCAGACGAGGAGAAGGAACCTCCTGGTCACAGGAACTACACAAGCATTGCGCTCGAGAAATTCAAGGATGCAAAGACCTCCATCAAGGATTACAGCTAACTTTTCAGGGTGTAAATGGAGAGAAGCCACATCTGCTTAACCACGCTCACAAATTCTACACGAGAATTGCGCTCGAGAAAATGAAGAATGCAAAGACCTCCATCAAGGATTACAGCTAACTTTTCACGTTGGAAATGGAGAGAGGGCACATTCTGCACACCTGCCCTGCATATTTATCCACGAAGATGCCACCGTTTTGTGCAATACCTCTACTCAACTGGAGTACTTTCTACTAGCTAATCAGTAACTGCTACCTCGTTGGGTAAATGTATAGTGCCTTTCCTACACTACAGCTGTGTATAGGAACAGAAGAATTGTCTCCAGTGACCTGTGTGTCTGTAATTTTGCCACAGCGCCGAAAGCGCCGGGATCCTTTGATTAAGCTGTCCATCATTGTGGGGAAAGGGCGGGAAGACGTTGCATACCGCTAGTGTATGTGGGGCGGGGCTTCTAGGCCCGTTCACATGCCTCTTGCAAACCCTCCCTCCCTCCCTCGTGCCTAGTGGGCATTCCTGCTGCACGATCACATGATCGTGCAGCAGGAATGCACAAAGAGGCATCGGGGAAAGGAAAACCCTTTCCTTTCCCTCGATGCCTCTTTTGATACAAACCCCCTCTCACCGAGCCAAACCTCACCTGATTTCGCACGCGCTGGAAGCAAATGGCTTCCAGCGCGTCGGAAGAAAGGGAAACCCTCACGATGTCAGCGCGCTCGCGCGCTGACGTCATTGATGGGAGGGCGGGGAGGCCCAGCCTCCCCAAAAAAAAACTAAAGATCGGATTGCCACGGGGAGCGCCAGCGCTTCCCCCGTGGGTGGTCTTATGACGAGCTGGACTCGTCATGAGCACACGAGCACTGTGTGCCATGACGAGTCCAGCTCGTCATAAGCACCGAAGGGGTTAAACAATATTAATAACATAGCTATTTTTAACATCGATATTACTTACCTAAGAAAATCAATATTCTGGTCAACAATATTTTTTCACACGATATTTGTACATCACAATATTTGCAACTCAATATTTTGGCCTCTCGATATTTTGTCCGAACACCATTCAGATGCGTGTATTTGCTTCCTGCTCTATCTAGGTGTGTGTGTTTTCCTTCTCCTACCTCACTGATTCCTAACAGTAATGAAGTTGGCTAGGTTATTAGAAGCAAAAAGAACAATTGATGGCCAGAATGCAGAACAATGACATACATTGACCCCAATACAGAGATCTGGGCCTAAATCCATCGTTTTTTTGCTCACCATGCCATTCCAGTTTGAACCCAGCCATATGCAAATCAGTCTTGACCCTGTGCCCAATGGGAACAGTCCAGCCCGAACTGACAGGCCAGGTCCTCCCTGGACTGGAACCAAGCATCCTAGGACCGGTTTTGGGGTTTCACCCCTCATCAGCCAGGATAGCTTGACTCCAGTGGCATGGAGAGCACAGGACCCAAGTCTGAGCATACCCCTCCCACTCGGGGTGACAATGCAAAAAGAACAATTGATGGACAGAATGCAGAACAATATCATACATTCACCCCAGTACAGAGATCTAGGCCTAATCCATCGTTTTTTTGCTCACCATGCCATTCCAGTTTGAACCCAGCCATATGCAAATCAGTCTTGACCCTGTGCCCAATGGGAACAGTCCAGCCCGAACTGCCAGGCCAGGTCCTCCCTGGACTGGAACCAAGCATCCCAGGACCGGTTTCGGGGTTTCACCCCTCATCTGCTAGGATAGCTTGACTCCAGTGGCATGGAGAGCACGGGACCCACGTCTGGGCATACCAGTCCCACTCGGGGTGACAATGCAAAAAGAACAATTGATGGACAGAATACAGAACAATGTCATACATTCACTCCAGTACAGAGATCTGGGCGTAAATCCATCGTTTTTTTGCTCACCATGCCATTCCAGTTTGAACCCAGCCATATGCAAATCTGTCTTGACCCTGTGCCCAATGGGAACAGTCCAGCCCGAATTGCCAGGCCAGGTCCTCCCTGGACTGGGACCAAGCATCCTAGGACCGGTTTCGGGGTTTCACCCCTCATCAGCCAGGATAGCTTGACTCCAGTGGCATGGAGAGCACAGGACCCACGTCTGGGCATTGTCCCACTCGGGGTGACAATGCAAAAAGAACAAGTGATGGACAGAATGCAGAACAATGTCATACATTCACCCCAGTACAGAGATCTGGACCTAAATCCATCGTTTTTTTGCTCACCATGCCATTCCAGTTTGAACAATTGCTTCTTTTGCATAGGTTATTAGAAGGCCAGATCCAAAGTTTTAGTTTTCAGGAGAATTCTGAAATGCGAAGAATTCTGGACTGCTAGTAATCAGCTTCCATGCATAGGCAGAGGCTGAACAGTTCCATAGTTTCAGGCCTTGGACTTCTCTTAAAGTGGTGTCATTTGACCAATTAAGCCTATGAACATTACTGATTTTTGTAGTGATGTGCCAGTTTATGAGATTGAGCAGGAGCTTGGCCCCAGTATGTCTGTGCATAATGAAAAGTGTTTTGTACTTGAGCTTGGACTCACCTTGTAGCCAGCAGAGAGCCAACAAGGCTACCTTGATAACATTGTTCTTCGACAGGTAAAGGCTAAAAGAAACTGAAATATTTAAAGTGGGCAACAGCTCATCTCAAGAAATATTTACAACTCCTTTCAGGGTGAACCCTCAAAATCACTAAAGTAACCTGAGCTCAACCCTCTGGTAGCTCTGGCACAGATCAGGCAGGCTTAACTTAGGGCAATGTGTAAAGTATTTATGCAGTATCAAAACAGTAATAAAGATAAAAAGCCAAACACTAAAAATCCCAGGCTGGATTAGCACAATAGAGGATTTTTTTTTTTTTTTTTAAATGACACCAAAATGACAAAAATTAGAAAAGGGGAACCAGAGATATAAAGTTTTTAAAAATTTAGTGGAACACAGAGTCAAAAATCACAAAGAGACAATGATAGTCTGTGGGCATGGTAGACCAGGACATAGGCAAAATTTCAGGCTGACGGCGATGGAGCACTGGTCAGACACACCAACCAGGTTCGTCCCAGTCAAAAATGTTATCTCCTGATTAAGGGCCTGATTTAGATCTTGGTGGATCTGGTCCCGTCATCACTTGTCCATTGGTTTTCCACCTGCATACTAAGCGGTCTGCTGGCTTAATTTAGATGCTGCCAGGTCTATGGATAATAGTCTATCTGAGTACTGCTCTCTCTGCCAGAATTGTCCACCCGTGTCGACGGCACCATAGGTAAAAGTGGCTGTCGGTCATGGAGGTCAAGATGGTGGTTGAGATTTAGGGAGGCTCCCACCGCCTGAAGTTTATATTACTCCATCCTGCCTGACAGTGACTGCATAAACACCCCCCACTGGGCCCCAGACACTAAAGGCACCTCTGACATCATTCACGGTGCTTCTGGGGTCAGCTGCAGAGTGTCCAGGCCTGTGCTGTGGGAAACGACTGGCGGGCAGGCCAAAGGCAAGATGGCAACTATGATGCAGTGGTCCCATGGCCTGTGAAAGGCTGATGAGTGTGACCCCTAGATGGGACCGTAGACTGGAAACTCCAGACGTTGGAGGAACAGGGTGGGTCCAGTGAGCGGGCCCCTTGGTCCAGCGGTAGGAGTCCTTGTTCTGTGGCTGTGCCCGCATTGTCCTTGCTGGTTGCTCACACCCCGCAGTGGGAGCAGTGACTGCAGAGGAGCATGTCTGGCCCTGGAACTTTCCATGAGCGAAACAGTGGGGAACCCCACCCTCCAGTGCAGATAGGATGAAGTCCGTGCTTCATAACTCACTGAGGGCCTCTTCCTGTCTGCACAACCAACCGGGGGGGGGGTGAGGCAGTGACGGCCCTGCCTCCCACATAGAACAGCGACCGCTCACACTGTGCCGCATCGCAGGCCTACTGATGAGCTCATAGGGGCCCTGGACGCAGGACCCTGGATTGCCCTGGAGGTCCACAGTGATGATAGGGGAACTGGGTCCTTGTTACTTGGAATACTGCTTACTGCGAGCAGGGGAATCCCCTAGAAACCTTTCGGGGTGCAGTCTGAACACTGGGTCCGTACACCGGTGTGAATCTCCCGCCTGGTGGTTCCGACCGCTATCGATGCCCTGGAGGCAGATGGACTTGCTGAGTGAGCCTTCTGGGGCACTTGTGTGGTGTGAGTCTTGAGGAAGAGGTGAGACTGGTTTACTGGAACGAGCTGCTGGGATCCGTGGAGCTGTGCTGTTGGTCAGGAGTTGCGCAGCTCTTCCCTCTGTGAAAGCTAGTGGCTGGCCTGCTGCTAGAGGTGGCAGCATGAACTCCTGTGCCTTTTGCCCTGTGATGCTGGAGTAGAGCATCGTACCGGACACCCCATGACCATCAGAGGATTTTGTACCCACCATTCATCCCCCAGTTCCTGTTTGGGTGATCTAACTCCCCAAAGACGATTCATAACCCGTGGGATTGTCTGGGGACCGAGAGGCCTGACCTCCATGCGTACTGAGCCCCACGCGAAGAACTCTATGGAGATGCTCAAAATACTGCCTGCCCCGTGACCATGGCCTATGTATAGGAACTGTGTGATATGGCATGAGCTCCTACGCCCAGTGCCCCCCCTTTCTTTCTCCCCACCGAGGGTGGGGTGCCTCAAACATTTGGACAACGCTCGCTCCTCTTTGCACACAGATAGCGCTCTAGCCAACTAAACTGGGCAGCGTCCAATCGCTCTAATACCCTATATGAACTTGACCCTTTGAAGGCCGGACACTATTGCTGCATACTCTCACCACTGCTGATCCATCACCACTGGGAGTGCCCAGGGATGCGCTGATTGAGCTGCACCCCAAATTGCCGGGTTCCCACCTCTATGATTCCAAATTGGGCAACGCCAACTGCAAGTGCTGCCTCTGGGCAAGCGGGTTGGTATGCCCGGACCCACTCACTGTGTGGATTGGACCTGCTCCCCAGCCCAGGGCCTGGCCACTGTGGTGGGATTGTTCTGGGGCCCCCCCAAAGGGTGGGCTGCTCGTGCAGCCTCGTGGCAAGCGGGCCTGACCCCACCGTTTTCACCTTCTGCTGCTCTTCACCAGAATCTATATGATGATGGGGCATGGCAAGCCTCCCCCCAATGTCAGCCCAAACCAAGTTGGACCATACACAGTCCCCCCGATGGATAATAGAGAGATCGTCGAGGCACCCCCCACCCACAGTTGCACCCTACTCCACAGCGGACCTTAGCACGTTCCTCAAAGACAATTCAGGATTCACTGGAGGTGTTAGATACCAAGGTCAACGGCCTCCAGATAGACCTCTTGCTGCTGCAGCAGGACCTGCACAGGGTGGCTGATAGAGTAACTGACACAAAGAAACGGATCTCCACGACTGAAGATAAAATGGCTACGCTCAAGCGCCAAGTGTCCAAGTTGATGGCATCGGTTGTGACTCTAGATGAAAGGGCAGAAGACGTAGAAAACCACGTAACAATCTGCACTTCATCTGACTCTCTGAGACTTTGGAGAGCTCGAATCTGAATGAAACCCTCTAAACTTGCTTTCGATCCTGGGTCCCAACAGACAAACTCTCTAGCATGTTGGTTATTGAGGGAGCGCACCGGTACCTGACCAAAAAACCTCAGCCCGGAGCTCCGCCTCGGCCATTTATAGTACGGATCCTTAACTTTCATGACCGCGATACAATCCTGCGTGAAGCTCGGAATCAGCCGAACCTCGGACATCTGAACTCCAGGGTCATGATTTTTCCACATTACACCAAGGCGGTATAATAGGAGCATGAGCCTTTGAGGAGATGAAACAGAATCTCCGTGTCTTTAACCTCCTCTACATGCTTCTTTTCCCAGCCCTCCTCAAGTTTATATTTCCAGACTTCCACCTACTCCTTTGACACTCTGGAGCAGGCCTGGGAATGGGCCGCAGAGAGACGAATGCTGCAGATCACCAAACTGGGAGATAGCCGGGACATGGAGCGCAGTGGTCCAGGAGGAAGCGCTCTGGCTCTTGGAAGTCAAGGACTAGTCGACAGGAGATGGGCACGTTCCCAAGCCCCCCCCCCCAGAGGAAGGGGCTCAGACAAAGGTGGAACCGGACGAAACGCTTATGGACACCCTGCAGCTATTTAGATCCCTAGATGATGTCCTGAACTTGTAGGCGTGAACTCCCCCACTCCCCTTATAGCGTCTGTAGAGAGAGTGGTGACCTTTGACGACATATGGCTGGCTGAGAACACTCGATGTGGTATTGTAGCACTTGGATCTGGCCATTTTCATGTTGAGAGGGGGGTGGGTTGGATTCATGGGTGATACATACAATCGTGTTTGAAGGTATGTTGAACTATACGACGATGTATGAATTATATTCACCAGGAAATTCACATCTAGTTGATTATCTGAATGCTGCCAAGCATGAAATCCGTCTTATGGGTGTATACACTGCCATCGGATTTCCCTGGAGTTTTCTTCCTTGTTCTTGATTTTTTTGTTATAAAGTATGTTTTGTTTACGGGTGACAGTTGCTTCACTGAAGAAGTATGAGGTGGGGAGACTTATTTTGGAGATGGGATTGTTGTTTTGCCATAACTTTGTTGTTACTTTTCAGGTAGTCACTCAGCGAGCTCGCCAATGCAATTTCACTGCTTCTTTAGGTGTGCTCTGGGTTGCCATGAGTAAACGATCCCTTCTCTCGATCAGTCCCCAAATGTCCCGCTGCATTCACATCATACACTCCTATGATTATGAATGATGCTCTCTTGGAATGCTAGCAGTCTTTTAGACCGTATCAAGAGATCTGCTGTACTGTCCTATATCAAGCGGTACACAGCAGATGTAGTCTTTTATTGGTGACCCTTAGGTTTCTGGTCCCCGATGCCTGGAGATCCTTCATCTCTATGGCAAAGACACAGGCCTTTAGATTAATGTTCGTAAATCCGTATTGTTGGAGGTGAAGGGGGATGCCGTAGGGAGATGATGGTGCCATACTATACCTCTTTGATGGAATTTGTTTAAATATTTGGGGATTCACACGTCTCAACACCCGGACCTGGTCTGGACCGTTAACTTTCAAAACATGGATATATCCTTTGATTGAGACCTACCACAGCTGGAGTAGCTTGCCTCTCAACCCTATAGGGCGTAGTGCACTCTTTAAGATGAAGGTGTTTCCAATCCCTGACCTCCAGACTCACAACCATTATATGGGCCGGTAAGCGCCACAGAGTGGCGTTCAACTCGACACGGAAATCGTCCATCGATGAGGCTCTTGAGGTGTCAGGCATCTATATGTACTACCGGGCGGCACTGTTGGTGCCCATCAATTATTAGTTTACAGGAGCCTATTGTTTGGAACTTCACTTAGTGGGCTATGAGGGACTCCTTGACCAGCTTTGTGGGGCCTGCCTGCCCCTGGTGACGCCTTCATGTACTCGAGTGGCGGTGCATTGCTGGAGAACGGTGTTGCGCTTTATTTGGTGGGACTGCCGCTTGATGGGATTGACCCCCCCTCTGGCAGGGCACATGTCTTCAGCAGCTTTCCTACATGAGGGCTTTGCCCAGTGAAACCTGATAAGAATTACGTACCTAGGAGATGCCCACAAAATGAGTAATTTTATGTCCTTTCAAGAAATAAAAGATCAGTACGCTCTGTCTAACACAGTTTTCTCACTTTTTTCAGCTATGGCATGCCCTGTGGACACACCTTTCCCCAGATATCAAACTTCCTGACTATAACCCCCTTGAGGCCAAACTTTTCATGGTGCGCCTGGGAAAGGGAGCAATAGCCAAAATTTACCGTTCCCTGATTATCAATGTCCGCTTTGATTCCTTATGGCAAAAGTGGGTGAGCTGGGTGGGCGAACTGGATGACAATCATTGGAGGGAGGCATGCCTGGCCCCTAGGGAGCAAGGCGATATCCTCACATCTGCGTATGGTCAGGGTTAATTTCCTGCATGTGACCTATCTTTCCCTGCGTCACATGCAGCGGATGTCCTCCACGGCCCAGGCTGCATTTGTGTTCTGCGCATTCGCTGCTGCTGAATTTTATCATGTGGCTTGGGCCTCCTCGGCACTACGATCCTTCTGGGATGGGCTGGGCTGGGATATCTGGACGGTTCTGGGCCACCCAATTGCTTTGAACCCCCAGAATGCACTGCTGTGGCTTGTGGAGGAATTAGGAGGTCCACGCTCTAAAAGGATTTTTTATAGGGGTACCCTGCCAGGTAGCAAAAAATGACATTACCCATCTGTGGAGGCAACCTACACCCCCCTTGATCCAACTGTAGCAAAAAGGAGTTAATTGTGCACGCAGCAGGAAAAGCCAATTTATGAGGCACATGGCTGTCCTCATAAACATGAAAAAAGTGTGGTGGTCTTATTATGGACATTCATCATGAAGGGACGACTTCCGACAGAACAGTCTTGTGTATTGCTGTAATCCAGAAATGCTCAGCTCCTAAAAATTGCAATCTTTGGATGTTGCTTGCTGTATAAACGTAATAAAATTGGTTATATAAAAAACTCCACACCTGAGTTGGCAGTTTTGAAGAGATATAAGGTACAAAGGTACATTTTTTTTACACTTCAGTTTCTGTCACGAACCCGATCGTCCAAGTACTTTCTTTGCTGCTGCTACTTGACCACAAAGCAAATCAACCGCATTGTTGCCAGAAACTTTTTTTTAACTTATTTCCTTTTAATATGTCTGTTCACATTTGCTCTGGATTCATGCATTTTTAAATCACTCTTACAAGCAATATTTTCCTAATGTGTAATGCATATGTCTGTAACATTATTGTTTAAGAAATTTAAAGAAACACACCCGTATTATTTTTAATTATCAAATTTGGTGCTAGCTGCCTTTATGATAATGGACACTTACACAAAAATTGACAATCGAAATTCATAATGTGTTCATACAGGTGTGTTTGATTAATTAGTTATATAATAAATGTAAAATCAATGTTATGAAATCAAAATTGTTAATACCTAGGACAAATATGCAGTAAGAAGAAACAGACATTTATTAAATGAGACACATAAATGAAATGTGTTACTAGGTGAAAAGACACTTACAAGCACCATTACATCATGTGTTATTTAATAGTGATTGAAACCTGTAATCTTAAATTCAACAAAGGCAAAAGAAAAATAAAGAACATAGCCAAAAATCACACATATTGGCTAAATATAATAACAATTAGTAAAATGAGAGAAACAACAATAATGCTACAAATTTCCTAAAATATAGGCAAAATAAATTATACATAGGTTTATATGTTTACAAAAGATGCAAAACACATTAGCAACAGCTAAATTAAAAGCAAAAATTACATTTAGGTTTAGTGACACATTGTAAAATATAACTTGCCAGTCTCCACTCCACCAGGGATCCCTGTCAAGCCTTCAGGTTGTAGGATCTGCAAGATCTTCTACTCCCAAGGGAAACAATTGTAAGAGGGGCTGGGAGAACCACCACCAGTCTTCTGGGCCTCCAGGTGATGCTTGGAGGCCAAAGAATGCACTCTCCCCCGCGGGTCATGCCACCTCTTCCTAATTTCCTCCTGTGTGCGCAGGCTGCTTTCTACAGCATTCACTCTGTCAGCAATTTTGCCCCACATTTGCCTTTTCTGAGCTATAGTTGTATTTTATACTTGGGATCCAAACAATTGTGGCTCTACTCTAATAATTTTATCCACCATGACTGACAATTCTCACTCAATAAAACTGGGATTTCTCCTTCATGCCATGTGACAAAATAAACCTAAATGAATTTATTAACCCACAAGATAAATAAAAATGTAGAAAATGAACAAGAAACAGGGAAAACAAAAAACACTGACTTCACTGAAAAGGTTCTCATGAGCAATGTTCTGCTGCAGTGGAATGGCAAAGGATCATGGTCTGAAATGGAGTGTGTTTTATAGTGAGGTGTGCAGGTGAAACAATTAGCCAAAATAAATCAGGTATGTCATGCTAGCATCTATCCAAAAGTTACAGGAATAGTATAATGTTGAATGTGTCTTGTGACGGAACCTCTCCATCGGCAATCCGCCACTAGGACAACGCCAGCACAACTGTGAAATCTAAATAGGCTTGGCTTAATCCCGCTACCCTGACAGCGATGGAGTAATGTTAGCCAGCAGAGGAGTTCACCGTGTCGACAGCTGTGAGCCGCTTATGCGATGGAAAACACTCTGTCAACGCGGATGGAGGATCAGCCAGCCCACATCTAAAACTGATGGGTGGGAATCTGTCAGCTCGACGGAGTACTTTTAAATGCCACCATGGTGGGACGACCAGGGTTCTGCCAAGATGTAAATCAGATCCTTAGCCTTTTAAGTGCCAAGAAACCAGTTACACTTCTAAAGCCCACCAGTACCTCAAGCAAGACACTTAGAAACTAACAAGGTGTCAGGCAGAGGCCAGCAGAAGGGTCCAGTCAAGGTCGAGTTGCCACTGGTCAGCTAGGTACTTCCAGTAAAAGGCCTCTTAAAGCTTGCTGTCTCCCTGTAGCCACAAATGAGTTCAGCCAGCTGACCCTTGGAGTCCACTTCTTTATCCTGGGTACAAGTGGGAACAGGTTGAGGCCTTCAAGACATCCTCTCAGGTCACAGACAGCATGTGCACTCTTCCTTTGATCTTCTACAGGTTACACAGATGCAGAAAGTGTTCTGAAGTGGGTGCCTGAAGGTGCCACGTTTATGCCTGTTACCAGCATGTGGGTGGGGTGACTCCTGGGCACTCTCTAACTAATGGGGTAAAAGTTTCCAGAGTCAATCCTATCCACTTTTTAAGTATTTCCTGTCTGCCTTACTGTAAACAGGCCCAAAATGCTATGTGTCAGAGCATTTTCAAGATGGCTAAAGTCTTTTGCTACACTAAACTTGCGCTCTGAGGGCTGGAGGTGTGTGTGGGAGATTCATATGGAAATCACTAGCGTCCTTCTATAGCTAACACTAATATCCAGTTTGAAGCATGTACTGTAGCCATGTACTGTAGCAACAAAAACAGCCAGATACAAAAGTCTGAAGGACAAAAGCAGGGACCTTCAGCAACCAGACAGGGAATTTACAAAAATTATCTTGGCATCTTGTTCTCTCCATTTCAAGTGTGCCTCAAGTTTTTCATGTGGCTCAACAGACCTGTAAAACAAGATTTGACAGTGTGATGTTTCAGAATGTCCAAAGCCCCCACTCTGAATATTTTGTGGAGTTCAGAGGAGTCATCTCTGCCAATTCAGGTCAGTCTATTGTTTGTTCCTTGGAGGCTTTTCATGCCTCATTCACAACTATTCAAGGCCTGAGCACAGGCTGAGATCTGGTAGAGGCTCATACAGAGCCCTCTGACAGTTCAGGCAAGTAAAGGGTAACTTTCTAACCGTTACTTTTTTTTGAATATTCATGAAAAATCTGACTTAACCATTGAATTGGATTTGTAGTAACTAATACAAATAGTGGTTTAGTTATTTTTCTAGCTGTTTCCTTTCCTGAGTTATCAGTATTAGTGTTTTAATATGTACTCAGATTTCTCCATAGGACAGCTAGACCTGCCACAGTGAAAATAGGTTTTAGGACTTTATCCCTGTAGGGACGTGATAACATTACTTTTCTACATGTCCCACTTTTAAATACCATGTACTCTCCCTTTTGGGCAACAAGGCCGACATAGTGGTGACTTACTAATATTGAACAAGGAGGGTTTTACCTGTCAGAAAGGGTTATTTTAATGTGATGCACTGCAAGTGTATACTGCAACAGTTAGGCTATACAGAGTAGGCCTGAAGTCATGTTTGCACTGCCACTATAGTGAATGGCACAATAGGTGCTTCCATCCACAAGTGATATTTAACTTCTAGGCCCCGGGTGCACTTTCTACACCATATGCTAGGGATCTATAGGCAAGTTAAATGTGGCAATTGTGAATACGTCAATTCTATCATGTTTAAAAGAGGAGCACATGCACTTAACTCCTGTTTAGCAGGGGTAAAGTGCATAGAGTTCTAAAGGCAGAAAAAATATTGGGTACAGGAAAAGGTAAAAAAGGTGGGGTTACCTTGCATAAAAAGACATATTTCCTACAAAAAGATAGACTGGCTGCAATACAACAATGTCTATTCTAATGTCTGCCAGTGCTGATTCTGCACCTTGAAGGGGTCTGAATCCAGACATACAATCATTACCCCCAGGCCCCTCCTGTCCTCGTCCCCTTCATTTTAACAAGTGAGATAATCCTATCTCACCAACAGAAAAAAAGAACGAAGGAATGCTGGTATTACCCATCCACCTCCCTCCGGGAGTACATAACCATACCCTACCCAGCATTCCTCCTGTTCTTTTTTTCTGTCTACCGACTATGTGAAGGACAAGCAGGAGCCTTTGAGGCTCCTGCATTCTTACTGTCTTCTGCTGCTGGGCGGTGGGTACATTACTGGTTTCCTTGACTCCCTCCCTGCCGGGCTTGGGGGAAGTCATGCTGGCCCCTCATGACGCAGTGGGAACGCGTTTTCTTCTTCATTGTCGTGAGGGGTCTGTGTGTTGCCGGGCACATTGGGGGCGCGGCGGTTCTTGATTTGACTTCGTTTTGACCGGGCGGCCCTTGGGTAGAGGGGCGTTTCCGAGGCAGCGTTGCCTGACTTCGGCAACGAAGTGGCAGGAAGTCAGGCATTACGGAGGCGTACGGCTGGTGGCTTGAAGAGGGTAAATATGCCGGCCTGCCCGTAAGCACCGCATAGTGGTTTGTTTTTTGGATTCAGCCTCATGGATTTCTGGATGTGACTGTGCGATCCTGGGCTTAGGGATCGGATCCTTTAACAGCTGCTGGCGATCTGGTGCCTGGGCTTCTTCTAAGGAGTGTGCCTGTGACTGTATCCCATGGTACAGGCTTCTGCTGAGAGTTGTTTCCCCTTTAATTGCTGGCTCTATTGGTTCATTACTAAGGCCCTGCGGTGACTCTGTGACTACTTCTTTCACTCAGTGTGTCTTGCCAGAAGGGAGGTTGGTATGCCTGATTTTCTGGTTGTTACCTGATCATTTCTCCTGCTCATCCTGCCTGTGCACATGGGTAAACATTCCAAAAAGAGCAGGCATGTGGAACGTTCCTCCTCTTCCTCGTCTGAGCCTTTTTCATCGCCCTCTCCTGCGCACTCAAAATGGCGCAAGGATGGTGATGATGCCAGGATTAAGCGTTTGATTAAAGAGACCTTGCAGGAGATGGGAAGCGGTCCCCGGTCCAAAAGCTCTGTGCGTGTTCCACTTTCTCATTCTTCTGACTCTGAGGAGGATTGGATGGGGGGTGAGGAGCTTAAGGGCAAGTACATTGACAAGGATATGTTGCCGGACTTGCTGAAGCAATCAAGTCCAATATGGGGTTTCCTTGCGATGATGCTCCTGGTACTTCTGGGGGTTTCTTGCTTCGCCAATTTCAGAGCTCTACTGCGGTGGATGTTCCGGTACATCCCTACATCCATGAGGTTCTTAAGAGGGAGTGGAAAGACCCTGATCGCATCATGCTTCCCAGGTTCATGGCTAAGCTCTTCAGGATATGTCCAAAGAATTGCTTTACTCCCTTCCTATTGATTCTTTTGTGGCCAGTCTGGTGGGTCGTACGTCTTTGGCCGAGGATGCGGTGGTCAGGGATCCCGTGGACAAGAAGGTGGATGCTTCCCTTCGAAAAGTTTATTCTGGTTCCCATCTAGCACTCAGAGCAGGCATTTATGGGACTTATGTTGCTCAGTTGCTTATTTCAGATATCAAGTCTCTTTATGGGTCTATGGATGATTCTTCAGACTGTTCGGGACTTCTGGAATAAATTGAAAGGCAGGTGGAGATCCTTTCTGATGTTTCCTTCGACATGGTGAGGGCGTCGGCCCTTTCTGGGGGGGAGGGGGCTTATGTGGCGGCCTGCCGCAATTTGGTTCTGAAGGACTGGAAGAAGGATTCTGCTCAGAAGTCTTCGGCCCTTCGGTTGCCCTTTCAGGGTACCATGATGTTTGGTGAGAAGTTGGAGGGCAAACTGCATAGGCTTTTTAAGGAAAAGAAACATTCCTCCTCTTTTAAGCATTCATCCTCTGCTGCGGCTCCTTCTAAACCCAAGTCCTTCTTCCATCCCCCCTTTAAGGAGGCAGTTTTCTCATGTCCATGGGAGGTTTTCTTCTGGTAGGGGCCGGGACAAGAAGGCTAATTCTCCTCCTGCGAAGCCTCGTTCCTGACTATCTGGCGGCTGACGCCGGATTCTTGGTTGGAGGTCGGCTTCAGTACTTTCTCCCAGCTTGGGTGCAATCCTGTTCAGATATGTGGGTCCTGGACATTGCGAGACTGGATTATCTCATTGACTTCTCGGAGCCTCCTCGGGACTCTGGGGTCCGTTCGACTCCCTGGCCATCTTGTCTGACCAAGAGTTCGGAGCTTTGTCTGGGGATCCAGGCTCTGTTGGACAAGGGGGCGGTTCAGGAGGTTCTTCCTCTGAAGATGGGGAAGGGGTTTTACTCCTTGATTTTCCTGGTGCCCAAAGTGATAGGGGGTTCCATCTTGTCCTGGATTTGAAGGCCCTGAACAAATTTGTGTTAAATCTGCCTTTCAAGATGGAGACTCTCCAACGGGTGATTCCCCTGGTTCTCCCGTGCCATTTCATGTGCACCCTGGATCTTCAGGACGCTTATTATCATGTCCCAGTTCACCCCAGTTCTCGCAGGTTCCTGAGGTTTTGCCTTCGGGGGCGGCATTATCAGTTTCAGGTTCTGCCTTTCAGCCTGAGGTCGGCCCGAGGGTATTCACCAAGTTTGTGGCACCATTGGTGGCTTCATTCCATCTTCAGGGTGTCCTGATTTGCCCTTACTTGGATGACTGGCTGAGCCATACTCCTTCCCGGGATCAGTTGTTGCGGGATCAGGAGTTGGTGTGTTTGGCGTTGAGGGACCATGGGTTTCTGCTGAATCTCCCCAAGTGTCAATTGGTGCCTTCCCAGGACTTGACGTTCATAGGGGCTTGTTTCCACACTGATCTGATTTGGGTTTTCCTACCTGTGTCTCAGTCGGTGACCTTGTGTTCCCTTGCTCGTCGTTTTTTAGAGGGGTGCTCCTTCCCGGTTCGTCTCTGGTTCCGGCTTCCGGGTCTTATGGCGGCAACGGTGTTCACAGTGCCTTGGGCGCAGTTTCATCTGCGGCCTCCTTGGTTGCACCTGTTGTCTCGTTGGGATCCTTTGTCTCGCAATTTGACCCTCTTGGTTCTGGTGTCTCTGTCTGTCCTCCCTGCGCTGCCCTCCTGCGCTGGTGGACGGTGTCGGACAATCTCGCCAGGGGTCTGCCTCTGCAACCCTCTCCTTCGGTTGTCCTCACAACGGATGCCAGTGCTTTGGGGTGGCGGGCAACGTTGGGGAAGGAATCCCTTCAGGGTTGTTGGTCCCTTCTGGAAGGGAGGAGGTCTTCAAATTGGCGCGAGTTGACGGCCGTGTTCCGGGCTGTCATGTGGTTCCGGGATCGGTTGTTGAATCACAATGTGGTGGTTCGTTCGGACAACATGGTGACGGTTGCCTACCTGAATCACCACGGGGGTATACGGTCCAAGTCCCTAAATGCAGTGGTGTTCCCGTTGTTTTGTTGGGTGGAGGGGCACCTGTTGTCTCTATCGGCTGTTCATATCCGGGGAGTGGACAAAGGGGTGGCGGATGCCCTCAGTCGTTATTTCCCCGCCTCCCAGGAGTTGTCTCTGACTCCAGTAGCCTTTCATCTAGTGTGCAAGAGGTTTGGTCTTCCTTTTCTCAACCTCTTTGCTTCCCGGCACAATGCTCAGCTTCCCTGCTTCTGCTCCCAGGTCCATCAGGTGTGGGCTTGGGGGGTGGATGCTCTGACCATTCCATGGCCATCTCGCCTGCTGTAAGCCTTTCCACCTCTGGCTCTGATCCCCAGGTTTCTGTCTCATCTGTTGTTGGAGGATCGGGAGGTGGTGGTGGTTGTGCCCTTTTGGCCCCAGCAATACTGGTTTCCCACTCTTTGGTTGTTGGCTGTTCAGGGTCCTTGGTTGTTCCCGTTCCTTCCGTCTCTCCTGCGGTCATCGCCGATGTTGTCCCTCCAGCGGCTTCGTCTGTCGGTCTGGAAGTTGAGAGGCAGGGGTGGAGGTGTTGGGGTCTCCCCGAGCATTTAGCTTTGGCCATTCAGCAGTCCAGGAAGCCTTCTACTCTCAAATCATACGGTCATCATTGGGGTAATTTCCAGCATTGGTGTCAGGTTCTGGCATTGTCACCTCTGGTTTGTCCCCTGCCTGATGTCCTTCAATTTCTCTGGGAGGGGTTTGAGAAGGGGTTGTCTGTCTCCACTTTGCGTGCTCAGTGGGCTGCTATCAGGGCTTTCCGTTCCCCTTGGCAGAATTTGTCTGATGTGGAAGACTTGGTTTCTCGGTTGCTGTGCAGTTTTTCCTTATCACGTCCTGTGGTGCAGCGTTCTTTTCCTCTTTGGGACCTCACTTTGGTGTTGCAGGCTTTGGTGGCTTCTCCTTTTGAGCCTTTGTCGGACGTTGATAGGAAATTTGTTACTTTCAAGGTGGTCTTTTTGGTGGCCATTACTTCGGTCAGGCGCCTTGGAGAGCTGGGGGCCTTGATGGCTCGTGAGCCTTTTTGGTCCTTTTCTGCCAATGGGGTGGCCCTGTGGTTGAATTCATCCTTTGTTCCCAAGGTTCCGTCTCAGTTCCATCGCTCCCTGGAGCTGGTGCTGCCTGCTTTGTGCTCAGAGCAGGTAGCGGGAGATGATCTTCCTTGGGCTTTGCTGGATGTTTGCCGGGCATTGCGGATCTATTTGGAAAGCACACGTTCTTTTCAGAAGTCTGACTCCCTGTTTGTGTCTTTCGGAGTTTCCTCTCGTGTGAGTCGGGCTTCTTCTTCTTCCATTGGTCGCTGGCTGAAGCAGGTTATCATTTTGGCCTATTCCCTTTCTGGCTCCCCTCCTCCGGCTGGTGTTCAGAGGTGTTCTACTCGTGGGATGGCAGCCTCTTGGGTTGAAGTCCGTGGGGTGTCCCTGTCTGAGATCTGTAGGGCGGCTACCTGGGCTTCTTCTAAGATCTTTGTGAGGCATTATCGGATTCAGAATGTTCTGGGGGTTGATGCTAATTTTGGTTTGGGGGTTCTTCAGGCTGTTTTCTCCTGATTTCCCTTTTGTTTTCTGTTCCGTGTTTCAATAAATCACTGGGTTTGCTGTTTGTCCTGTGTCCTGGTGGTTTGTTGTGGGATGATGGCCGGTTGCTGCTTGGGTATTCTCACTTGGTAAAATGAAGGGGACGAGGACAGGAGGGACCTGGGGGTAATGTCCTATTACTTACCGGTAATCTTCATTACTCCTGGTCCTGTTGTCCTCGTCCCCTTCATTGCATCCCTCCCTCCCTCCCGGACTTACCGGCCCTCATCTGGGGCTTGGTGGTTCAGGAGGAATGCTGGGTAAGGTATGGTTATGTACTCCCAGGGCGAGGGGGAGGGGTAGTACCAGCATTCCTTCGTTCTTTTTTTCTGTTGGTGAGATAGAATTATCTCACTTGTTAAAATGAAGGGGATGAGGACAGCGAGACCAGGAGTAATGAAGAATGCCAGTAAGTAATAGGACATTTAGAATGGTGTTCTGCTCCACATACTCTTGCAATTGCCTGGTGATTACTATTTCCAGGTTTTCCTTCAGTGAGCCCTGGCCGTTGATTTCTTTTGTGGGTGGGAGGCAAGTACATGTTTCAAAAAACTGAACCGCTATAACGAGATAAGTTAGCTAAGGGCCCCATGTAAACAAAGCAAATGAAGAGTGGAGGTTTACATCTCGGCCTACATAAACATTTTCCTTCACTGCACAAACATTCCCAGACGTATGCCGGGAAATCTGCACCAGGCACAGGTTCCAATGCTTACTATTGGGAATGTCAAGTGATATCTCCCTCAGTCTCCTTTTCCTCCATGTGAACATCTGTGTAGCAATTTTTTCAGCAAGGGATAGAAGGATGCTATGCAAATGCACAATTTTTTCATTTTTTTTTTCTTTCTGCGAGGAAAACATTTTACCTCATAAAGAAAGTCCTTTCTCTACACTCTACATGAATTTGGAGGTAATCCCTTCCCTTTCTCATTCTGGAATGGGAGTTACTCTAGTCCATGGCTGGAATAATTTCAGATCATTCCCAGGGTGGAAAGGGTTCGGATTTTTGAAAGCCGTTTGTTGGTGTTCACAAATTTTCAAGGCAAACCGCGCTGATAACGCCGATTCTTATCTAATTATCTATAAGAACCTTCTGGCCGCCTAGATCTTTTTACCTGTTGAATAGTGTAAAGGAGAGCATCTCATCAGGTTAGATATCAGCATTCATTTTGTCTGAAAGGACCACTGACTCCGAATTCAAGTTTGAGAATTTATTATCGCCACAAATAACTGAACGTGCAGGCACCTCAACACGAGGTTAAAGAAATAGATGGGCACTAATACAAATAATAATCTACGCAGGAGTCTCATCCGACTCAGGATAAGAAGAATAGACAGTTCTAGGAGGACCAACCAGACTATGATTGCTCCTATTTCTAAGTTGCTCTTCATGGGCCTAAACAAGCTTAAAATCAATTGCTGTCCCTACACTAACGCTAAGTGACATCCCTGCATAACGATTTTCCCAGGCAATAAAGAATAAAAGGTGTCAGCTGTGAAGACTTCCTAAGAAGTGCAATCACTATATACCTAAGCTCAGCTCTGTCCTTCTCTCAGGTCTCCCTACCGCTTCTCTGGCCTCCTCCCTCAGGGCACTATCCCTAATACAAAACCATACTACAAAGGTACACGCCTTGTTTACGCCCTCTTGGCCAGGTCTTCTTTCTTGTGCTTTTCCATTGAAACGGTGACTTCATCCTGGACGGTTTCGTTGACCTTGAGTCCCAGGCGCCTTCTCCGCTGAAAGTATCATCCCTAAATTCCATTGCACTCCCGTACCATGCCTCCCATCTTTCTAACTTTTGAAAACAAAGAGTTAGTCTTTACTAACGAGACATGTGTCCTTGCACCTGCAACAAAAGATACGTTCAACAGAAACCTTCTACTGTGCTAATTAAATCTACCGTTTGTGCCCAGAGAGCCTTTCCAAGAGAAACCCTTTTCGGCCTACAATATAAGCTAACATAAGAATATACCAGGCCTTCCTTAAGCATATATGTAGTCAGGCCCTTACATATAACTTTTAAACACACATCTTACTTTTCCCTATAAGCATATTCATTACGATTCTTTATGCAAACAATGAATTACATGTGCAACTTTAATATGGTGCACGTTTAAACTACTGCAATTACATTACATACACAAATAAATTCCCCTAAGCATTATGTTCACATAATTCAAAAAGCATTACATTACATCATTATCCTAACACCATTATACTGCTGAGTTCACTTCGTTTCAGTGAACTATTCATTCTTTGCTAAACATGCATGAGTATACAATGAATATATGTCTGAATACATGTGGGTGCGGCCTATCAGTGATTATGATGCACCCCTACAATTCACAAGAACATTTCGCTCTATCAGTTCCCCCTTTGATGACTCCTGTCATCACATCCCATTCTACTCCCTCGGAGAAGGAGCCGACCTAAACAGAACTTGTTCCCATCTTCCCTGATCTGAAATTCTCCATGCTCTTGAGCCTTTGATACTGATTGTCCTGCAGTCTTGCCAATCTCATGTCATTTTCCCTCAAAGCTCTCTTGACTCTGCCTGCTCGATACCATTTGTAGGCCTTGATCAGAATCCACAAGCCAGCCACACAAACCACCAAGATAAGGAGTGGTCTCAGGAAGTACCCAAGGAATCCCTTTCCTAGGTTTGCAAACCAACCTCCCACTTGACCAAAACCCTTTCCGACCTTTTCCCAGGCCCCTTCTTCGGTCAAATCCGCTATCTTTGTGTGGATCATAGTGATGTTACTTATATATTTCTCCAGATCCTTGCTACGGTCTGGTATATAAGTGCAGCACTCTTGAACCTTCAGCATTTTACAGACTCCGCCCTCTTTTGCCAATAGGACATCCAAAGCAAGGCGATTCTGCAAAACCATTCCCCTTATCGACAACATCTCTCCTTCCACCAACACCAACGATTTTGCTGTGTTCATCGAAAATTCATCCACCACCGTCGCTAACCTCCGGATCTTCACATCATTCAAGACTACTCCTAGACTAGGTATCATAGCTCCAAAGATATCCCCCACAACGATTCCTGCACTTGCAGCTCTTCTCGTCCTTGAATGCTCTCCACCCTCCAGAAGATTTAAGTCTTCTGTATGGTAAATCTTTGGAAATATTATTGACAAATAACATGTTCCATACCAATTTGCAGGCAACCTCACATAAGCATTCTTCCCACATACGTAATACACCGTAGGTATCACTTGTACAGGACCTTGGAGAAAATCTTTTGCCTCATCTGCCATGGTGAAAACGTGATCACAAGTACTCTGTCCCACTGGAACCTTTTCGTAGTAAGTCTGATAACGCCTTATACACAACTTACCCCTCTGCTCCTTATCCAACGCTATAGGACCATAGCTTCCCTTGGTCTTATGCAACCGTTCTTCCTCTGTCCAATCTGTCCTGTGATGCCCTAAATCTCGGGATTCAGTCAGCTTTCTATACCTATCTTCAACCTGATCTACAAACTTTCTCTCTACATCCGACATCAAGCAAGTCAGATTGTGTCTGTGTGCGAATGCTGTATCCAATTCCAAACTCGGTATGAAGTACTTCCTCAGTCTGTCCTCGGTTTTGTAATAATCATACTTATTCAAATGCTTGTAAGCTGGGACTTCAGGAAGCACTGCGTCGAAGTTGGAAAAGAAATACTCGAACTGATCTCTCTCATAAAACAAACTAAGCAAAAGACTACATGAAATACCATAAGTCAGTGGAAGATGATGATACCTAATACCCTCATCCACCGAAGTAGGCAACTGCATACACACATAACAATCTTTCGCATCCATCACGTCAACATACTCATACAACAACTTAGCATACGCATTAAGCTTAAAATCACCCTTAGACAAATCTACATGTAATCTACGACTTTCTTCTAAAATCATAGCTCTATCAGCTGCCCTGTCTACCCCCTTCTGACTAGGTGTGATAGGTGTGGGTGTCCCTGTCACTGCCTCTACTTCTGGCTCGTGCGAACCAGTATATGAGACTACAACTACTATGATTATAGAAATTATCACACTACTTATAAGAATGCCTATAATCCATTTTGCTCTACGATTGGGATTTCCCGGCTCCATGATTTCGAAAGTTCTCAAAAAGTCTTGGTTATCGCAAAGAACTCAGAAAAGTCTCTGTCCTTTATTTATGACTTGCTTAACCAGCTCGAGCAACCATGAAATCTCCGGGCTTTCCCTTTCCGATCACAACTTATTTACACAGTCCAGAAAAAGACTTCCTAGTTTTCGTTCCTCTTCTTGTGGAAAGTCCCTAAGTTTATTCTTCTTCCACTCGGACCTAGGTTATCTTCTTCTTTTAGACTTTTATTTACAGTTCATTACTGATCCATAATGAGATCCTCATTAAGCACGACCAGAACGTGATACAAAAGTTCAAGACGCAAAAGCAGCACTTCGTGTGAAAACGGCTCAGCTCCGAAAGGCGGGAACTCGACCCGATGCAAAAGCAATTTTCGGACTTCACTCAGAAGTGGGGGATTCGGAATCGTGAGTGTCAGTGTTCCGTCTATCTCGAACCCTGGCATCCGCAGCACCACCTTCACCACCAGTCTCGGGCTCCGACTGAACACCTCCACTGACTTCAGTCTCCCTGTATTCACCACCCCCTGCATCAAACACAGTGTAAGTCCACTCAGGGGTAGAGTATCTGTGACAAGGCACTCTTGTTCTCTTAGACCTTCGCCGACTGTCTTGTGCTTGGTCTTCGTCGCTTGCTTCGGTTTCAGATACTTCGGACACTGGAGCAAGGTCTCTCTCAGGTGCTAACCTCAGGTTCAGTCGCCTCTGTCTTTCAGGCCAACCTTCAGCACTTCTGTTCTTTCGTCTGCCTTCCCTTCTATACCCAGTGCACTATTTCCTCTTTCTGCTGCTTTTGACTCTTCTCCGCCCACTGCACCTTCTCTTTCTTCAGTGCCTGAATCAGGGTTCGAACTGTGGAAACCCCCTTCAGCTTGCTCTAGTGCACCACCAGCTGTGTCAGCGACCCTTACAGCTTGACTTGTCCTCTCATGTGGCCCTACCACTTCAGCTGGGTTTTCATTTACGAGAGGAGCTGTTTCCTCCAAGGGTGCTGGAACTCTGCGGGTATGGGAAGCATGCACCCAGTTCGGCAATCCTCCACACTTTACTGCTGTGTTCGTGATAAGTATCACCTGATACGGGCCACGCCAACGGGCATCCAAGCAACTCTTCCTCACGTGCTTCCGGACGAGCACCCAGTCACCGGGACACAAGTCGTGGCACAGATCACTCGAGGCTGGAACCACAGCTGCTTGCACCTGCTGGGATACAGAACGGACCACATCAGAGAGTCCTTTACAATAATCGAGAATCAAATCATCAGTGATGTTTATCAAGGCTGTAGTTGGTACTGCTGGCAGTCTCATTGCCCTCCCCATTATTATTTCATGGGGGACAACCCGGTCCTTCTGTCTGGGACACTTCGCATGCTCATGAGCACCAGTGGCAAGGCGTCGGGCCATTTCAGGGATGTTGAAGAACACATTTTTGCCATCCGGGCTTTCAACGTTCCATTAACTTGTTCCACCATCCCAGAAGCCTCTGGTCTGTAGCTACAGTGGAGTCTCTGGTCAATGTTCAATGCTGCACAAAGTAACTTCATGATTTCGCTATGGAAGTGCCCACCTCTATCTGATTCCAAAGAGGTCGGAATCCCGAATCTAGGGATAAGCTCCCTCAACAATAATTTAGCCACTGTCAGAGTGTCACACCTGCGTGTGGGGTAAGCCTCCACCCACCGTGAGAATACACATACTATCACTAGAATGTACCTCAATCTATTGCACCTAGGCATCTCCACGAAATCCAGCTGTAATCTATTGAAGGGCCCTCCTGACCTTCCAATATGACTCAGTGTAACTACAGTTTTCTTTCCAGCATTCATCTGTTGACATGTAACACACCTCTGACATACCGTCTCAGCCATTGCTCGGAACCGTGGGTTATACCACGTCTGTCTGAACACCCTCATCATTGCGTCTCTACCCAGGTGTGCCTGTCCATGTATCAATCTTGCCATCGGACTCAGCAATTCTTCCGGCAACACAGCTCTCCCATCGTTTGATACCCACACATCCACGTCTCCTTTCACACACCCAGCTTTGATCCAGCCCTCTCTTTCCTTGGTTGAGACTTCATCTTGCAATCTCTTAAGCTCTTCCCAAGTGTCTGCCATGATCAACATTATGCTGAGATCGGTTCCCTCTTGGCTCTCTTCTATCTCCCTGCCTGTGTATATGCATCCTTGTTCGGCGCAGAAGCGGGCTACCTCATCTGCGTAGTTATTACCCAAGGATACAAAGTCCTCCCCCTTCCCATGGGCTGAACACTTTACAACAGCAATTTCTTTCGGATGCTGTAACGCTTCTAACAATTGTCTTACATATTCTCCATTACGAATGGGTGAGCCAGATGATGTCAAAAATCCCCTCTGAGACCATAACTGCCCGAAGTCATGCACCACGCCAAAGCCGTATTGGCTATCTGTGTAAATCGTGATTCGAATTCGATCAGCGGCCAAACAGGCACGGGTCAAGGCAATGATCTCAGCTACCTGCGCGGAGCGTACTCCTTCCAGGCAAGCGGCGTCGACCACTCCTGAAATAGTACATACAGCAAACGCTGCTCTCAATTGCCCCACACTGTCTCTTAAGCATGAACCATCGACAAAGAAAATTTCATCTGGGTCATCCAATGGCTCATCGACAATGTCAGGTCTCGGTTTGGTGCAAAGTTCGGTCACATCGAGACAATCATGGTCCTCACAATCTTCATCATCTGTGTTCGGTATAGGCATCAATGTCGCAGGGTTCAAGATGGAGCACCTTTTCAGAGTCACATTCTCTGCGGCAAGTATGACTTGCTCGTACCTCGTTAACCTATTGTTCGTTAGGTGCTGGGTCTTGGTCCTGGTCATTAATAACTCAACCGAATGTGGCACATGTACAGTCAATGGATGTCCCATTACAATGCTTTCACATCTTTCAATGCTGACACCTGTTGCAGCAACGGATCTTAGACATCCGGGCAACGCAGAAGCTACTGGATCTAAAGTAGCTGAAAAATAAGCAACTGGTCTACGGACACCTCCATGGTTCTGAGCTAACACTGCTAATGCACATCCTCCTCTCTCGTAACAAAACAATGAAAAGGCCTTGTTGTAATCAGGCATTCCCAGTGCGGGAGCCCTGCACAAATCATCTCTCAACTGCAGGAATGACATCAAGCACTCCTCGTCCCATGGTACCGGATCACTCACATCCTTGTGCGTAAGCCTCTGCAGAGGCTTTGCTCTCAAGGAGAAACTAGGAATCCACTGTCGACAATAGCCAACCATTCCCAGAAACATCCTAACTTCCCTCTGTGTAGTGGGTACCGCCATGCTCATTATTGCCTCAATTCGATCTGGTGACACCTTCCTCTTGCCTTTTTCTAATCTGTGTCCCAAGTACTGTACCTCATTCAAACAGTACTGCAGCTTGTTCGGGGACACCTTATGTCCATTCTCTGCTAAGTGGTTCAACAAGGCTACTGTGTCAATTCTGCAAGCATCTTCTGTTTCTGAGGCAATGAGCAAGTCATCTATGTACTGCACGAGAACTGAGTTCTGCGGCAACACAAGACTCTCAAGGTTCTTCTTCAGGATCTGGTTAAAGATCGATGGACTTTCCGTATACCCTTGAGGAATACGACACCATGTTAACACGCGATTCTCTAGCCTAAATGCAAAAAGAAATTGGCTTTCCTCGTGGAGCGGTATCGAAAAGAAGGCTTGACACAAATCGATAACCGTAAACCACTCGGCTTCACATGGGATCTGGAACAGTATTACTGAAGGATTCGGTACCACTGGACAACAAGGGACAACTATCATGTTGACCTTTCGCAGGTCTTGCACGATCCTGTATTTCCCGCTCGGTTTCTGTATTCCCATTATGGGTGAATTACAGGGACTACCTCTGATCTCCTTCAAAATACCCTTCTCAATGAAAGTCTCGATCACAGGTTTTATTCCTGCAATTGTTTCTATCGATAAATTGTATTGAGGTGTTCTTGGGAAATCAACATTCTGTTTCACCTCAATCCGCACTGGTTCAACCCCTCTGATTAAACCTATTTCGTCTCCTGCGAAATCCCACACCACAGGCGACACTGCGTCTCTCAGATCATGTGGAAGTTCTTCCACAGTCACCATTGGGTACAGATCTATACACAGATGCTGATTGGCCATCTTAAAGTCAGCATCCTCATCTCTCGTCTGGACCTCCACTCCTCGTGGTGTACAATAAATCGTGCAGTTCAATTTGCACAACAGATCTCTTCCCAAAAGACAAACTGGACTCGTGTCACATACTACAAACTGATGTCTAGTTTGGAAAGTACCTATCTTTACTAAGATCGGTTCTGTCAATGGGCTGCTCATCTTCTTGTTCGCTACTCCGACAACCTGGATTGATTGTCCCGAGAGGGGTAGGTTAGGGACTACTGCAGATCTTACAGTAGACCGGGTAGCTCCAGTATCAACCAAAAGTGTTGCAGGATTGCCCTCAATCTCTGCCTCTACAAAAGGTCCTCTCTGGTCTACCTCCAAGACCGCTCCAAGTGTGCAGTCTTCCTCCCCCTCAGGCACCGTCAGGATAAAGGGTCTAAGCTATCCTCAGCATATCGTTCGAACAGGGGCATCTGTTGATATGTTCGTGTTCCTTGTGAAAACCTTGGAGCTTGGGGAATCTGAGCTTGAGAATTGTAAACCCCCCTTTCATCGTTCTAGGTCTCGTTATTGTGTTAACCACCTCTTGCGCGGGTACCTGAGCCCCCTCTTCCTCTTCCTGTACCTGATTAGCTGGGTTCAAAGGACACTCGCGTTTCCAATGTCCGACCTGGCGACAAAGATGACACGCAGTGGTCTTCTTTAGTGTGGCCACGTCCACTCCTGTCTTGGGGTCTACTGGTTTTCCCTTTCCCTGTACCTGCCCATTCTGGTTTCCCTGGAAATTTCCTTGCTTTCTCCCCAAGGTCCCTCCACTAGGCTGATTCTGTGCTGTCTGCATCTGGACAAGCATCAATTTGTCTTTTAGCTTTCGATGTTTTGAATCCACCTCATCACTACAGTACCTCGCGTACCGCAAGAATTTCATCTAGTGGCTTGTTCTGCCAGCAGATCAAATGGTGCTGTATCATGAGGCTGATTTCCCCTCTCAGACCCGTTACAAACTTTGAGACAAACTGTCCCATATCCTTAGGGTCCAAAACATCTAACCCACTATACTGTTTAAAAACTTGCAGAAGTCTTTCATAGTATTCATGCACCGTTTCCTTGGGTTCTTGTACAGTCCGATCTATCTTAACCCAATCTATATCCTGAGGTGAAATCTTCGACTTCAACCATGTAATCACCTGCTCATATTTTTTCATGACATCAGGTGATGGACCATTTGTAACCGCCTCTCTTTTGGTTCCGAAGTCGGCCACTCAATAGCGACTTTACATGCTGTCCACAAATCTCCTGGTACCACTATGTCAAACAAGGTGTTCAAATCAATCCACAATACTTTTGAAATCTTCACAAACCGCTCAACCTGCTTGTACCACTCCACCGGTTTTTCCTCAGCCGAGGAAAATCATTTGTAAATGCAGCCAAATCACCTCTATTCCACGGTACATGCACGTACCCTCCATTCTGTACTTCTCGTAAAGGAAAGTTTCCTACACCCATCGCCCCCCCTCCTGGCGGCGGCGTTTCCCCTTCTGCTCTCTTTACTGGTTTCTTTTTGGACCACCTTTCTTCCCATTTGTCCAACAAAATCCATATTCTCATTCCTATGATCAGGTCTCTGGTGTGCGTCTTTAATCCTGTGATTCTTTTCTCCTCCAACTCCTGATCACTGTAATGCAATCTATGTGGTCCCTGTAACGCTTTAGTTTTGTTCAGGTCCACCTCATATCTCTTGGCCAATTCCTTCAATCTATCATGTGCCATTCTAGCTTTTCGAGTCACATCTTTTGCTACAAACAGCAGCTCATCTGATCCATAAATTTCTATCCTTTCCAAAGGCAGACCCCCACTGATCATTTCGTCTACCTCTGCTTTCAGCCTCACTACGTCTAGCAACCTTGCCTGTACTGCACTCCTCAGTACGTCTCGACAACCTGAGCCGTCCCGCTCATCACAATTACTATTCTGTCCTTGTGACCTATTCCCTTCCATATTCCTGGAACCTGGTCTGTCTTCCGAGACATTTTGTGCCCTATCTCTTTGCATCCTATCCTCTTGGTTCGTTACTGTTGGTGTCCACTCCCTCAAAGCTGACTTAGATTCCCGTAAAGACCTCGGTCTTTCCGGTCTCTCCTCTTCTTGTCCACATGAAGAGTCCGCAGTAGCCGGTAACGGCGTACTTGTCTCTATTGGTCTTGGGAAATGAACCACCCTTACTCCAAACCCATTCCCACTCTCACTGTTTCCTTCTTCCCTTCTCATCGGCACGGAGCTCCCTTCTCTCACTCGGTCTGGGTCATATACCGGTACTATAGGGCCAATGGTAACCGGTACCGTCAAGGAGTCCGGTAATCTTGTGTTCCCCGCAGGAGGCTGTGTTATCATAGACGCCGTAGCCCCCTCCGTTCCTGTGGAAATTCTTCCCACTACTCTCATGCTGGTCTGGTTCTGGCTCTCATCAACTATTGCCACTGCTGGGGTTGTCTTTCCCTCTTCTGAATCTGGATTAAATGGTGGTGGCCTCTCCGCCAACATCCTATCCAACAGACTGTCATCTAAATCACTGTCGTCCTCATCGATTCTTGTAATCTTTCCATTTTGTATCAGCAGTGGGTATAACTTATCTCCGTCTATCGTATCCGCTCTCCACTTTTTCTCCAATGCATCCCACCTTGCATCTTGGAATGCCCTGACCGATTTCTTCACCCTTTCTTGACACCTTTCCTTTTTTCTATCATACGCTGCTCTTATCCACGCATGTAATGCCTCAAACTGTGTCGGTCTAGGTAGTGGTCGTATTGAAGCCATTACACTCTTGAGCTGGTACAGCACCTCTAACCTGAAAGTACCATATCGAGGGAACGACAAATCTCCTTCTGTTTCTGTCATTTTATGCCAATTCTCAAGCCAAATTATGGTATGCAATCCTACATTCTTTGCCATATAATGTGCTGGTGTGTCCTCAGGAGGAGCTTCCTCTCCCTCCCGAACAACCACATGTCTATCACCTCTACAAAGTTCCCTTAAAGCTTTAAAACATTTCATGATGAATCAACTTTGTATTTGCACTCAAAATGTCCGCTTTTACTTCCTGATTCCAATCCACCAATCCCAGCGCGGTTCACACCAACCGGCCTATCACAGCGCGGCACTAGTCTGACGTCACGTTTCCTCCGCTCGCAGCAGTTCCCCTCCTTTCTAATTCACTTGTTCTCACTCGCATCCGTCCCAATTATACTCTGAAATAATGTTCGTCCTACCGAACAATTTCCTCTCTGACCGTCAGTCTTACCAATGACCGATCAGTCTCTTGAGCTTGTTGACCTCAATCTGGCAACCGTCTGTCCACGAACGACCGGACAATCGCCTCTAATACACTCGATAGGATTCAATCACTCGATGTTCTGCTCACAATAACCTACGACCTGCGTTGGTTATTCACACACTCACACATGTGTCCCTATCTTCTGTGGGTCTGTCAATGACGTCTCGTGACCCCCACAACTCTGGTCAACGTTCTCAACTCTGGGTGTATTCTACACCACAATAAATCTCCCGGTCCCGCGCGCTCACGGTCCGTTTCTTAATCACTCAACTTTCGTTCCAACTCCGCAAGACATCACACAACAATATAACACCGCAATCTACCAAACATCACTCTTTTCATACTCACTCTACTACGAACTGCTACTTCCGCCGCACCGTCACTCTCCGTCAGTTTTCCATACCCTCCGACATCCGTCTCTCGTGGTTCTCTGGATCTGCGTCACTCGGGCTCTATGGGGCAACCTAATCTCTTATCTTGCTCTAGATCTCCCCTTACCATCAAAGGTAACCATCCTACTCTGCTACCAACTGATAACGCCGATTCTTATCTAATTATCTATAAGAACCTTCTGGCCGCCTAGATCTTTTTACCTGTTGAATAGTGTAAAGGAGAGCATCTCATCAGGTTAGATATCAGCATTCATTTTGTCTGAAAGGACCACTGACTCCGAATTCAAGTTTGAGAATTTATTATCGCCACAAATAACTGAACGTGCAGGCACCTCAACACGAGGTTAAAGAAATAGATGGGCACTAATACAAATAATAATCTACGCAGGAGTCTCATCCGACTCAGGATAAGAAGAATAGACAGTTCTAGGAGGACCAACCAGACTATGATTGCTCCTATTTCTAAGTTGCTCTTCATGGGCCTAAACAAGCTTAAAATCAATTGCTGTCCCTACACTAACGCTAAGTGACATCCCTGCATAACGATTTTCCCAGGCAATAAAGAATAAAAGGTGTCAGCTGTGAAGACTTCCTAAGAAGTGCAATCACTATATACCTAAGCTCAGCTCTGTCCTTCTCTCAGGTCTCCCCTACCGCTTCTCTGGCCTCCTCCCTCAGGGCACTATCCCTAATACAAAACCATACTACAAAGGTACACGCCTTGTTTACGCCCTCTTGGCCAGGTCTTCTTTCTTGTGCTTTTCCATTGAAACGGTGACTTCATCCTGGACGGTTTCGTTGACCTTGAGTCCCAGGCGCCTTCTCCGCTGAAAGTATCATCCCTAAATTCCATTGCACTCCCCGTACCATGCCTCCCATCTTTCTAACTTTTGAAAACAAAGAGTTAGTCTTTACTAACGAGACATGTGTCCTTGCACCTGCAACAAAAGATACGTTCAACAGAAACCTTCTACTGTGCTAATTAAATCTACCGTTTGTGCCCAGAGAGCCTTTCCAAGAGAAACCCTTTTCGGCCTACAATATAAGCTAACATAAGAATATACCAGGCCTTCCTTAAGCATATATGTAGTCAGGCCCTTACATATAACTTTTAAACACACATCTTACTTTTCCCTATAAGCATATTCATTACGATTCTTTATGCAAACAATGAATTACATGTGCAACTTTAATATGGTGCACGTTTAAACTACTGCAATTACATTACATACACAAATAAATTCCCCTAAGCATTATGTTCACATAATTCAAAAAGCATTACATTACATCATTATCCTAACACCATTATACTGCTGAGTTCACTTCGTTTCAGTGAACTATTCATTCTTTGCTAAACATGCATGAGTATACAATGAATATATGTCTGAATACATGTGGGTGCGGCCTATCAGTGATTATGATGCACCCCTACAATTCACAAGAACATTTCGCTCTATCAGCGCCTTCTAATGCCTACTTCTTACCTCTTGAATGGGATTTTAAACTGCCACACCTGAGGTGGAGAAATCCACAGTTGTAAATCCATTGATGCCATTTGTCCTTTTGTGCCTTTGTGAATTGCTAGCAGGCAGATATGAGGAACTTTTAGCCGTGCACATACTCCAGTGACCAAAAATACATTTGCGAATAGGGCCCCAAGTCCATAACGTGCTACTAGAGATAGGAAAACCTTTCACGAGAAGACCGCTGGCCATGTGTCTATTGGGACGTTGGAGGCTTTCATTTTCTTTATGGTTTCACGTACCCCTTTGAAAAGAGTGGAAAGGAGGAGGGGGTGGAGAGGAACGGAGGAGGAAATAATGGTTATGAAGGTGTCTGAGTTGGTTTATTTTTGGTGGATTCACAGATAATAGAAATTATACACTGCAAGAATTCCAAAAGATCTTAACAATGGTGCTGAGATGAGTGGGGTAAATTTTTCAGAATTTCAAATTTCTGTAATTCTTGACAAATGTTTAAAAAGAGCCTTTCTTCATTTTGGGGACTCATGAATGTGTTTGGCAAGGTAAAGTCACTTGTGCGCTGAACCGCCTGTGGAATCACCTCCTCTGGATTTTGCAGCTGAGATTCTCTGTTTTGACAAAGATGCCCTCCAAGTTTCGATATTTTCTGTTCATTTCTGCCAGTTCTATATTGTACTGATTGTGGGTCGGAGACTTGTGTCTTTGATTGGTGTGAGAGACCCAAATTGCAGCTTCACAGATAATAATGCAGGTAAAATGTGAGTGAACAGGTGGTCTAGGGTATGCCCATAGTGTGGGTAGGGCTAAGCACCAATTTGTTTAAAAGTTCATGTTTTCATTCTTTTCTGAGGTCGGTTTACATTGTTGAAAAGAAGAATATTTTTTTCAAGCTCATGTAGAGATAGCAGAGGCATACTGCAGACATGAAAGAAATTAGGTAGAGGCTTTTGATAAGAAATCATCTCTTGTTTTTGTGAATGGAGCATTGCTTCCCTCTGCCCTACCCCATTGTCCATTCAGTCATAGGGTGTAGGTTCCCAAAGGGTGCCTTTAGGCCTTTAGGTGGCCTAAAAAGAAAGCTCAGACAACGTCTTCTCTTCTAAAAAAATTAAGAATTGTAATGCTGGCTAACTTTTATCTATTTTAAGAGGTGTTTTCAATCATAACTTCTGTCGCATTTCAGCGATTTCATTCGTAATATACAGTTACATTTCCAAACCCTTGGCTGCCAGTAAAATCAACGAAGACAACAAATACCTCACAAATTCAGGGCTTTGTTCCCGACTGCTTTTTTAGTTCTTTTTGTGGTGGAGTTTGAGGCCACCGGTTTATTGCTCAGGCAAAGTAATGCCTGCCCGGCCAGAAGCAATCTAGTAAAACTTTCAGAATAGAATGAATGTCCTGTCTAGACTGAATCTGTATTCTCTTTCATACCTGTCCAACTGACTTGATGGGCTTTTCATATTGAGAGTAAAGTAATTTCAAATAGAGGCATTTAATAGACGTAGAGCTTGGAAAATGTCATGTCAGCCTAAATATTTTCACATTTGTCTCACTCTCTTAAATGAGAGGAAGTAAATGTCCTGAAAGGCTGCTAATTGTGTATTAAATAGACTCCTTTCAATGTTGTTAATTTTTTTACGGATATGATCTAAACTTTTCCAAGTGACATGAAACTCTATTGAATGAGACACTGTGGATATTAGGTTATTCAGATTAAATGTTCACTAATATTATTTACCCTCTGTGTTGTACATGGCACCTTATTTATTCTTGTGATTCTTTCAATGACTGCAGGTTTTACTATTTTTCAAGGTACATTATTAATATATTCGTTAGCGTATTTATGCAAATGATAAAATGTTATTTGTTAAGATAAAATGTATCTAAAGGGTGTTAAATTAGATAATGCAACTGCTTAGGAATCATTATTATTATTATTAGACTTATAATGCGCGACAGCTACCCAAAAAGGGTTTCCCGGCGCAAGAGCAGATCAGAGACTGAGTTTAGCAAGGCAGCAGGCTATTGGTTGAAAAGCCACGACTTCAATGATTTGCGAAATTGGATATAATTTGTTTCGTTTCGGAGAGCTAAGGGCAGGGCATTCCAAAGTGAGGGGCCTAGGTATGTGAATGACCTTCCACCCATCTGGGATAGTTTAGTTTTAGGGACAAAAAACTTCCCCTGAGTGGATGAGCGGAGGTTGCGAGGAGGGACATATGGATGGACCAGTGATTGGAGGTATTGAGGGGCAACTCCTGTTTTGATTTTAAACATATAGCTCAGGGCTTTGAACTTGATTCGGTTCTCCACCCTGAGCCAGTGCAAGTCTCGTAGATGGCCGGAGATGGAGGTGGTTCTAGGGATCCGGCATAAAAGCCTTGCTGCGGAGTTCTGGACCAACTGCAGCCTGCGAGTCACCTCCTTGTTAGATCCCAAATAGAGAACGTTGCCGTAGTCAAGCCTTGAAGTGATCAATGCATGGACAACAGTTTTCTGAGTGGGCTCAGGTAGCATCCAGATGACTTTTTTTAGCCACTTCAGGATTGTGA
This sequence comes from Calotriton arnoldi, assembly GCA_963921515.1. Classification (NCBI taxonomy): domain Eukaryota; kingdom Metazoa; phylum Chordata; class Amphibia; order Caudata; family Salamandridae; genus Calotriton; species Calotriton arnoldi. Next base: position 340,566 of record CAWUFW010006396.1, on the reverse strand, counting down.
AACAAGTGGCGGCTAATTTGACAGCTTGGGAGTGCATACTGAGCGAGTCATAAAAGGCGACGCCCAAGTTGCGAACTTGGCGGGAGCGTATAGGAAGAGCACCCATCTCACAGGGCCAATGTTGAGGACCCCAAAGTTCCTTGTTTATCCAGAGTATGAGGACCTCGGTTTTCTCACCGTTGAGTTTGAGGTAGTTTGATTGCATCCATGATGCGATATTGCTCAGACCCAACTGGAGGGGAGAAAACTCGGTCGTGCTCTTCATGGAGAGAGAAAAAATTATTTGGGAATCGTCCGCATAGGAGAAGAGGGTCAGCCCGGACTCTTCAGCAACATCCGCTAAGGGTCTTACGTACAGATTAAAAAGTAGAGGGCTAAGGATGGAGTCTTGAGGTACCCCATGGGCAAATGAATAGGTATCGGAGCTGGCTGTGGGGGAAAAAACTTGAAAGGTGCGATTTGTGAGGAAAGAGATGAGCCATTTCAGAGCTGACCCGCATATGCCCAACGATCTTAAGGTTTTAATTAACACGGCGTGAGACACCGTGTCAAATGCTGCACTCAAGTCCAGCAAAATGAGGGCCACAGTGTCTCCAGCGTCCAGATGGTGGCGCAGTCTTTCTGTTACCCCCAACTGGGTGGTCTCTGTTGAGAAGCCGGCTCTGAAGCCCGATTGGGAGGAATGGAGAAACCTTTGAGTTTCGACAAACAGAGAGAGCTGTGCATGGACATGTTTCTCTAAGATCTTAGAGAAGGCCGGTAGCAGTGAGATGGGCCGATAGTTAGAGGGTAAATCGGGGTCAGCTTTAGCCTTTTTAAGGAGAGGGAGTATCATGGCATGTTTCCAGTCAGGCGGGACGGTTGCTTCCTGCAAGGAGGCGTTAAGGAGATCCATGACTACGTGCAAAGATGGCAGTTCCAGCTGCCGGAGCACGGAAATGGGCAGAGGATCCCTTGGAGATCCCGAATTAATACTACCTAAAAGTTTTTAGGGTAGTAGCGTTTAACAGGGGCCATGTGTCCAGATGATTGGCGGGTAAGTTGGACGTCCTATCCTGGTTGGGAGGCGTGTTATCCATGGAGGATGGTTTAGATATTACTAGAGGGGAGGAGAGGTTATCATACTGCGCACGTACTATGTCCAGGTATATTTTCTCAACCTTCTGAACAAAGAAGGTAGCCAGGTCCTCACATTGCTGTTTATTGAGTGCAGGGGGTCTAGATTGGGTTTTGGAGCCAGCGAGCTCCTTGACCATGTTGAAAAGTGTTTTGGAACAGTTTAGGGCATCAGAGATGGTGGACGAAACATAGTCCGCCCGGGCAGTTTTGCAAAGGTTGTGATACATTTTTTTGGTTGCTTTATAATTAATTTTGGAATCAGGGGTGTAATTCCTTCTCCACCTGCGTTCCATTGCTTTGCATTCGGCCTTCTACGTTTTCAGAGTTTCTGTGAACCAAGGTGCCGGAGGCCGGTGATTGTTGGCCCTTTTTTTCGAGAGAGGTAAGCAGGTGTCAATGGCATTAAGAAGCCATTTCCTCACCGAGGTAGAAAGTAAGTTCACTGTTTCTGTCTAATAGCTCATCCTTATGTTACTTAAAAATGCGAGCTCCCGAATTGTAGTACAAGTAAAAATATATATGATATATTGCATGTGTACTGCTTCACGCCTCTAACAAGACATCTTAGGGATGCATGAACTTTCTATTACCAGATGAAAGTTTCATGTAAAAAACGATTATTGGCCTTCATGTCCTTTGTGGAGTTTCCCACTTTTCCTTCAGCCCTAGCGTAGCATTTTCCGGCCACTTATCACTCTGACGTTAATATTCTGCACACATAATAGCCGAAACTCTTTCTCGTTAAGAACATATTTGCTGCCTTTTTCCTTGCCTACTTTAACTGTATGGATTTATAATAGATGGGTGACTGCAATCTCTATCTAAAAGTACTTCTATCATTTCCTTATAACAAATGGTAGCCTGCTATCGATTTATATAAGCCTGTCTCAAATTTCCTTAATGCACGTGACTTGTGACATCTGTCATCACCTAATTATGTAGAAATTACAAAGTTGTTCTACTGTAATAAGTAATTACAGTCGAGTTCTGATGTTTCCAAGATGTTGATGATACACAAATCTACTTGAAAATGTCCAGTGCTTCAGACATCTAACGCCTCAAACACTGCTTGCACATTATTCAGACTTGGATGTCTAGCTCCTGCCTGAACCTCACACAACCCAGACAGAATTCCTGTTATTTGCAAAGAACAACTGTTACATCCTTCTTTCTTCTTCCCTCCCTTTCTCTCCCTCCTTCCCCTCATTCTTTGTCCCTCCTTGGAACATGGAACCGTGTACCTGCATTGTACGATTTGGATTCCATGTTCCAGAGCCCTGATATTACAGTTACTGCCTTTGTTTTTATTGTATGGGTGTACTGTGCCGCGATCTTAATAAACTTCAAATTTACCTACTTCACCGGAGCCTTGCGTCTTCACAAGTGGCGACGACTGGAAGAAGACTTCCCCTGCAGCATGTTTCCTGCGGCACAGGTGCAGCGACGTCTTCCGGACCTTATCTTCTTGTTCTGCATGTCTTCTACCTACCGGAATGGCAACAATCATTTCTCGTGAGCCTCCTAGGTACTTTGGTGAAAACCTCATTTTTTTCACCCTTCCGATATCCTTCTGGTGGATTTTTGTTTGTTTTGGCATTTTCTTCCTCGCCAACGGCCATTTCCTCTGCAGCCCACTATGACGTCTTTGTTGTCCTTCAACAACTGTTGCCTGGATACTCTCATTACAACTTCGTTCCTGGCTGCGCGTCATTTCGCAACAACTGTTGCCTGGATACTGCTTAGACGATTACCTCGCCCTGCGCGTCATCCACAGAGTTTCTCCCTTCATGTTGGCCACGTCGTGCGTCATCACGCCGGCGGCCATTTTGATCCTGTCAAAACAACATCCGATACCGGAAGACAGTTGTATCGGTTTGTCAATCTGGTGAGCACTTTCCTTTATGGAGCGTTTCTTCACTGCTCTCACCATCAACAACAGCAGTCTACAACAGCGTCTACTCCTGGAAGCCATTTGTATCTCTTCAACACTGTTGTTTTTCAGTATTATACAAGCACGGTGATGATTTCTCTCTTGCTGTTGTACAGGTAGGACGCCTGTTCAAACTACGGTGACAGGCACACCATACTCTAACTATTATACTTTAACTCTTGGATACCTTGCATTTAGCCTGTTTCTTTACGGTGACAGGCACACCTTGACTATTTATACATTTTTTTTTATGCAATGGGTAAACCTATTTACCTCATTGTTTTAAAACTGTTTAAGTGTCATCTAATTCTACAGACTACATTCTGATCATTATTAATTTATATTTGTTACCTTTTATATATATTGTGTCTACTATATTATTACTATGCAGTTATATTAGAGGTATTGTGTCTACTTTATTATTACCATGCAGTTTGATCCACCAAGAAAGTTTCTGCAAAACAAAGGGGAACCACCCATTCCATGGACAAGGTGGAAAGAGGAGTTTATCACTTATTTAAAAGCAATTGATGGCGAACGCATGTCGGCTGAGAGAAAGAAAAACATTTTCCTTCATTGTTTAGGTTCTGAGGGACAAGTAGTTTACAGGACTCTCCCTCCTGTCAGGTCTGGAGGTGAATATAATGCCTACGATGAAGCCATTTTACGTTTTGAGAACAGATTCAAACCGACTACTAGTGTTGCCCTTAATAGGTTTAAGTTTTACACTAGAGCCCAAGAAGAGGGAGAAAGTTTTGATGAGTTCCTTACTGCCCTCCGTGCATTGTCTTTGCATTGTAAGTTTGGTTTGATCACTGATGAGATGATCAGGGACCAAATCATTGTTCACGTGAGAAGTAAAAAAGTTCAGGAGCAGCCTTGGATAATGGGCGACCCTAACTTGGAGGCTGCCATCAGCACTGCCAAGGCTTTGGAACAGTCGGAAAAGTGGATGAAGTCCCTCAACAAAGAAGTTAAGCCTTCTATTTCAAGTGAAGTGAACAGTGTCACTCCTAGCACTTCTAAAGGCCCATACAATTCCAACTTCAAGAATAACTCTAATCCTAAAGGTTTTTGCTGCTACAGGTGTGGTAATCCTGGTCACATAGCCTCTTTTCCACGTTGTCCTGTCATTGGGAAAGAATGTAGTGAGTGTGGACGTTTGGGCCATTTCTCCAAAATGTGCAAGGATACTAATATGAAGAAAAGTGCCTCTTCTTTTTCTTCTTCCAACTACTCCAAAGGAAAGATTTCTTGTGTCTCTCATGATCCATCCTTTGGTGATGATGTCCAGTCTGATTTAGAGAGTGGAATTGTAGTTTCCATTTGAGACTCACTTGATGATTCCAAAGCTGACAAGATTGGTCCACCTAAATGTCTTGTTTGTATTCTTGGAAGGAACCTTGAACTCATGGCAGACTCTGGGTCACCTTGGACCATTATCATGAGGCAATACTGTTCGGAGTCTTTTGGGAACTTACTTGATTTGAGCTCCTTATGTAAACCTGATATTGTGGCACAGAATTTCGATGGCTCCAATATTGAGTTTATAGGTTTCAAAGAAGTGTTCATTGAATTCAAAGAAAGCAGTGCTTTTATTAAGCTTTATGTGGCTTTCAAAGGCGTAAATGTGTTGGGGTGGCGTGATCAGGCCAAGCTTGGTGTTGTGTTAAATCCCAGGGAGAAAGAACCTTTGTCTGTTCTTGCTATAACTTCTTCCTGTGCTGATGATTTTACAAAATTGTTTCCAGATGTATTTTCTGAAGAACTCGGTAAGCTTAAAGGTTTCAGCCATAGGATAAAAGTTAGAGAAGGATCTGTACCCGTCAAAATAAAGCTTAGAGGGGTTCCCATCAGTGTTAGGGCCGAGTTAAAATTAATGTTGGATGACATGGTTAAAGGTGTATAATTGAAGCGATTGAGTCATCCAAATGGGTTTCTCCAATTGTTTTGACCCAGAAACCTGACAAAAGCCTTAGGCTGTGTGTTGATATGAGAGCGTTGAATGCCAATTTGGTTGCTTATTGCCACCCTCTTCCTAATATCAAAGAGATGGTGTGCATGTTGGATGGTGCCTGCACTTTTTCTACTCTTGACCTTCGCTCTGCGTACCACCAAATTGAGCTCACTGGGGATTCCAAACACTTCACTTCTTTTATCACTCCCCATGGATTATTTCAGTTCAAGAGGATGCCTTTCGGCCTAGCGTCAGCGGCATCTGTTTTTCAAAGGGCCATGTACCACATTTTTAAGGATGTCGGTAATTTTGTGAAATGCTTCCAGGACGACATCCTCATTTTTTCCAAGAATGAAGATGATCATTTTCAACATGTAAAGGAGGTTTGCCTAAGATTGAGAAACAGTGGTTTGACACTTAAGGCTGGGAAATGCAAATTTTTCCGCAAGTCGGTGGAGTATCTTGGTCACACTCTCTCGGGTGAGGGTGTGGTGCCCAAAAAGTCTTTGGTTGATGCTATCATCAATGCACCCTCATCTGACAACAGAGAGAAACTCCTCTCTTTGCGGGTCTGTGTGAATATTATAGTAAGTTCATACAGAATTTTGCCACCAAGATGGAGCCCCTCAGAGAGTTGACCAGGAAGTCCACCGAGTTTGTCTGGTCGGATAGACAGGAAACAGCTTTTAAACAAATCAAAAGTGAGATTGTGAATGCCCCCACTCTCAAGTCTTTTTGCCTTAATAAAAGATGCATCATTACCGTTGATGCTAGCCTTTACGGTCTGGGGGAGAGTACTTAGCCAGTGCTCTGGGAAGGAAGAGTGGTGTGTATCTTTCGCATCTAGGACTCTCTCGGCTACTGAACGAAGGTATGCTGTGATCGAGAGGGAGTTATTAGCATGCATTTGGGCCATAGAACATTTCCGCAACTATTTGTGGGGAAACAGGTTTCTTCTTAGGACTGATCATAAGCCCCTCATCGGCATCTTATCTCCGGGGGGGGTGGAACTCTACTGCTCGTATTGCTCCGCTCACGTCTAGACTACAAGAGTATGATTTTGAGGTTGTGTATGTCCCTGGTAAATGCAATGTTACTGCCGATTTCCTCTCCAGACTGCCTTGTTCCGATGATTGTGTTCTTTATGATGAACAAGATGTAGACATAGTTGCCACTGTTAAGGATTTTGTCTCCGAAGAGTTTTTGAGTCTGTCTGAATGGGTGACTGAAATGAATAACGATGTTGTGTGTCAACTTGTTGCTGACTGTTTGAAAAAGGGCTGGCCTAAAGAAAAGTCCGCCATTGCCGATATTGCCCCTTTTGTCAAGTTTCTGATGAGATTGAAGAGGATGGAGGTCTACTCTTCAAAGGGGGAAAGATCATCCCTCCTGTCTCCATGCAGAGTAAGATCTTGTTACTTGCCCACCAGGGACATCTAGGTATGTCTTCAAAGAAACGCCTTATTAGGGCCAATTTTTGGTGGCCTGGACTCGACAAAATGGTCGATAGAACTGTTAGGGAATGTCCCGAGTGCATTAGTAGTGACAAGATGCTCAAGGTTTCCTCTGCCCCTCTCAAACCTGTCTCTTGGCCTGAGTTTCCTTGGCAAAAAGTGGCTTTCGACATTTCAGGCCCTTTCAATCACCTACCTTACAATGCACGTTTTGCTCTTGTGATGGTGGATTACCATTTGAAATGGCCAGAGGTAAAGTTTGTGGCAAGTGCCACCACTCAAGTCATTATTACCTTCTTCAAAGAGGTTTTTGCGTGTGAGGGGTCCCCCGAGGTCCTTGTGACGGACAACGGGGTACAACTCACGTCACAGGAGATGGAGAGTTTCCTCTGCATGTGTGGTATTAAGCATATGACCACATCCCTTTATGAACCAAGGGAGAATGGCCAAGTGGAGCGATTCAAACGGGTTCTAAAGGATGGTATTGGTTCGGCTTGTAAGTCCAGTGAGTCCTGGAGGGATGTGGTAAGAAAGAGGTTGTGGATGTACCGCATCACCCCCCACTCAGTTACTGGAGTAAGTCCTTTCAGACTTTTGAAGGGCAGAGAACGTATTTCTGATATCTGCCCATGATGGATCAAGAGAGTTAACAAGGCTGTCGACTGTGTTGATTTGGATCTTGTCGCTAAGCATGTGGAAGTGAAGCAGGACAAGATGAAAGCACTGTTTGACTTGAATATGAATGTAAGAGGTCCTGACTTTACTGTTGGTGAGTGGGTTAGGATTACAAAACCTGGTTTCTTGGCAAAAGGAATTTCCAAGTTCGGTCATCCCATCAAAATTGTTAAGGTTTGCAAGAACAGTGTTATTACTCAGGATGGAAAAGTGTGGAATGTGAGGAGAGTTGCTAAGTGCATATCTCATGAGCTCAGCATGGACAGAGAGGATGCTTTTCCGTTGCGTCCTCATTCTGCCCAGTCTGTAACATCCAGAGTTAAGAGTAACAATAGACCCAGTTTGTTACCTGCTAGATATTTGTCTTGATTTCTTGTTTTTGCGCCTTTTCTTCTTATGTTTTGTTTATTGTTTTTCTGTTTGTTTTCCTGTTAGGGGTGAGATGTGTTACATCCTTCTTTCTTCTTCCCTCCCTTTCTCTCCCTCCTTCCCCTTGTGCTTTGTCCCTCCTTGGAACATGGAACCGTGTACCTGCCTTGTACGATTTGGATTCCATGTTCCAGAGCCCTGATATTACAGTTACTGCCCTTGTTTTTATTGTGTGGGTGTACTGTGCCGCGCTCTTAATAAACTTCAAATTTACCTACTTCACCGGAGCCTTGCATCTTCACAACAACAAACAAGATAAAGTGCAATCCAAGAATAATGACATGAACCTTGATGGCCTCGAACCTCAACTTTTACCAAATGCCAAGTTACCTGGAATCCCCCTCAAGGAATACTTTGCCAAAAAAACAAAGACTTTTAAAGAAAGCCAAACCATTTGTTCCAGAAAGCAACTTCAGAACTGCCATTTAAACCCTCAAACTCTTGAATCTGGGTGGTGTTAACGCCTTACTCTATCGCCCCTCAGACTCTAAACCGGCACCCGATAGTTGGTATCCTACATGCCACAGCACATCTCATCCAGCCCCTGAAGAAGTATAATCACATTAATCCCCTCCTGATGGAACTCAGTTAGCTCCCTGTGCTAGTCCGCACTATCTTCAAAAACTAGCTGCATCATTTACAAAGCCATCACAACCAGCACAATGCATATCTTGCAGACAAGCTCACCATCTCCAGTGGTTCCTGGCACACCCACAGACGGCACACCACCAGACTCCAGAATAAGAAGTGGAAAAAAGAAAAAAAACACAACAGCAGACCTTTTCCAACTAGGCATCCACGATCTAGAGCATCATCTCAGTGTCCATTAGGACCACCCCAAAACTGTGCGACTTTTGGAACGAGTTGAAGACTAAATTCTTTAAAGAGCACTACACCACAATGCATTAACAGTCCACACTTCAGGTTCCTCTTCTATTACTCATTGGTGTTATGCTTGTTTTTGAATATGTACAGCTCTCCGCTTTCTTTTGGCTAGGTTCGCGATATAGAAATTCTTTATTTATACATACATACACATTCAGCCACCCAAAGACCCCCTCGCCCTCCATACAGAATAAATATTTCCAATTATGTGTGGTCCTCAAAATATAAGGTATAGATAGATCACGGCAGTACATACCCGTAAGTGGCAATTCCATTGAAGGACAGTGCCAGTAGTGATTGTGCCTGGTGAGAAATGAGAATTCGTAAATCCATTCTTAGAAGGTAATTGTGGTCTCCTTTCCTACCTCACACTCACAACACCTCCTTCGAGCTAGATCTTGAATGCTAGTCCACAGCTACTTGGGTGTCCTGGTAATGGAGAACTACTGCAATCACGAGTTTTATATTGCTAGGTTGCCCATTCGACTGAAAGCCAATGATTAGTTAAAAACATGGCATTCTCTTAATAATGTATCAACTTTCTGCTGTCAAGCTTCTAAATCTGGGAAACCTAGTGATCCAGCGCGACACTTAATCAGGGATCAATACTCATCAATATTTCATACAATGGCCCATACACATTCACCCAAATCCCTGATGGGCTGGGGGACAAGTTTTAATGACGTGAAAAATTGTTTCCTTCACAGATTCATGTTTAACAATTCTACATACATAACTAGACCTGTATGTCAACTCTCTTTCCTCTCGGTCGATGGACCAATTAGTTGAGCAGTTGATGGTAATAATAGGACTAACTGACTATCTAATCAGCTGAATAACTACAAACTCTCGGTAAGGTTTAAACAAAGTTTATCTCAAATAAATGGTTATGCTCTTCGTACACAGGTCACAATGCAAACACAGAATCTCACACAAGGGAGAGAAAATCAAACAGCAATGCAAACAATATCAAACTCATCACAATTATCAATATGCACATGAGGGAGTGGATAGATGAAGAGACATAAGTTTCAGCAAAAATTATGCGAAACAATATACTTATGACGGAGTGGATAGATGAAGAGACATAAGTTTCAGTGACAAATAATACATTTGCAACAATTATGCAAAGTACGAGTCAGAATAATACAAACCAAAAGGATCTGTGAAATACTACCCCCTTGGCCGAGGGGACAGTGGGGGTTCCCCGAACTAGAGTCAAGGAACAAAGATTTCAGAGACAGGAACAGAACAGGGATAGGAACAGCTAGGCCTCTCTGCAAACCGACGGACAGCGACGCATCTCCCTTCTCAATCTCCTACCGCTCCTTCCCAACCACACCCCTAAAGGCACCCCAGTTATACCCTAAAACCTACATGTCCAACCCACATTAATTGAAACATTTCACGAAACTCGACAGTTCATTGGATGCTCGGGGAGGTGGTGCATCACACCATCGTGATTTCACTCAAAATTTGTTCATATTCATTGTTCTACTTCCGTTCCCATCGTCTAATGACTGACTAGTCCATGCATTTTTAGGTCGAGCCTAGCGCAGCGCACATGCGCTGCGCTAGGAAAACGACCTTTTGGAATCGCTCTGACTTTTCACACGCTCGTGCGTGTAAAAAGGCCTACGGCTTGCGGTTCCGCGCAGCGGCGCGCAGTGTGCCATCTGTTGTGTCAGATTTCACACGAGCGCGCGCGCACGACTCACGGGACACTGCAGCTGCTTTCACTTTTGCCGCCACACGCCCCCGCTTGTCTGTCTTTGCAAGGGAAGCTTGCCCTAGGCCATGCCGTGCAGTACCTTTTCCCTGCGCCTTACCGCTGCTTGTGAAACTGTTTACTATACACAAGCGAGGGGGGCATTGTTGGTGCTTTGTTCGTGCTGCTCTCGCTACCTTCTGCACCTCAACTTTTATCCTTGATGTTGCAGATCCGTCCTTCTGTTCTTCCTCTTACACATATCCACTCTTTCTGTCCGCTTCTTTCCCTCATACCATCAGCCACACCATCGCACTCCATCTGTTTCTCTTCCCTCCAGTCCTTAGTACATTCAAACTCCGACCGTGTCTCCCTTCTAGTTTTATTCGCCCTCTCACCGTCACTCGCAGCTTCATGATCTGACTCTTTCTTATGCTGTTTACCCTCCCCTCCCTCTTTTCCTCTGATTTCGTTCTCCCTCTGCTGTGCTCTCTCCCCAGTGCTTGGCGCCTTCCCAACCCTCAGTTCTGTCTCCTTTCCACCTGGCTTCTCTCTCTCCTGCTCTCTCCACTCTCCCTCCTTGAGTGTCTTCCTCCCAGCTCCCCTCAGCCCACCTCCCGCTCCTTCGGCCTACCTCCCGCCTCTCCCCGCGCCCCCCGCTTCCTTTGTGTCTCTCTGATTTACATGGAATATGCTCAGTGTTTCCAAGAAGTCGTAGGCCCCACCCCCTGCTGTAAATGACAGATAAATGCTTAACAAGGGCCTGTGCGGGATCTCGACAAACAAATAAATCAAATGGGCAGATCCAGGAAAGTGTGATACAAGAACGCAACCACCTTCTCTTGTACATACAACACAAAAGTGGGAGGAGGAGGAAGTGCACCGAGGTCAGGCCAACCAGGGGGCTCGTGAAGGTGAAAGGTCAGACTTCTAATAATAACTTCATTTTACATAACGCTTAATACTGTACCTGGGGACATCCCCCAACTCTGATAATTGCTGTATTTCACTGCCAGCCCAAACAGCAGTCGGGGGCCCATTTATTTCTTGCTTGCATGGAACCTACACCCCCCACCTCATTAGCCCAAGGGGGCATGAAATGACACTTTGCATTTGCCAGAGGCTGGGGGAGGCAGCTCCCAGAAGGCGACTATCAAGGCAAGCTATTGAAAAGGGAAGGATAGGCCAGACACTTGAACACAGGAACATTTAGCATGCTACGTAGCAAGAATGGGGAATAACAGAGCCTCACAGAGGCTGTGTGCGGGTGAGGGGACTGGGTGTTATAAAATGGAACGTGCTCTTGATGAAGGAGATGTTGTGACCAGCCCTTCAGGACCATGGAAAGGAGGTATGTCCCACCAGGGCGGGGAATCGCCTTGCATGAGGCAGTGTTAGCCCGAGGGGGTTATGAAGACAAATGAACATACAGGTAAAACAAGCATTTGCAATGCAATAGGTCAAGCATGTACGCGAGTTTGAGCTATTGGCAATGAAAATGACAAAGCCTTTTATTTATGTTCTGGTTTTTAAAACATAAATAAAAGGCTTTGTCATTTACAATGCCAATAGCTTAAACTCGCGTAAATGCAAGACCTATTGCATTGCAAATGCTTGTTTTACATGAAGCTGGACTAATGCACACCATAATTCTTTAGCGGCTAGATCAATTGTGCTCATTATCAAATGTAACTTCTCCTTCAAAATACAAGTCAAACCCTTGTAGTTTTATTCCAGCTCTCACTTCTGAGCAGTTTAGAGGCCTTCTCCCTGATTCATGCTTTATAACCACAGTTCAATCCCTGATCCTTTACTACCTGGGCAGCAGCAGTGTCATATCCGCCAGCCTGTCTGATGCCACGCTGACCCCCAATTAAATAAATCAAATAACTGAAAAAAATATACCCACATAAGTCACAACTTTGTATGCCTTTTTTGGCTTTCCCTCCAAGTCTGCATCACCACCTACAAAACCATAATGCTAACCTGGCCAAAATACCCGATCACCCTAGTACTGTGCCAGGAGCTATGGTGAAGAGCCTGAGACGTGGACAAGAGCATCAGAGAGCAGCATTCCTTTCTGAACCTGGCTGGCTAAGTCCCAATTCATACATTTAAGAGTATGGTTTTAGCTGTTTCTAAGAAGAAGGGTGTTGGTGAGAATTCAGGAGGAATTTGTGGTTTATCTGTCAGATCTGTCTCTTTTTGGGGGTAAGTATAGAAGATAGGCAGCAGGGGCTATGAGATTTAGTTTAATGCCATTACAAGTTTTGATAATTTTGCAGCTTAATAAACGGTACAGGTCATGTTTGTGATTCACTGCACTGCATGCTCAGTGGTTACACGTTTACTGCTGGAGATACTTTTAACAGTTCTCCTGAGGGATTTTTAGATTTATTTAACAACCAAGTGTAGTGTGATCTTTCGCTGCAAGGAATATTGCTGGACTGTACCACATGGTGAGGGTTTTAAGGCTTCATATTTTCTGGTGTAAGAATTAAACAAGCAAATTAAACTCACCATGATGAAAAATTAAACTCTTCTACATTTATTTTTTGTAACGTCATAGCGTAGGTCAACCATTCATATAAATCCCATGCTAAATTAACGCATTTAGTTAGTGTATTAGTCATTTAGTTTTAGTGGAAAATAGTATTGGGATTTCATTAGGCAAAGTGTTCGGGAAACGATAATCAGTTTCTCTGTGAGCTGATCCTTTGCGTGGTTCCTAAAGGTGGTGTGTTATGGTGACTTTTGGCTAGCTTAATCCAGAAGAGCTAGATCAGCGCACATGCCAGGATTAAGAGTTTAATGGTATCAAAGCTGTGAGAGGGTTTGCATTAGATGGTATATTCTTACGAAATGTATTTATTCTGGGACAGGATGCTGTAGAATTATAATTTTGCTCCAACTGAAATGCTCAAGTAGGGGTCTGTTTTGTCCATGTCAGAAGAAATATCAAATGGTGCTCAGAACTAAAGAGGACTTATTTTATAACACAACATAAAATAATATAACTATAGGGCTGCCATCCCTTCTGTGGTCCTGTGTACAGAAAAAAACAGACAAGAAATCTCTGGCGATGTCATTAGTGCACCAAGAAAAACAAGCATTGGCATAGCCAATAGGTCTCGCCTTTGGGGCCTTAAGTATTTAGTTATGCAGCACAATATCCTTGGTGCAACAACATCAACTGTTGCATGGCTAAACACTTATAAGGTCCCAAAGGCGAGACCTATTGGCTATGCCAATGCTTGTTATTCTTGTTACATTTCCCTAGGTTCTCAGCCTCGTCTGCGAAAGGAGTCATGGGTCCCACGGTCAGTCACAATTTTTGGCAGGCAATCAATGCATTCAGTGCTGGGCATCCTTGAACTGATGTTCATCATCCGCAGCGTTCAGCACTTCTGGATGCTCTGTCATGACATTTTCGCTCTCACTCCAGCCCCTCCTCTATCTGGCCAACTTAAGAATAATGGAGGCTCATTTCAGCTCACTACGGCAAATAGAAAATAAGCATTCATTAATTACATAGAAATGCATTTTTCACTGTTTACCACCCACCTTTGCACTATCCCCTGCTGCATGTTTTCCTAGCAGAAGCTTAAGGCAAAAGCGGTATTATTCATTAATTTTAAAGCAAGATGCAAGATGCGGAATTTAAAATGCAGCTTAAATAAGCATTAATTCTGTTTCTTTTTAAACGCATTTTTGTATGCGGCCTAGTTCTTTCATGCATTAGTTTTGTTTCTTTAGAGGCGAAATGTATAATGCGGCCTAGTTCTTCCATGCATTAGTTTACATTAGGACACACATGCGCAAAGCGATTTCCCTCGTGTTCATGTAATATGTATGTTAAACTATCACTGCACACTGTTCTTACGTGTTATGGGGGTGTTAATTCGAGCAGGTTTCCTTTTTTGCGAAATCCTGCTCCATTAATCCCTCCTCTGATGGCTTCCTGGAGCCATCATAAAATACCCACTATACCAAGTGCCATCTTCATCTATCTAAAATTCAGTAATCTTTTCTCTTTTCATTAAGTTTTCGTCTAAATCTTTCATCTTATCATAGTAATCTCCTTTCATATCTTCTAGTTCTATTTCATCTCTTTTTCTCTTTCTTGCTTTTCGTTTGTTATTTGATCCTGTCCTCTCCTTTCTTCCACAGTTACACTTGAAACATTTATATATTGTTATCATTACTAATGCTACTCCAGCTACTGAAATCATTGGCATTATTATTTTTCCTAATAAACTACTTCCAAGTGTAGAAACTCATTTGCCTACAGAAGAGAAACTCTTACCAAGTCTCTCCCATACACCGTCAACCTCCAGTTGGGTCAAGTCTTCATGTAATTTTGTAATATTCTTAATATATCCTTCAATACATTTCCTTTTGTCAGGTATATAAGTACAGCAGTGTTGAATTTTCAACATGCCACAGACTCGACCCTCTTTTGCCAATAAAATATCAAGGGCAAGTCGATTTTGCAAAACCATTGATCTGATCGCAACCATTTCGGTGTCAATCATCAAGAAGCCACCAGCAGTATCTGTCGATAAACGATCAACCACTGTGGACTATTTTCTAATTTTATGTGAATTTAGAACGACTCCAACTGAGGGTATCAGTGCACCAAAAATATCACCTACTATTCTGAGAAACTAGCTCTCTTCCTACGTGTTAGTCCTTGTCTTATTTCATTGATTCTGTTGTGGCTTTTGTCTACATGATAGACCTTCGGGAAAACAATTGCAAAATAACAACTACCATACCAATGTGCAGGCAACCTGTAATAGGCTTTCTTACCACACACATAATAGATTCCTGGGAAAACAGGATCAGTTCCGCCCTTCAATCCCCAACCTCCAGTAATTTGGTAAGTATGCTCACAGTCACTAGAACTAAAGAAATAATTATTATAGTTAGTTTTCATTCTAAGCAAACAGATTTTCCCCTTTTTATACCAGTCCAGGGACATTGCAGCATATGTCTCGCCTTTCTCATAATTTCCTTCTCTAAATGCCCATGGTGGTATCTGTGACTTCTGTTCAGCAGCTTTCCTTTGGAAACTTTCTCTTCTATACTCTACCATATCTATGAACACTTTTTCTTCAAACCGTAAACTACGTTAGATTGTTTTTATAAGCATATCCTATATCTAGTGTCTTAGTAATATGGAAGAATTCTCCCATATAACGTGCATTTTTACTACTCGCAACCTTGTTTAGTTCCTTTATAATAGGTATCTCTGAAAATACAAAATCTATATTAGAATAGTGATACTCCAGTTTTCCCGTCACGTAGAATAGGCTGGATAAGACACTACAAGACACATCATATGTTAAAGGAAGGTGGTGATAAGTCACCCCTTCTGAGACAGACGAAGGAAATTGCATGCACACATAACAATCACTCACATTCATTGTATTAACATATTCATATAACAATTTAGTAAAGACATTTAATGTGAAATCACTAATTGATTTACCATGATGGAGAATACTTCCATCCATCTGTTCTATATTAGTATTAGGGGTTTATTTAGTAACGTCACTCATTCTTTCACTTGTTATATCATTAGTATTGTTTCCGTTATTAGTTACCATTAGAATAGGTACAATGACAGTTAATAATATCCACATGAATGTCAGTAAAAAGACACTACATAAGCAAGCTTTAATACATCTATGTTTTAGGCTAGATTTTGGATGTTCAGTCACTTTTGCTTCGGCCATTTTGTATTCTACTAAAAAGATAAAAATCTAAACCTATAAATACTCTAAAAAAATGTTGTTTTTTTAAAAGAAAATTGAAAAATAGTGTAATCCTACACTTCAAGGATTTCTTTCTTTACCCCTTTCTTTTTATTCCCTTTTTCTTTTAAATCTTCTGAGTCTTTCCGTTCATTTCGTCTGACAAGGTTTCACCTTAAAGTTTTCACAGTTCTTTTAAGGTGTTCTTAATTTGCTTTCATCCACTTGCTCAGTGTCAGTACCGTCTTTTTCTTCACTTGGATCTGAGCTTTCAATTTCTTCCAAGATCACATACGTCCATTCTGGTGCTGTGTACTTTCTGCTTGGAATTCTTACTCTCCGTGTTTTTTGTACTGACTCTTCTTCTGACTCTTCTTGTTCTGTCTGACTTGTGACCTCATTGATTTGCTCTGGTCTTCTTTTTGACTTTCTTCTTACAAGAGTGTATCTCAGTATTTTCACTCCGCTTGGCCAATTGTCACCTTTTCTTGGCCTTTTGACTTGAACTACTTTTTCACCTTCTCCATCTGGTTCACAAGTTCTCTTGTTCGACCTTTCTTCTATCTGTTCTACTTCTTGACTTTCAGTAACTTCTCCATCTTCTGGTTCAACAGCAGTCTCATGAGACCCAGTAACTGGTGCCCATTCTACTTGACTTGTGCTTGGCTGTTCATCATCCGTTTGTTCTTCAGAATCTGTTATTCTAGATTCTTCAGCTTCACACACTTCAGCTTCTGGTCTTTGGCTTTGGTTTACCAGTTTCTGCTCTTCTTGTCTTTCAAGGTGACTTGGGACTCGTCTGGTATGGCTGGCATGTATCCAATTTGGCAAAACACCACACTTCACTGCTGTTGTCGTCAGCAGAATCACCTGGTAGGGTCCGTTCCACCTGGGTTCTAAACACGATTTCCTCACGTGTTTCTTGACAAGAACCCACTCACCAGGACTCAGATCATGAGCTTGATTCGGCTGTGTCGTAGTAGCATCTTCTCCCACCTGGCGAGACACAGAACGCACCAGATCAGCTAATCCTCTGCAATAATCAAGCACTAGATCATCAGATATATTCATCAGTTTGTTCGCGGGTATAAATGCTTGTCTCATTGCTCTTCCCATCAGGACTTTATGTGGACTCAAACCCGTATTTTTGTCAGGAATGCTTCTAAGACTCATCAATACATGGGGTAAAGCATCAGGCCATTTCAGTGTTGTGGATGCACACACTTTTCCTAACCTAGATTTTATTGTGTCATTTAACTGCTCAACCACTCCAGATGCTTCGGGTCGATAGGCACAATGCAGCTTCTGTTCAATCTGTAATGCTGCACAAATCATCCGCATTATCTCATTGTTGAAGTGTGTTCCTCTATCTGTTTCTAAAGTGACTGGAAATCCAAATCTAGTTATCAGTTCTCTTAGAAGCAGCTTTGCGACAGTTAGGCTGTCATTCCTTCTTGTTGGATAGGCTTCCACCCAACGAGAAAACAAGCAGACAACAACCAACACATATTTCAGCCCATTGCACGGTGGCAGTTCAATAAAGTCCAATTGGAGTCGGGTGAATGGTCCTGCTGCTTTTCCAATTCGTCCCCAACTAACAACTGTCTTCCTGCCTGGATTCTGTTGTTGGCAGGCGACTTACCTCTGGAAAGACTCTTTGCAATGACCCTGAACTTTGGGTTATACCATGATTGCTTGAAGAGCCTGATCTTTGCATCTCTTCCAACATGTGCAATTCCATGGTATACCCTTGCCATTTGGGATAGTAAACCATCTGGCCTGACTGGTCTTTCGTCTATATAGACCCACACTTCATCCTCTGCTCTCTTTCTGCAGCCTGAATTTATCCAGATTTCCTTTTCCTCATCACTTGCCTCTTCCTGTAACTGCCTAATCTCATCCCAAGTTTCAGAAGATAAAGAAAACATAAGATGGCAGTTGGTATTTTCCTTTTCAATCCCTCTGTTCAAGGCAATTAAATTTCGTGCACAGAAACGCGCTACTTGATCCGCTTATCTGTTGCCCCTCGTCACATAGTCATCTCCTGACCTATGTGCGGAACATTTGACCACTGCAATTCTTTTGGGCATTTGTAAAGCATCCAATAAATCTATTAAGTTTTGCTGTTTCTTATAGGGGAAACTGAAGAAGTCAGAAATCCCCTTTGCATCCATAGCTGACCGAAATAGTGGACAACCCCAAAACCATATTGACTATCAGTAAATATGGTTACCCTCAGGCTTTTGGCAATTTTGCATGCTCTAATCAGAGCTATCAACTCAGCAATTTGAGCAGAGTTTACCCCTTTTAGACAGGATGCTTCTAAAGCTCCCGCTATGGTGCAAACAGCATAGGCAGAACACAATTCCCTTTTTCGTTTCTTAAACATGATCCATCAACGAACATCTTACAATCTGATTCACCTAATGGAGTGTCCTCAATGTCAGGCCGGGGCTTCGTGCACAACTCTGTCACATCCAGACAATCATGATCCGCTTCCTCTCTCACTTCCTCACAATATGAATTCGGCAACAGAGTTGCTGGATTCACTGTAGTGCACCTTACCACAGTCACATTTTCAGCACCCAAAATCACTCTTTCATACTTAGTCAGCCGACTAGAGGACATGTACTGGGTCCTTGTACGTGTCAAAAGAATCTCAATTGAATGTGGCACATACACCTTGACTGGATGTCCCATCACAATTGCTTCACTTTGTTCCAGACTCACACAAGTAGCAGCTACTGCTTTTAAACAGCCTGGCAAAGCTGCAGCCACTGAATCCAGAGTAGCAGAAAAATATGCTACTGGACGGCGTGCCATTCCATGTTTTTGAGTTAACACTGAAAGTGCACACCCATCTCTTTCACAACAGTATAATGCAAAATCCTTTGCATAATCTGGCATTCCCAATGCAGGTGCTCGACAAAGACTGTTTCGCAGTTTAGCAAAAGCTTCCATACTTTCATCGTCAAACACAATCGTATCTTTCACATCTTTTCGTGTCAACCTCTGTAGAGGTTTTGCAATCAGTGAGAAACCACTGATCCACTGCCTACAGTATCCAACCATTTCCCAAAACATTCTGACTTCTTTCTGAGTGGTAGGTGGGCTCATCTGTTTAATTACACAAATTCTTTCTGGTGTCACCTTTCTGACTCCCTTTTCTATTTTGTGTCCTAGGTATCGGACTTCCTGTTTACAAAATTGTAATTTTGCAGGTGAAACTTTGTGTCCTCCTTCTGCCAAATAGTTCAGTACGGCAATGGTATCTGTTACACATGCCTCTTGGGTCTTTGATGCCACAAGTAGGTCATCAATGTACTGAACCAAAACTGAATTTCCAGGCATGACCAAAGTCTCCTGACACCTTTTCAGAATCTGATTAAAGATTGAGGGACTCTCGGTATACCCTTGAGGAACTCAGCACCATGCCAAAACACGGTCTCCGAACCGGAATGCAAACAAATACTGGCTTTCCGGATGTAAAGGAATCGAGAAAAATGCTTGGCACAGATCAATCACTGTGTACCATTCTGAATCACAGGGCATATGGTAAAGGATTACTGCTGGATTTGGTACTACTGGACAACCGGGTACTACAATTTTATTAATCTTTCTTAAATCCTGTACTATTCTATATTTTCCACTTGGCTTTTTAATTCCTATAATGGGCGAATTACAAGGTCTGCTCATTATCTCTTTCAAAATTCCCTGTTCAATCATTTGATCAATCACAGGAGTGACTCCTGCAATTACTTCTGGACTCATTTTGTACTGAGGTGTGTTTGGATACACAGCACCCTCTTTCACTGTAACCTGAATCGGGTCTACATTTGTCATTAGGCCAATCTCTTTCCCTGTAAAGTCCCATACATCCGTCCTCACTGTACTTTTTAATTCGTCAGGCAAACTCTCTTCTGTGAGAAGTGAAAACAACTCATCCACTTCTGTCCCTTGCTTCGCTAACATCATCTTGAATTCAACATCCTCATCAGGTGTCTGAAACGCGATACCATCTGGTGTACAATAGATGGTACAATTCATTTTGCACAATAAATCTCTTCCCAAGAGATTTACTGGACTTGAGTCACATACCACGAAACGATGCATGTCTCTGAAACTTCCAATATGAACTTCTATTGGATTTGTGACTGGGGTTTTAATATGCTTATTTGAGACTCCTACAACTTGGATAGTTTCTCCCGAGAGGGGTAGGTTTGGAATTTCTGCTGCTCTCACAGTAGAACGGGTAGCACCAGTGTCCACCAGAAATGTAATATCATAACCTTCCACCTTTCCTTCGACAAATGGACCTGATCTACCGCTAAAGATGCACCAAGTACGCACTCTTCCTCCCCCCTCAGGCACCGTCATTGACATGAGTCTGAATCATTCTCATTCCACTGCAACCAATATTGCGTAACCATTTGCACGCTTTTATTCTTACCAATTTGGTCACCTCCGTGAAATCCAGTGTTCACACCGTACCTCTGTACTTGAGCATTCACATTATTGGGCATGGGAGCTTGTGGCACCTGTAACTGTGGAGTAACTACCTGCTGCTGCTGTTGGTTCACAACCACCTCATTCTGCATCTGTGGATTTAAATTTTGATTCACCCCATTATTCTTTTGAGCAGATCTACACTCGTTCTTCCAATGTCCAATCTTTCCGTACGCATGACAAGGAAATTTCTTCCTAGCCTCTTCTTTACTCATTTTACCTCTTCCTCTATCTCCATTGGGTACCTGACCATTTTGATTCTGACCATTCATCTGGTAACCTGTCTGAGAATTATTACTTACTTCTTGTTGCTCTGCTACCTTCACTTGTGCCCACATCATTTTCTCTTTTAACTTTTTATGCCTTGATTCAATGTCATCACTACAATACTTCGCATACCTCAGAATTTCGTCAATGGTTTTTCTCTGCCAACAAATCAAATGTTGCTGAATCATATTACTTATCTCTGGTTTCAAACCAAACCCAAAACGATACACAAAATGTCCCATATCCTTGTCTCCAATATTCTAAAATCCGCTATACTGTTTAAATACCTGCAACAACCTTTCATAATAGGCATGTACTCATTCTTTCGGTTCTTGGGTCGTTCTGTCTATCTTAACCCAATCTGTTTCTTTATGGTTTAAATCTTTTTATTGATTCAACAGCCAGTGCAGCAATGTGACATGTGAAAGACTTCAATATATGGGCCACGCAGAGCTCAGAAGAGAACATTTAGCATAAGGCACTAACTGAAGGTGTAAGAACAAGAGAAATAACAATAAAAATAACAATACCCCCCATCCACTGCGTGTTGGGAATCATGTCTGGATGTAAAGGGGTTCACCATTTTGATGGATCTCGTTGAGTAGTAGCATCCAATGAGGTGAGACGTAGAGGCGGAGGTACCTGGGGCACATAAGTTCCCTGAATTCCTGGACTAGGAGAGCTATGAAGGGTTGCCAGAGCTCTCCAAAAGCGCAGGCCCTTCACCGCCAGCGTAAGTGATATCTTCTCCATCCCCAGTATGTGCCACAGTCGCTGAAGCCAACCCGTGTGAGTGGGAACCCGAGGTGTCCTCCAGTGAAGTAATATGTTTTGAGTGGCCGTGCCTAGCGCTATCACTATCTGCTGCCCTCTTCTAGACTTGAGGGGATATGTAATGGGGTTCGGGACTCCCAAGAGGACGTAGGCAGGAAGTCTGGGGAGTTCTGTGTCTAGGTGTTTGTCAATTTCATCCAGGATTTGCGACCAGTACTGTTGTAGATGCTCGCATTCCCATAGGAGGTGAAATAACGTCCCCATTTTCCCACACCCTCTCCAGCAAGCCGCACTATGTGTGGGGTCGGCCTGGTGCATGCGCTCCGGGGTGTAATACCAGTAAATGGCTAATTTGGTTAGCGTTTCTGTGAGGCCCATGTTGCTTGTTGAGTGCCGCGCCCTGTAGTATACCCCTTCCCATTCTTTGCTGCTGAGTTCGCGGCCTAGGTCCCTCTCCCAGCGCGTGCGGCTTGCATTATATGTGCGCGTTTATCGAGGGAGCAGCATTTTGTAAAGATCCGAGATCAGTTTCTTATCCGAAGACTGCGTGAGTAGCCATTGTTCGTAGGGGGTAAGGTGCCCCTGCGCCTGTGGCTTATTGTCAGGGTGTAGTGCCCAGTGTCGGAGTTGCAAGTAGTGCAGCCTTTCAGATTCCGGAAGTCCGTAGTTGGATCTAAGCTGAGGGAACGGAATGACACCCTCCCCATCAAATAAGTGTCCCAGAGCACGGCATTCCGCAGCCCTCCAGTGTGTGAAAGAAGACTCCCCATCCCCAGACTAAAGTCGGGATTGTCAAAGAGTGGAGTGAGAGGGGAGGGGAAGTAGTCAGCTCGTGTCTCCTATTAGTCTGGTCCCACGTTGTTAAGATGGTGCAGGTAATGTGCGAGGCGTAGAGGTTGGGGGGTCTGTGTGACTTCTTAAGGAAGGGGATCATCTTAAGGGGTTTGCCCGCCACCGCTCGGTCCTGGAATAACCAATGTTCTCCGATTCAGTGCGGTTCCATTCAACCAGGTGCCGTAACTTCGCGGCTTTATAGTAGAGCGCGATATCGGGGATTCCAAGACCACCTTCGCTTGGCGGGAGGGTGCTAACAATCCTCTTCATATGCAGCTTACGGCCTTGCCAGATGAAGAGGGCGAGCTCCGACTGCACTCGATTCAGCCAACCTGTGGGAGGCCGCAGGGGGAGCGTCTGGAAGAGGTAAAGGATTTTAGGTAAGAACGTCATTTTAATAGCCGCTATCCTTCCCAACCAGGAAATGGGATAGTGTTTCCATCGCTGCAGATCCGAGCGGATTTGGGTGTGTAGGTTAGTATAGTTGACTGACGACGTGGTCTGCAGAGTGGGAGCTAGGTGAATTTCTAAGTATGGGACCGTATCTCCGGACCACTGTATGAGATGCTGACTTTGGAGGCGTGCTTGCGCGTGTGGCGATAGCGAAAGGTTGAGGGCAGTGGATTTCGCAATATTAACCTTGAACCCGGAGGCCTTCGCAAAGGAGTCCAGCTCCATCAGAAAGGCTCCCAGGGCTGTCACTGGATCCGCGAGGGTAACGAGGATGTTGTCCGCGTAAAGGCTAATGGTATGTGTGTCGCCCCCGAATCGGATGCCCGTGATCTGTGGGTGTTCCCGAACTCTCTGTGCTAGCGGCTCCAAGTACAAGGCAAAGAGCAGGGGTGACAGAGGGCACCCCTGTCTTGTGCCCCTGCTAATGGGGAACGGAGCTGAGGTGTGTCCGTTAACTCTCACAGACGCCGTTGGAGAATGGTAGCAGTTGAGAATTTGCGCCCTTATTCTCTCCCCAAGCCGATGCGGATCATTGCCTGTTCTAAGTATGGCCAGTGTACTCGATCAAAGGCCTTTTCGGCGTCGATGGTAAGGAGCTTGTAGTCCCCGGGGATGCGTGATGCCTTCTCTATGAGATGTAGGACCTTCTTCGTGTGGTCGCTAGTCTGTCGTTGAGGGATAAACCCCGCCTGGTCGGGGTCTATCAAACCTGGCATGTAAGGAGCTAAGCGAGCCGGTAGAATCCCAGTGTAGAGTTTCAAGTCAATGTTCAAGAGGGAGATGGGTATATAGGCCCCGCAGTTAGTTTTGTCTTTTCCTGGCTTGGGGATGACCACAATTGCGGTGTCAAGCATGGACTTGGGGATCGCCCCCGGAGACGCAAAGGAGTTATAGAGCCTAGTCAATAAGGGCCAATCTGTTTCTTTAGGGGAAATTTTTCCCTTCAAAAAGGTGATTACCTGATTATACTTTTTTCATCACCTCCTCAGATGGTGCACCTGTTTTAGGGTCTCTAGGATATTCTTCTTTTGGCCAATCAACAGTAATTTTGCATTCTGTCCACATATCAGCTGGTACGACAATCTCAAACAAACCATCTAAATCTTTTACCAAAACCTTTGAAACTTTCACAAACCTCTCTACCTGTTTGTACCACTCAACTGGTTTCTCTCTTAATCTGGGAAAATCATTTGTAAAGGACAATATATCCTGTCTTGTCCAAGGAACGTGCACATACCCTCCACCTGGGACTTCCCTCATCGGACACGCCCTTTCAACTTGTTCTGTCTCTCTTAACGGAAACATTGACGTTCCTTTGCCAGCTGCCTCTTCTTTCTTTTTTGTCCATCTAGCTGTCCACCGGTCAACATCTCCCCATTTTTTCAGAATATTCATCAACTCTTTTATCTGTAATCTTTTTCCTGACGCATTCAAACTCTCCAGATCTTTTTCATAAAGGCCAATCTGTACGATTTCTGCAACACCTTTGACTTATCTATATCTATTCCATATTCACTAGCAGCCTCTGATATTTTCTCATGAAGATTCCTCACTCTCCAAGTAATACTTTTACACATAAACAACAGCTCTTCATCTCGGTAAGTCCCTAATCTATCTGGATTTATCGTGCCAATAATCATCTCTTCCAAATCCACTTTCAATTGGCTCACATTTATACTCTGTGGCTGAGGTTTTTTCTTTTCCATTCCCTGTATCCAATCATTCAATTCCTCTGGTAAAGGACCTGCTGAACTCCCTGTCACTGAAATAACATTCGGCCCTATTCTCCTTGGATCTATTTGTACACTTATTCTAGGAGTTTCTGTTATCATTTCACAAACTGGAAGATCTGACAATGTTGTATTTTTGTCAGCCTGTCCATCCTCATTCACTACCATCACCATTCCACTCCTGTCGCTACTCCTTGGAACTGCCAATGTATGTACTTTTGTTACATTCTGTTTTTCTCCATACAATGGAACTACGGGACCAATTGTTACCGGTACCGTCAATTCTTCTGCATTTAGACTCAACTGATTTATTTTCTGGATCTGCCCTACTCTTGCCTTATTTAACATGTCCAATTCTTTTTCTTGTGCTATTCTAGCCATGTCCGCAATCTGTGGGGTTAATGGATTTCCCATAAAGGGTGCATTCGGAGTCACCTCAACTGAATTTTCGTGATAGGGCGGAGGTCTTTTGGTCATAATATCCTCTAATAACTCATCATCAGAATCGTTTGCATCATCTCTTAAACTTGAAGTTTCTACATTTTTCTTTTTCTCCTTACATTTGCCTCCTGTCTGGTCGTCAGCAACTAAAACTGGGTACAAACCCTCGGTTACCACAGCTCTCCTCCATCGTTTCAGTGTGTCCTCTCTTCTCTCAAAAGGGTATCTAGTCATTAAATTTCTGTATCTCCTACCCCCTCGATATTTCTCTCTTTCCATTGCTTCTACTTCCCATTCCTCTAATGCTTCATACTGTGTAGGTCGGGGATTTGTCTCTAATGAATTCATTTGTTTCCTCAAATTCTGCAAAATCCTCATATTAAACGAACCATGCTGTGGAAAAGCTATAACACCATCATCCTTTGTGTATTCCATCCAATTCTCTAACCAAGTACACGTATGGTATCCTCGCTCCAACATCATATAGGAAGCAGGCGTTCCTGGAGGGGGAATAAGAACTCCCTCCCTAATCACTATTGGTTTGTCCTTTTTAAAGAAATTCTTTATTTTCTTTAACAACTTCATTTTTCTGACTCTTTACGCAAATGTAGCACAACAAAACACTCAAAGAATCTTTTCCATAATTCTTCTTATTCTATTTGCTAGTTCTCGTCCAATACCAGCGCGACTCACACCAACCATCCAATCACGGCTCTCTACGTATCTGCTATCTCAACCAATGTCAGCGCGGCTCACACCAACTAACCAATCACAGCTCGGTATACGCCCGCTGCCTGACCAATGTCAGCACGGCTTTTTCTGATGTCAGTATTACTCCTTCTACTGACCCTCCCTTTACAAAAGACTACGGCAATATTTTCTACGTTTTCTTAATCAAAACAATTCTGTTAGAAACAACACAAAACAATGCTACCTTGTCTGCTCCGCTAAATAAAGAGATAGTTCTTCACTTTTCCCCAAAAAATTCTTTCACTGCAAGTAAGAAATAACGACCAGCGCTATTTTACCTCTCTAACAAGCTCCAGTAGGACTTGGTACCCCTCTAGGGATAAGGCTAAAGTTTCGTAAGAGGACTTTTTGGTGTAAAAGAGGTCTTGGTACTCCTCTGGGGATAAGGCCAGAGTTTCGAAAGTGGACCCTTCGCTGTTTCAAATACTCTTCTCACATACGAAATTGTCCCTAATTATAACACCTACTATACGCCTTCTGCCGTATAGTATTATTACAACAGACAAAGTACTTCTGCAGTGTGATTTCTTTATCCACACTCTTCTTCTGCCTACTTCAGGCTAAATTCCATGATTCCTCAGGTACCTCTGTACCTGTACTTCTAGACAACATAGAACAGGACACTAACTTTTTCTTGTTAAAACATATAATCAATAATCAATAATTATTACCAAACTAATCAATAATTAAACCATCCTCTGCTACCAGAAAACTGATCCAGCGCGACACTTAATTAGGGATGAATACTCATCAATATTTCATACAATGGCCCATATACATTCACCCAAATCCCTGATGCGCTGGGGGACAAGTTTTAATGACGTGAAAAATGTTTTCCTTCACAGATTCATGTTTAACAATTCTAAATACATAACTAGACCTGTATGTCAACTCTCTTTCCTCTCAGTCGATTGACCAATTAGTTGAGAAGTTGATGGTAATAATAGGACTAACTGACTATCTAATCAGCTGAATAATTACAAACTCTTGGTAAGGTTTAAACAAAGTTTATCTCAAATAAATGGTTATGCTCTTCGTACACAGGTCACAATGCAAACACAGTATCTCACACAAGGAAGAGAAAATCAAACAGCAATGCAAACAATATCAAACCCATCACAATTATCAATATGCATAGGAGGGAGTGGATAGATGAAGAGACATACGTTTCAGCAAAAATAATGCGAAACAATATACTTATGATGGAGTGGATAGATGAAGAGACATAAGTTTCAGTGACAAATAATACATTTGGAATAATTATGCAAAGTACGAGTCAGAATAATACAAACCCAAAGGATCTGTGAAATACCACCCCCTTGGCCGAGGGGACAGTGGGGGTTCCCCGAACTAGAGTCAAGGAACATAGATTTCAGAGACAGGAACAGAACAGGGACAGGAACAGCTAGGCCTCTCTGCAAACCGACGGACAGCGACGCATCTTCCTTCTCAATCTCCTACCGCTCTTTCCCAACCACACCCCTAAAGGCACCCCAGTTATACCCTAAAACCTACATGTCCGACCCACATTAATTGAAACATTTCACGAAACTCAACAGCTCATTGAATGCTCGGGGAGGTGGTGCATCACACCATCGTGATTTCATTCAAAATTTGTTCATATTCATTGTTCTACTTCCGTTCCCATCATGTAATGACTGACTAGTCCATGCATTTTTATTCTTGTTACATTTCCCTATGTTCTCAGGCAAGTCTGCGAAAGGAGTCATGGGTCCCACGGTCAGTCACATCTTCTGGCAGGCAATCAATGCATTCAGTGCTGGGCATCCTTGAACTGATGTTCATCATCCGCAGCGTTCAGCACTTCTGGCTGCTCTGTCATGACATTTTCGCTCTCACTCCAGCCCCTCCTCTATCTGGCCAACTTAAGAATAATGGAGGCTCATTTCAGCTCACTACGGCAAATAGAACATAAGCATTCATTAATTACATAGAAATGCATTTTTCACTGTTTACCACCCACCTTTGCACTATCCCGTTACATGCTTTCCTAGCAGAAGCTTAAGGCAAAAGCGGTATTATTCATTAATTTTAAAGCAAGATGCAAGATGCGGAATATAAAATGCAGCTTAAATAAGCATTAATTCTGTTTCTTTTTAAACACATTTTTGTATGCGGCCTAGTTCTTTCATGCATTAGTTTTGTTTCTTTAGAGGCGAAATGTATAATGCGGCCTAGTTCTACCATGCATTAGTTTACATTAGTACACACATGCGCAAAGCGATTTCCCTCGTGTTCATGTACTATGTATGTTAAACTATCACTGCACACTGTTAGTTTGTGTTATGGGGGTGTTAATTCGAGCAGGTTTCCTTTTTTGCGAAATCCTGCTCCATCACTAGCACTAGCATGCAAACTAAGCACTTCTCTTTGAAGGAGAAGCTAACATTATCTCACTCCCTTGCCACTCGTTTCTCACCACTCCCCCCAGTATGTTCCTTGCAACATTGGTGAAACACCTGCACTTTCGTACCCATCCCTGCCTTGATTCCATGCCTCCAGTGCTTACAAGACTTTTGAAGATCAACCACCTCTCACTGCTCATCTAGTATCATTTTTGTTTGTTTGCATAGCAACTGGGATGCGAACCGGGCACATATTTGCACTGGGCTGGATGTTATCAGGCATGCGCAGTCTCAGGGGCTGGTTAGAAGAATTTGAAAATTGTCGATACTTAAGAGGCAGGATTCCTTTTAAGTTCAAATATTTAGATCCCTTTCGATTAAAGCAATGGGGTTGTTATGTCAAAACGAGGTGCTGTGAAAATCGGAAAACACGAGTTAATGCAGCCAGTCAAAGAACCACTGTCTCTTCCTCCAGATGCCACCACTGTTATTCGCATTGTGGACGCCCTAACAGATCACTTCT
Organism: Calotriton arnoldi; assembly: GCA_963921515.1. Lineage (NCBI taxonomy): Eukaryota > Metazoa > Chordata > Amphibia > Caudata > Salamandridae > Calotriton > Calotriton arnoldi. The sequence goes on along the minus strand of CAWUFW010006396.1, from coordinate 312,006 downwards.
GCTGTTTAAATATGAAAATAGTAACCAGGGCCAGACAGGTCTTTCCACTGAACAATTCAAAGGTGGACGATGGCCCTTGAAGCTGGATTTGAAAGCCTAGGGCCACCCCTAGTTTGCCTTACTTTCCTCAGCTCCCCGAGATTAATTACAGCAGGCACTGAGAGACTTCAAGAGACAGAGCGAAAGAGAGGATGGAGAAAGGTAGAGAGCAAGTGATCAAAGAGGGAGAAGTGAGAGAAGAAAGAAGGAGAGAGAATGGATGGATGGAAAGACAGAGTATTAAGAGACAAAGAGAGGAGGCTAATTGGAGCGTTTTTGCTAGTGCTGCTTCTAGTTCCCGAGTCCGCCCTTATGGTCACCAGCTGACGAGGGGAGTCAGTAATCTTTCAATGCTTACAACTAGCAGAGAGCTCACAATCCATTGATACATTTATTCATGCATGCACTTATCTTTGCTGTTCCATTTTATATTGCATCTCCTAGGTTTTTGCGATGATGCTATTGTGCATCTCAAATACATTTACAACTAATATATTGTGAAATGGTTTTTTGCTCTATCTAAGTCTGCCACTTAATGCACTGGAGGCTTTGCAAGGCTAAAAAACTTTTTATTCACCAGAACCAACATGTGCAATCTAACCAGCTCGTGATGTCATACAGGGAGAATTTGTGAATAAAAAAAAAGCTTTGACAGTACTACCAATTGTATGCCTACCAAAAGGCCTTTGAATGAGAAAAGCGAAACACCTGATGTATTTAACCCATCCTCAATCATATATTTGGATCTTATAATGTAATGCCTCTGAAATGATTGCTCAACGATCACTGAGAGATATATTAAGATAGCATATGGCCATTAATGATATATAACTACTCAAGCATCCATCATATGTTAGCCAGAATAGGCCCATGCATTGTATTTCCTGACATTGTGCAGTCTGTGTTGCTGGAAAGCGCAGGTCTTCTGGGTGACGCTTGAAGTTTCTTCTTGGCTCGAAGAAAGGGCCTCAAATCTTCAGAGCCATTTCCAGAAGACAAAATGATTTCAGGAAGTCCAGCAATGCTCCAGAAAAGAATTCAACACAAAGAATAAAACACTGGAGGCCAGAAAAACCTTCTTGCTGACCAGGCTAGGAACTAGATGATAGAAAGAATGGTAACAACAGGAAATGGAGAGTCCGCAGAGAGTGAGCAATGATTCCGGAACAATTGCGATGCAACTGGACTGGTGATGGAACTCCCTTTTATAGTGAAGAACAGGATATGACATAATCCCAAAATGTGTCAGTCATCTTGGATTGAAAAGGTAAGTAAATACATGATCTAAAAAACATAGAGAAGGTTAATGAACAATAATAATTTATATGGAATTGTCAGTACTCCCTCAACAAAATTAAACCTCTATCTTTTAATCACTGTGGCAGGGTTTTAATAAAGGAAAAAATGCATTTGGAATCCGACACACATAATTTCAAGATGGCCACCAGCATTGCGTCCTCACTTTCCTGGAGCTGCAATTTAAATTACAGGATCCAAACTGGTTCTCTCCGCTACTGTGACTAGAGCCTGACTGGGTAGTAGAGACCTGGGAATGAATAGTAGAAGTCCCCCCTTGTCATCTCAAATTCAAAATAGGTTGTGCTGAAGCTGCCCTTTATTCTACCAACTTCCCAGCCCCAGATTTGTATCCCAGCTCTACAGAGGCTGGGTAGCAAATGTGGTTTTCATCAGTTTTGGCTCATGCAGCATAAGGTATATTTTTATAAAATTACCTTTCTACTTAAGTTATCAAAATTATGATCTCACGATTGAATCAAAATTTGAAAATTAAGTAAGAAATAACTTAACTTTGAAGCATTTTTCTAGCATTTTCCTGTGTAGAGATAGCAAATAAAGGTTTTAATCACCAGCTAGGCATGCTCATAAAGTATTCTAGCAAAGCCTACACATATAAATAGCTATTTGGGTTTATTTCACTGTGATAGCACACTAAACGAAATATATAGTGTAATATTCGTATATGTTAGCACCAGCCATGTGGGCTTACAGGGCACAGTTTAAGGAGTGACTTATGAAGGCTTTTCCTACATTTAAAATTCACTTTTCCCTGACAGACATCACTACATTGTGTTAAATATGCAGCCCAGGCAGATCACAATGGTGATTCTGGAGGACATAGATTTTTGTCTTATATGTGGTTGTTGTAACTATACACTGCAGCAGTCACAACACTTAACTTCTATGCCATAGGTGCATTTTCTGCAGTAATTACAATTGTTGCTCGTGGCAGTTAAATAAACAAATTGTGTGAAACAAATTTTACCAATACCATTTTAGGGCCAGAGCACAGGCGCTGTGGCACTGATTAGCAATGCCACAGGAAACAGAATTCTAGAACAAGTAACAACAGGGTCCAGAAGAAGGCAAACAATCGAGGTTGACAATACAGAAGACTGACTCCCAGGGAAAATGTATCCAAGGACGGTATTTAGAGTCTGGTTGAAAAAATTGTTCATCACAAACATTGTGGATATCCCGACCACCACACTGCCAGTGCTTTATAGCCTATGGAACATGTAGCTCAATGGACTGGATATTAGCCATGTTTGTGATGGAGTATCTTATCCGCCAAATTCTGAATAAGGCCCCTACTCCTTTCTTGAGAATCCTACTACTAGTTTCTATATTCTCTCCTAAAATCGGAGAATAGAGAAGGTCCTGGAGACAGAAAAGTCTGTGTTTGTCGGGAAGAGAACAAATAGAAAAGAGGCAAATGGAAAATGTCTTTAGGAATCCCATTTAAGTCTTTGCCCTCTATCTGGGGACCAATGAATCTTTGAGAAAGAGGGAATTGGTGTTACTGCAATAGAAATCCAGGAACTAGTTTCATCTGGTAATTTTACAGTGGACTTTACAGGGTTCTTTGTGACACCACCACATAACACAAACCCATGGTCTAGTGCCTTGAAGGCTTACCTGAAAGTCTGAATACTTTTGAAGAATGAGGAAAAATGTTGGACACCACTAGCAGCATTTTACTTTGAAGTTCAAGGCTGCTTGGGAAAATGAGGTATGGAGCCTTGTGAAAGCTTGCAGTTTTGTGTGGCTGAAGATTGACATGTAGAAATGTTTGTAAGTTCTAAGGTAAAACCTTTGACTTAGATGAACCACCAATCATATGCCCACTTTGCTCCCTCTCTGATTGGTCTAAAAAATTAGTAAGGATATTTGCAATCAAAATATTCAAATTATGGCTTGCAACTGTTTCCATAACCATTGATTGCTGGTGGTTTGAGATTCAGTTCAAACACTTTATTTTGGTCACCAGGACCATAAGTATAAAGCAGTATGCAGAAATTACTCGCATGCCTCCCCATACAATATAAAGTGCATATTCAACAGAATATCACCAGTAAACCATATTAATAAAGTGCTAGTGCAATGAATGGACCAACATTAAAACAAAATGAAAAGCATAGGACCAGGAAAATACAATCACAGCAATTTGCATCAAATCAGGAGACACATAATCATACTAAGACCAGTTATCCTGGCCTCATCCTGCCCTTCAAGCCCGGGATGGTAAAGGTCTGCAGGGTTACTTAATGCCACATGACAAGAGCGCACATCTACTAGAAACAGAGGCCCAAATATTTCCTTGTCACTCCCAATGCTAGTAAAAATCCACTCAAGCAAAAAAACTTTAACCTGCTCGTAGCAGAGCTAAGTATACGGAAGGCAGAGGGATAATGCCAGAACCCTAAATTCCAGTACTAGGGTTTCAGCCACTTACTTCTGGCAAGTTTGTACAGTGGTCAACTAAACAAAACATGTTCAATGGATTCCACCTGATCCGGACAAACAGTACAATATTTTTCGCCTGGGCATATCCCATTCCATTTTTATGTGCAGCTGTTCAAAGCCAGGGTACCAACCCGAAACTTAATGAAGAGTGTTCTGGCCCACTATGGGTTAACCTCATCAAGATATGCTTCAAACTGTGGGTGGGGTTTCTTAATCAAAAACCTACCAGTAAAGCTATTACAATGTGAAGCCCATTGATATTCAGCTTTGATAACCCCCAGGGATAGTTTCTTCAGGGATGCTTTTGATGAACGGTTAATAGGAGAAGGGTTGCACCACATGGCTTCCAGACCCAGAATGTGAAGCCATTTTTTAATGTGCAACAGCCAGGGGACAGTCAGATTCCTATCCAGCTGCACCAGTTCCCTGAGGCCCTGTCTAAAGGTTCCTAGTTCCAGCATAGACCAAATCCTGATCCAATAGACCAGGGTTCTCAGTACTGTCAAATCACTAATCTGGTTTTTGGCCAGATCAAAGTATACAGGGATAAGCGAGGTGAACTGGGGTAGAGAAAATAATAACCATATGAAATGATTTTCTCTGGCAATAAGAGAATCTAAAGAAGATATACCCCTAAACTTCAAGCCCGTAAAATGAAGCTGACTAAGCTGCAACCCTATACACTTCAATAACAGGAAGAATGCACTCTGGAAGGTAGCCCTGCACATCCTTCCAATAGCAGCTGTTGTGTGGACAATAGTGGCCCTACCCTTCTCAATATGGGCAGACCATGTTAGAGTGCTGCCAACTCTAATTCTCACGTAATCAAAGTGGTTCACTTCTTCAAGTAAAATATACCTGAGCAACAAATTTTTGTGGAATGATCTATGCAGTCATGAGGTCATGAACTTTGATTTCTGGGCATTAATCTCAAGCTCCCTTAAATATTCCAATGGGGGTCCCTGGGATAAGCAGAGTATCATCTGCAAACAGCAACCAGGGTATAGACACTCTGCCAAGTTTGGGGGTGTCATGGGTGATATCATTTAGGTGATTAAATACATAATTTACGTACAGGGAAAAAAGCTTACGTGCGAGGACGCATACCTGCTGAACTCCTCGCGTGACGCTTAGCCTCTCGGTTAGTGCCCCATCCTTGCCCCGCCATTCTTGTGCATAGTTATTCTCTTGGAGCATCTCTAAAATCCCTACCGGGGGAGGGGGGTGGTGCCCCTAATGACCTAAGAGAATCCCAGAGACAAGATCTAGGAACCAGATTGAAAGCAGCTCTAAGGCTGATGAAGGCTACAAACAGATGGTCCTTCAGGATGTCAATGTATTTCTAAAAGATCAGCATGAGCCTAAAGACTTGGGTGTCCATTACGATGTCGGGCGGATAAAAATCCGCCATCCATCATAGCGGGAAAAATCCGCCCGCCTACACCGTCTGAATACCGACCCAGCAATTACGATGCCGCGAGCTCAAAACCGCCAGCGGCGGTAAAAACGCAAAAAATACCGCCCGCCCATGTTTGAGTCGAAGACTATCCGCCCGCCACGGACGGAGAGACGCCCGACAACACGAAACCGCCCGCCCTGACGACCGAGACACCACCCGTGAAATTACGATCGCACCGACATGACCGCGGAAAACACACAAATACACCGCCCGCCAGCGCAAACAACGCTGATGAAAATGGACACGGCGGAAGCCCTGGCGGCCACGTCCCTGCACAGAAATCATCCGCGGACCCAAACAAACGCACACAACATGGCCAACAAGTCCACACAGCAACCCACGCACAAATACACAAACACAGTACACATCCCGATAACACACCCCCTGGACAAACAAATAAACTACAAAGCCCAGAACACCACCCACAACACACCTGAAAACAACAGACCATCATGACACACCCACATAGGTAAGTACAAAAGCAGCACCTTCACAGACCACAACCCCTTGCAACATTACAAAGCAAAGCAGAGAGGAGAGGAGAGGACACAGTGACACAGCAAGGACAGCAGCACACCACAGATACGCACACATCACACCCACCACCACCACCAAACACCAGCACCACAAACCCCCTGCACATCACACACCACACACCGCACCAGCACCACAAACACCATGGCATCACACAGAATGCCCAAATTCACTTCCACTGAGCTGACGGTCATGGTCGACGAGATCATCAAGGTGCACCCACAAATCTATGGCAACCAGGTCCAGCACACACCACTAGCCACCAGAAATAGAATGTGGAACAGGATCATAGACCAGGTCAATGCAGTCGGGAACGTTCCACGAAACAGAGGAGAAATTAACAAAAGGTGGAACGACCTCAAAAGCATGGTCAAGAAGAAGGAGAGCAAAAATCGAGAGCTGGCTGCCACGACTGGCAGAGGGAATCCCGTGCTTTTCAAGACCTTCAAAGCGTGGGAGGAGAAGGTGCGAGTCATCATACATCCGGAGATCCTCACCGGATTACCAGGGGAGTGGAGGCTGGTAAGTACGAACAAATGTATACCAGCACACCGCTATGTACTCACATGCACCACCACTATGCCATAGCTCCGAGGGACAAACACCCCCATGTCCAGTACACAATACACAACACATCACTCACACATGCAACAGGCACCACCACACACACAGCCCAAACCTACCAACTAACAAAACCATGGGGGCATGTGTACACTCAGCCAGCCACGCAACTACCACCAGGTCCCCTAGTACTCCAGAAGCGCCACAACGAGCACCCCCACACCCATGGGTCCGCCATAGCTGCACTAACCGACAAGTAACAGGTAAGTAGCAGGAACACAAAGTGCAGTGGCTCGGAGGGGGACAGCTGAAGTACAACACACACCAGGCCCCTAGTCCCACAGCACAGCAAGGAGGAGCACCCCCACACCCACACCCATGTGTCAGCCTTAGCTGCACTAACCGACAAGTAACAGGTAAGTAGCAGGAACACAAAGTGCAGTGGCTCGGAGGGGGACAGCTGAAGTAGAACACACACCAGGCCCCTAGTCCCACAGCACAGCAAGGAGGAGCACACCCCACACCCACACCCATGTGTCAGCCACTGCAGTGCACACCGTCAGCCGACAGGTAGACATCTCACCCCACAACAAACGGTGTCAGTGGGTGTCCAGCCATCACCACTACTCACAACACCGCCCCCACCCCCACAGACCAGCAACATGGACCACCCCTCCCGCCCATAACCATGTGGCATCCATTGCATTGCACGGTCAAAAACAACCTGTAGGTGGGAAACTGGACAGGGCGGGGTGTCGTGAGGCATGAGGACTGTATTGCGACCAATACATGGGACATGTCACGTAGCAGAGGAACACGCAGCACTGCTCCCTGTCACAACCATGTGAACAATGTGCACACGGACATGAACCACAGAGTCACACCCCACATGACCCATCACAGACACAGCAACACCCAAGGAGCCACGTCTGCATGCACAAGTCACACTGATTACAGAACCACACGGCAGGCACTGTGCAACCCATCACACACAACAGCAACACCATCGAAGTCCTGTCCATGTAGCCCCTACTGCCTGATAACCACATACCCTACAACTACGCCCATGTAAGACAAACCCCACTAGACGTAACAGCGTGGAACCAAAAAAATGCACACAAACACCACTGGACCCATGAGACACACAGGCACACAATGCACATACAACATACCATCCATCTCATCCGTCAGCTCCAGTTACATGAAAGGTATGTCATCCGAACAGCTGGTCCCCATACAGTAGTCACGCAAAGAAACATGCCCATGACAAATCATGTGCCCGAAGTGACTGAAGCGCACGTCACATTGTGAGTAACAACACACATAACATAGTCAACACCCCCAAGAGCACTGCATTGATGCACATGGCAGAGGGCAGCACGCACACCAAGGATTTGGCCCATCTGCAATACGTCGTGTGGCACACAACCATCACTCACTCATAACAATGCGTCCAATGTAATGTCCATAAATCACAACAGACAGCAGATATGCCGGGAATGTCAGACATACACCCACCTTAGACCATGCACTGTCATGTTGCCACAACACATGTCACGTTCTGCACCCATAGCTCACAGTATGTACCCCAAAAGCATAGTTCATCTCAAAAGCGTTTCAGGGGCTGTACCCCCTTTTGCCATCTGCGTTTCTAAGCGTTCCATATGAACCCCAAAACCATAGTTCAAACCAACCTCCACGATGGGTCTGGAGCCCGCATACACCAGAGCCACAAAATGTAGGGGTACAGCAACACACCCATTGGCATTGCTAATCCGTCCCATGCCACATGTCCACATCACACAGTCCCATTGCCTAGCCCACGGAACCACAAATAGTACAGCCACACACACGCCTCTGGTAAACCAGTGCACGACAGTGCACGAACTGTGAATGTCAGACAACTTATACATACTTTGCCAGATGCAACACAATAACATGTCTCATTCTCCCCACAGGTGCCGAACTGCTGGATGCTGGAGAGGGAGACAGCAGCCAGCACAGCCAGCAAGCCCCCAACATGGACTCACAGATGTGGAGGATCTGTCCTCCTCTCCGGACACGGACCACCCAGCAGGCCCATCTGGTGTGGCAGGGCCCAACCGCTCCCCAGGCCCCCTCCTACCCACTAACCCATCATCCAGGGCTGCTGACCACTCACAGCCCCCTGCTGCCACTGTCGTTGCGGCCACTCCCACGGTCGTTGCGGCCACTCCCACTGTCGTTGCGGCCACTCCCACGGTCGTTGCGGCCACTCCAACCGCCGCAACCACCACCATCGCCGCAACCACCACCACGTCTTCACTGGCCCCAGCCCCAGCGCAAGTGGTGGTCCGGCCGACTGGGTCCACCCTGGGAGCCAGAGCGAGGACCGTGGTGAGCAATGTGGCTAGTGGGCAGGCCGGTGGCAGCAGTACTGGTAGGAGGAGCAGGGTCAGGCCAATGCCAGCCGTGCCTGGGAGCCATGCCCTGCCTCAAATGGCCAGAGTCCTTGGGGCCTATGAAGAGGCCCAAGGACAATGGGCCAGGTCGGCTTCCGACACGCCGGAGGTCCTAGGGGTGTTGAGGTCCATGGACGCCCATATGGGACAATTCGTGACCCGTATGGACCAACTCGTGGACCTCATGGGCCAGCTGGTGGTGGCGGTGAGGGCACAAGCAAGGCCAGCAACACCACCTCCGCCACCACCTGCTGTGGCGCAGGGTCGAGCAGCAACCAGTTCCCCTGCGTCCACAGCCAGTGAGCACACCTCACCCACCACCAGCAGGTCGCCACCACACCCCCTTCCAAGCGTGGAAGGGGCCGTCCGAAGAGGATACAGATGTCCCGAGAGGACCACGCACGCTCCAAACGCCAGTGAGGCAGCCAGCCATCCTTGACCACCGACTGCATTGACTTGGACTACGATCCTACCCCACACAGCCATCTGTATGGCATGTGTCTGTTGGACTATGGACATAGAACTAGTGGGTACACCCTGTGCATCACGCAGCCATGACCGACAGCTCATTGTCACTGCACGCACCACTTTTGTCATCACCTTGCACACAATCACATGTCTCCTATGAAAATAAATGCACCTTTAACACAAACTGCTGTCTGTGCCCTGTGTTTATTGAACGATGTGCAACCGCCACCTTGAGCAGAAAAGCATCTGATTTGTGGAATGTCGATGGGACAGGAGAGGCTGTAGGGACCTAGGGGTGGAAGACAGAACAGGAGTACATTCAATGAGTGTGTCACACACTCATCACACAGTACATGTCACCAACTACAAGCAATGTACACACATCGCATAGAGCAATAGGGCACAATGCCACAGCCACCGTCAGTGGCATACTAACCTGGACATGGAGCATTGACACACAGCACTCAGTGAACAAAAGGCCTCTGTGACAGAGCACACATACACCTGCACATATACAGCTACATCAGCCGTAGCACATGGACACTCACCGTCAAGTGAAGTAGCGGGCGATGAGCTGCTGGCGCACATTCCCAGCTTCCTCCTCTCCACTGTCCTCGTCACTGGACCCGTCCTGGTCTGCAGGCGGGGCCCTGGCTGATCACCGTCATCCACTATTAGGGGATCTGCTTGCGAATAGCCAGATTGTGCAGCATGCAGCAAGCCACTACTATCTGGCACACCTTCTGTGGGGAGTACGCCAGTGCGCCCCGGTGCGGTCCAGGCATCTGAACCTGGACTTGAGGAGGCCAAGGTCCGCTCAACCACACGTCTGTTCCTCCCATGTGCCTCATTGTAGCGGTCATCAGCTGGGGTCCGAGGATTTCGTAATGGGCTGAGCAGCCAAGGACCATTCGGGTAAGCAGAGTCACCTGGGTGTGAGGAACACAGGGAATCGTTGCAATTCAAACTGGACACAAGGCAGCATCGCACACCCAGCACGCTACATGACTCCACATACTCACCAACAATCCAGGCACGGTCCGGTTGCAGATTGGTCATCAGTCGTGGTAGGATGCTGTTGCGCATGATGTGCGCGTCATGTGCCGATCCTGGAAACTTCGCACACACGTGTGAAATGACCATGTCCGCAAGGCACACCACTTGCACATTCAGGGAGTGGGTGTGCTTCCGGTTTCGGAAGACGTGCTCCGTGGCCTGTGGTGCAACAAGGCCAACATGGGTGCAATCAATTGCACCAACAACGTGGGGGATCCGTCCAAGGGCATAGAAAGCACCCTTTACTGCCGCCAATTCACGGGCCCTGGGGAATCGGATGTACCGGTTCCTGTACAGCATCATAGCTGACAGTACATCCCGTAGCACCATGCTGAACATGGGCTGGGACATCCCACCTCCACTGCCCACTGTGTGTTGGAATGACCCAGTGGCGAAGAAATGCAGTGCAGCCATCACCTTAGCCGTGGGGGTGAATGCAGTTGGATACACCCTGCGAGGATGGAGGTCTGGTTCCAACAAGGCACATAGGCGATGCAGGGTGGGTCGGTCCAGACGAAATTTACGTATTAACTCCACATCCTCCATGTCTGCCAGCAATTGGTAGGGGCGATGTATGTTTGGTCTCCTCCTAGGAAAGATGGAAGTGGACACATGTCAAAGCAACACACAACAGGGCATGTACACATACACAGAACACAAATTACAGACAAAGCAATTGAATCACAGAACAGCTGACAAGTAGGGACAGCACAGCCACAATACACTTACACAGGTCCCATGCCAATGTGTACATGATGATATGCCAACAGACATGTGGAGGCTGGCCACTGGCCGTCCATGCCTATGCACGCCGCATGTGGTGGCCCTGTCCATTGTGGACCTGCTCCCACACACTAATCATGTCCACACCTGCAGTTGCACTGCGCACATTCTACTGTGTGGTGCACATGGCATCAGCGGACTGTACCCGCCATGGGCCAGGCCCTTACGGCCAACTCCAATGACCCTCGCGGTTGCACCCTGCGTGTTCCACCATGGAGGAAGGCGACCCGGGCCAGCTGGGAGCAGGCCATCGTCTGCAATTGAAGCTGGCAGACATGGTACTCAAATTGCAGCAGCTTGGACCCACTGCAACTGCACCAGGGGGCTATATGAGTGTGGGGGTGAGACCGGCATTACCACAGCTACCTGGGACTGCTGCCTGGCATCCATCAACAACACCTGCTGCTGCCACCTGTCCACCTCATCGCTGATGACGCTGAGGATATGTCCAGGTCCACTGACCAGCGAGGAGCTGGAGATCCTGCATTCCGAGCTGCACGCACACTGCACATGGCTATTCCTTGCGGAAGTTGTGTGTGAAAGACAACTACAGTGTGTGTGGGAGTGCATGTGGGGGACACACATGTCGTTGATCCGCAGCACTATGAGTCAGAGCCTGTGGGGGTCAAACATGCACTGCTCACCATGCTGACTGCAGGTGGCAAGGGTATGTGAGCTCTCGGGCGCATTGCCATGTCTGTCCCTCCCGAGTGGTGATATATGGCAACTTAATGTCAGACATCCAGTGACACAGCCAATTGGCAATGCAGGTCTCAGAGCACTTGTTGCTCGTGTGAATGTCAGGCTGGGGCCATGCTGCCCTTCTCAGTCCCAGCAGGCCTGACCTGCACATTGACTGCACAATGCCAGTAGGTGTCAACACAGACTGCCAAGTGGGTTACATGTGTCACCTGTGCAGGACCCTCCGGATGAGCGCTAAGTCAGCACTGTCAATTGGCCACACCATGCCTCGTGATAGGGATGTGTGTGAGGGATAGTGGCACTGAATGTGACCTTCGTTGTGGGGTGGGCCATGCACAGGGCGAGTACGTTGATGGTTGCGCACTGTCGGTCACAGTGGGTACACCCACACAGATGTGTTGCCGTGTGATCTTTTTGTGGGTCCGCCGGACAATGGACAGTAGATGTGGGCAGACTACACATTGGTCGATGTGCTGTCAAAATGCATGTGCCTTCACACCAGGCACAACTGCCCCTGCACATGTGACCCCTGCTGCCCTCAGTGCTGGGTCTGTTGAGCTGATGCGCCATCTGTGTGTGGGGCAGACAGCTCTCCTCACTTCCGTCATTGCCCATGACATCACTTTGCCGCAGGTGACATGGATCATGGAGGGCCGACATGTACGGCTGGGTGGACTACACAAGACTGTCCAATGGTTGTCACCCCCAGTCAGTGCTTCAAATGGGAGGAATGTAGTGCAGGTACTCATTGAAATGTGTCGAGTGGGCCGGGCTGGGTGCGGGGCTCAATGCAAGACATGTGTGGTTTATCAGCGTATTTACTAGTTGCAATACACACGAGGCACGTCTTTTTCAGATCAGATCTGGGTCATTCTTTCTACCAAATGTGAGTCATACAGTAATATTATAACGTTTCCTCATGGCCTCCCCTCGCTCACCCCAATATGCGTTTGCATCTGAGAGGCCAGCGTGTGCACAGGCGGCTCCGAGATGGCACCAGTGAGGCCAAGGAGTGTATGTGTGGGTCCATTTGAACAAGTAGTCTGTCTCGCGGTATCATCAGTGCCGGTACGCCGTCCACCTGCGTGGTGCCCCGACTCGAGCCCCGGACAACATTGACTATGCATGACAGGCTCCGCAGTCCCGAAACACCACCTGCAACACACAGAGGCTGTAGCTACCCTAGCGGCCCAGGCCGCGTCCAACTGGAGCTCATGGACCCACACATTCACTCTTTGGCCTCTCTGGTGCGAGCTTGGAGCTGCTCATGCAAGCGCTGGCTTCTCTGTTGCATTGGCATGTAACGTGTGTGGGGTTATGGGCAATGAGTGTGATGGTGCAAGCCACCTTCCGTGACGTCACTCCTGCTCGTGATGTGTGCGTCCCCCCACTACTTCCATTTGACTTGTGCCATACTACATATTGAGGATGTGTTGCCTGCGTGATGTGCCCAGGAGGAGCGCGCCATGACCTCTCACCCACCATGCTCCACTGCCATCCCGTGCCCTGGATTGTCTGTGCAGGTGGACAATGTTGGGGATACACCTGGTCGACAGGGGATGTGTGTGCCTTGTCAAGGGCCTGGCGGACGCACAGCGGTATCCAGCATGTCCACAGAGGGTGGGCTGACGTGTACGCCTGATGCAGCATTGTTCGTGTGGCCGCCTGTTGTGCACACACGAGTTCACATTCACCCCCAGACAGGTGGCCTTTACAAATGCCCAGGAAAGCGGTAATGTACTGTTCCGGAACCCTCCCAACACAGCGTGTTTCAACATTGCATGTGCGCATCTACCCGTCACACCCGCCCACCTGGGCAATGCGTCACTCCCGCTTCACACGACACATGTGTGTCTTCCACAGTTGTGCTACTCATTTGCGTTGACATCCGATGACAGTGGACCAGATGGTCATCTCACGACTGCCGTGTACTTCACACACTCTCATCCTCTCTCATTCGTACTTGTGAAATGAATCAGCAGAGACAGATCTTTGCTTAAAGCCATGTATTGTGACTTATGTCCTCTGTGATGCAGTATAGTGGACACTACTGGCAGCGGAATGCATGTGGAGGATATACTCAGCATGATTACACATAGCATAGGGTGTAGGGGTACATGTGATTAGTTGTTGCCTGTGGGATGTGGGCTTCAGAGTTACATCTCCTTGGCCGTTGCTGTGCTAATGTACATTTGCTAATTGCTGCGGAGCTGCTGACTTTGACACAGACGGTATACATTTAGCCTACCAGACCGCTTGGTATCATGGGCACAGTCCATCTCAGTTCCATGTAACAGGTTTGGTGCTGTTGTTACTCATGCACACGTGCGTGTGAGATGACATCAGGGCATGGTCTTGCGTGCATGCAGCGGCGTCCCACTTGTTATTGCGATGTGGTGGCAACTGGACATGTCACAGTCACTGGGGTCGTGTTGTTGGTGGATGCACTTGTCGTCCATGCAAATGTCCTGGGACGGAATTTCCGGGGGGGGTGGGGTGGCAGCTCTCACATACTCCAGCCGAGCGATTACTGTCCACTGAGCGGTGCATATGTCCATGGGCGCAGGATCCATGTCATGGCATAGTTGTAGGTGCAGTTCTGTCCATGTGGTTGCAATACACAAATCCCATGCCACTGCCTCCCCCGATACATGCGGAGTTCCTGGATGTGATGGGGAACAGAGTGCATGTCCCGGACATATCCGATGTCATGGCAGGGTCGTTGATGGTGTGGTGTCAGTTGCAGGTTGTTTGGTATGGCTGTTGTGGTGGTAACTGGCCAGTCCGTGCGGAAGCTAGGCATGGGTACGGTGTCGGACATCATGGCTCAATTGGGGAATTGCGTCGGGGTCCGACGAATTGACATGTTGTCAGGTATGCGATGCCTTCCAGCAGGGCTTCCATGTCATTGGTGGTATACATGTTTGCCAGCCAATGTAGCGGATGGTGGCTGTCAAGGTGTTGTTCGTAAGTTGTCCCTTGTAGGAGCATGATGGGGCATGTTGTATGACATTCGATGTAGCTGTGATCCATGATCCGTCGTGTGGAGGCACAGTGGTCCCATTTCAGTGTGGGTCCGATGTTGGCCACATATGCCATGCCCCCATAGGCTGAACAGACCCTGTCGTGGGCGTCCAGAGGGTGGAATAGTTGTAGCAGGTCCGCCCTTGGACATGCCGGGTTGGAGAGACACAGATCCACAGGATGGTGGAAGGGACACCTCCGACAGTAGAAGACGGGGATGACGCAGCTGAACAATGCGATGCGGTAAGTCAGTCGGTAACTTACGTTCAGCAGGTACAGGGGTTCACATCCCAACATCTGTATCAGGTTATGTTTGTACAGCTTGACCTGTCCGGCGTAGTTGGGTAGGTGTGGTGAAAGTGCCATTTTGCTGCAGGGCGATGTGGTGGCGTGCTCCGGCTGTCTGTGCAGTCTGCAGAGTGCAAGCTCCGAAGTTGCTGGGGAGTCTGTGATGTTCGTAGGGAGGCAGGACTTGTGTTATGTTAGCTTGTGCGGAAGACACGGGCCCTCATCCCACATGCTTCTCTGAATGGTCAAGGTCAGTGGTGTGTGACTCCTTCCAGATAACTTGCATGTGAACGACATGGGGGAGTGTTTTCATTTCTTTTCCCGTTCAGAATGTTCTTAGGTGATATGCGCTATCTGCCCTGTGGTCGGTTTCCTCTGCATGCCTGTGTTGGTCTTTTTTGGGACAATGGCTGTATTCTCCGGCTTGTTTAGTCGGGATGTGGTTTCGGAGTTGGAATGGAAGGTCATTCAGTGCTGTCTGCTCTCCCGTGTGTGGGCGGCAGGCTGCGTTTCCGCTATACGTTGGGCCTTGTGTGTGGGTGTAATTATTGGGACCACCTGTTGTCGGTCCCCGGGCTCTTTGGTGTTCCGTTTTGTATGTCTTGTTATTGGGTGCAGGGTGGTATGGGTGTTTCTGTGTGGTACTGGCGTACCTTTTGCCGACGGGGCCCATATTCTGCTGGGTGGTGTTGCCGCCGCTGTGTGCTTCGCCATGTTTGTCACACAGGGGTGTGTCCTAATATTGCGTGACTTCACTGACATGTAGGCGTCGGTTGTGTGACGTTGGATGGTGACCGTGAATTGGGGGTTGGGGACATGACTGTGGCTTGCCTGTCACGTGACATGTGCGTTTGGGGTGGGGCTGGTGTGTGGTGTTTCTTGTGCCCTGTGTTGTGTGTATGCCTACCTGCGTCGCCGCGGTGCGTTGCCTCCTAGGTGGTGCATCAGGTAGAGGATGGGGAGGGCCTGGAGTGCTGGATTCATGCTCGGGGGGGCCGCCTCTTCGGTGTCCGTGCTCGGAGGTCGGGTTTCCGCCTTGCTTTCGCGTGCGGTGTCTCTTAGCCGTGGGAGCTGTTTGTTTGCGGCATCGTAATTTGTACGCCGGGCGGGACGTAGTTTCGTCGGGCGGTGTGTCTCTATTGTGCTGCGCCGCTACGTGAGCGGGCGCGCTTTGATGGCGGGCGGCGTCGCTGGCTTGCGGGCGGTGTTTGGCTGACTTTTCACATCCTAATTGGGCGGGCGTGTGTGCTGCGGCGTGCGGACGGTAACTCTTGTTTTTTGCATCCGCCAGCACGGCGGTAGTGCTTCCGTCCGCCATCCTAATGGGCCCCTATGTCATCTGTTTCAACCCTGAATCTAAACCCAGCCTGAAAGAGTGATAGAATGTTCCATTCGAGAACCCACTCTTGGAGTTTAGCCAAAACCTGTCAACAACATACCTTTTGGAGGAAATCAATTAAACTAACGGGCCTATAGTTGCTGGGGTTTGATCTAGCTCCCTTCTTAAAAATTGGTACAATTACAGCATGCCTCCGGGACTCAGGAAGAGGAGCTCCTGCCATAATGGCATTCAACAGGATATTTCTGCACTGAGCCCAAATCTCAATTCCAGAATGGTACAAATCAGCTGGGATAAGATTCAAACCTGGGGCTTTCCCAGGTTTCAGAGATACTATTGCTTCCTTACTGTCGGCCAGGGAGAAGAAGTCTAAAGCTAGCTACAGGGAGTTGTTGTCAACTGGCAAACACCTCTCAATACCACTGGGAGATTGATCTTGGTGGGATGAAGAATATAACTTAGCAAGGATTTAACCCATATCTGCTGTTGAATATGATGTCAATTAAGTGCAAAAAGGAGAAACTATCTTTCCTTATGGAAGCTTCTAACAGGTCCTGCCAGTTCTGATCCTCTGAGCTCTTTTTGCTGGCTACATGCACCTCCTTGTAATGCCATCTAGCCTCTCAAACCATTCTAGGGTTTAGAGATCTCGTAGCTATTATCAAACAAGCTTTAGCTTGTCTGCAATCTTTGGTAAACCAGGAAGTCAGTTTGGTAGCAGCTATTTTCAAGTTGCCAGTTACCTTCTATACCTAAAATAGGCAACTGAAGGAGTCAAACAACTGTCCATAAATGATAGAAATAGGGATAGCATGCACATCAGCATCCTCATATGGTGATAAGGTAGAGGCAAAGAGATTATAAATCGAGGCAAGTCGTGCTGGACAAGTGCGAACTTTGGGCTACTTTAAGACCCTCCCAGAGATCCCAACAGTGACATCCCCGTAGGCTCTGTGCCGAGTAGTAGAATCAAACAGTCCTGCCTTAAGTGTTAGGTACAGAGTGGTATGGCCACTCTCTATTCTTTCGGTTATATGAAATATCCTATATCCTGCCAATCCCATATATTAAGATACATCATTACATTGTCAATTCTGCTCTTCGTGGAGCCTCTACAAAACGCATAAGCCCTGCCCATATCAGATGATATCCTGCCTTTACACGCCTGCACTCCATGAGTAATGGTTATCAGAGCTAATTTAATGGCCACGGCAGAACAAGATTTTAAGGGTGGGACACTCATTTCTGTAATAGCCAAAGCTTCTCTTCAGATTCAGTGATTAACATAGTAAAATCCAATGGCTCATAAGTAGTAATAAAGTCGCTGGCTAGAATAAGCTGAGGTTTATAGCACAGGGACTAATTGATTGTCAAGAATAGTTAAAGTTGGGTAAGCACTATTTTAGGCCACACTAAGGGGGTCATTACAATAGCGGGCGGATCGCCACCGCCCGTATGGCGGTGACAATCCGCCCGCTATTTCCCTCCGCCCACCACACATTTACCCCCCACCATATTACTATGGCGGGGGGGACCCCAGCGGACGGAAAAACCGTCCGCCGCTTTTCCGCCGGTCGACTCGTCGACCGGCGGAAAAGGGGCATTATATGGTGGCGGTGTCTGCAAGACACCGCCATCCATATTACGAAGCTGGCGGAGGTGTGTCTTTCCATGGCGGCGTTGCCGCCATGGAAAGGCATACGGTAATGTACAGTGGGGGCCCGTTGCGGGCCCCCAGGGTGTTGGGGGTGGGGGTGCACATGGGGGTACCTATGGTACCCCCTGCATTTGAATGCACAAGGTGGCAGGCACCGCGCGGTGCCTGTCACCCTGTGCATGCAAAAGCACAACATGCATTTCCAGCATTGTGGCGGGCGGTGCTGTGAGCACCGCCCGCCACAATGCTGAGTATGGGGGATGCGCCCGCCAGTGTGGCGGGCGCATCCTAATTCGAATCGCGGGACCGCCGCACATGTGGCGGGCGGTCCCTTTCTCCGTTGCGATGGCGGGCGGACTTTGTCCGCCCGCCATCGTAATGGACCCCTAAGGTTGCAGATGTTGTAAATATTGATTATAGACCCATCACAAACCTTGATAGATGACCCCATAACATCAAGAGACCCCATGGTCAACTCCTCAGTAGTCTAATTCAACGGGATTTTAACCCATAACAAAAGGCCCCCAGAGAGGCATCAAGACAATGAGGTAGTGCCTTCACTGAGTAGGTGACAAACCCCGATCTATGCAACGACTCTAAGGTCCAAGTCTCCTGAAAGAGGCAGAGCGGAAAGGAATCAATATAATCACCCCAATGCGAGTAGAATGTGCAGCAGTGCAGTAGATTCCAGTTGTTCAATCACGGTACCCTTCAGTTGATCACTACCCCTGGAAACTATATCAGCCCCTGTCTCTAATTGGGGTACTTGGTCCACAACAACAACTTCATTTGAAACAGACATGAGGAGACCAGGAGCAGGTGTGGTCTGCAGTCAATCAACACCACTCAGAGACCGAGCGATCCTATAATTACCATCACCAGCTCTAGAACCTGGACCCCGCCCGGTCCTATTGCACAAGGTGAGTTGAATCCCTGGCTAGTGGTGCGGATATACCATGCTTCTATTACCAATAAGCCATCTAAGATCTCCCCTGAGGTCACCACAACCTTGATAGTATTGTACAAATCCGGTTCATGGCAGCTTCTGCGGGTACTCAAAATGTCAATGCATTACAATCAACTTACACTAATAGCTGCCTCTTAACCAATACAAAACTTTGTTGCATAAAGAGTCCCTGCTCTCAAAACAACCATCCCCCAACTTAGGAACATTCACCAGATTAAAGCTGGGATGGCCCTCACAGGGGTTGAACTGTCCGGAGCGCCCATCAAAGGTAACCCCAGGGGCATTAGGACACCCTGTATCCCCCCCACCCCCCTCTTTGCAGTGGCCAAAGTTATCCAGGGGTCGTAAATCCAATGGGGCGCACCATGCTGTGGTGATCAGGACTATCAAAAACACTTCTAAAAACCTGCCTGGCAGGTACCCCCTCTGTCTATATGGGGCCTACTAGGTTGGCATAAAGGGTCTGAATTAACTAGAGATGACCCGCAAATATCAGAAAGTGGTGGGATAGAACTAACCCAGCCCCCCTGTGCTCCAATGGGCTGTGTTAAGACCTGAGTAACTGGAATTAATTTGGATTCTAAAGATTCTACCACCCCTTTTAGACCAGCTATTTCTTGGCACAGGGCTAGAACAGTCTCGTACAGATTAATTGTTGCTTCATGAGACCGGATAATAATTCTGGCATCTTCTCTCCTACAAACTGGAGGTGTTGGTTCTGTCTTGCAGTTCCCAGCAATGGAGTGAACATGTTAGAACAGACCACTGCATGTTCAAGTGGCAGGGAAGGTCGCACTGCGGGAGCATCAAATAATGCACTATCCAAAACTACAAGTTGAGCAGACCCAGGGCTCGGAGAAGACTTGCTTGTACTGGCTCGAGCTTGAACAGGTTTCTTGCTATAACATATGGGGTAGTAGAGTTTTTGCGGCTTCAGCGGGCCCTGGGTCGAATAAGGTAGGGAAGGATTCAGTATTATTTCAACCTCATCAATCAGATCGATGATTTGTCTGCGAGTACTCGAATCCCTAACATTCCTGGTGCACATTTTAGGTTTATTAAGGAACGTGACGGCATCGGCAGCTTTCCCTTTACCCATGACGGAAGAGTAGGGGAGCCTAATTTACAGACAGATCCACCAACGCCCTATAAAGACCCTGGTGGACACAGCGGTTTCTTGTTGCCCTCACGACCTGCTAACCCCACTGAGCCCCTCTAGGAAGGGAGAATCTAGACAGCAATAAGCTTGGGACAAAATATAAAACAAGTATACACCCAAGACATGTTTTTAAATAACAATAAACAAAAACATCTAATTACATCAATAACGAAAGTTCCTAAACAATAGCAATCAAATCATTACCCATGTACCTTAAGCATTTAAGCTACATAAGGCGGATCACTGACAAAATATCGAAGGTCAAAAAATCGACCTACAAAAATATCGGAGCAAGAATATCGATGTCAACAATATCGATATCCTATCTACAACATGGTAAGTACAAAAATATCGAGAAAAAAAATATCGATGTCAAAAATATCGTTATCAAAAATATCGTTTTTTTTTTGTTAAAAAAAATATGTAAATTAAACTAAATAATACTTATAAATAAAATAAACATAGTTAAAATTATTTTATAATGTTTAAAATTAATAAGTAATATATATAATTTAATAAAACATTAATTAAACATATACATATAATATATAATATATATACTTACTTAGGGGCTCATTACGATGGCGGGCGGAAGCACAACCGCCGTGCTGGCGGATGCAAAAACCACCAGTTACCGCCGGCACGCAGCAGTCCACACGCCCGCCCAATTACGATGCAAAAAGTAGGCCAAACACCGCCGGCAAGCCAGCAACACCGTCCGCCATCAAAGTGCGCCCGTACACGTAGCGGCGCAGCTCAACTGACACACACCGTCCGACGAAACACGTCCCGCCCGGCGCATAAATTACGATGCCGCAAACAAACGGCTCCCACGGCCAAGAGATACCGTACGACAAACCGAAGCGGTAACACGGACGCCGAGCACGGACAACGAAGAAGCGGCTCCCCGAGCATGAATCCAGCACTGCAGGCCCTCCCCATGCTCCTGCTGATGCACCACCAAGGACGCAACGTACCGCGGAGACGCAGGTAGGCACACACACAACAAGTGCACGCAAACAGCGCACACAGTGCAAGGGCGGAAAAAGCGGACAACCCCCACCAGCGCGTGTACACTACACATCCACCATTGCATCCACATATGACACACAGGCCAAATCGTAACATCGCGTAAGACATGTGTACACACCACCTGGGACTAGGAACCAACCACCCCGTCACGGCCCCAAAGCGCCGATGACACCGCCACACATGCGCACAACGCAGAGGCCAACCGCAGCGCCATGCATGCGTCGCACACAGACACAGGGACACAACCAAGCAGCACACACATCAGCCCCACCCCGAACGCACATGACACGTGACAGGCCTGCCACAGACATGTCCCCAACGCCCAATTCACGGACAACACCCAACGCCACACAACCGACGCACACATGTCAGTGAAGACACGCAACAGCAGGACACACCCCAGTGTAACAAACATGGCGTAGCACACAGCGGCGGCAACACCAACTAGGAGAAGCAGGGCCCCTTCGGGAAGAGGAACGCCAGTACCACACTGAAACACCCATACCACCCTGCACATATGAACAAGACATATAAAACGGAACACCAAAGAGCCCGGGGACCGACAACAGGTGGCCCAAGAATAACATTCACACACAAGGCCCAACGCAGAGCGGAAAGGCAGCCTGCCGCCCACACAAGGGAGAGCAGACAGCACTGAATGACCTTCCATTCCAACTCCGAAACCACAGCCCTACGACAGAAGCCGGTGAATACAGCCATTGTCCAAGAATAGACCAACACAGGCTTGCCGAGGAGACCGACCACAGGGCAGATAGCGCATATCACAGAAGCACACAACGGACGGGGAAGAAAGAAGAAAACACTCCCCCATGTCGGCCACATGCAAGTTAATTGGAAGGAGTCACACATCACTGACCTTGAACTGTCTGAGAAGTATGTGGGAAGAGGGCCCGTGTCCTCCAAACAAGCCAACAGAACACAAGTCCTGTCTCCCTACGACTACACAGAGCTCACAGCAACCTCGGAGCGTGCACATTGCAGACTGCACACACAGCCGGAGCACGCCACCACAACGCACCGCTGCGAAATGGCAACCGCAACACACCTACCCAACTACGCCCGAACAGCTCAAGCTGTACAAAACCAACCTGTTTCATACATTGGGATGCGATCTCCTGTCCCTGCTGAACGTAAGTTACCGACTGACTTACCGCATCACATTGTTCAGCTGCGTCATGCCCGTCTTCTACTGTCGGAGGTGTCCCTACCAGCATCCCGTGGAGATATGCCTCTCCAACCCGGCATGTCTGAAGGCGGACCTGCTACCACTACTCCTCCCTCTGGACGCACACGACAGGGCCTGCTCTGCCTATGGGGGCATGGCGTATGTGGCCAACATCGCACCCGCACTGAAATGGGACCACTGTGCCTCCACACGACGGATCATCGAGAACAGCTACATCGAATGTCACCCAGCATGCCCCATCATGGTCCTCCAAGGGACAACTTACGAACAACACCTTGACAGCCACCATCCGCTACATTGGCTGGCAAACATGTACACCACCAATGACATGGAAGCCCTGCTGGACGGCATCGCATACCTGACAACCTGTAAATTCGTCGGACCACAACGCAGGTTCCCCGATTGACCTATGATGTCCAACCCCGCACCCATGCTTAGCTTCCGCACGGACTGGCCAGTCACCACCACAACAGCCATACCAAACGACCGGCAACTGTAACCACACCATCAACGACATCGCCATGACATCGGATATGACCGGGACATGCACACTGTTCCCCATCACATCCAGGAACACCGCATGCATCGTGGGAGGCAGTGGCATGGGCTCTGTGTATCGCACCCACATGGACGGAACTGCACGAACAACCAGGACACGACATGGATCCAGCGCCCATGGACACACACACCGCTCAGTGGACATGAATAGGTCGCCTGGAGTCTGTGGGTGCTGCACCCCTCCCACCCCTGCCCCGGGAATCCCATACCAGGACCTTTGCATGGACGACAAGTGCATACAACAACAACACGACCCCAGTGACTGTGACATGTCCAGTAACCACCACAGTGCAACAACAAGTGGCACGCCGCTGCATGCACGCAAGCACATGCCCTGATGTCATCTCACATGCACGCGTGCATGAGGAACAACCGCAGCAAACCTGGCACATGGAACTGAGATGGACTGTGCCCATGATGCCAAGCGGTCTGGTAGGCTACATGTATACCGTCTGTGTCAAAGTCCGCAGCTCCGCAGCTATACCTAAATGTACATTAGCACAGCCTTGGCCAAGCAGATGTCACTCTGAAGCCCACATCCCACATGCAACAGCCAATCACATGTAACCCCACACCCTATCCCATTTGCAATCATGCTCAGTATATCCTCAACATGTATTCCGCTGCCAGTAGTGTCCACTATACTGCATCACAGAGGACAGAAGACTCAATATAATGTTTGAAACCAAAACTGTCTCCGCTGACTCATTTCACAAGTACGAATGAGAGAGGATGAGAGTATGTGAAGTACACGGCAGTCGTGACATGACCATGTAGTCCACTGGTATTGGATGTCAACGCAAATGAGTAGCACAACTGTGGAAGACACACATGTGTCGTGTGAAGTCGTATGGACGCAGTGCTCAGGTGGGTGGGTGTGACGGGTAGATGCGCACATGCCAAGTTGGAGCACGCCGTGTTGGGAGGGGTCATGAACAGTACACCACCGCTTCCCTGGGCATTGTGAGAGGACACCTGTCGGGGGGAGTGAACACGTGTGTGCACAGCAGCCGGGCACACGTACAAAGCGGTACCAGGCGCACCTCAGCCCACCCTCTGTGGACAAGCTGGATCCTGTTGTGCGCCCGCCATGCCCCTTGACAAGGCACACACAGCCCCAGTCGACCAGGTGTAACCCCAACATAGTCAATCCGCACAGGCGATACAGGGCACGGGATGGCAGTGGAGCATGGTGTGTGAGAGGTCTCCTCGCGCTCCTCCTGGTCATATCACGCAGGCAATAGAACCTCAACGTCTAGCATGGCACAAGTCAAATGGAAGTGTAGGGGACGCACCACAGCACGAGCAGCACTGACGTCACGGGAGGTGGCTCGCACCATCCCATCCATTGCCCATCATACCAACCACGCCACATGCCATTGCGACTAAGTGCAAGCACGTGCGCCACCACCCCGAGCCCTCCCCAGAGAGGCCAAAGAGTGAATGTGTGGGCCATCAGCCACAGACGGACGCGGCCTGGCCGCAAGGGCAGCCACAGCCACTGGGTGTCGCAGGTGGCGGATCCGGAAGGCGAAGACTGTGATGCATAGTCCATGCAGGCCGGGTCTCCATTTGGGGCACCACGCAGGTGGACGGGCGTCCCGCCACACATCATACCCTGAGACAGCCCACTCGTGCAACTGGACCCACACATACACTCCTTGCCCTCTCTTGTGCGAGCTTGGGGCTGCCTGTGCAAGCGCTAGCCTCGCAGGTGAGCATGCATATTGGGGGAGCGAGGGGAGGACATGAGGGCTGGGGCGAAGATGACTGTATCACTGTCAGTTAGTACAAGGGATGACCCAGATGTGGAAAGGAAGAGACGTGTCCCGTGTGTACTGCAACTAGTCGCCAATCCAACTACCCCCCCATGTCCGGAATGTAAGCCCGCACCTAGGCCCGCCCATCCGCCACATCAAACATACCACCAGCACGACAACCTTCCCATTTGAAACACTGACTGGGGGTGGCGACCAGTGAACAATCATGTGTAGCCTACCCACGCGAACATGTGGGCCCTCCATGATCCATGTCACCTGCGGCAAAGTCATGACATGCGCAATGAGGGAAGTGAGGAGAGCTGTCCGCCCCACGCGCAGAAGGTGCATCAGCTCCACAGACCCAGCAGCGAGTCCAGCAGGGGTCACATGTGCAGGGGCAGCTGTGCCTGGTGTGAAGGCACATGCATATAGACAGCACATCGACCAATGTGTAGTCTGCCCACATCTACAGTCCATCATCATGCGGACATAGGAATTGAACACAGGGCAACACATCTTAGTTGGTGCACCCACCGTGACCAACAATGCGCAATCATCGACGTACCCGCCCTGTGCATGGCCCCCCACCCAACGGAGGCACATCCAGTGCCACCATCCCACACACACAAGCCTTCCACGGAACATGCTGTGTCCAATGGTCAGTACAGAGTCAGCGCCCATCTGGTGGATCCTGAACAGGAGACACATGCACACACATGCCAGCTCCCACTATGTACGTCTGCCACCTGGCACGTGCAATGTAACCTCTCACCTGTGACGTGTGACTGCAAGCACACAGCCATCTTGGCATGGGGCTGTCAATGTGGACACCTGTCAATGTTTCGGGAGGTGTGATCCGTACAGTGCTGTACATAGGGTGCAGTGCTGACACCTACTACTGTCTCATATCCCCTCGTGCCACAGGTCCCACTTGTTTTGGCCGCTCAGCCTGTGCCCACATCGTCGTCGTCGTGTGCCATACTCATCCAGCCGCGGAAGCAGTCCCATGCTCAGCAGACATTCATGTTGCCGTGGCGTTGCCGCTTGACGGATATGCAGTCAGTCCCCATCAGCACGCCCCGCAAGTCATTGGGGCCTAGATCCCCATGTGCATGCACATGGCAGTGGTTTGTATCACTAGCCATTGCCATTGTTGGGAGACCTGTGTAAGTGTATTGTGGCCGTGCCGTCCCAGCTTGACAGCTGGGCTGTGGCTCATGTGCTTGTTCAGTCATGTCAGTGATGTGTATGCGAAATTGCTATGTGTCGTGTTGCTTTGACATGTGTCCTCTGCCATTGTCCCTAGGCGGAGACCGAACATTGACCGCCCATACCAATTGCTGGCGGACATGGACGATACAGAGGTTATTAGGAAGTTTCGGCTGGACAGGCCAACCCTGCATCGACTGTGTGCCATGTTAGAACCCCATCTCCGTCCCCGCAGGGTGTATCCGACTGCTGTCACCCCCACGGCTAAGGTGATGGCCGCCATGCATTTCTTCGCCACTGGGTCATTCCAGCACACAGTGGGCATTGGAGGAGGGATGTCCCAGCCCATGTTCAGCAAGGTGCTGAGGGATGTACTGGCAGCCATGATGCTGTACCGAAACAGGTACATCCGCTTCCCCAGGGCTCGTGAATTGGCGGCAGTGAAGGGTGCATTCTATGCCCTTGGCAGAATCCCACACGTCGTTGGAGCCATTGACTGCACACATGTCGGCCTTGTTCCACCACAGGCCACTGAGCACCTGTACCGCAACAGGAAGCACACGCACTCCCTGAATGTGCAAGTGGTGTGCCTTGCGGACATGGTGATCACCCACGTGTGTGCAAAGTTCCCAGGCTCGGCCCATGACGCACACATAATGCGCAACAGCATCTTGCCACGACTGATGTCCAATATGCAACAGGATCGTGGCTGTATTGTCGGTGAGTATGTGGAGTGGTGTAGCGTGCTGGTTGTGCGATGCTGTCCCCTGTCCAGTTGGAATAGCAACGGTTCTCTGTGTCCCTCACACCCAGGTGACTCTGCGTACCCGAATGGGGCATGGCTGCTCAGTCCATTGAGGAATCCTCGCACCCCAGCAGACGATCGCTACAATGAGGCACATGGGAGGACCAGACGTGTGGTCGAGCGTACCTTTGGCCTCCTCAAGTCCAGGTTCAGGTGCCTGGACCGCACCGGGAGTGCGCTGGCGTACTCCCCACAGAAGGTGTGCCGGATAGTGGTGGCGTGCTGCATGCTGCACAATCTGGCCATTCGGAAGCAGATCCCCCTCATCGTGGATGACGGAGATCAACCAGGGCCCCAGCCCGCAGACCAGGACAGCTCGAGTGAGGAGGACAGCGGAGAGGAGGAAGCTGGTAATGTGCGGCAGCAGCTCATCGCCCGCTACTTCACTTGACGGTGAGTGTCCATGTACGACGGCTGATGTGGCTGTATCTGTGCAGGTGTGTGTGTGCTGTGTCAGGGTGGCCGTTTGTTCACTGCGTGCTGTGTGTCAACGCTCCATGGCCAGGGTAGTATGCCACTGTTGGTGGCTGTGGCATTGTGCCCTATTGCTCTGTGCGATGTGTGTACATTGCTTGTAGTTGTTGACATGTACTGTGTGATGGGTGTGTGACACACTCATTGAATGTGCTCCTGTTCTGTCTCCCACCCCTAGGTCCCTACAGGCCCTCCGGATTCCATTGCCATGCCACGCATCAGGTGCCTTTCCGCCCAAGGTGGCCGTTGTATTCCATACAAATAAAACACAGGGCACAAACAGCAGTTAGTGTAAAAGGTGCATTTATTTCAAACTGTGACATGTGATTGTGTGTAAGGTGATGACAAAAGTGGTGCGTGCAGTGACAATGAGCTGTCGGTCATGGCTGCGTGATGCTCAGGGTGTACCCACTGGTTCTATGTCCATAGTCCAACACACACATGCCATCCAGATGGCTGTGTGGAGTGGGATCGTAGTCCAAGTCAATGCAGTGGCTGGTCAAGGAAGGCTGGCGGAAGGCTGGCTGGCTGCCTCACTTGCGTTTGGAGCGTGCGAAGTCCTCCCGGGAGATCTGTTTCCACTTCGGACGGCCCCTTCCACGTTTGCGAGGGGGTGCCTGCTTGCGACATGCTGGTGGTTGAGGTGTGCTCACTGGCTGTGGACGCAGGGGAACTGGACACTGCTGCTCGACCCTGCGCCCCGGCAGGTGGTGGCGGAGGGGAGCTGCTGTCCCTGGCTGTGACCTCACCGCCACCACCAGCTGGCCCATGAGGTCCACGAGTTGGCCCATACGGGCGTCCATGGACCTCAGCACCCCCAGCACCTCACGCGTGTCTGAAGCAGACCGGACCCATTGTCCTTGGGCCTCTTCATAGGCCCCAAGGACTCTGGCCATTTGAGGCAGGGCATGGCTCCCAGGGGAGGCTGGCGTTTCCCTGACCCTGCTCCTCCTACCAGTCCTGCTGCCACCGGCCTGCCCACTAGCCACATTGCTCACCACGGTCCTCGCTGTGGCTCCCAGGGTGGATCCAGTCGGCCGGGCCACCACCTGCGCTGGGGCTGGTGCCAGCGAAGACGTGGTGGTGGTGGCGGCGGTGGTGGTCGGTGCGGCGATGGTGGCGGTTGCGGCAGTGGTAGTGGCCACAATGACCGTGGGTGTGGCCGCAACGACAGTGGCAGCAGGGGGCTGGGAATGTTTAGCAGCCCTGGATGATGGGTTGGTGGGTAGGAGGGTCCTGGGGAGCGGCTGGGCCCTGCCACACCAGATGGGCCTGCTTGGTGGTCCGTGTCCGAAGAGGAGGACAGATCCTCCAGATCCGTGTGTCCTCGTTGGGGGCTTGTAGGCTGGCTGTGCTGGCTGCTGGATCCATCCCCAGCATCCAGCAGTTCGTCACCTGTGGAGAGAATGAGATTTGTTATTGTGTTGCACCTGGCGAAGTATGTATTTGTCGTCTGACATTAACAGTTCGTGCAATCTCGTACATGGGTTTCCCGGAGGCGTGTGTGTGGCTGTAGCATCTGTAGTTGTGTGTGCTTGGCAATGGGACTGTGTGCTGTGCACATGTGGCATGGGACGGATTGGCCATGCCGATGGGTGTGTTGCTGTGCCCCTACTTATTGTGACTCTGGTGTATGCGGGCTCCTGGCCCATCCTGGGTCTGGTTTGTACTTTGCTTTTGGTGTTCAGATGGGACGCTTAGGAACGCATATGGCAACATGGGGGCCATGCCCCAGATTCGCATTTGGGAGGGAATATGCTTTTGGGGTTCAAATGGAACGCTTAGGAACGCATATGGCAACATGGGGGCCATGCCCCAGATTCGCATTTGGGAGGGAATATGCTTATGGGGTTCAAATGGAACGCTTAGGAACGCATATGGCAACATGGGGGCCATGCCCCAGATTCTCATTTGGGAGGGAATATGCTTTTGGGGTTCAAATGGAACGCTTAGGAACGCATATGGCAACATGGGGGCCATGCCCCAGATTCTCATTTGGGAGGGAATATGCTTTTGGGGTTCAAATGGAACGCTTAGGAACGCATATGGCAACATGGGGGCCATGCCCCAGATTCGCATTTGGGAGGGAATATGCTTTTGGGGTACATGCTGTGAGCCATGGGTGCCGAACGTGACATGTGTTGTGGCAGCATGACAGTGCATGGTTTGAGGTGTGTGCATGCTTGACATGGCCTGCATATTTGCTGTCTGTTGTGATTACTGGACATGGCATTGGACGCATCGTTATGAGTGAGTGATGGTTGTGTGCCAGCCAACGTATTGCAGTTGTCCCATCTCCTTGGTGTGCGTGCTGCCCTGTGCCATGTGCATCACTGCAGTGCTCGGGGGTGTGGCCCATGTTGTGTGTTGTTGCTCACAGTGTGTCGTGCGCTTCATTGACTTCTGGCACATGGTTGGTCATGGGCATGTATCTTAGCGTGACTGCTGTATGTGTGGCAGCTGTGCGGATGACATGCCTTTCGTGAGACTGGGGCTGACGGATGGGATGGATGGTATGTTGTATGTGCATGGTGTGTCTGTGTGTTTGATGGGTTCAGTGGTGTTAGTGTGCATTTATGTTGTTCCGCTCTGTTGCGTCTAGTGTTGTTTGTCTTACATAGGCGTAGTTGTGGGGTGTGTGGTTGACAGGCAGTAGGAGCTACATGGACAGGACTTCAATGGTGTTTCGGTTGTGTGTGATGAGTTGCACAGTGGCTGCCGTGTGGTACTATATTCAGTGTGGCTTGTGCATGCAGACGTGGCTCCTTGGGTGTTGCTATGTCTGTGATGGGTCATGTGGGGTGTGAGTCTGTTGTTCATGTCCGTGTGCACATTGTTCACTTGTTCGTGACGGTGGGCGGTGCTGCGTGTTCGTCTGCTACGTGACATGTCCCATGTGTTGGTCGTGTTCCGGTCCTCATGCCTCCAGTAATCCAGCCCTGTCCAGTTTCCCACCTGCAAGTTGTTCGTGCGTGCACTGTACTGGATGCCACATGGCTCTAAGCGGGGGTGCTCCATGTTGCAGGTCTGTGGGGGTGGGGGGGTGTTGTGGGTCGTGGGGGTGGCTGGACACCCACTGACACCGATTGCTGTGGACCGTGATGTCTGCCTTTCGGCTGTCGTTGTGCACTGCGGTGGCTGACACGTGGCTGTGGGGTGTGGGGGATGCTCCTCCTTGCTGTGCTGTGGGACTAGGGGCCTGGTGTGTGTTGTACTTGGGCTGTCCACCGTCCCACCCACTGCACTTTGTGTTCCTGCCACTTACCTGTTACTTGTCGGTTAGTGCAGCTCTGGCGGACACATGGGTGTGGTGGGTGCTCGTTGTGGCGCTTCTGGCATATTTGGGGACCTGTTGGTGGTTACGTGGCTGGCTGAGTGTACACATGTCCCCACGTATCTTACAGTTGTTCGGTTTGGGCTGTGTGTGGTGGTGTCTGTTGCATGTGTGTGTGATGTGTTGTGTATTGTGTGCTGGACATGGGGGTGTTTGTCCCAGGGAGCTGTGGCATGGTGGTAGTGCATGTGAGTACATAGCGGTGTGCTGGTATACATTAGTTTGTACTTACCAGCCTCCACTCCCCCTGCTAATCCGGCGAGGATCTCCGGATGTATTATGACTCGCACCTTCTCCTCCCACGCTTTGAAGGTCTTGAAGAGCGCGGGATTCCCTCCGCCAGTGACGGCAGCCAGCTCTCTGTTTTTGCCCTCCTTCTTCTTGACCAGGCTCTTGACGTCATTCCAACGTTTGTTTATTTCTCCTCTGTTCCTGGGCAGGGTCCCGACTGCATTGACCTGGTCTACGATCCGGTTCCACATTCTGTTTCTGGTGGCTAGTGGTGTGTGCTGGACCATGTTCCCATAGATTTGTGGGTACACCTTGATGATCTCAGTCGACCATGACCGTCAGCTCAATGGGCGTGAACTTGGGCATCCTTTGTGGTGCCATGGTGTTTGTGGTGCTGGTGCGGTGTGTGTTGTGTAATGTGCAGGGGGTTTGTGGTGCAGGTGTTTGGTGGTGGTGGTGGTGGTGGTGGTGGTTGTGATGTGTGCGTTTCTGTGGTGTGCTGCTGTCCTTGCTGTGTCACTGTGTCCTCTCCTCTCCTCTCTGGTTTGCAATGTTGCAAGGGGTTGTGGTCTGTGGGAGTGCTGCTTTTGTACTTACCTATGTGGGTGTGTCCTCATGGTCTGTTGTTTTCAGGTGTGTTGTGTCTGGGGTTCTGGCCTTTGTAGTTTTTGTTTGTCCGGGGGGTGTTTTCGGGATGTGTACTGTGCTTGTGTATTTGTGCGTGCCTTGCTGTGTGGACTTGTTGGCCATGTTGTGTGCTATTGGTTTTGTGAGCGGATGGTTTCTGTGCAGGTACGTGGGCGCCATGGCTTCTGCCGTGTCGATTCTCATCGGCGTTGTTTGCGCTGGCGGGCGGTATATTTGTAGTTTTCACGCGCTCATGGCGGTGCGATCGTAATTTCACGTGCGGTGTGTCGGCCGTGAGGGCGGGCGGTTTTGTGTTGTCGTGCGTGTTTCCGTCCGTGGCGGGCGGTTTGACTCCGACTCGGACGTTGGCGGGCGGTATTTTGTGTGATTTTTCCGCCGATGGCGGTTTTCGGTTTGTGTAATCGTAATGGCGTGGTCGGTGTTCAGACGGTGTGTGCGGGCGGATTTTTGCCGCTTTCATGCCTGGCGGATTTTTTTACGCCGGGTATCGTAATGGGCCCCTTAATAATCAGTTTTAATAATTATTTTAATAAATTATAAATTAATAAAAAATATTATAAATTACAAATACATCTATACACATAAAACAATAACATAAATAAAAATTAAATAATTATGTATAACAAATTAAAAAAATTAAATTTACTTTTAATATTTTTAAAATTAATTATATACAAACATTAACTAAAATAATACAAAAAATATTAAATAGCGGAGGGAATAAAACTACTATTTCAACTCCCAAAAAAACAACAGTAAGAAAAATGTTGGATAGCGTAGAGGTTAAAATTACTATTCCCACTCTAGAGAGTGCAACAGTAGAGAAAGTATTGGCTAGCGTAGGGGTAAAAATTACTATTCCCACTCCAGGTAGTGCAACAGTAGGGAAAACGTTGGATAGCGAGAGGGTAAAAATTACTATTCCCACTCCAGGGAGTGCAACAGTAGGGAAAGCGTTGGATAGCGGGAGGGTAAAAATGAATATTCCCACTCCAGTGAGTGCAACAGTAGGGAAAGTGTTGGATAGCGTAGGGGTAAAAATTACTATTCCAACTCCAGAGAGTGCAACAGTAGGGAAAGTGTTGGATAGCGTAGGGGTAGAAATTACTATTCCCACTCCAGGAGTGCAACAGTAGGGAAAGCGTTGGATAGCGTGAGGGTAAAAATTACTATTCCCACTCCAGTGAGTGCAACAGTAGGGAAAGTGTTGGATAGCGTAGGGGTAAAAATTACTATTCCAACTCCAGAGAGTGCAACAGTAGGGAAAGTGTTGGATAGCGTAGGGGTAAAAATTACTAGTCCAACTCCAGAGAGTGCAACAGTAGGGAAAGTGTTGGATAGCGTAGAAGTTACAAATAACATACTTATAAATAAAATAATTTTTTTAAATAATTAATGAATTATTAAATAACTGTAAACTATTTACCAATACCAATAAATAATTATTAAAAACATAATTACCAAGAGAAAATTTATTAACAATAAATTAATAATAAATACCAATAAATAATAATTAATAAATATTAATTAATAAATAATAAATATTGAACAATAAAATATTTTTTATAACAAAAGACATATAAATTATTAAAACTTAATTACCAATTAACTAATATTGGACAATTAAATGCTTTTTTATACCAAAAATAATAATAAACATTAATTATCAATTAATAATTACTTCTTAATATATTAATTAAATTTATCAATAAATAATATTTAATAATATTTAATTACCAATTGATGATAAAACAACAATAAATTCATTTTTAGAACCAAAAAATTCTAATTAAAAAAATTACCAATTAATAATTAATGTCCAATAAATTAATTATCAATACCCAAAAATAAATTTAATAATTACTTAATTAGATTTCAATTACTTCCAAAAGTATTCCCCTATAAACGCACAACACACTCCAATAATAAAATAATACACTTAACATAATGATCAATTAATCAATTAATAATAATTAATAACCAATTAATAAAAATTAATTACCAATTATTAATTAATTAACAATAATATAATTATCAATACCAATTAATTAAAATAAATTATAACTTAATTACAATTAAATGACATAATGATCAATTAATCAATTAATAAAAATTAATAACTAATTAATAAAAAATTAATTACCAATTATTAATTAATTAACAATATTATAATTATCAATACCAATTAATTAAAATACATTATAACTTAATTACAATTAAATGACATAATGATCAATTAATCAATTAATAACAATTAATAACTAATTAATAAAAATTAATTACCAATTATTAATTAATTAACAATATTATAATTATCAATACCAATTAATTAAAATAAATTATAACTTAATTACAATTAAATTACTTCCCACCCTATTCCCCTATAAACCCAAAACCCGCTACGGTACAAAAAAAAAAACAATAACTTAAAAAAACATTATTAACATATAAAAATTGTATACATCTATTTTTAGACAAGTAGAACACTTAACAAAAACACATATAACACATACATATTAAAAACATAACAAAATACATAACAATAATACAAATATCGATATTAGTAACATCGATATTAGTAACATCGATATATTTGATTTCGATATTACTAACTTCGATATTACTTACATCGATATAAAAAAATTCGATATTACTTACCTTAGGGTCGATATTCTGTCCATCGATATTCTTAACATCGATATTCTGTCCCTTCGATATTGTGACTTCGATATTAGTGTATGTCGATATTTTATTTTCGATATTTTGACTGCTCACCACATAAGGCTAAAAGGCCTACAATAGTTCACTGCTTGATCCCCCAATAAATCCAGTACAGGGCTAAGGTCTCTTTATAAGTTTTTGTGCAAAGCTACGCTAATTGCAGCAAGCACACTGATGATATAACTGTCTCACCTGGCGAACAACCAACTGTCTTGATCAAAATAAGAAGTGTCAGCCTCAATTAAATAAGAGTAGGCAGCGCAACCAAGTCCCAAATTCCTCCTCGAAATTCGTGCAGCTGGGATACAAAATTCCACTCCAAGGGGTAACACAAGGACCAACAGAACAGCATGCACAATAAGTGGCAGCACTTTACCTGACAAGTTGGGGTGAGAGGACAGGAGTCACAAAGGCAGTACACTCCTTGGAACCTCAGGAAAAGAGGTGGGGCCGATGACAGGAGAAGGATTGGCCCACTCTTGGCCCCGTCATTTCCCGGGCGCGTCCCAAGCAGCGGGAGAGTCAGCAGCGCTATAAGCGCTGGGGGTTAAGGCACCTCCTCCTTTCCGACGTTGGAGTCTCCAGACGCTGTGATCAATGGAGATTGGAATCCCCAGTGAGTGCTGGTACCTGTGTTGGCATCCCATGCAGTGGGAGAATCAGCTGCGCTATGAGCACTGGGGGTTAAAATTCCTCCCCCTTTCCAATGTTGGTGCCACCTGGCGCAGTGATCAATGGGGATTGGAGTCTCAGGTCAGTGCCAGTGCCTGTGTTGGCACCCCACACAGAGGGAGAGTCAGCAGTGCTATGAATGCTGGGGGTTAAGGCTCCTCCCTCTTTCTGACATTGGCACCTCCAGGTGCAGTGACCGATAGGCATTGAAGTCCTCAGTGAGTGACGGTGTTTATGTTGGCATCCTGTTTGAGATTATTTTTATCACGTCTGTTTTTAGAAAAGGTTCCACATCTTTGCTGATCGGAAGGCCAAATGATTAGGGACAGGCGGAATTATAATTCCGCCCGTTAATTTGGCAGAACTTGGCAACTCTGCACTATTGGCCTCATTACGATGTCAGGCGGATGTGACACCATTGTGGAATCGGGACCAACCGACCTATTAGTATGTCCACCGAACATGGTGCGGTCGCACACTCCCATTACTCTATGGGAGCTTGTGCTGCGGTCGGAAACTGGCTGCAGCACAAGCTCCCATAGAGAAATGGGAATTTTTGTTAATCCCTGCACCGCATGGCAGGCACCAAACGGTCCCTGTCACTCAGTGCAGGAATTGACAGGGGGCACCTGCAAGCCCCCAACCGGAGGCCTCTATTGCAATGGGGCCCTGCTAGGGGCCCCCAAAGTCGCTTTCCGACAGGCTTTTTATGTCAGAAACCCCGACATGAAAAGCCTGTAGGAAACCGACATCGTAATCCTGATGGCGGAAACGTCGTCCTTAAGGGATTATGTGCTGGTTCTGACTGGTCAACTGGCTCCTTGAGTCCATCGGTTTCACTTCTGACTGCCGTCATTGTAATCTGGCGGTCGCTTTACGTCCGACATCAAAATGAGGGCCTAAGTTTGTAATGCAGAGTTCCTGCAAAATTCCTCCTTCTGGCACATGCCGGGTGTTGGAAAATGGCCCTCTTTGAAAGGCCACCCCAAACATTTTGCTTTCCTCCTCCTATTTTTCTGACCTTCTTTTTGTTGGCCTTAGGCCTCTGAGCACTTTGCCACTGCTAACCAGTGCTAAAATGCATGTGCTTCTCTCCTAAACATGGTTACATTGACATATCCACAATTGGTATATTCAATTTATTTGTAAGTCCCTAGTAGAGTGCACTACCTGTACCCAGGGCCTGCAAATGTAATGCTGCTTGTAGGCCTGCAGCACTGATTGTGCCTCCAACACAAGTAGCCCTTTAAACATGTCTCAGGCCTGCAACTGCAGAGCCTGTGAATGCAGTTTCACTGCCATGTCGACTTGGCATTTAAAGCCCCTTGCCAAGCATTAGACTCTTTTTTATTACACATAAGTCACCCTAAGTTAGGCCCTTCATAGCCCATAGGGCAGGGTGCTGTGTAAGTAAAAGGTAGGACATGTACTTGTAAGTTTTGTATGTTCTGGTAGTGAAAAACCCCTAATTCCATTTTTCAATACTGTGAGGCCTACTCCTCTTCTAGGTTAACATTGGGAGTTCTTTATTAGACTTTTAAGCTCTACTTCCTGACTGAGAAGGAGTAGCTCTGTCATGTGTTATATCTTTGGAATGGTAATGATAAATCCTCTTTGCTGGTAAAGTTGGATTTAACATTACTATTTTAGAAATACCACTTTTAGAAAGTTGGCATTTCTCTGCTCTTAAAGCTCTGCGTGTCTTAAGCCTGTCTCCAATACACGTCTGGGGTGGGTGACAGCTTGACTTTGTGCATAACCTCTAGACAACCACATACAAATGAAGGTTAGGTGTGTCTAAGTGCCCTTCTACATGCTGATGGTTCATCCTGGACAGGATGGGAGGGAGAAGCTGACACTTAAACCTGAATAGACAGTGTCCTGTTCCCACACAAAGGACTTATTACTCCCCTGCAGTGAATCTGGAGCCAGGATTAGGAAGAAAGTACTGCTGTGCACTTCAAAGACCCTTTTTTGAAGTCACTCCCACTTCCAAGGTGCAACTGGGTATAAGCATTGGGTCTCTGACCCCACCAAATCAGACACTTCAGGACATGTAAAGAAACTCTGTCTGGAAGAAGAAGTGCTGTACTGGTACAAAGATTGTCACTCGGGTGGACTGCTGCTCTGGAAGAACTGCTTTTCTGCTGTGCTGCCCTGCTGCCTGCTACTCTCAGCCTCTGCTGATGAAGAACTGCACTCTGTTTGAACCCAGAGTGATCTCCAAGGGCATGTTGGCTTGCCTCCTGTTTTTGAGACTCAGGGATATCAAAGTCTCACCACCTGCTCCCGTAACTGGTCCATTGGAAGTGGACGCATGTGCTTGCTCCAGTCAAATCGACATATCTCCTGTTTGCGGGAAGCAGAACTGATGCATTTTTGCTGTTACAGGAGCAGAATCGGCTCATCGTACTCAGAACCAGCACATCGCCTTAAAGAACTGAAGCATTGGAACCGCTGCATCGGTGGCACTGCAGTGTGGGAAGATCGACGCATCCCGTCGACTGCGTGGAGAAACCCAGCGCATCATCTACAGCACCAACGCCTCTCGGCTCGGTACACCTACTTCGGAATCGGTGCTTCGCCACCACTGCGTGAAGGAAATCAATGCATCACCTCGAGTGTGGGATCTACACCAACACAACGCTACGCTGTACCCTGCATCTTGCTGTTGCAATCCGTATCAAGGTACTTTGTTCAGCGGGCCTTGCATGGCTCCTTTATCTTGCCTGTGCACAAACACTGTGGTCTAAACTCTTGACTTTGCTCACCATCCAGCCAGTTTGTGCCAAGCAACCAGAGGGTGAGCACAGGTTAGTTTAAAGTGTGTTTTTGACTTACCCTTATTAGGATTGTGGTTCCTGCTTAGACAGGGTGCATACCTCTGCCAACCAGAAACCCAGTTTCTAACAGCGGGATTATAATTCCGTTGGTACTCCAGATTTATTTTGTGTGTGCTGCCAAGCGCAATGCGATTTGGCTGCGAGCGTGCACAAATTTGCCACCCACTAGTGCGGCTCTTAGTTGCCACGAAGCCTTCCGGCGCCAATTTAATTACACTGGCAAGTGTGAGCTTTGACGGCTGCGTCTCCAGTAGAGAATCTTCACAAGAAATAGATTCTCTACTCGAGAAGCTGCTAAATCAACTTGAAAAGACGTTTTTGAGTGAATATTCTTCTCCACTGGACTGTTCAGGTTGTTTGTTAGTGTGAAAAACATTTTTTTAATTTTACTTTTTTTCAACAAGAAGGAAGTGCCCCAGAGACTCCAACTTCATCTTCCTGTCCAGCAGACTCCTCCGAGTGCTTTGTTTATCTCCTGGTCACTTTTCATTTGATTTCGAGATGGAAAGATCAGTCTCTTTGTCTGCAATTCCTGCTGCACATATACCATTGTATTTTAAGGACTTTGTTTTTGTAATACCACAATTAAGTTAAAAAACCTTTGCATAAGGGTATTGTTTGTTTGATAGAGTGCAGAAATCAGTATTTATTTGTACTTTTATTTGAATTTTAAATTTGATTGTGGTTGTGGTTAGTGGCCTGGAGTTTCAGTAGGGGCCTAGTTATATATTTTTTTTGCATGTCATTTTTTATCTTTTGTAAGGGAAAAAGGATGCACAGTTCAGGACATTTTCTACATGTTTGTTAAATTTGCAATATTCGTTTAATTTACTATGTGGCCTAGTCTGCCTACGGGCCATCCAGCCAGTACTAGAAATTGGGTACAAGAAATAACTGTTTCACTGGTGTATGCTGTTTTAAAACATCATTTAGGCCAGGGATGGCATTGGATTGCATTAAAAATGTGGGTTTTCAACAGTAATTCATATATTGGGCCAATTCTCTGTTTTGTCTAACAGCCTCAATTAAGGGAATCTTCACCATAGGTTCAGCATTTCTTATCTTTTTAGCTAGATAATCCCGAACCTGCAGGTACTTAAAAATCTACCCTCCGTGAATCGAAGAATTCCTGCAATTCAGTAAAAGAATAGAGCCGGATATCATCATAGAAATCCCCTATTGTAGTAATACCTTTCTGTACCATTCTTCCGTCACAGCCCCATAAAAGATAGATGGTAGTAAGGCTGACGCAGATGTCGGTGTGTAAACATTTATCTTACTAAACTCTAAGCGTAGCTTTACCTCAGTCCACACACTGAACACTTCATTTAGCAATGTAAATTTAGTTTTTGTATATTAACATGGTTCTATATTCTTAATCAAACATCTTCAGCTTCCTTTCCTAAGAGCATTTCGTATATTGTTGGGGTCTCAGCCAAATCACTTCTTGGGTTCCCCAGTTATTAGGATTGTCATATTTTGCAAAACGCAGGACCAATAATGCAAGGTAAAGTTAGGAACTGATAAACCCTCCTAGATAAGCCTAGAAGGATGATATAGAAGGGCAGAACGATAGATGGAATATGAGGTTGGGACTTGAAGGCACATATCTTCAAGAGTCTTTAACTCTATCTGATAGGATCATTTTAACGACGAGCTTGAAGACCCAGCATTTTAAGACGACTTTTAATCTTTATTATACCCAGGCAAAATTTTAAAATGGGGGGGGGTGGTGGTTCCGATGGCAAGTGTAAATGATGAGGCTCAGAACAGACAGATATTATACATATGTTCTATGCATTTTTGATGCAAGAGATAGGTGGGTTCTTAAGTTCTGTTACCAAGGAACCAATCATAGTTACCCCGTTAATGATGATGCTAAGTGTCCTCGGGGACAGTGAGGGCAAATATAAATCAGTATGAAAGATGTCTTTAATATTTATGGCCATGTCTGTTGCACAACTTTGTATAGCCTCAGATTGGCTACAGCCAGATGCTCCCACTTTTAGTATGTGGAGATGTAGATTTCTTGCTGTTTATAACATGGAAAT
Organism: Calotriton arnoldi; assembly: GCA_963921515.1. Classification (NCBI taxonomy): domain Eukaryota; kingdom Metazoa; phylum Chordata; class Amphibia; order Caudata; family Salamandridae; genus Calotriton; species Calotriton arnoldi. The sequence goes on along the minus strand of CAWUFW010006396.1, from coordinate 272,219 downwards.
ATCCCTATACAAGCTTAAGGGTCCCCAGAAATGACGGCAGGGGGAAATGATTTGGTCCTTGTTAACAGAATGGATGGAGAGTTAGTATGTTTGGGATCCGAGGGGGCGAAATGAAAAATTGAAGTGCTGAATGTTCTGATTCTCCATTATTTTCATAAATATATATACATATTGATAATTTATATATATGTATTACGGGCGGAAGGATTCTAAGGAAATGGATATATCATGGACTATTTTTTATATATATCTGATTTCATTCTTTGTATTACTATAAGATCAATTAACCCTTGCACTTTTTTGAGCTTTCTGATTGCTGGGCATTGCTTGCATGGATTGGTAATCTACCGGAAAGTATGCTGCTGCCAGGAATAACATATTAGTACTTTTTAGCATATTCTAAGTATGTATTTATATATGACAGTAATTGAACATGTGGAGTGGAAATAAGTAATTTAACTCTTGATTTAGGGTTTATTTATGAGAACTGGAACACTGTTTTATTTTTTATCCTGTCTTGAAATGCAAAATAATATTTCAGAAATGTAATACAAATATTATTTTTAAAAACAAATGTGGGTTTTCTTATTTGGGTATTTCATGTTTTCTTCTGCAAAATGTGTATTTTGGTGGGGTAATATTTGATGCCTTGGGTGAATGTGTCTTGTAAAATGTGATAAACAAAAATGGGGGAGATGGAGGTAGACGTTAGGTTCATCCTCCAGACTGTGTATAGTTATTAACAAATCTGTAAATGACAGATCTGAGAACCTAACCAAAGGGAGGGGCTTCCGCTAAATGTGCGAAACAACGCCCCGAATCTAAGAAGAGAAAATTCTCTTCTTGAGTCCCCTCACTCGCCAAGGGTTGCCCCTAGGTGACATGCTTCATCATTGGGGCCATCCCAGACATCTACTGTCTGGGGCGTGCTGCAACTTGCGGAACTACGTAGGAGCACTTTTTGTGAAAAAATGTGTAGTGTAGTGTTGGGGGGGAGTGGTGATGCTAAAAATACCTAGCTAGTGAGCGATTAATTTATTCCTGCTCCTAGTTGGTATGGATAAAAAGGGGTTAATAGTAGGGAGGAAGTGTAACTGTTATGTGTATACTATCCCTAGTATTTGGTCGACATGTTTCGAGGTGTCCCCTAAACCTCTTCTTCAGGACACATGGGGACCAGCCCCATGCGTACCACTCCGTGAGAAAAACAATCCTATACTAAAGAAATAATATAATAAAATAAAATAAAGAACAGGTGCACACCTAATGTGTGAGCACCAAAATTAAATACATATGGTTGAAATCAGACTCGTAGTATCTGTTCAAGGAGATAAAGTGACAAAAGAGATTAGTACATATTGCCTGCCCACCTCTCACGTGGGCAGGTCCAAACCATATGTAGTGCTTAAATCAATGCGTTCCTCTATAGTTTGTGTTGGTGCCCTTAGTAGTAAAAATTATTGAATTAGTGCTTGTATCCAATGTGACACCTTGGAACACATCGGACTACTCTATTGTGAGAAAGCATGGTTAATCGTTAAAAACATTGGCAAAAAGAGAAAGAAACACTCGTGAGCAAACATTACAAGACAAAACAAACATATATACATACTGTTCACAAATTGTGAGAACATACTTCTATTTTGGCAACGCTGTGCCTCATGGACTGCCAGGGTGGAGGGGCTTGTAGTAACCCTAGAAGAATGTATATAAAGTATTTGAGTCAAAGGAAGGGCCATGGGTAAAAACGAAATACTGGTTAGTTATTTCCCATAGCGTGGCCTGGAGGAAAAACGAGCGTTTTTCAGGGATCCTGGGTTCCTGTTAGGGAAGAAGAGATCTTACTTGGCTCAGCACTCCTCCGTCAATGACACCTACTCGTACCCGGGCAGACCGCATATTTGCGTGTCTTCAGCCCGATGTTGTTTAAATACTGGCAGGAAAAGCCCAGTCATGCTCATATGCGAGTAAAGACTAGACCGCGGTTGTAAGAAAATGGCCACCTAGTTTCCGAACTTTGTCCGCGCCATTTTGGGAGGATCATTTTCAGAGTTGGAAAAAAAATGTAATTAAATTAGTGGCATTGTAAAACTGGGGGATGAGTAAATAATAATTTATCAGTATTTTTTGAGGTGATTACCGCAACTTAAAAAAGACTACGAAAAAAAGAGAAAATGAAAAAGGACTATGAACCAAGGTTAATGGCCATTTTATTATTGGCAAAGTTCGAGCGCCATATTGGAAGTAGAGACCTGAATTGGTCCACCTCCAATATTTAGTTAAAAAATTATCAATTGGGGTGTAGTTAGTATGGTGTCAACCTGAGAGGAGAAACTACTCTAAAGCCTATGTTTGATAGCGAGGAAGTAGGATTTTGACTGTTGCTTTTGTGTTGATAATTTTTCAACTAAATATTGGAGGTGGACCAATTCAGGTCTCTACTTCCAATATGGCGCTCGAACTTTGCCAATAATGAAATTGCCATAGTCTTTTTTCATTTTCTCTTTTTTTCGTAGTCTTTTTTCAGTTGCGGTAATCACCTAAAAAATACTGATAAATTATTATTTACTCGTCCCCAGTTTTACAATGCCACTAATTTAATTAAAAAAAAATTCCAACTCTGAAAATGATCCTCCCAAAATGGCACGGACAAAGTTCAGAAACTAGGCGGCCATTTTCTTACAACCGCAGTCTAGTCTTTACTCGCATATGAGCATGACTGGGCTTTTCCTGCCAGTATTTAAACAACATCGGGCTGAAGACACGCTAATATGCGGTCTGCGCGGGTACGAGTAGGTGTCATTAACGGAGGAGTGCTGAGCCAAGTAAGATCTTTTCTTCCCTAACAGGAACCCAGGATCCCTGAAAAACGCTAGTTTTTCCTCCAGGCCACACTATGGGAAATAACTAACCAGTATTTCGTTTTTACCCATGGCCCTTCCTTTAACTCAAATACTTTATATACATTCTTCTAGGGTTACTACAAGCCCCTCCACCCTGGCAGTCCATGAGGCACAGCGTTGCCAAAACAGAAGTATGTTCTCACAAATTGTGAACAGTATGTTTATATGTTTGTTTTGTCTTGTAATGTTTGCTCACGAGTGTTTCTTTCTCTTTTACCTATGTTTTTAACGATTAACCATGCTTTCTCACAATAGAGCAGTCCGATGTGTTCCAAGGTGTCACATTGGATACAAGCACTAATTCAATAATTTTTACTACTAAGGGCACCGACACAAACTATAGAGGAACACATTGATTTAAGCACTGCATATGGTTTGGACCTGCCCATGTGAGAGGTGAACAGGCAATATGTAGTAATCTCTTTTGTCACTTTATCTCCTTGAACAGATACTACGAGTCTGATTTCAACCGTATGTATTTAATTTTGGTGCTCACACATTAGGTGTGCACCTGTTCTTTATTTTATTTTATTATATTATTTCTTTAGTATAGGATTGTTTTTCTCACGGAGTGGTACGCATGGGGCTGGTCCCCATGTGGTCCTGAAGAAGAGGTTTAGGGGACACCTCAAAACATGTTGACCAAATACTAGGGATAGTATACACATAACAGTTACACTTCCTCCCTACTATTAACCCCTTTTTATCCATACCAACTAGGAGCAGGAATAAATTAATCGCTCACTAGCTAGGTATTTTTAGCATCACCATCACCACTCCCCCCAACACTACACTACACATTTTTTCACAAAACGTGCTCCTACGTAGTTCCACAAGTTGCAGCACGCCCCAGACAGTAGATGTCTGGGATGGCCCCAATGATGAAGCATGTCACCTAGGGGCAACCCTTGGTGAGTGAGGGGACTCAAGAAGAGAATTTTCTCTTCTTGTAAAATGTGTGCAGCTCACTTAATTTATCGTTTTTGGCATTGCTGAATTAATGGTAGTGTTTTCTTCATTGTTTACCATGCCTCCTTTGTCTGGCAAGTGTGTTTGTGTTTGCCATAGGACCCCATTTGTCGTTGTTCTTCATGCCATGTGGCCGGGGGCCATTTTGTGTAGTCAGCGTCCATAGCACTGCATGTGTGGTTTGTTGTCCTTGCCTCCTTGTTTGTTGTTTGATCATGTGGCCGACGGCCATTTTGTTTAGCCAGCTAGTGTGCTTTTGCCTTAGGCCTGCATGTTCTTTGCTGCGTTCATGCCTCCTTGCTTGTTGGTTGGCCATGTGACTGGCAGCCATTTTGTGCAGCCAACCACTGTGCTTTTGCTATAGGCCTGCATGTGTAATTTGTTGTCCATGCCTACTTGCTTGTTGATTGACCATGTGGCCCGGCAGCATTTTTTTGCAGCCAGCTAGTGTGTAAATCCTTTTTTCCAGTTTTCAAAGCCATTTTCTAGGGAGATTGATAGGAGAGCGCTATGTCTTTTTGTTTTGCTTCATTTTTTTAACTTTTCCCCGATATAAGTTTAATATGTTTGTAAACTAGGATTTTATTTTTTAATGTATTTATCTTCATTTTCTTTCTTTCTTTCTTTCTTTCTTTGATTCTTTGTTTCTTTGTTTGTTTCTTTGTTTCTTTCTACTTTTTTATCATTTCCTTTTTGATTTTTTTTTTACACTTTTCCTCCACCCCCTGCCTGCCGTAGGCACCTGCCGCACCCCAGCATTAATTTTTTAAGGATTGTCATTACTCCTTTTCTCGTGGACCCACTGCCTTCCATAGGTGCACACCAGCATTCATTTTTAAGGTTTATTCCATTTTCCCCTGAACCACCTGCCTGCCATAAGCACACACCAGCATTTATTTTTTAAGGATAGTTCCATTTTTGCTTGGAATCCCTGCCTGCTATAGGCGCACACCAGCATTAATTTTTTAAGGATTATCACATTTTTCCGCGCACCCCCCCCCACACCGGTCACAGGTGTCTCCCCTTAGATGCACATAAAGCAAACAGTTGCGTCTGTATTTTGTTATCCTGATTGAAATATTATGTTATGGTGGTGTGGTTTGACTTTGGAAAAGATATACTGTTGTTGTTAATTATTTGAGATAACATCACTAAATTACATTGCCTGAACTATGAATAGTTCACACTGCTAAAATGCCACATTTGACTAAATGTTTTTCTTGCTTGTTTGCTTCTCGGTGCAAAAGTGACTTCACCCACAGTACTGCCAGACAGAAGTCCAGGACACATTGGCGTAACTGCAGTGTATAAATAAGTATAGACATATTTAAACATTGCCAATTTAATAAAATAATTGTGAAAAATTCTGAGGGGGGCCCGATGATTTATTTTTTCCCACTTGGGGGGTGCAGCATTAAAAAGTTTGAAAACCACTGTCATGGAGTCACATTATTCAGCGATCAAACACCAGTACTTCCTAGAGTCTATAGCGATTTGCAGCCTCTCTTAGATTGATCCATTTTAGATCATGTTCACTTCTGCTTTCATGGAGTTTGCATTGGGTTTTTAACTGCTTAAGGCGGTCGTTTTCATGCTGTCGACCCCAAGAAAATAACAAATGCTGTTTTCTTATTAGTAAGTTGATTTCCTGATTAATTGCCTTAAATGAGGAATTGCACTTTTTCAGCAATTGGGGATCATCGGGTCTAGAGCTTAATTAACGAAACTCTTATATATGGGACTCGAAGAAAACAATAGGATCACCACAAACAAGTCCCACCTGAGTGGCAAAAACTCCCTGGATCTTAACATCAACCATATTCTTAGTTGTCCAAAAGAAACAACCATTTGACTTATTAAAGCCAATTGTGCCCAATTGAGGGATCCCAGAGTCAAACTCCTGAAGACCAAAGGCCACAGATGTACCAACTAAACTATGATCACTCATATCAGATGGAAAAACAGAGAGTTTCTCACAAACCCAAAACATTTGAAAGGAGACTACCACATAATCAAATAGGTTCTGAGTGGAAGAAGCATGAAAGGTGTATGAAGCGGCTTCACTCACAGTAGATCTCCTTTTTATTAAAATCAGGTCAAATTTTCTAAGAGTTTCAAGTAGTAGAAACCCCCGTTTGTCAGTTCTAATTTTATCAGAGAACAGAATGGATCATATCTCTTCTTTTTCTGCATTGGCAAAGATTGCAGAGGCAGAATTGGACACCTTGTCATTTAGATCTCTTGTGATTATAATCTGGGAGCCATCTTCCATAATATAAATATCGTGAACAAAAGAAAAAAGTTAACTCACCAGGAAATCGAATGGTTTCCCAGGTTTCTCATTATTAATGAGCATCAGTTGAGGGATAAAGATGACCTAAATGGTGTTAGCTAGAACTACACAGACCACTCTGTTACTGTGTGTTGGTTTTAAAAGGGTATGCACAAACATCAGTTCACTAATAAAAAGAAGGATGGACCACTATTGTCTCCCAGATAGGCCAGCTTCAAGCATAAACACAAATTTGAGAGATGAACATAGACTTCATGATTCCAATTAACCGTGCAAGATTAGCTCCACACACTAACATGACCCCTTTCAGAATGCCTTGCATTACAGGAGAATACAATACTACCACTCCAATCGAACTTTGTGCATGACCGAGTTTCTTGTAGGCACATGATTAGGGGATTGAAAGATTTCAGAAGATTTAATTTTTCCTCATCTTGACCCAACCTGGACATATTCCATGACAGAAATAGCCCACCCAGGCTACATCAAGGGCTTATTAATCCTGGGTTAGGGGCGGGCGATGTTCAGAGCACCCGCCACCCAGCTCCACTGGAAAAGATCATCCTTCAAATCAGTAGCCCGTGGACGGATTACAGGACACTCCACCATGTTAATTACTCAACCCCCTTGCCCTAGTGAAATAGGTATATCTTTGGGATTCCCATGTATAAAATCAGAGTCAGGCCCCACTGCATCAATCACGATAGACTTAAAAACTTTTCAATCTCCCTGAAGGAATTAAGGATAGAGCTTCTATTTACCGGAGAAGACCATTGTCAAATAACAGAATGAAATCCAAAACAGATGGCATAGTGCTCTACTCCTCACAGGTCCTTTGTAGGTTCCCCAACCTTTAGACTGGCGCTACAGTGCAACCATGATCTGCATTTCTCGTACTCGATGAATAAGACACCTGATACCCCTTGTTTGTCCCTCCTAAGTGGGGGCTTTCCCCTTGAGATCCCCAACTGGATTACTAAAATCCTAGAAACCAACTCCGGCAAGGGAAGAAGAGCTCCATTTCCCATTCCTCCTACCACCCCATGAGGCTCACACGGAGTGTTCGATATGGGAAGCAAGGCCCCCTGAAGGGTTGGGGGTGGGGTGGAAGTAGCTGGCACTGCTCTGGTTTTTGCCTCTATCCCAGCAATATGATCATACAGGAGATTCTGCATAATAGGTGAAGTTGAGGGACTGCCTTCAAGAGGGATTTTCGTCAAATCCCCCCACGCTCAAACTCTTCACATCAATATCCTTAGGCAAATGCAGTTTTTGTTTTCCATTTAGGGAATCTTCTTATTTTTTATTTTTCCTTTTCTTAGTCTTACCCTTCTGACTCATTGCAGATGGCTCCGCCTTACCCTCCATAAAAGCCCTGCTTAACGTACCACTTGACTTAGGTACAGAATGATACAATGCAGTCGATGTATTAGCAATTGCCAACTCCCCTTCCAGCCCCACACCAAACTGCAAAATTTATTAATTTGCTTTACCAGTTTTAATGCATTTTTTGACCCCTTTATAAACATTGGTAAGATCTCTATCTTAGCTTTACCCAAGGAGGAACACTGATCCGGATCCCCAAACAACATGCTTAAGCAGAACTAATTTTTTGGGGACAGAGACGTTTGTTTCACAATGTTATCCTTAAAAGGATTTACTGCTGACTTTGACTTATCAGTAATACTTGCCAAAATTATTGTTGAAGAAATAAAATAAGACGGCTCAACATCCTCTCCTACACCGACAACACACAATTTATACTCTCCCTCTCGGGCAAGACCCCGAACACAAGAAACAAGTTCACCGCCAGCATTACCGAAGTCGCTAACTAGATGAAAGTCAACTGTCTAAAGCTCAACACCAACAAGACAGAAGTAGGGATCTTTCGTAAAAACACCTCACCATGTGACTTCTACTGTTGGGCGGCCGAATTTGAACCCACACTAAGAACCCATGCCAGGAACCTCGGAATATTAATCTACAGCAAACTGGGCATGACCGCACAAGTCAAAACCATCACTGTATCCTTCTTTCAGACACTAAAGATGCTGAGGAAGGTCTTCAAATGCCTCCCAAGTAACAGTAGAAAAACTGTCACTCATGATCTAGTCACCAACAAGTTTGACTATGGTAACACCCAGGATCACGAAGAAACTCAGTAGAAGGTTGCAAGCCATCCAGAACTTGGCAGCCAGATTCATCCTCAATCTCCCGCACAGAATTCACACCACACCTCAGAGAGTACCACTGGTTCCCAAAACAAAAACACACTCAATTCAAACTCCTCACACACATTCAAGGCCCACCTACCTGAACAGTCACATCTCCTTCCATCCAGACACCTCCGCTCTGTAGGACTCCTACTGACACATATCCCACACATACACAGAACCAAATCAGGAGGACGGGCGTTCATTGCTCCTAAAGCATGGAACGGCCTCCCACTCCACATCAGAGCCTCCTGCCTCTCTTCCTGAATTCCGCAAGAAGCTGAAAACCTTAATTTTCAATTTACCAACCTACCATAGACAAGGCTAGACACATACACCTGCTCAGCGCCAGGCTACCCTTGCGGGAGATAGCGCTCTTTACAAATTAACATAACATAACTCACACAACACATTCTGTCAGAATGATCATCACCCATAGAGATGTAGACTAGTGATGAAAGGAAATACAGTGCAGAGTGAGTAAGAAATAATCTTTCCATGCTCTGTAACAAAGGGATTCTTTATTAGAGGTTGCTAGCTGACAACTATGTTGTTTACAATGCTTATATTGCCAAAAATATTTGATTTCTTTAAATGTCATTAAAGATGAATGTTATGTAATGCATATACCTGATGTGTTAGGTCTATATCAATTCTGAAGAGAAATACATCTGTTTAGGTCATGCAGATCTTTATACTATTATTCTTTATATAATTTAATATTTTTTACATGGAGATTTCCCTATTTGCCAGCACTTGGCTAGAGATGTTGGCTTGTTCCTAATAGACTTAGCATTTGAAATGTGTGAATAGGCTCAGAAGTAAGGAAGTTCAATCTAATCTTGTGTTTCATCACCCTTTCGTCCTATGAATATCACTTATTGTTGTGGTCATGTGTTAATGTCGCTTAACACACAAGGGGGAAGGGGGGTCCAAGGGAAGTTTAAAGACCGGCAAGGATTAAATCCCCAAATAATTACTGATAAACAACAAAGAAATACTTGGGTCTGGAATGCCAAGACAAACAGGGAAGAGACACTAGAGATTATCTCAAGGAGCTTGTGGGGGAATCCCTTTGAAGATGAAATCCCTCACCCACCATAGGTGGCATGCTTCATCATCTGGGATTTTCCTCTTGGCGGGAACGCCTTGTCCCGCCAAGGGCTGCGACTCCCTCTCTGAGAGGAAGGAGCTCAGGGATGTTTTATTCCTACTCTGTTAGTATATACTAAATCCTGCTGACGAGAAGAAAGATAACTGGTTGGGTCGAGGGCGCAGCGCAACAAAAATACAAACTGTGTGGGTAGTGATGTTAAAACTAGCTAACAAGAGCGACAAAGCTAACTTTATTAACTCGTTCTCGGTGCCAGGATTAAAAACAGTGCACCTGCAGTATGAATTTATAACTGCACGTGTCAAACGAAAAACAGGTCTACATGTTTCAGCCTTGGAGACCAAAGAAGGTGTCACAGCTTTCGTCAGGACCTCGAAATGCTACTGCGAAATAGCACGTGATAAGTGATGACAATAATAAGAAAGTGAAATACAACACCAGTAATCATACTGATTGTGTGGCTGATTTACTGGTCGTACCTGTAGAGAAAAAGTACAAGCAACAAGAGAAATCAAATAAGCAAGTGAATCTAGACATGTTGTGAATAAACTTGAATGACCATGTGGGATACTGTTATCGTCAAAGGTTTACTGTATTTGGCACTTCTAATGACTTAAATAGTTGCTTACCCATAGTGTACAGATAAGAAGCCTCACCTTAACCTGGCGACAGCTCAGGGAAGGGGCAACGCTCTGAAAAAAAGGATGTTGGATGTGTAAAACATATCAAAAGTTAATTGGACACAACTCCTTAAGGACAAAGTTTAAAGAAAACTGATCACGTAAAGGCCAAGTGCACACACATGCTTGTCAGTCAGAGGTCTAAATTTGTCGAAGACTCACAAAAGTAAGTTGTATGTCCACCACCAGGTAAGTTGGACATGTTCAGGGGTGGGTGTTGTAAGTAACGCCGTAAGGTTAATCAGTCTAAATATGCCCATATAGGATGGCCCTGCATGTGACACAGTGAAGTTACCCTGATAAGCATGTGGTAATCCTAATGGATGGCGTAGTTCTTCTGTACAAGGGGGGGGTTGAGCGGGGTTGGGGGTTTGGCCCTCGATCAATGATGTCACACCGTTGCACAATGGCTCTGAATATCTAGAACCAACGGTCCAAGAGGCAGCGTCTATACCACGCTCTGTTAATTGTGCATAAGGTATTCGAGGCAGTGCCACAATGGTGCCTAACCCGGAATCTAAAGTAATGCAATGGCTCTGAATGTACAGAACCATAGGTCCATGAGGCAGCGCCTATACCGCGTTCTGTAGATGCATATTAGGCCATTACGAGGCGAACAGTGTCTCCTCCTTAGCGGGACCTTGGGAACGAGAAATGCTTACTGTGATGACTAGCGCCTCAACCTTACTGGGTTGTACTAGAGGCATGCGAGGCACAGTAATGCAATGCCCGGAGCGGTACATAGAGAAATTTCAGTGCTTAAGATATGCGGGGCAATGCCACAGTGGTGATATGCTCGGAGATGGTACATTGCGAGACAGTGCCACTGTGGTGCAATGCCCGGAGCCGATACATAGGGAAATTTCCGTGCCTGAAGTCGGCGAGGCCATGCCACAGTAGTGTGCAGACGGTACATAGGAAAGAGGTATCACAATTTAGGTGCGAACTTACCCCGAAACCTCGAGGCAACGTGAGAGTCCTCCTCGTGCATTGGGCCTACATATCAGGTTAGAGTACCCAGGGGGAGTCAATCCAATAGCAAAGACCGTTACCAGACATAAGACAACTACAGTACTAAAAGTGACCAGTTTGTGAAAAATGCTAAGGACACCTGCATATCAGGCAAAATGTATCGAAACAACCCTTGTATTGGATGAGCTGCATGCCTCTTACCTGTCCGTCGTTACCCCTGACGGTACTCGAGCTGGAACCAGAGGTAGAGGACAGCTGCTTCCATGGAGCTTTATGATAGTTCGGAGTTTGAGGCCGGTGTGCGTGACGTCAACGCATCATCACGGGGCTAACGAGTCTGCTAGGAAATGTAGTGTGTGCCAAAGAATTACTGCATCGAATTCAGTGGTTGAGCTGGCGCATATGTGCGGCAACACATGACCGGTTATCCGGTGTTGAGGAAGAGGGCCTCTCTCTAAGGTGAATTGTCCTAACAAGGTCCATCAATAAAGTTAGACATTTGTGGATTACGGGGCGTGTATGTAGGAATACCCGGTACATGCTGGGAGATGAAGTCCCGCATGTTCTAAGATATATGCGAAAGTTGTATTAATCGCACATGATCAATAATTACCAAACTGGCGCTCATGTGCACGGACTCACATTATTGCTTGGCATGACACTTATTGTAGTGCATCCCGCTTCAGATGTTTATTAACTCAGAGTATCTTGATCTAGAAGGACAACCCCTGGTGTTGATCATGCTCTCAAAGTGTCTCAATAGAGAATGCTGTTGAGTGCCCTACGTGATTCCTGGGTGTCAGGGATGCAGTCTGTATGCTCTTGTAAAGTAATGATCTCAATGTCGCTAGCCTGAGTTGCTCAAACTTTGTTTAACGTCAAGGTGTAATTCAGAGGGATATAACCCATTGGCCTGCCGCAATGTTAAGGTGGGGTGACATACATTCTATGACCTTACAGTGGTGCTAGAGTGTAAGTGGTAAATATAATGTATGATTTACTAAATGTATCGGTCTCCAATGGTGACAGTGACGGCTCCCCCATTGGGGCGTGGGGGCGTTGCCCCACTGCTTTCTCGCAGTGCGAGAAGGCAGAAACATAAACGGTAAAAACTACCATTTATGTTTCTGTTTCTCGCACTGCGAGAAAGCAGAAGTGCCTCTGTGCCTGGTTGGGGGCAGGCGGGTGGGCGGTCCTGCTCGAGAGCAAGGGGGGAGTGGCTTACCAACTGTTGTTGGTACTGACTGTTTGGTCGGCCCCAGGGCCGAACAAAGCAGTCATGCGCACTCCCCCTTTTTCTCTATGTAGGCTGCTGCATGCAGCCTACATAGAGAAAATGGCCCGGCTGGGGCGTTCTCCGCTGTGCCTCACCAATCACAACGCTGCCATTGCAGCATTGTGATTGGCTTGGGTAGGGGAGGGAAGCTGCCTGCTGGCTGCTTCCTGTTCCTGTAGCAGGAACACGAGGACCTGGCTGCCGCTGCACCATTACACCATGACTGGCCAGGATCGGAGACGGCGCAATACCCGGCACTCCCGGCAGTAAGGTACATTTTATTTTTATTTTTTTATTCCCCACCCGCGACCACCCCCTCCCTCCCTCCTCAAGCATGCCGGCCGCCGCTGAGATGAACTCTGAAAACAACGATATTAGACAAACTCTCGGCGGTATACAACGAGGATGAAGAAACACTCACCAGTGCTGCTGCAAATTACTTTTAGATAAAGTTATGAGGTACCTCTCTGTCACCATAAATGTGGTGCTTCAGTCCTGGTTGTTTCTATTTACAAATTATTGTCCTTTGGTTTCTTAGTTTATTTGGGCCAACTGATCAGATCCAGGGTTACAAATCCCAGAGTGCATTAGGCTGTTAAATAAAACACAGTTCTGGAGCCCCGTGTCCATGGTGACACGGTTATCTGGTAGCTTTTCTTATAAATGGTCATTATTGACGTATTTTGGTATAGGTGAGAAAGGGCTTTTTCATTTGAAAGCATCTTCCCGCAACGAAATGTCTAAGATGCACATGCAGTATCCTATCAGCACATGCAACAATGGATGGAAGCACGCCCATGGTCAAGGAGCCGGCGAGGGTCAGAGGGCGCATAACTTGGCATCAGCGTCTCCATGGAAACTGCCTCACTCGCGCTTCTGATGCAGATAAGCACATGTTGTGCATGAAAGAGAATCAGAGCCTGAAAGCTTCAGGGTCACATAAACGCTCCTCGGTGCAGGAAGGAGATATTTGGATAGAAGCTGGGTGCCTGGTGAATCTATAACATTCCCAAACCCGTGGGTGTCTAGAAATGCGGCCTAGTTGCTCATCTCACAGCGCGATATTAACGGCCCTCATTTCATCTCGCTTTAATTGTACCTCTGGGGAAAGATTACGACGTGAGTCCGGCAAGGGGGATGTAGTAACATCGACGAAGTAGTAGTAAGTAGTAGTAAGTAAGCTCTTTATTGGTAGCTTAACAGCACAAGCACATAGGCAGGTCAGGTCTCTAATGCCCCCACAACATTCTACAACCGCCATAAATCCCCACCACAAAGAATACAGAATGTTGTGAGAACTCTACATTCTACATATGTAATCCCCTAGGAGCAGGACTTACCAAGAGGCCATATACTACACATCCTCCCCTTTAAAAAAAAAAAAAACTTAATAACAAATAAATTTGTTGTACCTTTCAGGTCTTTTGACAATTCTACCAAAAGAAGTTTGAACATTGGATAAAGGTCTAGCAATGACAGGTACATCATGAGAAACATCACTCGAACCGTTGATGGTATCAGAAGGAACAACAGGAGAAGACTCAAGAGAAACGTCATAACTCCAAAATGGAGAAGATGAACAATGGTGAGAAGAGGAGGACAAGTCATTAGGCCCAGAGTGAGCTAAAGCTAAGCGACTCATGTGCCAAGTCTCACCATTGTCCAAAACGACAGTGTTATGGTGAATTTTAGAGAACTTCTTAGGTTGGGAAAACTTGCTGAAACCTTTAGGTACTTTCCTCGCACTTTTAACACAAACCCATTGCCCAACTTGCAAATCCGCTGGTCGGGTACCATGTTTGGCATCATAATACATTTTGTTTTTTGTCTGAGAATCGGTCAAAGTGCTCTTGACAACATCCATATTACAAAAAAACATACCATTTCGCTTCATCCATCCAGGATTGGTCTTGGAGAAGGGAACTCTACATCTCATAAGGGAGAAAGGACTCTTGCCCAAGGATGGATGTGGCGTAACTCTGTAAGACCATAACATCTTTTTTAACTCATCTTCCCATGACAGTTTAGAATTCCTGCATAACTGTAAGGTATCTTTTATAATTCTGTTTAACCTCTCCACAATACCATTACTGGAAGGATGATATAAAGGAGTAAAATTTTGCTTAATTCCATTGACAGAGAGAAAACTCAACATCTCTTTCGATTTGAATTGTACCCCATTATCAGTAAGTACAGAAACAGGGAATCCTTCTTGTAAGAAAACCGATTCTAAAAAATTGATAACAGTTTTCGTGTCAATTTTATCAACAATGTTGAGCTCAAACCACCTGGAAAATAGGTCAACTAGGAGAAGAACAAATTTGATCGTACCATCAATCCAGGTGAGAGGACCCATAATATCCAATGCAATTTCTTCCCGTGGTAAATTTGGGGAATGAACTACACCTAAAGGTGGATTAAAAGTTTTTTTTGACTTATCTGAAGTTTCACAACTAATGCACGATCTAACAATTTTTTCTACACACCCATCAACACCAGGCCACCAGTAAAGATCTCTGACTCTAGACTTTGTACGAGAAATTCCAGGATGACCTTCATGTGACAAATGGATGATACACTCTCTCACAGATGTGGGAGGAATTACTTTATCACCTCTTAAAACAAAATTGTCAGCGACAGTAAGTTCATCCATGACTTCCCAAAAAGGTCTGAGACTGTCAGTAAGATCTTTTTTGTTAGAAATATTCCAACCATTAATAACCTTAGATTTTATATCATTTAAAAGAGAATCTTGAATGTCCACTTCTAACCATTGTTCTTGGGAAATACAATTTCCACGATTCTCATTAAAAAGAATATTAGCCACCGAAAAATCATTCCAAGAGTTGGAGTCAATTTCGGTAACAGGTAATGAAAGTCTGCTTAAGCAGTCTGCAATGACATTTTTGGCTCCAGGAACATATTGAATGTCAGATAAATAATCTTGCAGACGCATGGAGAGTCTAGAAATTCTTGCAGTAGCCCTGTAAAGACCATCAGTGGTGAATAATTTAGTGAGTGGCTTATGGTCACTTCTGACACTAAATCTCTTTCCCACAGAAATTTTCTAAAATGTTCCAAACTCCATACAACTGCTAAAGTCTCTCTTTCAATCGCAGAATACTTCTCTTCTGTGGGTGTAAGAGACCTTGACGCAAATGCAATAACAACTTCTTTTTGACTCAGAAATTTGGGTTAAAACAGCACCAAGACCATTGGAACTTGCATCAGTAGTTACAAATGTGGGAGCAAAAGGATCAAAACCATGGAGATTGGGAGCACCACAAATAGCCTTTTGATTGCCAGAAAGGCTTGTTGGCATTCATCAGACCATGAAAAAGAAACTTTATTTTTAAGCAAATTTCTCATGGCATGAGTTTTCTCCGAAAAATTGTAAACAAATTTTGAGTAAAACTCAGCCAAACCCAAAAATGATCTCAATTCATCCTTAGATTTGGGGGCAGGAGCATCTAATATTGCTCTAACCAGTTTCGTTTTGGGTCTGATACCAGATTCACTAATTTCATGACCCAAATAGATCACTTTATTCTCTGAAAATTTACACTTGGAAACTTCAGCAGTAAGACCATGCTTATCAAGGACATGTAGCACTTTTCTAAGTTTAGAATCATGTTGTTGTGGATCCCGACCCATAATGAGAATGTCGTCCTGGAAAAAGGTAATACCAGGCATATCACCAAAAAGTTGGGACATTAACCTCTGAAAAACAGCAGCCGCAGAGGCTAAACCAAAAGGCATTCGTTTAAAACGAAAACAACCAAAGGGAGTGCAAAAAGTTGTTAAACTGCGGCTAGAGTGATGTAAATTAATTTGGTGATAGGCCGACGACAGGTCGATGGTGGAGAAATATTTATAACCATGGGTAAGAGATAACATTTCATCAATCCTAGGTAAAGGAAATTGGTCTACAATTATGCTTTCATTTAGACTTCTTAAATCAACACAGAGACGGATTTTCCCATTGGAACGTCTTGCTACAACCAATGGAGAAATCCATTCGGATGCCTCCACCGGTTCAATAATACCATTGTCTTGTAATTTGAGTAGTTCTTTCTTAACTTCATCCCTCACAATTATAGGAATATTTCTCACTTTGTGTATTCTTGGTACAGCATTAGTTTTAAGCCTGATACGATGAGAAAATCCTTCAAGCTTACCTATTTTCCCTGAAAAAACCTTAGGAAACTCTTTAAGAGCCCAATCCTTGGTGCTCTCGCTTTCACAAGCTACCAAGATTTGTTCAGGACTATTGGGGTCGAGAATTATATGTAATGCTCTCTGATCCTTCCAGCCCAAAACAGATGGGCCATCGGATGCTATATACAATTTGCAAACAGCAGATCGAGTAAGGACCGAAATCCTAATAAATCAATGTTATCACCCGTAAAGCTTTCAGGTAATACATCAGCGGGCTCAAGGTGTGGACCGAGGGCACTGACTAAATTGGCATCCCACACACTTTTAGCAATGATGGTGAAAGGTGAGCCAGAATCTGCGGCAACCTGTAAGGGAATACCACCAAATTTAACTATACACAACGGTTTACTTCTATTACTACAAATAACATTAAGGACAATATTACATTTTCTATGTTCAGAAGCATATTGATCATATTGATCATTAGAGTCACTTGAAGATGAATCAGAGTCAGTTTCATTAAGACATGCGACTTTGGGTTTTTGAAAGACTTTCCTTCTGCAGGATTTTGCAAAATGCCCAACAATTCCACAGTTAGAACATTTGGTTGACCTAGCTGGACATTTTTCAAAACCAGCGTTGTGGGACTTACTACCACAACGATAACATGCGAAAGAAACCGAATCAAATTGGTTGAACCTGGGTTTGAAAGAACTTCTAGGATTAAAAGTTTTGTTTTGAGTAAAACCAGACTTTTTCGAACTTTCTTTTACTTTCTTGGATTCGATAATGTTGATGACTGAATTGGATGGTTCATTTTGATCAGATAAAGCCTTGGAGCTCCTTTCGGAAAGTTCAGCTTTCTTGACTAATGTAATGACATCTTTAAGACTTGAATCACCTTCAATCCACAATCTATCTTGTATCCCTTTGTTCTTTGTACAAACGACAACTTGTTCTCTTAAAAACTCATCGTGTAAAACACCAAATTTACAAGGCGCAGCTAAAATCTTTAAAGCAGAAACATATTCTTCCACAGACTCATGCTGGAGTTGCTTTCTTTTAAAGAAGGCACGTCTGGTAACACCAATGCATACTGTAGGAGAGTAATGTTCAGTGAGGTCGAGAATAGCTGCTTTAAACACATCAATGTCACCAGCCCTTTCCGGTTTTTGCATTTGGTTATAAACCCTTAAACCTTCGGATCCTAAACAATGAAGCAAAATCCTTTTCTTCCTCTCAGGAGATGAAATACCAACATTGTCTTCTTGAGTGGCTATATAATTTATGAAATACTCTTTCCACTCAAGCCATTTAACAATTGGTTCCCCTGGTGCAGAAAGAAACTCTTTTGGATTGGTTAAGTTAATAGGAACAATAGCATTAGTAGAAGAAGTAGAAGAAGTAGAAGCTGGATTCATGGTGACAGTATACTGTGTAATGTAGAATAACACTCACTTATGAACTGAGAAGAGGATCCGTGGCATTGCGCAATATGCACATCAAAATCGTGCAGAATTGCGGAGGAATGAGACACTGACAAAGTTTTTTTTTTTTTTACGATGTAAAAGAAAGATGGCGGCACGTACGCCGCGTCGGTTAAGTAACGTGACCTTGAGCGTCACGAATGCATCCACAATGCTTTGCAGGAGGAATGAGGAGCGAAGTAAGAGAACGTTGGAGCCGGGAGTTCGTGTTCAAAGGCGAACGTATGAAAAAAAAAACGTTGGTGAGTGGCGCGAGCGCTGTGGCCTTGAAGTAATTTTCCAGCACCAGCACCCAAATTAATTTTAGGACAAAAAGCGGCGAGAGAAAAAAATATATATATAAAAGAAGCTCGCGCACACTCACATCAGTTCCAAGGTTCCAAACACTAACGGTACTCACGGCACAGAGTGGAGAACCGCTTTCGAAGCGAAGATCAGCTGAAGAAAAAAAACACACGGCTCCAGAATAAGAAATCACCCTGAGTTGCGCAAAAGACACACACTCAATGGAATGACTGGAAGCTGCTTTTGTAGATTGAAAAATCGGTCTTCGGTAGAGATAGCCTCGAAGAAATCGGCTTCTCAACCTTTAGTATGAAGATCAGTAGATCCCGAATCGTCGCCAAAACGATGTAGTAACATCGACGAAGCAGTAGTAAGTAGTAGTAAGTAAGCTCTTTATTGGTAGCTTAACAGCACAAGCACATAGGCAGGTCAGGTCTCTAATGCCCCCACAACATTCTACAACCGCCATAAATCCCCACCACAAAGAATACAGAACATTGTGAGAACTCTACATTCTACATATGTAATCCCCTAGGAGCAGGACTTACCAAGAGGCCATATACTACAGGGGCCTATTACTTCCAATTGTTTTATAAGTGCTTTCCCCTGCTAACAGGCCTGTATTACAAGATGATAAATGCACCCCTGTGTTACAGAGTGGGCTCTTCTCACCTTCAGACTTGTCACATATTAGGCTGTTCCAACACGTCTCATTGAGGGGGGTGCCCGGCCAGAAACAAATACTACAACATAGGTCATCGTAAAAGCTCTCTAATCCGGAATCTCACGAGGCGGCAGGATGGGCTTGGCCGAGGCGTGTGTTTGTTGTAGATGTTGTTGCAGACTGACTTGAGGATGTGTTTCTATTGCACTGGGTTCTAGGGGTCGGGAGCTACACTGGGAATGTCGTGTCTGATTTGATGAAAGCGGAGTTTGGGCTCTGGCTGGAGGAAAGGTGATATTGGGTCCTGTTTTCAGAATGCACTTTTCGGTTAGGCTAGGCCGAATGCAGTCATGGGCCCTGGTGGAACATGTTGTAGCCAGCACAGTGAGTGAAGTCACTTGAAAGCGAAACTACTAGTGAAGGGGGTGGGGGAGAAGCAGTTACAAAATGCAGACTGGCAGCAAAAATCATAGGTTATTGTAAAATCACTATTATCCCCTGAGGCTGCAAGATGGACTTGGCCGCGACGTGTGTATGTTGTTTGTTGTACCTTTTGTTGGACTGCAGACTGACTTGCAGAGGACTTTTCTGTTGTTTATGCTGTGAAACGAGAGTCAATTCATTAGTGGTAGAGCACAGAATGTTTTGCCAGTGACTCTGTGCCAAAGCGTCTTTTGACTACAAACTGCATGATTGATTTATTATAGCAAAGAAGACCAGTATTGATTTTCCCAGGTGAGGTAGATTTTCAAATTAGAATATTAATTAGATTGTGCATTGCCACTACTAGTGGCAATGCGCAATCTAATTAATATTTTACAGCGCTGCCACTGAACGGGATAAGCAGGAATGCAGCCTCGTTGGCAGCATCATCCTAAAGTACTCTCACTCAGCCACACCTTTTACGCCCCACCACTTTCAAATGTCAATTGTGGCACTGCCTTGTATACCTTATGCACAATTAACAGAGCGCGGTATAGATGCTGCCTCTTGGACTGTTGGTTCTTGATATTCAGAGCCATTGTGCAACGGTGTGACATCATTGATCGAGGGCCAAACCCCCAACCCCGCTCAACCCCCCCCCCTTGTACGGAAGAATTGCGCTATCCATTAGGATTACCACATGCTTATCAGGGTGACTTCACTGTGTCACATGCAGGGCCATCCTATTTGGGCATATTTAGACTGATTAACCTTACGGCATTACTTACAACACCCACCCCTGAACATGTCCAACTTACCTGGTGGTGGACACATGACTTACTTTTGTGAGTCTTTGACAAATTTAGACATCTGACTAACAAGCATGTGTGTGCACTTGGCCTTTACGTGAATAGTTAACTATGTCCTTAAGGAGTTGTGCCAAATTAACTCTTGATATGTTTTACACATCCAACATCCTTTTTTCAGAGTGTTGCCCCTTCCCTGAGCTGTCGCCAGGTTGAGGTGAGGCTTCTTATCCGTACACTATGGGTAAGCAACTATTTAAGTCATTAGAAGTGCCAAATACAGTAAACCTGTGATGATAACAGTATCCCACATGGTCATTCAAGTGTATTCACAACATGTCTAGAGTCACTTGCTTATTTGATTTCTCTTGTTGCTTGTGTTTTTTCTCTACAGGTACGACCAGTAAATCAGCCACATAATCAGTAGGATTACTGGTGTTGTATTTAACTTTCTTATTATTTTCATCACGATCTATTTCGCAGTTGCATTTCGAGGTCCTGACGAAGGCCGTGACACCTTCTTGGGTCTCCAAGGCTGAAACAAGTAGACCTGTTTTTCGTCTGACACGTGCAGTTATAAATTCATACTGCAGGTGCACTGTTTTTAATCCTGGCACCGAGAACGTGTTAATAAAGTTAGCTTTGTCACTCTCGTTAGCTAGTTTTAACATCACTACCCACACAGTTTGTATTTTTGTTGCGCTGCTCCCTCGACCCAACCAGTTATCTTTCTTCTCGTCTGCAGGATTTAGTACATCCTAACGGAGTAGGAATAAAACATTCCTGAGCTCCTTCCTCTCAGAGAGGGAGTCGCAGCCCTTGGTGGGACTAGGCGTTCCCGCCAAGAGGAGAATTCCAGATGATGAACCATGCCACCTATGGTGGGTGAGGGATTTCGTCCTAAAAGGGATTCCCCCACAAACTCCTTGAGATAATCTCTAGTGTCTCTTCCCTGTTTGTCTTGGCATTCCAGACCCAAGGATTTCTTTGTTGTTTATCGTGTGTTAATGTCTTCATCATGACCAAAGTCAATAACTAATCATATAGTGTCATTCCAACTCGTACAACTAAGTTGAGACAAATTAAACACAACAATCTTGTCACAAACTGCTTTTTGTTGGTACACCAGTCTACCACCAGGCCTATAAGTGTTGTTTTGAGGATGTCAAACCATCTTTTGATGCTGTGTACCTCATTGTACTGCAGCCATATTATGTTATTAGGCGAGTCTCATTATGTAAACCTGGCCATTTATGTGAGGAGTGCAGGACATATTACATATGCTGTATATCAACAGACATTTAATCGCATAAGGTTCCTATGTCCATGTGTTTAGTACATAACTACCAGCAGGCTTTGACAGGACACACCACTATTAAAACAGTGATTGATGATACTGTGCTGAAAAATGTAGGAATTATCTGTACCCCTTTGGAACCTAGCTGCAGCACCTTTGAAGCAGTACTTTGCATCACAGATTATCTGCACACTGTTGAAGTGTGCATGGTTACCCCTCCCTATAAGTGAGTACCTTTTCTGAAGGGAGGGGGCACAAATGGTTCATGTGCACAATATATAGTACCATTGATGTGTGGGATATTGTCTATTTGCAAGCTTCACTTGTTGCATAGTAAGGCCTGGTTTGTGGAGCCCAAGTAGTTGCAGTGTTACGGTCAAGACTTCCCCTAAAACATGTGGAAATGCAGATAATGTGTTTTGTGAAACGCTAGCTAGTGCTGCAAATGTGCTCTAAAAGGAGCGCGAAGACAGTAGATATTGCAAATATTTTCGGGTGTTGGTATTGCATGGGACCTTATTGTTGTTGGCTTAACGAACAATGCCTCTTCTTCACGGAGCTTTAATATTCTTAACTAAGTCTATTCCTTTGTTTAGTTGTGGTCTCCGGTAACAGAAACAGCCACTGTCACTCACATTTATTTTCCACATGCAGCCTTCCCTTTGGTGAATTTCCTTCCAATTCCATAAGTTTCTGTCTGTGTTGGTATATGACGAACAGTGCTTTACCTGGGCGGTTACTGCCGGAACTGAGTACCTGCACTTCTTTAATTTGAGAGGGAGCACCTGCATTTCTCGGCGCTGCTGCAATACATAATAAGGGGGAGTACCAGGAGCAAACAGGTACCCACATTTCCATATTTCTATTTAAAGCATTGATTACGAGCTCCACTGTAGTTCAATGATGGAAAGGTGCCGAAGGTTCAACGTGCCTTTTATATGCCTACTTGTTTTGGACTGTTTTCATTTGGAAAAACATTTTGGTGGTCGAATTTGCGTCCTTGTTACTGATTTTGCCTTGGCGCTAATTGTTAGTGGGGTAGAACTAGACTGTTAGTGGAATTGCAAATTGTGTCTCTAGCATGATGTTTATGGGTCTCGGTTAGCAACAGCAACAGGGATCAAGTCCCTAGCACAGAATAGCTGAACAACTAAAATATAGCTTAAACAAGCCTGATTTTTGTTTTCTAATTGCCAGAGTCTTAATTTAATACAGCTTTTCAAAACTCACTTCCCTTGATCCTTTGATGTGGCAGCCTTTGCTGTCAGAAGAAATGCTCTAAAATGAACTGTCATGACTTTAATTACAAAATGGATTTTCTAACTCAACATAACCTTGCTACATGTACTACTGTTTGATTTATTTTTATTTAACTGCTTTGAAAATAAAGTACATGGCTTTGTTTTCAATTAAATGCAATTTTCCCTAAGTTAAGGAGTATTTTCAAAACGTATTAATTTCATTTTACATTATACCCACTTTGAAGCCTGAAAACTTAAGAAATATTTTGAAAACGTACTTTAAAGAAGATCAGTTTCCAGTACAGTTAAAAAATTGTGAAGATATGTGTTTAATTGGTCGTCTTTTTTCTATTGGTAACTTTTAATTTAAACATGTGGGCCAGATTCAACAGGCTAATGTCTACATTTGAAGAAAATTCTGACTTTTTAGACCAACCTTTCTTACTAATTCCAGACGTTCTCCTGGAATCTTGCAACTGCCTGGGAAGTTTATAAATAAGGTGATCCAAACCTATCCACCCCTGCTTATTTCTGATTAGCTCCACGACAGACTAATGGTTTGTCATACTTTAAGTTCCATCCGTGGAAAGGATTGCAGTTATGGGGCCCTGTAGTAGCAGCTCCTTTGAGCCTGTGACATTGAGGCTGGCGGTCCTTTTGAAAGTGCTGTATCATCATGTAGTCTTCAGCCTACTGACACTGCTTGTTAGAGGACGTGTAGAACATGCTTTTGAGGGCACTGCCATGCAGGAATTGCTTCAGTGTACTTCAAGATTTCTGGTAGGCAGCCGCGGCCACTGCAGGTAAGAGCTGTGGGGCGGTGGTGCCGGCTTGCGGGGATTTCGAGAGACGACCACAAGGGAAAATGAATTATTTATTTAATTTTCCCTTGTGGTCGTCTCTCGAAATCCCCCTCCAGTCCGCCCCACCCCTCTTACCTGCAGTGGCCACGAATGCTGGTAGGTGATTACAGCCTCAAGTTATCCCTTGAGTTACACTCTGGTGGCAAGGAAAGATGGCATTTGTTCCAAAATTACGTTTTGAGATGGATTGGGGCGATTTGTGGAATGACTTGCTGTTTCACCTGAAGAAACCCACACAGAAAACACACACAGAAGATCCATCATGTTAGGTTGTCGTCTTTTCCTAAGGACCTAGCTCATCTAATCAAAAACATGAGGCCATCATAGAAGATAAATGATCCTCACCTCTCCTATGAACTGTTCTCCTGTCCAACAGCACACTTGCATTAATGGGTTGAGAGATCTTTGGCACCAACGTGTGCCAAATGTGATGGCTTTGAAAGGTTAGAGGCTACCTCCAAATTTAAAAAAACTTCAAAGGAAAACTCCCCAGATGTTCTCCAAGAAAGAGTTGAAGAAGAGCGAGTTGTTAAGATTAAGCATATGTTTAGGAAATTTCTGGAAGTTGACTTGATACATGTGAGAGCTAACAAGATGTTTGAGGAGTTGGCATCTTTCATCAGTTTCAGATTTGTCACTGATGGTTCTTCTTCTTCCTGATGTCATATCTGGCATCTTCTTCAGGCAGTGGAAGCAGCTCGACAAAACTGAGATGCCCAGATTCTTCCCTAGAATTATTTCATGCAGGAATTTCACAGGGATATTTTTCTTGGTATTCTGTGTCACAAAAAATAACTTTAAAGAAAAAGCCTACATTAGACCCTGTGGTCAGATGCATTGGCATAAAGGTTGAACATACTTTATGCCAAACACTCAACGTAACAATGGCACAGTGCCTTTATTTTGCAAGAGTCAAGGGAATCATCATGACACTGGTGCTGTTTCCATGTCCTATACAGAGATTTTAAAGCTCCACACCTTGAGACACCAAACAAAAACAAAGGTTCACTCAGTGTTTGTAAATAACTTTGCAAAGGCCACAAGGGACAGTCAAGGCCCAACTTAGAAGGCGAGGCAGATTTCCTGAATATAGGTGCAAGGGGCATTTCAAGAATGCAAGAGTAGTTTAACAATCCAAATAAATAAACCTATCACTCCCTAACTTATCACTAACTTGAAGCCTCTGAAGACAGACCTGGAATGGGTCGAAGAGTCCCCAGGATGCAAGGACATTCTACGAAGACTTCCAAGGATGCAAGGAAATTCTTTGTAGTGACACTCCCGAAGTTAAAAGCAGAAATCTTCTGAAAAGATGAACTTGGTGTCCAGCTTGAAGACAGTCTCAGGTGGAGAGCAAGGAATATAAGTGAATAGCAGAGCCCAAGCAGAGGAGCACAGGCTTAGTTTAAGTTAATTCAGGATATTTGTAAAGTTCACTTACACAAGATATAGGGTACTATTGACAACTTGACAACTGTAATGCGAAGTTGTTAAGTGCAAAAATGAGGATTAGGTGTGAAAGAGCCATGTGTTCAGAAGCTTTCTGAATTTGTGTAAGTCAGATTTGTGACACAAGGATGCACGTAGAGAATTCCATTTTAATGCTGCTGCCATTAAACTCTCCCTTCCCCTGATAGTCTTGAAACAAAAAGTAGGGTTATATAAAGAAGCTTGTTGCTTGACATGAGGGTGCATCTTAGTGAATACCATTTAAAGAAAGAGAGCAGGGGGAAGTTATCTATGGTGTGTGATAGCGTTTTTAGAGTTTGTATTTTTGTAAAAATAAATATTGCTAAATAATTTTTAATAGCGTATCCACTGCAGTATTATAGAGCTCATGTGAATGCATTTAAAACAAGTTTAAAATAATGCATCTAAGTGGGTTTATTAATGTATTTTAGTTAGGCTGGATTTTACTTAAGCACCGTATTAGTTAATATGGATAATATGTTGATTCTGCTCATTTCACTCCTGCTCTTTCCTGTCCCATCCTGTTTCCTTGCGAGGTCTTCTGTCCTGACAGGCTCAGTGGAACAAGAGACAGGCTGATGTAATTGTATATTTCCAATATAGATGAATTGTGAATGAACTTTCTAGTGTTTGTTAACTGCTGCAGCTATGCAAGGTTCTTCTTTTCTTCCGCTGTATTGTTGCTGGACTTAGCAGACTTCGGCTGGTGTATGGTCTATTGTTACAAATGTTGCATATTATTTGAACTTCCTATAACAAAGTGATGTTGAAGTTGCTAGAATAATTTTTAGAAAACGGAATAATGGTAACCCATAATGTTATTATTTTTAGATTTCTCTGATTTGTCAAAAGAAATACAACATGGGATCATACCTAGTCCTGGATGAAGCTCGCAGAGTTCTGGTACTTGGAACGGCGTGAAGTGACCAAAAAACTCTGCTGTGCTACATGGAGTTCCGCAAGCGGCAGAGTGCATTAGGTCATGCCGTTCAAGCTGATTTTTAGAGCAAGGTGTTTGTTGCATAATGTAAAATCAGTGCGAACAGCACCACTCACAGTGCAAGAGGGCGCAGCTTCTTTCTGCCGCTAGAGTAGATGTTCTACTCGAGACGCAGCTTCCTCAATGTGAACAGAAGGTTTCTCAACACGAGCGGTAGTGACCATCCGCGACCGTCTGCTTTGAGAAATCTCGCTCGAAGGTGGTCTGGAGTAAGATTTTCCTTGTGCTCATAAACTTAATATTGGCGAGCGAGGAAATAACTTTACGGAACTCCGTGCTTTACATGGAGTTCGGAGTGGGAAAAACTCTGCAAGCGGAGCGGAATTTCATGCCCACGCCTGATCATACCATGCTGAATCTGTGGTAGCTAATTTTATATGCAAGAAATGTGTGTAAGAACTCCCTGACTCGGGGTGGGGGGTGGGTGAGGGAGAATAAGACTAACTTTTATTCTGTACTGTAGATTTTGTAATAAAACACTTATTAAGTGGTCTAAATGATTTATTTGCAACTCTGCTAACTAAATATTAAGGGGCATATTTATGAGAGGTTGCGTCACGTTTGCACCATGCAAAGTGATACATGCGTGACGCAGGCCTCTAAGTCAGATTTATAATGCCACGCAAAGCCACATTGCATGTTTTTGAATGGCTTCATAGATTTGGAGTAAGGCAATGCAGCACAAATCGCTGCGTTGCCTTACTCAGAACAAGAGAGGCATTCCATGGGCATTGCGGTGGGTGTTCCCAGGCAAATCCCATGGTTTTTGATGCATTCCAGGATTTACCAAACCTGGTAAACTTGGGAATGCGTCAAAAAGATACCCCTCCCCAGGTGAAGCATAACGAGAAGAAATATCTTTATTTCTCCTAATTTTTTCCTCTTTCCATGTGTGCTGCTTTCTGCACCACACATGGAAAGAAGAAAACGCTCAAAACCAATCCTTCATACAACACAGGCACCCTTGCGGCCTGCGTTGGTGCTAGGCTGCTGAAATGACAGCAGTGCAGGGGGAAAGGATAGGAATGCACCACTTTGGATAAATACAGTGCATTCCTGCCCTTTCCCTGTGTTACCTTGCTGCGCTGCCCTGCGCTGCCCTGCACCACTATTCTGGTAAATATGCCCGTGGGTTTGATGTCAAGGGGGTGCTTTTTAGTGCAAGATCAACCCAGAGAAGTGGAACTGCTAGAGGTAAATTTTGGGTGATATTAGTTTTGAAGGGTCCTGGATTTTGGGGCGCGGGGTTCTGCTTCCACAGGTGTAAGTTTCCTTATGCACCAAGCACATGGCATTGAATTAAATCCTTTAATGGGAAACCTGTGCAGAGCAGCAAGGGTAGGCAAAATGTAATCACTATGCCTCAATTCAAGAGCTAGCCTTGTGACATAAATCTGGGCCAGCTGCAACTTTTGGATTAAAAAAACTGGAAGATCTAGCTAGTCAGCGCTTCAGTAGTCCAACCTGACAAGAACAAATTCATTGAGAATAGGTAGCTTGTAAGGGAACGCTTGGCAGTGTAAGATGTGTTTTAGTGTATTCATCCAGAAAAGAAAAATTTCTACTACAGCAGAATTTTCATCTGTCAAAGAAAGTGAAGTATTGAATATGCATCTACGTTTCTCGCCAGATGAAACACCTAATGCAGACGGCCAAAAGAGTAGCTCCAACACAGGGGTGCTTTAATAGTACACAATATTTCTGTCTTATGTCATTCAGTTTTAAAGGGTTCGCACTTATCCACAGATAGACGTTTGACAGGCATCCACATAATTGACCCACGTTTGAGTGCAAATCTCCAGATAGCTTCTCTATTATTTGGGTGTCATCTGCTACAGACACAGCTGGGAAGCCAAACAACATGCATTTCCACTCAACGCCATGCCAATTTACAACACTCTATTCCACTGTATGCCCCTCCATCGCTCTACACAACTCTTCTCCAGTCTATAACTCTCTAAGAGGCTCCACTCTATGACAAGGCCATTTTACAGCACTCCACTGTACAACACTGACATATGACAAAAGAGACTGTACAACACGCCACTCCACTCCACGCCATTCTACGACATCCCACTCCACTCTGCAACACGCTACTTCACTCTATGATTTGACACTCCACTCTGCGACACTCCACTCTACGTCACACAACTCCATTCTAAGACATGCCAGTGCACTGTACAACACGCCAATCCACTCTACAACACTCCATGCCACTCCACTCAATTGTTTCGCTAAATCTGTTTATTGAGTTTTTTAACACATAATTAGTACATGGATGCATAAATAGTCAGGGTGTACTTGCAACCAATGTGGTTTACCACCCTTTGTCAACAGCAATACAGGTTATATGAATCGCAATGACATGTAAAACACCATAACTGATCTTAGCTGATAATAGCAATCTAATATGCTCATGTTCTTACTTTGTAATGTCAAGAAAACAATTGGTGCAATTATGTTAATGCAACCCCTGGCAAAATGGCACACTACAAGGCAATAAACAGATGTTTCTAATTTTTATGTGAGCAATAATGAATAACAGGGTAAGGGAGAGGTGGTAAATGGGGAGGGAAAAGAGAAATGAAAGAGGGGTTGTGAATTACAAACAATCCCAGTCCCAGACCATTAATATGGGTTATGTTTAAATGACATCCAGCACAGAGTTGTATTACCCATCAATACCAACAAGCATCTAGTTTTAAGTGGTGTGTGGGGACCCATCTGTAAGCATCAGATGTGGCAACTTTGCCATAGTCCACAGTACCTTGTTGCAGGGAAGATAGGTGATCTGTCAATATAGTGTCCCAGTTCATTGAAATGGGGTATTTACGAAGGCCCAGGTTGTCTTCCGTATGTAGAGTCATGCCCTCCTCTCGTGCCCACGTGATGATGGAGTGAGACTAGGCCTCCAGAATTGGAGGTTCAGGGGATTTCCATTGACAGGTAATGAGGCGTTTTGCCACCAGGAGTCCCAGGTCTAAGAAGTGTGAGGTGGCTCTGTACTTATTATTTCTGTGATGGAGCCCCATCAGGCAGACCCCCAAGTGTGTAAGGCTGGCCGCCCCATGCATATGGACAGATGGTAATGTTTCCTTGTATCAGTAGTGTTGTAAGGAGGGGGACGCAAACATGTGAAGGAAGTTGGCATCAACCCGACCGCAGCGTGGGCATGCAGGATCTACTCTATGAAAGTAGCAGTTAATTTTAGCTGGGGTCAAGTAAGCCCTATGTTCAATATAGAATTGTATAAGTCTGAATCTGGTGTTGCGGGGAACATATGTTGGACTTGCCAGCAACATGGCCCATTCTTTCGCAGTGCAGGGGCGTGGCATGTCTGTTTCCCAATGTTGGCGTAATGACGCCAGTGACGTTGCGGTATAGATGCATAATGATTCAGCCAGCCAAAGTGTGAGGTGACTCCCCGAACCCATCACATGGATGTACTGCTTAGTGAGATGTGTTTGGGTGTTCGCGTGACATTTCTCCCCATCTAAGTCCTAGTGTCATGACCCAGGAGTTGTGCAGTAGGAAGTGGCCTAGGGGTAATCCCTCTCCACTCATCAGGGTCTCATATGGGATAAAGATGCTACCCAATAAAGGTCGCCCAACTTGTGGAGGTCCACCTCATGCCAGACTACTAATTCCACTGACGTGGTTGTGACTCGTCCCTTAGGCATCCCAAGCTGCGCCACTGCAGGGACACAGGTTATTATATACTTAGTGAGGTATAGACTGCGGTGAAAACATTGATAGTCCACTTGAAATAGCCTAGGGTGTGGCAGCTTTGCCTTGGTGCGTGGGTGAAACAAGTCGAGGATAGCTCGCAAACTCCAGGCGGGTGTGTCTGTTGCTGTATCTGCAGTTGGTTAGCCTGCCATCCATTGGGCCACCCACTGCAGTTGGGATGCAATATAGTACTGCTCATAATTAGGCATAGCACCACTCCATTCTATGAAACCCTACTCAAATCTATGCCACTCCACTGTATTCTATGGCACGCATGCCACTCCAATCTACGCCACTCTACTGTAGAACACTAGAACACTCTATTCCACTGTATTCCCCACCAATGCACTCTACAACACTCCTCTGTAAGACACTCCACTCGACGACGCTCCACTCTACTCCACTTTATGCCACTTTACTCTATAACACTCTACTCCACTCTATGCCACTCTACGACACTCTACTCAGCGACACGCCACTCAAAGACACTCCACTTGATGAAACTCCACTGTACGACACGCCACTGTATGACACTTCACTGTACGACACTCCACTCTGTGACACTCCGTTTCACTCTATGCCACTCCACTCTCCTCTACGACATGCAACTCCACTCTACGCCACTCCAATCTACAACACTCTTTTCCACTGAATGCCCCTCCATTCTACACCGCTCTATTCCACTCTGCTCCAGTCTATGACTCTCTAAGAGACTCCACTCTATGACACATCACTTTACAACACTCCACTGTACAACACTAACATATGACAAAAGAGACTGTACAAAACACCACTCCACTCTATTCTACGACATCCCACTTCACTCTGCAACACGCTTCTTCACTCTATGATGCAACACTCGACTCTACAACACTCTTCTCTACCTCTACGTCACTCCACACCATTTCACTCTATGACACACCAGTACTGCTACAACACACCACTCCACTCTATGATACTCCATTCCACAACACTCCAGGCCACTCCACTCTATGACACCCCACACTATGAGATGCCATTCCACTCTACAACACGCCACATCACTATACGACATGGCCTCCAATTTATGCCACTCCACATTATGCCACTCCACTCTAAGAAACTATAAAGACACACCACTCTACTCTATGACACAACATTCCACTCTATGCCACTCCACTCTGCAACACTCTATTCCTCTTTATGCCCCTCCACTCCATGCCACTATACTCCACTCTACGACACTTTATAACTCGCCACTTCACTCCACTCTGTGACTCTCCACTCTATGACACGCCACTCCACTCAATGACACGCTACTTCACTTTACACCACTCCGCTCTACATCATTCAAAGCTATGCCATGCCACTCCACTCTATGCCCTACACTCTACGACACACCACTTTATAAGATGTCACTCCACTCTATTGTACAGCATGCCACTCCACTTTACGACACTCCACTCTGCAACTCTCTACTCCACCCTTCCACCCGCCTCCACTATAGGACACGTCACTCCTCTTCTCTCTACGACATGACACTATACTTTATGGCATGCCGCTCCACTCTCCAATGCAACACTCCACTCTACAACACTCTACGTCATTCCATACTACTCCACTCTATGACACACCACTCTACTCCCCTCTACGACATGCCACTATACTCTAAGACACACCACTCCCCTCGAAGATACTCCTCTCCACTCTATGAGACTCCACTCCTCTCTACAATGTGCCACTCCACTCTACAACATGCCCCTCCACTCTACGACATGCCACTCCACTTTGCGAGACGCCACTCCACTCTACGAGATGCCACTCCACTGTATACCATTCCAGTTTAGGCCCCTCCACTCTAAAACACTCTGCGAGACTCTATACCACTCAACAACACTATAGTACACTATATGACACTCAGTGATACTTTACTCCACTGTATGACACTCTGGGGCATATTTACAAGCCCCTATTGCCACAACAACGTCACTTTCCACGACGTTGTGCTGGCAATAGGGGCTTCGCCTTATTTACAAGGCAGTGTTAAGCTACTTAACTTGGCTTAACGCTGCCTTGTGAATAAGGCACCCTTTTACGCTATACTTAGTGTGAAAGGGGAGGGCAATGGGTGTTGTTGTGGGCGTTCCACCGCAACACCCATTGATTTTGACGCTGCCCCATATTAACAAGGGTGGCGTAAATATGGGGGAGGCCAAAATTAAGACCAGGGAATATCTGGTCATTCCCTGACGCAAAGGGGAGAAATGTTTAATTTCTCCTCATTTTTGCAGTTTCCATGTGTGCTGCGTTGTGTAGCACACAGAGAAATAGCAAAACGCGATTGATTGTTTATGTGCAGGAAGTTGGCCCTGCATGGCAAAAATTCCTCCCAAATACATAGTTCTTTTTTACTATGCATGGAGATTTCTAATATGAACCACAAGGTTGTGGTGACGGTATTCATGATATGACTGCATGGTAGTTGAAACATTCCATCAAATTGCGCTGTGATTTTTTGGGATTGCACCATAGCCTGGAGATGACAGGTGATGGTCACTTGTGTGGGCAAGTCAGGGCAATAAAATCTCTCCTCTGCGTGTTTGGAGTTATATGCTTCATCATCGCCCATATGATATGTATATTTCCCTCGAGACAAACCCTATACATAATATATACGTTTTGTTCCACATCAGCTTTATGTGCTCTTTACCTTGGGATTATGTTCTGTCCTTGCCTAGTGGCTGCATGGACTGCGGCCTCGTGGCTACCGTTTACTAATCTGCCATTCTGTTATACACACATTGCAACATATGCGATCAAGTGTAAGTGTTTCTGTTCCATCTTTATAATCCGTCAACAAGTATTTAACTTCATCTTGCTGTGCTCGCGCAGTTGACAGATGCTCTTTTGGAGAGCAATTGGCGTTTTTATCGCATCCTCCCCTGCAGTGAAACCGTTCTCACTTGATTGTTTTTAAGACCAATTGCCGGACCAAGTTGGAGACCGAGGTGGCCTTAAAGTGATTGCTGTTCACCTCTGATTCATTTCGGCAACAACTGCTACGGGAAATCCGTGGTATTATTTGAAGTTCTGCTGGTGATCTTTTTAGGGCTGATGTTTGATTAAAGCATTAGTCGCTTTGCCTTGCTCCTGAATATTCTTTGAAAATGCTGGAGTATAGATCGCAGCACAGCACCCTGTATAGCAAGAGAGCCTCCCACATTCTTACTCCCTAGTAATGTACTTGTTAGCACAACTTATTGAAAATACGAGAGCCATCATTTAGAAGCATTTCTGAGGAGATGGCCATGAAATATTTAAAATAATTATTGGGTTAGCAACAAGCTTACTCTTCAACAGGCATCAGACAGGAGAGCTTTCATCCCAAGAAGCCCTTTTTTTTAAAAATAGGAAGCAAATATATTTAAAAAAAATAACAGGGAAATTATATGAAAAGTGTTAGAAATGAGGGTCTCTAGTTGGCAGAGGCAGGTACCTTTGTCCAAATAGGGACCTTTGCTTCTAGTCAGGGTAAGGGGGATACACTCCTAAAATAACCCCTTCTCACCCGCTTGGTAGCTTGGCACAAGTAGACAGGCTTACCTCAGAGGCAGTGTAAAGCATTTGTGAATGCATACAGTAATACAGTGAAAACAATACAAATGGACACCACACCAGTTTAGAAAAATAGTAAATCTTTATCTAAACCAACATGACCAAATACGATAAAAATCCAACTTACAATACTCTTGAAAAATAGTACTTGTGCAAAACAACCTTTAAATTGCAGGAATATCAACAAAATACAGTTTCTCCGACTCGGTAGCTCCTCCTGGGGCTACCCCAATACTGAATACAACAGAGTCTAAAAAGTCCAGCCGACCGCGTCGATACGGGCCAGCTAAAGCGTCGACAGACTCGGACACAGTACCTTTCTTGTTGTGACCAACACGTCGGTGCTAGTCGGTCGGGGCAAATGTCGCGGTTGCGTTGTGAAACGGAGCGTTGCAGCGGACGATGTCCTCATGATTCGGTGCAGGCCGCAGCTCGTTGACGGAGTCGGTGAGACCAGGGCTTGCGTTGAAGGGTGAGACGGTGCTCGCTGCGGTGCTAGCAGGTCACGGTGCGGCAACGAAGCCGGACAATGTTCAGGTCGGGCAGCGACGGAGTTGGTGACGTCTTTGCAGCGTGTAGCGAAGCGTTGCGGAGTGCGGTGCCCACAGGACGCGGTGCAAGCAGCGGCTCGTTGACGGAGTTGGTGAGACCAGGGTTGCGTTGCGAAGCAAGGCGTTGATCTCGGCGGTGCTTTCAAGACACGGAATCCTGCGACAGACTCCATGACAGAGTCGGTTACCCTTTTTCTTCTGCGGAGATGATCAGAGACGGTGCCTACAGACATGGTGAGGTCTTTGCTGTTTCTGAGACCTCTAGAACAGGGGGCAAGCTCCGTTCAAGCCCTTGGAGATCTTTTCCTCAAGCAGGGGGACAAAGCAAGCAGCAAAGTCCCTTTCTCCTTTCCTTGGCAGCAAGTAGCCACTGCAGGCCAACCCCAGACAGCAAACAGCACAGGGAAAGTATTCCTCCTCAGCTTCTCCGGCTCTTCTCCTTGGCAAAGGTTCCTCTTGTTTTCCCAGATGTGAGCTAAAAGTCTGTGGTCTGGGCCCCTCTATTTATACCAAAAAAATCCTTTGTTCTCTGAAGGCAGAGAGTGTCTGTACCCAGCCAAAACCAGTTCTGTCCTCACTGATGCAGCTTCCTGGCAGGAGGTGGAGACAGCATTGTTGAAGGTAGACCAGGCCCATTCAGGTGAAAGGAAATCTCCTCCCCCTACTCTAAATGCAGCCCAGGTCCATTCAGCCCAGCCCTGACTCATCAGGCTCTCTGGAGCCACTGCCCCTCTCCAGTCCCTGTCATCCAAAAGCCAGACATGCAATACACACACCTAGGAAAGAAAATACCTACTTTCTAAAAGTGGTATTTTCAAACACAGAATGTAAAAAATCACCCTCACCAAAAGATGCATTTTAACATTCTGAGTTCAGGCATACTAAACTTTATTTTCCTTCTTTGTTCCCAGAGGTAGTTATGTTTATAAGATGTTATAAACAAACTCCCCATTCTCTCCTATGAGAACAGGAATCCTTGCAATAGTGAAAAACGAAATTGGAAGTATTTCAATATCAGGACATGCCACAAACATCAAGGCATGTCCTACCTTTCACATACAATGCACCCTGCCCA
The DNA here is from genome assembly GCA_963921515.1 of Calotriton arnoldi. Taxonomy (NCBI): domain Eukaryota; kingdom Metazoa; phylum Chordata; class Amphibia; order Caudata; family Salamandridae; genus Calotriton; species Calotriton arnoldi. The sequence continues at coordinate 237,156 of CAWUFW010006396.1, read as the reverse complement.
CAGGGGTCCCTTGGGCCTATCTTAGGAGTGACTAATATGTAGAAACAGGAAGGTTAGGGCCTGGCAAGTGTGTGCACTTGCCAAGTCGCTATGGCCGTCCCAGACTGCACACAGGCTCTGCAATGGCAGGCCAGACTTACATTTTACATGCTGCTTCTGTGGGTGGCACAATCAGTGCTGCAAGCCCACAAGCAGCATTCGATTTACAGGCGCTGGGCACACACAGTGCACTGTATTAGGGACTGACTAGTAAATCAAAATAGCCAATCATGGAAACACCAATTCATAACAGTAATTTACAAAGGGAGCACTTGCACTTTGGCACTGAACAGCAGTGACAAAGTGCCCAAAGCATCTAGACCAGCAAAACGAAGTCTAACACACAGCAAAAACACAGGAGGCAAAGGCAAAAAATGCAGGGGAGAAGCACGCCAATGGTGCCAGGTCTAACACGTGTCCCCTCCAGCTGAAATGTGGGGAGAACTACCCACCCTTTTGGGAGTTCTCTTCACTAAGGCGGAAAAATCTGGACAGACCATCAGCATTGGCGTGTTCTGTACCAGGGCAGTGATCCACCGTGAAGTTCATCCCCTGTAGGGAAATAGACCACCTCAACAGCTTTGGATTCTCACCCCTCATTTGCATTAACCATCTGAGGGGCCTGTGGTCTGTCCGTGAGTCCGAAACAAGTATGGCCTCAGCTTCTTCAGCGCCCAGACCACAGCAAATGCCTCACGCTCAATCGCACTCCACCTCTGTTCCCGTGGGAGTAACCTCCTACTAATGAAGGCTACGGGTTGGTCTAGGCCCTCCTCATTTAGATGTGAGAGCACAGCCCCCACACCATGCTCTGAAGCATCTCTCTGCACAATGAACTCTTCTGAGAAGTTGGGTGCCTTAAGCACGGGCGGGGTGCACATGGCAGATTTCAGGGCATCAAAAGCCTTCTGGCAGGCGTCAGTCCAGTTCACCTTCCTGGGCTGCTTCCTGGAAGTCAGCTCTGTCAAGGGGGCAACGATGGTGCCATATCCCTGACGAATCTCCGGTAATACCCAGTGAATCCTAAGAAGGCTCTCACCTCCATCTGGGTCTTGGGGGGTTCCCAAGCCAGAATTGTATCAATCTTGGGCTGTAGGGGCGCCACCTGGCCGCTCCCCACCTGGTGTCCCAAGTACAACACAGAACCCTGCCCGATCTGGCACTTTCTCACCTTGATTGTGAGGCCTGCCCTCTGCAGAGTTTTCAACACTTCCCAGAGGTGGTGCAAGTGTTCCTCCCAAGTGGCACTGAACACTGCAATGTCATCCAGGTAGGCGGCACTGAAATCCTGCAGCCCAGCCAACACCTGGTTGACCAACCTCTGAAAGGTGGCGGGGCATTCTTCAACCTAAAGGGCATCACCCGGAATTGGTAGTGCCCCTCTGGCGTTGAGAACGCTGACCTCTCTTTTGCCCCAACAGTTAAGGCAATCTGCCAGTACCCAGACGTTAAATCGAACGTACTGAGGTACCAGGCAGCCCCCAACCGATCTATGAGCTCGTCAGCTCTGGGGATGGGGTGTGCATCAGTACTCGTGACTGAATTGAGCCCTCGGTAGTCCACACAGAAACGGAGTTCTGGCGTGGCACCAGGTGCGGCAGCCTTTGGGACCAAGACCACTAGGCTGTCCCAAGGGCTGTTTGAGGGCTCAATCACCCCTAGCGCTAACATCTTGGAGACTTCCTCCTTGATGCAAGTCTTGACCCTGTCAGTCACTCTGTAAATTTTATGTTTCACAGGAGGACTGTCCCCAGTGTCAACATCATGGACACACCACTGAGTGACACCGGGGGTCAGGGAGAACAGAGCAGCAAACTGTCCCAACAGTTGGCGACAGTCACTCTGCTGTTCAGGAGTCAGGGCGGGAGAGAGGTTCACACCGTCCACTGACCCATCATGCTCCTTTGCAGACAGGAGGTCAGGGCTCAGTCTCCTCTTCCATTCCAGCATCTGTTGCTAGGAGCACGCCCACTTCGAACCTCTCCAAGTGGGGCTTTAGGTGGTTCACATGCAGGACCCGCAAAGGGTTCCTTGGAGACTGCAAGTCCACCAAGTAGGTGACATTACTCTTGCGCTCCACCACCTCAAATGGTCCGGTCCACTTATCCTAGAGCGCACAAGGCTCCGCTGGAGCCATGACCCAAACTTTTTGTCCAGGCTGAAACTCGATCAGAGTGGCATTCTGATCATACCAACGTTTCATCTCCTCCTCGCGGTCTTCCAGATTTGCCTGAGCGATTTTTCTGAAGCGCTTAGTCTGGTTCCTGAAGGCGAGCATGTAGCTATATACATCCTGGGGAGGTTTACTGGGAGCTTTCTCCCAGCCTTCTTTCACCAGACTTAGAGGTCCTCTCACAGGATGCTCATACAAGAGTTCAAAGGGACTAAACCCTAAGGACTTTTGCGGTGCCTCCCTGTAAGCAAACAACAGGCATGGCAAGAGGACGTCCCACTTACGCCTCATGGGCCCCACAAGACCCATAATCATGCCTTTCAGGGTCTGGTTGAATCTCTTAACCAGCCCATTACCTTGGGGGTGGTAAGGAGTGGTGAACTTGTAGGTTACATTGTACTCCTGCCACAGGAACTACATATACTTGGATATGAAGTTGGTACCACGGTCGGACACCACCTCTCTGGGGAACCGCATGTGGGAGAAAATCCCCATCAACGCACGACCCACCTCGGGGGCCATCACAGTCCGGAGAGGGATGGCTACCGGGTGGCATGGTCCACCAAGACCAGGATCAACCTGTTGCCCATGGCTGTCTTGGGATCCAGAAGCCCCACAATGTCAATACCCACCCTCTCAAAGGGGGTGCTGACCACAGGGAAAGGTTGTAGAGGATATTTAAACTTCCTCCCACTCTTGCCACTTGCCTGCCAAGTCTGGCAAGACCTACTATGAGTATCAGAGTGCTTGCGCATTTAGGGCCAGTAAAAGTGGGTGACAAGCCTTGAAAAGGTCTTGTCTTGCCCCAGATGCCCTGACAAAGGCACATCATGAGCCAGACCCAGTAGGAAGGCTCTGAAGCGCTGGGGTACCACCAGCACATGGGCTGACCCAAGCTCAGCAACCTTAGGCTCACTATACAGGAGACCATTCTCCCAGTATATCGAATGTGATCCGGACTGATCACCTGCTGCCTGGTTTGCAGCCTGCTGCCGCAAACCAATAAGAGAAGGGCACGTCTGCTGCTCCTGGCAGAACTCCTCCCTAGAGGGGCCTCCTTCCTGCTGCCAATGGGTCAGCTCAGGCAGGTCCCCCAGTTCAGCCACTTGTTTCCCGGCAGGCTCCAGGGCATCCCCCTCAGGGTCTGCCTCCTCCTGGACCGTGGGAACTTCGGGGGCCGGTTTCTCGCACCCGCCCCCTGCCTCTTCTCTTCCTGGCAGGCACCTGGGCCACTCTTTCAGGCTCCAGGTCCTCTTGAATGCCCTTACCGGCTGCCATAGACCAAGTGGTCACACACGCCCCCTCAGGCAGACCCAACATCTCTAAATGAGACCACCGCTCCACCTTCGCCCAAGGGGAGCTCTCCAAATCATTGCCTAGCAGACAGTCAACAGGCATGGCTGGCCTCACAGCTACTTTCAAGGTACCTGAGACTCCCCCCCACTCAAAGGGAACCTGTGCCACTTTGCAGAGGCACTCTGAATTGTCAGCGGCAACTACTGGGTAGAATGCGTTGGGGACCACCTGCTCTTCAGACACCAGCTGACAACTGACAGCTGTCACACTGGCTCCGGTGTCTCTCAGAGCCTCCACACTATGGCCATTGATGGTCACCCACTGCCTGTACTTTTTAGTGTTATCAGGCAGATGAGCTCTTGGGACTATCTCACTGTCTCCTAAAGAGACCAGGGACATCTCTGCGGGACCCCACCCCTCCGGGGCACCAGACTCCTCCCCCAAGGCTACACTAGCCATTTGCTGGGGCAGTGCACCAGTGGGTGCGGTGGTAACCTTGTTGGGACACCTAGGATCCCCTTGGAAGTGGCCCACCTGGCCATAACCAAAACATGTCTTGGGACCCCTATGAACAGGCTTACCTGTCGGGATCCATGGCTTCTTTTCAGTGGGAGGCTGGGAACCCTTACCTTGGTTCCCTTGGGGATTACTTTGGGGCCCTTTTTGGAACTCCTTCTGTTTACCCTTGTCCCCCCCACTCTTCTGCTGGGGACCCTGTCCACCTTTGGCGGAGTCTCCCACACGACCCTTGTGGACCCTGGTACTGACCCAGTGGTCAGCCTCCACAGCAAGCTTCCTGGGGTCAGTCAGCTTACTGTCAATCAAGTGCTGGCATAGCTCTGGAAAACAAGTATCTGACAATTGCTCCCATACATAGCAAAACCAAAGGGGATGATGGACGGATTGTTGAACATTGCAAGCACTCACCCCCAGTCAACTGATCTGGGTTTAATCCATCATCATTCTTTAGCTCACTCCGCCACCCCTGTTCAGACATGGCCATATGGAAATCAGTCTGACCCTGTGCCTCATGGGAACAGTCCAGCCCGAACTGCCAAGCCATGTCTTCCCTGGACCGGAAACAAGCATCCTGGGACCGGTTTCTGGCTTACAGCCATCATCAGCCAGGCTATCTTGAATCCAGTGGCAAAGTGAGCAAGGGACCTACGTCTGGGCATACCCTGCCAACTTAGGGCGAACATAGCAAAACCAAAGGGGATGATGGACGGAGTGTTAAACATTGCAAGCACTCACCCCCAGTCAACTGATCTGGGTTTAATCCATCATCATTCTTTTGCTCACTCCGCCACCCCGGTTCAGACATGGCCATATGCAAATCAGTCTGACCCTGTGCCTCATGGGAACAGTCCAGCCCGAACTGCCAAGCCATGTCTTCCCTGGACCGGAAACAAGCATCCTGGGACCTGTTTATGGCTTACAGCCGTCATCAGCCAGGCTATCTTGAATCCAGTGGCAAAGTGAGCAAGGGACCCACGTCTGGGCATACCCTGCCAATTTAGGGCGAACATAGCAAAACCAAAGGGGATGATGGACGGAGTGTTGAACATTGCAAGCACTCACCCCCAGTCAACTGATCTGGGTTTAATCCATCATCATTCTTTAGCTCACTCCGCCACCCCAGTTCAGACAAGGCCATATGCAAATCAGTCTGACCCTGTACCTCATGGGAACAGTCGAGCCCGAACTGCCAAGCCATGTCTTCCCTGGACCGGAAACAAGCATCCTGGGACCGGTTTCTGGCTTACAGCCATCATCAGCCAGGCTATCTTGAATCCAGTGGCAAAGTGAGCAAGGGACCCACGTCTGGGCATACCCTGCCAACTTAGGGCGAACATAGCAAAACCAAAGGGGATGATGGATGGAGTGTTGAACATTGCAAGCACTCACCCCCACTCAACTGATCTGGGTTTAATCCATCATCATTCTTTAGCTCACTCCGCCACCCCAGTTCAGACATGGCCATATGCAAATCAGTCTGACCCTGTGCCTCATGGGAACAGTCCAGCCCGAACTGCCAAGCCATGTCTTCCCTGGACCGGAAACAAGCATCCTGGGACCGGTTTCTGGCTTACAGCCATCATCAACCAGGCTATCTTGAATCCAGTGGCAATCCATCCGGTCCCAGGCTGCTTGTTTCCGGTCCAGGGAAGACATGGCTTGGCAGTTCAGGCTGGACTGTTCCCATGAGGCACAGGGTCAGACTGATTTGCATATGGCCATGTCTGAACTAGGGTGGCGGAGTGAGCTAAAGAATGATGATGGATTAAACCCAGATCAGATGACTGGGGGTGAATGCTTGTAATGTCAACACTCCGTCCATCATCCCCTTTGGTTTTGAATTGCTCCCATACAACCAAATCATAGAGCCCCTGCAAATCATTCACCTTGCTACCCTTCACCCAACCATCCAATGCTCTGCAAAAGTAGGACACATACGCCACCCAAGTACTTGACTCCAGCTTCTTACAGTTCCTAAACTTCTGTCTGTACAGCTCTGGGGCCAACCCATACCTGGCTATCAAGGCTTCCTTCATTGGGGCATAGGACATCTGATCCTCAGTGGGCAAGTTTAGCAAGGTTTCCCTTCCTTCACTGACAAAGCGGACCCACAACCCGTCTCCCCATTCTCTCTCAGGGACTCTGTGGGACCTCATTGCCAAATGAGCAATTAGCCACTGACCAATGTCTTCATGCTTAGTGAAATCCTTAATAACCTCCTTGGGGATGTATACCTTTCCTTCTCCAGGCACTGATGGTGCGCTGCCACCATGGGGAGTGATCTCTAGGCTCTTTGCTTTCAGATCTAACTCCCTCAAACCTCTCTCATGCTCTAAAAGCATCCTATTTTCCTCCATGGCCAATTTCTGCTTTTCCAACTCCAACTTCTTATTTTTTATGTCACCCTCCTTCCCCAGCCTGAGCTTAGCAAGCTCCCTCTCATGCACCCTAACTCTCTCTCTGTCCTCCCACTCCTCTGGAGACAGACCCCTTTGAGAAACACTGCTGCCATCCACGGAAGGTACCCTCCCCCCTGGCAGATTCAATTGTCCCTCCTGTTGCTCATCCACATTCTCTGCCTCCACAGGAGTCTCATCATCCTGCCCACTGGCATTTCTAGATTCCAACCAGGCCCTCAGCGCCTTTTGGTACTCATCCTTCTTGGTGAGGCCTTTCACAGAGACTATATATTTCTTGAAGATGGGTTTCAGTTGAGTCACAGTGTAGGTTTCCACCCTATCTCCCTCAAATTCGATATCAATGGATGCAATGGATGCTGGCTTGGTCATGATGACAAAAGTGGCAGTTCTTTACTTTGCAGAAAAAACAATCCAAGGGAAAAGTTCAGTAAAAGTATGTGGTCACGTAATGGTCTGCACTATGCCAGTAGTGTACACCAATCACTGTATGTAAGACACAAATGCAAGTCCAGGATCCTCACCCCTGCCCGCCAATGTTAGAAATGGAGGTCTGTAGTTGGCAGAGGCAGGTACCTTTGTCCAAATAGGGACCCTTGCTTCTAGTCAGGGTAAGATGGATACACTCCTAAAATAACCCCTGCTCACACCCTTGGTAGCTTGGCACGAGCAGACAGGTTTATCTCACAGGCAGTGTGCAAAGCATTTGTGAGTGCATACAGTAATACATTTAAAACACTACAAATGGACACCACACCAGTTTAGAAAAATAGTTAATCTTTATCTAAACCAACAAGACCAAATACGATAAAAATCCAACTTACAATACTCTTGAAAAATAGTACTTGTGCAAAATAACCTTTAAATTGCAGGAAAATCAACAAAACACAGTTTCTCCGACTCAGTAGCTCTTCCTGGGGCTACCGCGATACTGAATACAACAGAGTCTAACAATTCCAGCCGACCGCGTCGATACGGGCCAGCTAAAGCGTTGACAGACTCGGACACAGTACCTTTCTTGTTGCGACCAACACGTCGGTGCGAGTCGGTCGGGGCAAACGTCGCGGTCACGTTGTGAAACGGAGCGTTGCGCCAAACGATGTCCTCATGATTTGGTGCAGGCAGAGGCTCGTTGACGGAGTCGGTGAGACCAGGGCTTGCGTTGAAGGGTGAGACGGTGCTCGCTGCGGTGCTGGCAGGTCACAGTGCGGCGACGGAGCCGGTCGATATTCGGGTCGGGCAGCGACGGAGTCGGTGATGTCCTTGCAGCGTGTAGCGAAGCGTTGCAGAGTGCGGTGCCCACAGGACGCGGTGCAAGCAGTGGCTCATTGACGGAGTCGGTGAGACCAGGGTCATGTTGCGAAGCGAGGCGTTGCTGTCGGTGGTGCTTTCAGGACACAGAATCCTGCGACGGACTCGATGACAGAGTCGGTTACCCTTTTTTTTCTGCGGAGACGATCAGAGACGGTGCCCACAGACGCAGTGAGGTCTTTGCTGTTCCTGAGACCTCTAGAACAGGGAGAAAGCTCAGTTCAAGCCCTTGGAGATCTTTTCCTCAAGCAGGGGGACAAAGCAAGCAGCAAAACCCCTTTCTCCTGTCCTTGGTAGCAAGTAGCCACTGCAGGCCAACCCCAGACAGCAAACAGCACAGGGACAGTATTCCTCCTCAGCTTCTCCGGCTCTTCTCCTTGGCAAAGGTTCCTCTTGATATCCCAGAAGTGATCTAAAAGTCTGGGGTCTGGGCCCCTCTTTTTATACCCAAAAATCCTTTGTTCTCTGAAGGCAGAGAGTGTCTGTACCCAGCCAAAACCAGTTCTGTCCTCACTGGTGCAGCTTCCTGGCAGGAGGTGGAGACAGCATTGTTGAAGGTAGACCAGGCCCATTCAGGTGAAAGGAAATCTCCTCCCCCCCTACTCTAAATGCAGCCCAGGTCCATTCAACCCAGTCCTGCCTCATCAACGTCTGGAGCCACAGCCCCTCGCCAGCCCCTGTCATCCAAAAGCCACACATGCAAAATACAAACCTAGCAGAGGCACACTGGATGGTTAGGCAAGAAAATACCTACTTTCTAAAAGTGGTATTTTTAAACACAGAATGTAAAAGACCACCCTCACCAAAAGATGCATTTTAACATTCTGAGTTCAGGCATACTAAACTTTATTTTCCTACCTTTTTCCCAGGGGTAGTTATGTTTATAAGATGTTATAAACAAACTCCCCATTCTGTCCTATGAGAACAGGAAGCCTTGCAATAGTGAAAAACGAAATTGGCAGTATTTCACTATCAGGACATGCCACACACATCAGGGCATGTCCTACCTTTCACATACAATGCACCCTGCCCACAGGGGTCCCTTGGCCCTACCTTAGGAGTGACTAATAAGTAGAAAAGGGAAGGTTAGGGCCTGGCAAGTGTGTGCACTTGCCAAGTCGACATGGCAGTCCCAGACTGCACACAGGCTCTGCAATGGCAGGCCAGAGTTACATTTTACATGCTGCTTCTGTGGGTGGCACAATCAGTGCTGCACGCCCACTAGCAACATTTGATTTACAGGCCCTGGGGACACACAGTGTACTGTACTAGGGACTGACTAGTAATTCAAAATAGCCAATCATGGAAACACCAATTCATAACAGTAATTTACAAAGGGAGCACTTGCATTTTGGCACTGAGCAGCAGTGGCAAAGTGCCCAAAGCATCTAGACCAGCAAAACGAAGTCCAACATACAGCAAAAACACAGGAGGCAAAGGCAAAAAATGCAGCAGAAACCCACTCCAATGGTGCCAGGTCTAACAATAAGCAATTTTGTTTGTATGGTCTTTAAGATTCCAATCTAACAACAAATCCAATCAAATATGACTAACAGGCGTGCTGGCTAAATAGGCCAGGGGTGCCCACTGTGCATGTAGTTTCGCAAACTAGACTAGGGCTCCTCATTTTGCCTGTGCTGGCGACCATGCTTTTAACAGAATCAAATCTGTGCACTGGGGTAAAATTGAAGTGCAGATATTATCAGGGGAATTAGATGGCAGGTGTGACTTCATTCTCATTCATTCTTTGTACTCATTCGAGGCTGGAAATAGGAACACCAATTGTGACCCAGCTTTCATGGTGGTTTGCATAGAGCAGAACAGAAGATGATGTGTGCAACAGTTGTAGTACCAGAGCATAATGGTTGCAGTAGAATGACAAAAGGTCCATACATTGATCATTATTGTACATAGGTGGGATCTCATCAGATTTAATCGTATGCTAAGAGCCACAACATTTCATGGTGCACTCTCAGTGCTGACGCTTTGTTTTTTGAGGAACATCGAGCTCTACACAAAATTCTAATAAAATAATTTATTAAAATTAATCTAATAAAATGTTCAAGGCAGATGGCTCTTGATGGAGTGTCCTGCAGAGGATGAGTTTGCAATCTGATAAGGAAGACTCAGCCTTTTATCCGTCAGTGGTGGATAAATTAAGTACCATAATAACTGTAACAGCTGTCATTTACAGCACTTAGAAAGGGCAGAAGTGTAGTATTTAGAGCTACACCACAAATGTTTGCATAAGTAAAACCTATGTGGTTCCAGGAGGTGCCCCTGTGACTGCCCTGTTGCTTGGGTAACTGTTCTCAGCCCCTTTTTTGGTTTTTGCGTAAGATAGCTCAAGAATCTGCTGCGATTTGAGTAACATCTGCAGGACTGAGGGCCAACGCTGAGCATGGCTGACATAATCCTACATTGTTCCATGGGTGTTCCCAGCAAACATTTTAAATGGAGAGAATCACTGCATTCTAAGAAGTTCTGAATATAACATATTAGAGATAAATGAAAATAAAACAAATTAATTCTACAAGAGTTAACAGTAGTATTCTTATGCAAAATGTTCACTTTTAAAGTCAAGCATTTTCCATGCCCCTTTGTCTTCAAACAGTATGTAAAGTACTCTAAAACTGTGCACCTTAAGCCCTGATTTTGTGCGTGCCTTGATACTGAAGACACAGCACCGTGCAGTTACATACGTTTTCCCTTACCAGCATTTCTTGTTTGCTTTTTGTTGGCATAATATATGTTGCTTGTTGCCTTTAACAAGCGAGAGTGATGTTAGTGCCAGATCGCAGTTTAAATTTTCAGATCACTATCATACCTCTTCTGAAACGGAAACAACGAGGAAGGGTGGGGGGAAATAAAAGGTCATCTGTTGTAAATAAAGGGAGACCGAGCAAGTGACATCATAGCACAGCTTAGATTTTATTGGTGCAGCAGGTGCAGTGGCACCAGGGCCCAGAGGCCTAAGGGGCCCACTGGACCCTGACTATTGCTGCATTTCACAGTGCAAGGAGTGTCCAGGGGGTCCATTTCATTCCTTGCACTATGGTCCATGACGCTCTGGCTACCACTGCATAAAGATGAAGAAAGAGAGGTGAACTGGCAGCCATAAGCTACACCTTGGGGAGACAAGGAAAGCAAGGGTATTAGATGATGAGCTTTTAACAGTCAGGGTTGAATGACAGATACATTGGGAGACTGCAATTAGAGAATGAAAGAAAAGAGGTAAAAAGAGATAGAAACTTTGAGAGATCAGCGCTCAGCTGACACTGGATGCTAAATTGTGCTCTGATAGATATGTAAAATACCTCAACTCTATTACCAGCACTGTGCCATGTTGGAGTGCCAATCGAGGGCTGCAGGACAGGTGGCCGTGGTACAGAAACAAACACCTAGGCGGCGATGGCTGCATCACTTTCTGGCAGCAGTATTACGTCCTTCATGACTGTCACTGAAAAATGGCAGTGCATCTTTTCCATCATACAAATTGATGCATGTTTTTTTTTTTGGTGTTAAATTGCATTTAACCCCATACTTTCCCATTTTTCCCTCAGTGGGGTTGGACCCAGGAAGGAATACTCATCTAATCCTACCCTGCAAATAGGAAAGGGAGGGATAACTACTATTGAATGATTTCTGTCCTAGTGCAGGGATGCAGTCTGCAAAGCCCAAGGCAGTGACGCCTGCAGAGTCACTGGCCTACACTGGCAATCACTAAACTCTCTCATGGGACTGAAGGGATGTAGAACGGTAATCCCTGCATTGTGCGTCACACGTGCAGCAAGCTGATTTACTCCCTGGCTTCTAGATCCTTGTTTGCAGCAAGGGTTATTCAGCCTAGGCAGAAATGATAGGCCTGATTCACAAAGGTAAACTTCCATTTTTGTGTAAGCTTACTAGTGTTTTGGTATTCACAAACTTCGAGTCTAATTTTACTAATTGTAATTGTACAACTGCAGAGACTCGGCAGTTGGGGCGGAATACACTGCACATAAAAAGATAGAACAGGCATATCTTTTTAAGTGCAGAGTCTCTGCAGTCATAAAACTACTATTAGTAACATTAAACTCATACCCTAATGCTATGGACAGGCGTAGCCACTGTTGTTGAAGACGACCTCACAAAATTGTTGTTGATTCTTCTGGAGACAAGTCAAACAACTGATCATATCGGGAAACAGCGTTTACAACGCAGTTTTTACAACGAAGTACCATTACAACTCGGTCGTTACAACGACCGCGTTGTTAGTACGCAATACCTTTACATCGCAAGTCATTAGAACGGCTGACTTGCTGTAGGGGGCACTAAGGTATTGGATATGAAAACCAACACCTTCCCTGATGTTGGCCAAACTGGAGTAGAAATAGTAAATAATACTATTCCTAAGTCCAGCGCGCCCCCTACAGCAAGTCATTGTAATGACTTGCGATGTAAGGGTATTGCGTACTAACAACGCGGACGTTGTAATGACCGTGTTGTAAAAGTACACGTTGTAATAGCATGCAATGTAACATGCTATATTCGATCATATCACAACATGATCTTTACGTGTTTCCTTTGGGAGCCAAGCCTCAATCTAACACGCATACAATAAGGAACCCCTTTGACCATAATTGACAACGGTCTCTTACTATCAGCACACAAATCACCCATTCACTGTGCACATGTATTTCTAGTTACTTTCCAAAACCTCAATTTTTTTTTTTTTTACAGAATAAGACTTCATATTAACCACAACCAATGAAATCTTATAATAAGGCACACATCTCGTCGAAACCATAAACTGACGACTCTGGAAAATAATGATGACGCAATGCTAATTCTTTGTTGTATACTTTATTAACAACAAGTAGTATACACACTTTTGATACAAAACAAACGTTAAGGAGATATACACAATATTACCAATTCAAAAAAGATTGTATACATCACTCCGTACATCGAGTTGTCTAACACATATATGAATTAACCACATGAAAAAGGTTCCAACATAAGAAAGTGTCCAATATATATATATATATTGTAAGACCTGCCAGCCTTAGAGTGATCTTCCCCCAAACGTTTTGCGTTCACCCTCCCTATTTTTGCTGATTCATTTTTGCTGGCCTTAGGACTCTGCACACTTTACCACTGCTAACCATTACTGAAGTGCTTGTACTCTCTCGCTCTAAAACATGGTAGAATTGGCTTACAACCAACTGGCACAGTTAATTTACTTGTAAGACCCTAGTAAAATGGTACTGCATATACCCAGGGCCTGTAAATTAAATGCTACTAGTGGAACTGCAGCACCTTTTGTGCCACCCACTTAAGTAGCCCTTTCAACATGCCTTAGACCTGCCATTGCAGCCTGTGTGTGCACTTTTAAAGTGACATTTCGACCTGGCAAAATAAACCTTTTGCCAAGCCCACATCTTCCTTTTTAATGCATATAAGTCAACTCTTCAAGCGTAGGGTTGGCCCAAAACAGCCCCCGGGACAGGATGCAGTGTAGTTAAAAAGTAGGACAAGTACTTTTAACTTTTACATGCCCTGATAGTCGAAAACTCTTACATTCATTTTTCACTATTGCAAGGCCTACCTCACCCCTAGAAGTTACCTTATTACATTTAATAAACTGTAAATTCCAAATGGTAACAGATAAACAGTTCATGTTTTGTGTCTTTAGAATTGCAATAAAAACTCCTCATTTATGCTAAAGTCGGTTTTTAAATTCCATTTTTGAAAATGCCACTTTTAGAAAGTTGGTATTTTCCTGCCCTAGCCAGTTACTGCTTGCAGCCTGTGAATATGTTACACTACTGGGTGCAGTTGGCAGTTCCTCATAGACAGACACACACAATAGAGATCTTAGGTGTGCCTGGATGGGCCATCACTGGCAGGATGGGAGGGCAGAGCATGGCACAGCTCTAATTTCACTTGAACAGGCTGTGGCTTGCCTTCACACAAAGGATTGCATACACCCTGTAGTTAGTCTGGAGCCAGGGCAGGGGACGCAGGAAACCCTTACACTTCAAGTAGAAGCTTTTCCCACTTCAAAAGGAGGCACCAGGTATAAATATTGGACCTCAGATACCAACTCTTTAGTCCACTTCTCGACCTGTGGACTCTGCCAGTAAGAAGCACTGCTGTGCTGCTGAAAGGACTGCCACACTGCTGGACTGCTGCTCTGAAGGACTGCTACCCTGCTCTTCTGATCTGCTGCCCTCTTGCCTGAGTGAGAAGGACTGGACATGCATCTGTTGAACCCAGGATCCTAGAGTGACTCCAAGGGCTATTTGGCTGGCCCCTGACCAGAGCCTCAGGGACAGAAGGCTCCATCAACCTTGAACCCAGCACCTGGACTCTGCCATCTGTGAGTACTCCTGTGCCAAATGGTGCCACCCCAGACCTGTACCCTTGGAAGTGGGTCTGAAAGTGCTCTGCCAGCCCATTTGTGGATCCAGCAGACCCTTTGCATCCTCTCTGCTGCACAACGTGAAGCAGAATCGATGCATCGCCTCTGCTGTGTAAACTATTACAAGGCAGGCCTAAAAGAAGCAGCACCTTGCATTACAGTATCGAAGCTCCTCGGAACTGACACATCGCCCCGGCTGCACTGCACATCTTCCACACCAGACTTCGTATCACAAGCCCTCATTGATAGGAACCTTGACGATGATGTAGGGTCTCACACCACAGTCTCGTAGCTCCTCAGAACTGACGCATCCCTTCGGCTGCACGAAGCATCCTCGACTGGGGACTCCGCAACTTTTTGCAACGAGGATTTACAGTACTCTTGTTCAGCGGGCCTAACTGGTTTCCTGTAACCGACTCATGCTCCATCGCAGTCGGCCTGAACTTGCAACTTTGTCCCACTCTGGAATAAACAGATATCCACAGCTGGCTCTTTGTGCTTTTTGGCGCTATTTTCACTTAAATCTTTAAAACTGCAAATCTCCAGTTCTACTGATTGGAGTTTTGTCATTTTGGTCATAAATTATTTATCAAAATGTACTCTATTTTTCTAAGTTGGTGTGGGAATTTTCTTCTGTTGTATTTCACTTTAGTACTGCTTGAAGTACTGCATAAATACTTTACACATTGCTTCTAAGTCAAGCCTGACTGCTCTGTGCCAAGCTACCAGAAGGTTGGGCACAGATTAATTTGGGGTTTGCTTGTGACTTCATCCTGCCAAAGATTGTAGTTTCTGTTTGAATAGGGTTTCAATCCCCTCAACCAGTAATCCAATTTCTTACATATATGCATCTGATACTACAAAGTACTCCTTAGTAACTCAACAATCAGTGTTCCTGGATGGTTGGGGAGTGGAAAGCTTCAGTATTACCCTTCTGCTATCAGTTCATCTTAATGGAATCCTAAATCCGAGCATTGTCAACCAATGGGGCTCACTCTCCTCAGCCTTAAGTGTGCACCGAAGAGTTTGGACCCTCTAAATGGGAACCTCTGTGTCTGGTGAAGGTCTTCCCAAGGGGGTACTGGATAATTTTAGGACACTGTATACAAAGATAAAATATGTGTGTAAGCAATTACAGCAAGTGTGAATGATTTCAAGTAGTGATGTGCCATATGGAATATAGGGTACAAACCCCACTTCTATGCATGAACTTACATCAAGCTTTTTTTGTTGTGGACTTGGCTATGGTGGTTGGAATGGAGGGGGCTAATTTTATCTTTTTTAATGTTAAATATTTATAGTTCCTATTATTACTATATCTAGGTTACTTCTCTGTAAAGCACCAAGATTCCATGTTCTGAACTTTGGGAAAACTATTATAAATTAAAAGTAAATTGAAGAGCACTTTGTAGGGTTGCCAAATTATCCATCATGTATTACAAATGCATGCCCTTTGATTGTTACCAAACTAGTTAAGAGTTACCACAGTGTGACTACACAATTTGGGCACTGCCTTGGATGAAACATAAATTTAGCATGTCCCTATAACTCTGTCATCTTAATTCTTAATAATTCCTTATTTCTCAGAAAGTAATCCCTCCAAATATCATACAATATGTCACAGACAATATTGAGAGATATCAGCATAGACATGGAGGCCATAATACAGTGTCCCTTAACCTCAAAATTGTTTAACTTTCAACTTTAGTGCTGCTTTCTGTGGGTTATTGCAGTGCCTTCTATCATTTTTTTCCTTCTGCTCCTAAGTCATGAGTAAGATGTTGTCATTTTTCAGGTAATCAAAGGTAGGCTGACATCTTTTGCACAAGGAGGGTTGGCATCTTGAAGTCCCATTTTACCTGAAATTCACTTTCCAGACCACTGACTGAGTGGATTAAAACCTTCATCCAACATATCTAGGAAGACGTTCATATAGGTGACCACGTTGTGTGATGACCCACATAAATGCCCATCTGCCTCTCACTAATAAAAAAACTAATCTGAGGAAACAGTTATTTTGACATGTGTCCACCTGACTATCACTAAGAAAAATCAAAGACATAATAGGGTACATTTCTTTTGCCACTCCTACACACGTGTCTGTGCAGTTTCCCCCTCACTTGCAAATAGGCTTTATAGGCTACTCTTGTGGTTTTATATTTCACTACTTTGGCTCCAAGGATGTTTTTGTTCTCTTCTGTTTGTTTTACTGACTGCTTTTATTCTACATCTCCTTTTGTTATGTTGTTTATTCATGTAACTATCAAATACATTACTCTTCACAGTAAATGTACTTAATATTCATTTACAACAGATAGTAATTGAAATGTTACCTTGATTATATAGTGGTAGTCAACATTCTGAACTCTAATTTTCAAGCTAAGTATATAGTAGTACGAATTGGTTTGCTGTGGTTACCTTTATTGACTTTGAAGATAAGAACAGTAAATCTGTGCTTACCTATATATTCTCCTTGACTATACAGTTGATATTCTGGAATCAATAATTGTGTAGGTCTATGTGAAAAACTCAATATTTTGATAGACATGTACATCTTCAAGGGGCAGAGATAAAGAGTTGAGATTATGCAATCAATACTTGCCTATTTATGCTTCGCATAATGATATGATGGCATTGTTATTCTGCAGTCAATATTGTTGTTGGTCAATGTGAAAACTACATTTTCTGGAAGTAGACCACAGAATCCCACCTGGCCCCATTTTCAGTCTCAAACCTCATTATATACTATCATTTTCCTTCCCCTACCTTCCTTTTCATCTTGTTTCATTCCTGATCCTCTGTCACATATTGAACTCCCTACAGAAAATCGGTCTCTATGTTTTAAGATAATCTACCCTCCTAAATTCTCTGCAAAAACTAAAACAATGAGTGACTTTTAAAAATTGACTGCTTAGATAACACAGAGAATCCCTGATTGCCCATCAATAAAAATGTACATTTCCTTTTTCAAAGAAAAAGCACTGACTGGGAAATCATTTACTGAGCGTCAATATTGCATACTAGCAGATGTTGATTAATACCCCACACCACCTCCCCTCAATAGGTCTTGGACTGCTCTACTTCACTGTTCTGAGAGAGTCAAGTGCAACAATGGGGTGCTTGGTTCCAGGAATGGAGACAATTGTGGACCTATGAATTTTAACCACATTTGTAGGGCTTTCTACTTGTTGCCATGGCAGATCCCTTACTTCTAAATCACATTGGTAGTCTGGCCATCTTGAGTGCTTTTTAGTGTGTGTTTTCAATGTTGCTTGAAACTTGCTGTCACTTGACCTTCAAGAATGGGGTCCTGGTTGTGAGTCTTTCTGTCTATTACTTATTGCTGGGGCAGATATTGCTCTCCTCCTCTTCTCAGTTGGGTTTTCAGTTGGTATTTTGTGCTTCCTGCCACATGAAAGGATTTTCTTTCTGTGCCTCTGCAATGCCTTACAGAGTATTCTGGCAGCTCTTGAGCATGGTGGGTCTTCCAAGTTTGCTTTTATATCCAGGTCCACACATTATCTTTTTCCCTCTTCCTTCCATGCCTTTGTAGGAGGAAGGTTGTTTTTTGGTTTGGCCCTACTCCTGCTCGCTTCTGGCCCACAGGTCTTGTCCTGAACCACTATGTTTGGAGCTGGGCTCTGGGCTGTCTGATCCAACTGATTCCTGTTGGTCGTGTTCCTACGGGGCTGACTCAGTTGCCCTTGGAGAGGAGGAGAGAAGGATAGTGGGCTTCTGTGCCTAGTTTCTTTGTTAGCTGGTCATTTTCCTTACTCCTTTCTGGTTTCTTCTGTGGTTTTCTCACTTCTTAGACCTGCTGTTTTGCTTCTGCCTTCTCTTTCTTGTTCTGCTGAATGGCTCATTGGGGTCAGGGTGCTGTTTGTTAAGTAGGAGCTCTGGGTTCTTGTTTGGCGCCTATCCCTCTCTGTGGTTCCTTTGGCATGGTTGGCTGGATCCCCTCTTTGGGATTTACCTGGATACAGTTGACAGTCCTTTTCAACTTGATGTTCTTGCTTTACTCTTTAACTGCGGTTCCCAGTTGATTCTTTGTGCTAGGACTCATAACTTACATTGGCCTCCTTGATTCTGGGAGTTGGCAGACCATCATTCTGGCCTCTCTTAATTTGGCTGGTGTTCTGGCTGGTATCTGGGGTGTTCAGTTGTGGTGTAATGCCCTCCTTGCCACCGTCCTCTGGATCCCTGGTGAGGGGTTTAACCTGATCCCTGCAGGTCCACGCCTCAGTCAGTCGTTTCTGTGTTTTTGACTCAATGTTCTGGGATACCAAATTGTTTTTGAAACTGTTCTTTGTGGGAAGTCTGGCTTGACTGCATTTCTTTGATTTTATCTAAGGTATGGCTTCACTACTTATGTGCTGTTTTTCTCTGATCTTGCAGCTATCTCTGTCTGCTTCATTTTGTGGTATCAGTTGGGGTCCCTACATCATGGCTAACTTCAAGTAGGGGTGTGGTGGGTTAGTTTTGGCTTTGTACTTCCTCAGTTGAGCAAGGGCTGAAATGTGGAAGGTAGACAAGGGGTAATGTCACAATTATATACTACTAATCATTATTACTTTTAGTCCCAGTTCTCCCTCATTCCAGTCCTCTTAGCGCCATCCCTCCAGTTAATTTTCCTGCTTTGGGCATCCTTCTGGACCTAAATGGTGTTTCTTTTGTTTGTTACCTTGGATGAGCACAGACAGGATGAGCTGATGTTACAGAGAAACACTGGTGGTTTTTTAAACTAAAAGGGGGAGAAAAGCTTTTTACAGGAAGTAATACGTAAACAGCCTTCTTCCCAGCTATATTATGCTAGTTTATCTGTCTCTTAGGGAGACTCCACTTCAAGTGATGTCCACATTGGCATCAAAATAGACGATTGTCGACGTTTCGACCCCAGGGAAATGTAGGGTACCCTTGATCCTTACAAAGGGGTCTTCCTCAGGACTGGGGGGCACCATTGTCCACCCGTGTCTGTGGTGGTCAAATATTCACTGTGGACCGATAGGCTCCTGCAGCAGAGAGAGGGGAACTGGATGGCAATTTTTGTTATGTCTTTTCAATTGGTTCATCAAAATCAGGCCCAGAATAATCAATAGAATCCGTGATTCGCTCGGGTGTTTCGAGCATCCCTTCACATCCTTGTAACAACGGATCAAGGGTAGGCTACATTTCCCTGGGGTCGAAACGTCGACAATCGTCTATTTTGATGCCAAAGTGGTCAACAGTGCTTTATCACTGTGTCATTATGAACATAATGGTTGTGAATATGTGTTTTTAGCCAATTGTCAGGCTGGACAAGATTTGTATATAACACTGTGGATGTATATATTGTCACTATCCTTCCTTTTTCCACTGAAACCATCACTTTCGCACACAACAAACCCCTCTTTTTCCTGCCTTTTTTTCAGGACACTTTTCGAACAAATTCCGGATATGTGCCATGTTTTGAACATATCAGTGGGTTCAATATGATTAAATAACATTGAACAAGAACTTTTTGTGAGTAATTTAATGAATGTTACTGTATAAATAATTATTTTCTCACTGGGTCCACCTTCTTTTTACCGAGACTTTGAAGTCAGGTGGAGAAGTCTGCACAAAAAGAATAAGTAATGTGGAGGTGTAAACTCTGCACGTAGTTTATGAATAGCAAAACATACTACAAAGTGGGGTTTGTGAATCAGGCCCTTGGAGTACTGACATCTCTAAGAAGTAATAAGAACATTATTAATGATTTGCCAGCTTCTTGTGTCTACATAGGAGGAGGTTTGCCTTAGACAGAACTGACCAAGGTTATCTCAGCTGAGGCTTGAAGTAGAAATGTATTCTTGCCTCCTCTGAATACTCATCTACGAAATGTGGGTGTTCCACCTACATCGGATGACATATGCGAATGACCTTGTCATCCTTATACTGGGCCCCTTTAACAGATTGTACTAATGTTGTAACAGATAAATTAGTGAAATACTGCACAAGGAAACCTAGTTAATTGAATATATTGATGGCCATCGATTATTTAAGGTGCTTGAGTTCTCCTACTGAGTTGTCACCTTTGAAGAGGTTTAGCATGCAGTAGTCACTCAGGCCTGTTAGGGTTAAAAGTAATTCTATTATTGAGAGCTGTTGTACGTTTAATATTATATACTGACACTTAGTTTTATACCATTATTTGAGGCAGAGCTGCTATTGTTACTGTAGGAAGCTCCTGCATGTGATGACTTGTCTACATTTACTGTACTTGGAATAAGGCTTGAGTTAAAATATCTTCACCCATGGAACAGGTGAGAAGTGTGTTTTTTATTTCTGGTGCCCAGTTTACAATGAAATAATTCTTATTAATGTCTTTGTCTGACATACCCATGCCCCTTAGAAAATCTTTATTTTTTTTAATTAACAAACTGATGCTGACTTTGAATAAGATCTGTAAGACTTGGCATCCTTGGTGTGGTTTACCCTGACTTTTTGCCTCTACCTCCTGCATTTTTGATTGTGTGCTAGATTTTATTTTTGCTGGTTTAGATGCTTTGGGCTCTTTGCCACTGCTGATCAATGTCAAAGTGCAAGTGCTCCCTGTGTAAATTGTGATTATGATTAGTTATACATCATTGGCATATTTGATTTACTGGTAAGTCCCTAGTAAAGTGCACTGAGTGTGCCAGGGCCTGTAAATCAAATGCTACTAGTGGGCTTTCAGCACTGAGTGTGCCATCCACGTGAGTAGCCCTTTAAATGTGTCTCAGACCTGCCACTGCAGTGTCTGCATGCAGTTTTAAACTGTCATGTTGACCTGGCAAGTGCACCCACTTGCTAGGCCCTAATCGTCCCTTTTCTTACATGTAAGGCACACCTTGGGTAAGCCCAAGGTACCCCCATGAGCAGGGTGCAGTGTATGTGCAAGGTAGGACATGTCATGGTGTGTTTTACATGTCATGATGGTGAAATACTGTGTATTTAGTTTTTCACTATTGAAAGGCTGTCTGTCCCATAGGTTAACATGGGAGCTGCTTTGTAACATCTTACAAGTGTAACTTGCCATTTGGACAAGATAGGGAAATGGAGTTTAGGTTCTCTGAACTCAGAATTTAATTACATACCTTTTAGAAAGTTGGCATTTTCTTGTTTAACCATCCGGTGTGCCTCCGCCTGTTTGTGTATTCACGTCTGGCTTTTGGAGTGACAGGAGGTGGGAACCCCATTTCGAACAAGATCAAATAACCATTAAGTCATAGGTATAACCTTGAAATGCTTTCAGGGGATGCTAGCAAACCTGGGATTAAGAGAATGTTTGAAAATAATTTTTACCTAAAAACGTTTTAAAGAAGATGTGTCTTGCCTTTGAAAATGAAACCTGTATTCTTCGTCGAGGTTTGGCCGAGATCAATTTTACCTGAACGTTTATCCCACATTTCACCTACAACTTATCAAAGAACTTTCTTATTATCCTGACTTACACAGCGGCCAATCTATGTGAAAACTAGTGTTTGGGTGCAGAGTCCTTAAGAGAACAGGGATTGTGGTTTTGTGCAAGTCGCTCTGAGACAGTACATCATATTTAATTATTATGTTCTATATGCCAACAAATAAGGAGCGTTGAAGAGTATTTTTCTTGAATACAATGATTTTACTCCAAGTCATGCTCATCTCTTTCTATGTAGCTCTTCTATTTCTATCATCAACTGTGCACTTTTGAAACCATTTTCAGGAATGTGTAAATAAGTTTGGGAAAATCAATGCCCCTAGAAATTATGATCCAATTTATAATTTGACAGTAAGACAGTCCTCTGACAGGGCGATGGAATAAATTACTCCATCACACTGACTAAAGTCCTGATGACCAAATTTTGAAATGCTCGTCAGGCTAGCAGACATTTTAAGCACTGACAGGATCTGCTGTCAAGGTGGTTCCTGCCAAAGTATTGTAACTTTGCTGTGCAGCTCTCTCAAAAATGACTGAGCTGTACTGCAAAGTTATAATATATATTTATTTATTTTCAAAAATGTAATCCAAAAGTGGGATTTTGTTTTGGAAAATAAAAAAAAATATCCCCCCTTCACCAAAGCGAGGGGGACATTTTGCTGTTTTCACTGCCCCTTGTCACAAGGGTTTTCCATTTGTTGATGGGCAGAGAAACCGATCTGTATGACCACCCACCAAAATTAAGTCAGAGGACATACAGGTCAACCACAGACAGCGCATACTCTGTCGGGCTGACAGAGCTGTGTCTCCGCCTTTATTAAACCAACGGTCCACCCACATTTAAATTAGGTGGGTGGACCATTATGTTGACAGAAGGGTACTAGAAAGGAGCACCCTATCCACCAACATATAAATCACCCCATTGGTATATTTTGAAATGTGTAATTCATACGATTTTCATAGCTGCTGATTAGTGTACAAAAAATTACTTTTATCATTTTGTGAGATCTTGTTATGTGTGATAATTACATTTAAAAAATTAAAGAAATAAATATATTGGTACTAGAAAGTAGTTTTTTATGTTGCATCCTTCTGCTTGACATAGCAAACAATTTACGAAATGTCTTACTAATCTCTCCATACCTGAACATATCAGTGACGTTTCACAAATTTGAAAGGTCATATAATAAAGCCTTGAAATGTTGGAGGAGATATCATGCAGGAGTCTCCTGTTTTTTTAAATAGTTCTCAATTCTCCAAGGCCAGGTATGATTTAAAGTCTTTTGTGCTCAATCTTATTAAGCAGTATGGCCCATATTTACTAAGCCATTTAGTGGCTGCAAGCCCTGCTATTCACTAAATCACAGGATTTGCAATTGCTAAATGGCTTTTTACTGTATACTAAATGCATTTTGCCATTAGGTAAATGTATACCAAATTGCAAAATGGGTTTAGAAATGCATATCAAATCGCAATTTGTATGGAGTATGTTTGGTGTCACTTCCAAATGATTTGGAATGTAAGTTCCCAAAATATAAATGGCAATATAAGCCATTTATATATTGGAAAAATACATCCTAGAGCATATTCCAGTTATCAAATATGGGATGAAGTCCGTCTCATTTTTGTAAACAGTTTAAATTATGCCACAAGACAAGTGTCAGGCCTCTTTGGGGCCAGATTCACAAACATTTTGCTGTGACATATTCATGGCTAACACCTTATTTCCTGGTGTAAACCTGGAGTAAGGGAACAGGACTCCTTATTTACTCCTGAAATTCACGAGCTAGCCATGAGCACATCATACTTAATGGTACATCATTCCTTGTGAATCAAATTCATAGAGTTTAGATGGAAAATCCTCCAATTTCTGGAGAAAACTCTCTTAGTAGTCTACACCAGCTGAATTTTCTCCTCCATGAGAAATGTTGCTGCAGAAGAAATACATCTAATGGACTTTACTTAGGGCCCGATTCCGATCTCGTAAGTAAAGCCCTCCATACGACTCGGATCTGGAGGGCTTTCCGAGCGAGACATGATCCGGGAGTCCGATTCGTGCATCGTACTCGCTCGGTCGGAAAACGGCTCCATTGCGGGGCATGATTCGGCTACGAACATGTCGGATTGACAGGTTCGGGTTCGTAAACGATTTGCACGGCGCGTACAGGATACTCGCATCGTACTTGCTCGTTAGGAACGGGGGACGATTTGAGCAGAAAGATAGGCTCCGAATCGGATTTGGTCTTTACAAATCCCGTTTGGAGGTCTTCCTTGCGAGATCGGAATCGGGCCCTTAGTATTTAGAATTTTCTCCAGAATTATATGATTTTCATTTCCCTCTAAACACTTTTTCCCTTTTCATCCTCTAAAACTTGTGGCCTAAAACATGCCCTATATTGTGGTTTAGTTCATGCCTTAACATAATCGTTCATACACTCCCCCAACAATCTAAAGGTCTGTTGTGAATGCCTATTGTTAATAAGCAAATCTTCAGCTTTCTTTAAAGTGTGGATCCTATTATTTTATATTAACTGCAAAAAGACGGGGTACTCACTTTATTTGTACTGTTGCTCCCAAATCTTACAATTTTTGACATAGAGCCATTGCATCAGTTCAGTGCTTTTATATATGGGACAGAACCAAGAATGTAAAACTATAACCTTGAATAATATTTTCTTCAAATACTTCTGCCAAAACTTTTGACGAGAAAGTTCAAAAGCTACCAGGTGTCTTCTATGGCTTAGAATGTTTAGGTTTAGGAATAAAAGAATCCATAAGAACTTTTGGTTCCCAACAGCCAGGTTGGTGTTAGCATAATCCTTAAGAAGGTAGGGCCAGATGTACTAATACTGGAATGGCAAAAAGGGGCCACCAATTGCATACTGACTTTTTACAAATTCAATACACTTTTCAAACCCACCGATGTGCTATTAGGTCAGTTGGCAAAACCCTCATTCAGAGTGGGACTCAATCTGACCTACCTCATGAATATTAATGAGGTAGTTCGAAAATTCAGACTTACGCTGATTGGATGTATCACTTGGAAGGTAGCCTGCTGGGGTCAGCAGACCATTATGGCTGTGATCACATTTAAATATAAAAATCTTTCTTTATTACGCATCTTTCACCAAAACCATAAATTTGCTCCAACCTTCAGTAGACAAAAGTTCTATATAACCCCTCTGTGACATAAAGACACCAATCATCAATCTGTATTTTACCAAGAAGGGGCACTTCAGAGCTTATTTGCTCCATTCTGCCAAGGTATGAGAGAGATTGACTTCTCTGCCTTACTGAACTTTAGTCTGGCATGTTTAGCGATCTCTGCCTGTGTAGCAGGGGAGGCACACCATGGTATACATAGCCATGTCATGTGATATTTAAACCTATTAATGTTAGGTCTATTGGTGCTGCTGGGTGAGGAATCATTTGTGTATTTCAACTAAAATGTGTATTGATAATAGTTGCTCTACACTTCAATTTAAACATGTGTATTGACATAGAGCTATTGTAATTGAAACAAAATCATTATGCTGTGTTTAAGTGTGTTTTTCTGGCTTAGGTTTAACTATGCCTCAATCAGGCCTCAAATCCATCTTGTTTAAAATGGATACTGAATCACAATGTTCATTCTGTGTTTATATTTCTCTGTTGACAGTACATGCAGCAAGACGATAATTGTTTATTTCTGTATGACATATTGTTCTCGAAGAACTGTCTAGAAGAAACCTTTTATACATCTCTCAAAGTTCTCCATGCTAAAACACTGCATTGCATTCATTCACAATGGTTCTCTCCCAATTATGTTACTTGTTGGAAAGGGGGTTATTAGTAGTGGTAAATATGCATCTACCACTGGCAATAAGGCCACTAACACGGTCTAGGGCTCAGTATAGGCTTCTATAAATTGTTCCCATGCTCAATCCTTGTTAGCTTGGCTGCAAGCAGGTAGGCTTAACTTAGGAGACAGGTATGTAAAGCATTTAAAAACACCAATTCAGTAAATAATTAAGACACAACACACAATAAAAATCCCACACCAATTCATAAAAATGGGAATATTTTTATCTTTAACATGACACCAAAATGACAAAAAATCCAATGTAGGAAACCGGAGATATGAATTGTTAAAGAATTATCACTTTAATGTTCTTGAAAGCCTGTAGCACTAATTTAGGACATCTTGTCGCGCTTGACTGGGAGAAATTCAAACTTTCATGCAAACCACAATGGAGCCCTGGCTGGATACCCGAGGCGGTAGGCCTCGGTCAAAATGTTACCTTCAGACTTAGAAACCTTTCTGGAGCTTTTTCTGCCGGGGTCCCTCGATGATCTTCAACAATCCCGATTTGGTGAGGGTTCGCTAACTTGACTTTCAGGGGGCTCCCGGTCAAACTCTGGAAGTCGGACCTCTGCAGCTGTTCGGCGGGTAGAACCTAGAATCCGGGCCAGCTCGCAGTTGAAGGTGGCAGGCTTGGGTCTCGCAGTTGAGTCGGTCACCTTATGGAGCTTTTTTCCAAATTTGCTCCAAACTTCTCCAAACGTCTTCCTGAAGTTCCTCTTGAGGGTCCAAAGTGTCCAAAACACAATCCAAGGGTCTGGAAGCTCCAAGGTTATCCTTGAAAGGTTGGAAACACAATGCCCACAATGCACCTGCTCAAAACCCTTAAACGTCCACTGGACAAGACTGGATTCTTGGTATTGATGGTTCAGGTGAGCTCTGTTAACCTGTAGCTTGCAGGGAGTCCACTCCTTTTGAAGCAAGCTACATCCACAGGACTGTAGTTTCAGATAATGCAGCAGGCGCAGTCAGTGAGAATGCAGTGCCTGGTGATGCAAATCAAGTTTCCAGGTTGGCAATCCTTCTTCTTTTAGTTTCAAACAGCAGATCTGAGATGCTCTGCTCCTCGCACATATTTATTTAGTGTTCTCTGGGGTCAAGCAGGCGAGCTCTCCTGTCCAATGAAGTGCAAGGCATCACCCCAGAGCATGACCACTTCCTCCAGTGTGGCATGTTCTTCTCCTAGAAAGCACTATACCTCCAAAATTCAGTATGACTGAAATCTCAGCAGAGGAGCAAGAACTAGCTAAACCAATCTCCAGTCTGGCTCATTTTCATAGCTCAACTCCTCCTAACATCTGCAGAGTATTTCCTTAAACCTGCCATCTGGCGGGGTCAGAGGGGATGGGGGTAGGCAGACCTGGCATTTACTGGCTGTCGTGTTCCTCCCTGGAAGCCTCATGCTTTACAACCCCTCCCCCCTGCTCTAACATTCTTGTGTAGCAGAGCTCTCTCCAGCAGAGAGCCACTCCCTGGGTGAGCCGCTTATCACTTCATCAAGGCAGACTGGCTAATCCTGTTAAATTTGAACAATTAGGGAGGACTGCAGGAAGGCTGAATGTTGGCTTACAGGCAAGAAAGTCTTATAACTTATTTTCTGTACAATATAGGATAAATTCAACAACAGCATATTGTTGGAGTTATCAATATCATTCTCCGAAGTCTTTGAATGATATTTTATCCAATTTCTAGCAATATGTATGCGTTCATGAACTATTGCAATGTTATCTTACGGGGCCGGGCATCTAGAATGGGGCAAATTAAAGGTGCAATTTCTCCATCACCAGGGCATATAAACATCTTTTATAAAGGTCCTGCTTATAGTTACATGACCCCCCACCCCTGAGACTCCTAGGGGAGACCTTGGGGGTCCTGAATATGTACAAACAGTGTAAATCTTTACTCCACAGTGCTCCAAGCACCAAAGTCGATTATGGGAGGCACATTAGTACAAAGGGGGAAGTGAAATGTGCCATTTCTCTATTCCAGGGCATAACAACATCTTTTATAAGGACTCTGCTTATAATTACATGACCCCCACCCCTGGGGCACCTAGGGAGTTCCTGAGGGTACATAATAAGTACAAAATAATGTAGATTATCACTCTTTAAGTGCCCCTATCACCAAAGTCGAGTTTGGTCACAATTTACATTTAAAAGCAGTCCTGCAACACAAGACTGCTTTTAAAATGACCTCAGGCTCTCAGCAGTGCACACATGCAAGTGCAACAAAGGCTGCTGGCCTCTAAACTGCCATGCCCTATTATATACTAAGGACGTAAAAGTACTTTCAATCACCCTACCCTATTATCTACTAGGAGCTTGTAGGGCAGGTTATGCCAATTATAGGTGTATCCTACACTAGTGTACCATAATGCATTTGTGTGTTTTCACTGTGTGTTCAACATAGCAGTGGGTGTTTTCAACATAGCACTGGCCCTGGGCCTGCCCAGAGCAGGGCCTATGGCACTCTCTGGGTCAGAAAACCAGCATCCAGGGGTCTCAAATGGGGCAAAAAGTGGGGGTACTCTGCAAAAAGGTCCTGATATCCAACATTACTAGTTTGTTGTAAGGGTGATTAATATTTGTGTTGTGGGTCACTGCTAAGATGGTAGGGTTTGCCTGCCTAGCAGAGATCTCTGTGTTTCCAGAGGAGCCGACACCACAGTAAATGTAGTAATGTCACTTGATTATAAAACCATTTGCTATTTGATGCTAGGTCTGTCGGTGCTGCTGGGTCACCATTTTTGTGCCTCATGCAGGTGGCTTGTTGGCCCAGGCTCAGCAGCTTGGCCACTCAGAACCAAAGAAATATCACACTGGCTAAAGCGTTGTTCTCCCTAGACGACCTCTGTGTTGGAAGAAGGTTCCCAGGGAGGACTGCAGCGCTAGCACCAGGGACATCTTAAGTATTTTTGAGGCCTGGGCCAAACATATTTTGGGGGCCCCTCTTCTGAACAGATTCTAATTTATCATCCTATTTCAGCTCTTTAATGCCCTCTTTAGCCAAGTCATTGACACTGCAGAGGAACACTTGTCCAAATTCTAAAGTTGTTGCATCAAATATTCAGGGATAGTGAGGTGTGTTTTCAATATTGTAGCCCAGCAGCAGCTCACTAACATTACTGCAAATAATCTCTGTGACACCCTCCCATTTCTCATATGTGAGTTCCTTTGATCTAGAAGAAACTTTTTTATGGATGTTGCAAGAAACATAAATGCAACACTTCTCTTCAAAATGTCTGTAATAGACTCTCACACATCACTCACATTAAAAGTAAATTAAAAGGAAACAGTATTTAAGCAATGTGTTTAAGAATGATTCAAGGTCTTCAGGGCAAGACTCTTTGCAGAACAGAACTGGCTCTATCAGGGCCCCCCCTGAAAGGCTAGGGCCCTGGGCCACAACTCACTTTGCCCATGTCTTAAAACATCTCTGCCTAGCACAGCTGTCATCTAGCAACACCGTCCAACTTAATGCTCATATTTTGAAGACCAATTCAAAGACACTCTGGGGCATATTCTCAAGGACTTATCGCCGAGTTAGCTGCACTTTATCGCAGACAAAGTGGCGATAGAGTTATCGCCTCATTCACAAGCTGGTGCTAACAGCCGATACCGCCAGTTAACCTGCGATAGCAGCCGCAAAAAACATCGCCACGGATGACACCGGCAACTAACGCTAATGAGATGCAGAGTAGGCGTTCCTGTGCAAAAAGCCGCGAAAACACCACTTCGCAACATTCTCAACGACCAGCCAGATCGGCGATAAGAACCCAAAACAGGCGATAAGGCGCGTTAGCAGCAGGGATTCAACACCTGCTCTTACCTGGTGTTAAGTCGGACGCCAACCTGCACCACAAAAGGGAGCCCAGAGCAGAGCCACACCTGAAGAACAACAGATGCCATGGAGCTACTGATCATGCAGCTCTGAGCCCCAAGAGGGCCACAACACCCACCGCCACCACACCCAGGCCCGCAACCCCCCCCCCCGGACTCCCCCGCCTCTCCCCCCCCGGACCACCACAGAGGCAGCGCAGACAAAGACAACGGACCTACAGAAAGCACACAAGCCTCACAGACTTAAAGCCAGAGGAAGTCATTGCCCACTACAGGCTCAAAAGGACAACCATCCTCCACATCCTGACCCACATTGCCCACAGGCTGATGGTACCAACACAGCGGACAACCAACATCCCTCCGCAGACAAAGCTGCTGGCTGTGCTGCACCTGTTGGCCTCTGGTACATTCCACCCAACAACTGCCAGAGTCGGAGGAGTCTCACAGCCAGCTCTATCCAAGTTCCTCACACCTGTCTTGGATGCCATCATCAGCTTGGTACCCCAGTACCTCTGCTTCCCCCACACTGCGCAGGAACAGCTGGAGACCAAGCAAGGCTTCTACGCCATAGCTGGATTCCCGCACGTGTTGGGGGCAATCGACTGCACACATGTACTCCTCGTGCCCCCTGCCGCCACTGCACACAATTACCCCAACAGGAAGCACACGCATTCCATCAATGTGCAGGCAATAGTGGACCACCGGGGACTCTTCACCAATGTCGTCGCCAACTACCCAGGCAGTGTGCATGATTCCTTCATCTTCCGGCAGTCCATCATCAACCAGCGCTTTGAGGCTGGCACCTATGGGAATGCATTGCTCATTGGTAAGTACCAAATGAACACACCACACACCTCAATTCCACAGTCATGCAACTCACGGCTGTGGGAATGCCCACGTCACAAACACACATACAACATGCCAAACAACATGCCCACCTACCAGACACGACAGCACAACTTACTGAGGTAACCTGGGCTAGCCATGTACACAAGCCATCAACGGCATGGCACCTCCACCACACAATAGCAGAATGTGGGGAGAGGTGGGAACCAGGCATGTGCGAAGGAGGCAAGTGACCCTTGAATGAGAATGTACACAATGCCAAGTGTGGCGTTGATGTTCTGGCCAGACTGCAGTATGCAGACCACAGACATGGCCATGTCGACCCATACTGCTGGTGTTTGGAGTGTAGTGGACAGTGGACGCAACCGTGTCACCCCAGGCAGTGGGGAAGAGCGTGGAAATGTAGCTTGTTACGTCCCCCCCTGTAAGCATGAGCGGAGTGGGCTGGCCCGGGGTACCCCAGGCCAGCTTCGGGGTGTGAATAAAAAGCCTGTTGCTCGGGCGTGGTCCTCTTCCGGAATGGCCAACGTGTCTGCCAGGGCGGCGCCTCTCAGCCCGCCACGAGGCCGACGCCGTGAGCGGCGGTGCCTGCGATCCCGTGCTCCTGCTGCACCCCAGGCCGCTGGTCCCCAGACCCATCTTGGCAACCCCAGCGCAACCAGGCCTCACTGCTCACCTGCCGACACCGGCATGTGTCAAAGAGGGCCCACCATGTGATGGTGCAAGCTCCAAGCCCGAGGCCCGTGACCATGGCAGCCTCCTCAGACAATCACGGCCTCCACGGCACAGGCCCCCAGCACTCCTTTCTCATTGACATACTCCACTGCCGCCTCCGGCCTACACTGCGGTCAATCATGGCACACATTTGGAACTGAGTCTTGCATCTTTCATGGCAGAGTTCATACCATTGTACAGGCCTCATCGCAGACTGCATCCCCTTTCAGCTCTGATGCCACTAACTCTGTGCCACATAATGCATGGACACTCTCAGGTTGAACTTTGGTGGCGTCTGAGTCCATGGCCTGGGGGTTGTCTTCATCATCATGTTGCTGATACTGACTTTGAGTAAAAAATGGGTCGGTAGCATTAATCTCCTCCATATTGCCTGTTTCTGCTTGGTTCTGCCCTCTGCATCATGCCCTGGAAGAACACCTTCCACTGTCCCCCGAAACACAGTGCGACATCCACCTTCGACACCGACGAGGACCCGCTCAACTCCCGTGGCCCTACCTCAGTGCACCGCAAGTCACCGTCCCGTGGCGGTGTGCCTGTGCCGGCCGCTGTGCATCCGGGGCCACTAACTCTGTGCAGCACAAGTCATGGACCCTTGCTGTTTGAACTTTGAACTTCTGATTGTCCGATCACTGTTGTAGTTGTTGCCAGCACCAACCACTCCCTGAGGGCTGGCTTACACTGACCCCACAGCCATCCAGCACAGGCGTCACTGGACATGTGGCCCTGGCAACAAAAGGGGCCGGGCGCACGTGCCCGTAGCCAGTTCCACAAACCATCTAAGTGTGTCATTGTGGTCATTATGTATGCAAGAGTGCTCCGGGACCCACCACATGACATTGTGCTGTGTACAGTGGACGCAACCATGTCACCTCTGGCAGTGGGGAAGACCTGGGACATGTAGCTGTGTCGTACCCTCCTGTCAGCGTAAGCGTAGTGGGCTGACGTACGACAGTCCAGCGTAGGGGTGTGGATAATCAGCCCTGGACCCTGGGCGTTGCTAAGTGTTGGCCTTGCCAAGGAAGTGACTAATGCGTGTGTCACTATTGTAGTGTCGATGCAACACGTCCCGCAATGGACAATGTTACGATGGAGCATGCCCCCGGAGTGGGGGCTCAGCCGAAGGGATAAATGAAGGAGCGCAAGCTCCCCCGGGGTCCGGGATCATACATGCCAACTGTTGTGTGTGACGCTATCCCCGCAGCATAGGCCAAAGGTCTACCCTCAACCGCATCGCGAGTTCAGCCAGCCATGAACTCTACATCTGTGTCCGCCCTATCCTTACCATAGGCCTCCACATATGTGGCCGCCCACCTTCGACGCACAACATCACAGTGTCGTTGTCAGACTTGTGGACATGCGCAGACAGGCATGACAATGGTGTGCCGTAGAAGTGCAAGTGATGCAACCGCGCTGCGCACACTAGTAAATATGCACGGGAGGGAGCGGCAGCAGTGAGGCTACGTAATACACATTGATGCCGCTCATTTGCTACAAGCAGGACCTGTCAAACGGGAATCACTAAGTCACACATTTCACACACCAATGAACTAGTGGGCCTGCCAACAGATCATGCAGAACCAACTTTTGACTCATGTCTCTATGCACTGTCACAGGTGATCAACGATATGCACTCTGCCCTTGGATGATGACACCCCTCCGAGCCCAGAACACACAGGCCCAGAGGCAGTACAATGGGCCCACATACGCACCAGGGGCATCGTGGAACGCACATTTGGTGTCTTAAAGTCATGTTTCAGGTGCCTGGACATCACAGGTGGAAGGCTCCTGTACAGCCCAGGCATCGTGTGCAAGATGATCGTTGCCTGTTGTGTGTTGCACAACATATGTGTGCGCACCAATGCCCCATGGCTACAAGTGCCTGATGCACCGGACGATGATGAGGAGGATGAGGCAGGTGGACCACACCCCACTGCAGCAGCAGCAGGACTAGCCCGTAGGAACACCATCATTGACAATTTCTTCACATGAGCACGTCACATTGTCACAGTCCCCAGCAATCATGGAACAGTACAAAATGACCACAGGCACAGCATGTGCAAATAAACGCATTACAACACACATTCCCTGTGTGCAAGTTACTCCTCTGTACAAGCACATCGCTCTGACAAGTGTAAGTGCAACATGTAGTGCTAACAATCTCACTAATTGGAAATGGATGGTGGGTGTGTCACCTCTGTACAGAGAGGCTGTTTGGGTGTCACTTATTCGAAATGCCATTTCTGTGTGTCAAAGATAGTACGGTATCCCATTCATCAGCGTGTCACATGTGTCCAAAATCATTACATATAGGCTGCCATTTGTGACCTACAATTGTCAACAGGGATACTTTTGGGGTCAAATATGTACCACCATGATGCAGGGATGCACCCTGTGACATATGTTACAGCAAACAAATGATGGACGGAATGCTGACAATGCAAACATTCTCCCCCAGTCAAAAGATCTGGGTTAAATTCATCGTTCTTTTGCCCACTACGCCACCCCAGTTTGGACCCAGCCATATCCAAATCAGTCTTGACCCTGTGCCCCATGGGAACAGTCCAGACCGAACTGCCAGGCCAGGTCCTCCCTGGACCGGAAACAAGCATCCTGGGACCGGTTTCAGGGTATGTCACCCTTCTTCAGCCAGGCTAGCTTGAATCCAGTGGCACAGTGAGCAAGGGACCCACGTCTGGGCATACCCATCCCACTTAGGGCAAAAAGTGTTACAGCAAACAAATGATGGACGGAATGCTGACAATGCAAACATTCTCCCCCAGTCAAAAGATCTGGGTTAAATCCATCGTTCTTTTGCCCACTACGCCACCCCAGTTTGGACCCAGCCATATGCAAATCAGTCTTGACCCTGTGCCCCATGGGAACAGTCCAGACCGAACTGCCAGGCCAGGTCCGCCCTGGACCGGAAACAAGCATCCTGGGACCGGTTTCAGGGTATTTCACCCTTCTTCAGCCAGGCTAGCTTGAATCCAGTGGCACAGTGAGCAAGGGACCCACGTCTGGGCATACCCATCCCACTTAGGGCGAAAAGTGTTACAGCAAACAAATGATGGACGGAATGCTGACAATGCAAACATTCTCCCCCAGTCAAAAGATCTGGGTTAAATCCATCGTTCTTTTGCCCACTACGCCACCCCAGTTTGGACCCAGCCTTATGCAAATCAGTCTTGACCCTGTGCCCCATGGGAACAGTCCAGACCGAACTGCCAGGCCAGGTCCTCCCTGGACCGGAAACAAGCATCCTGGGACAGGTTTCAGGGTATGTCACCCTTCTTCAGCCAGGCTAGCTTGAATCCAGTGGCACAGTGAGCAAGGGACCCACGTCTGGGATAACCCATCCCACTTAGGGCGAAAAGTGTTACAGCAAACAAATGATGGACGGAATGCTGACAATGCAAACATTCTCCCCCAGTCAAAAGATCTGGGTTAAATCCATCGTTCTTTTGCCCACTACGCCACCCCAGTTTGGACCCAGCCATATGCAAATCAGTCTTGACCCTGTGCCCCATGGGAACAGTCCAGACCGAACTGCCAGGCCAGGTCCTCCTGGACCGGAAACAAGCATCCTGGGACCGGTTTCAGGGTATGTCACCCTTCTTCAGCCAGGCTAGCTTGGATCCAGTGGCACAGTGAGCAAGGGACCCACGTCTGGGCATACCCATCCCACTTAGGGCGAAAAGTGTTACAGCAAACAAATGATGGACGGAATGCTGACAATGCAGACATTCTCCCCCAGTGGGACGGGTATGCCCAGACGTGGGTCCCGTGCTCTCCATGCCACTGGAATCAAGCTATCCTGGCTGAAGAGGGGTGAAACCCCGAAACCGGTCCTAGGATGCTTGTTTCCAGTCCAGGTAGGACCTGGCTTGGCAGTTCGGGCTGGACTGTTCCCATGAGGCACAGGGTCAAGACTGATTTGCATATGGCTGGGTTCAAACTGGAATGGCATGGTGAGCAAAAACGATGGATTTAGGCCCAGATCTCTGTACTGGGGTGAATGTATGACATTGTTCCGCATTCTGTCCATCAATTGTTGTTTTTGCATTTGTCACCCTGAGTGGGACGGGTATGCCCAGACGTGGGTCCCGTGCTCTCCATGCCACTGGAATCAAGCTATCCTGGCTGAAGAGGGGTGAAACCCCGAAACCGGTCCTAGGATGCTTGTTTCCAGTCCAGGGAGGACCTGGCTTGGCAGTTCGGGCTGGACTGTTCCCATGAGGCACAGGGTCAAGACTGATTTGCATATGGCTGGGTTCAAACTGGAATGGCATGGTGAGCAAAAAAACGATGGATTTAGGCCCAGATCTCTGTACTGGGGTGAATGTATGACATTGTTCTGCATTCTGTCCATCAATTGTTGTTTTTGAATTTGTCACCCTGAGTGGGACGGGTATGCCCAGACGTGTTTCCCGTGCTCTCCATGCCACTGGAATCAAGCTATCCTGGCTGAAGAGGGGTGAAACCCCGAAACCGGTCCTAGGATGCTTGTTTCCAGTCCAAGGAGCACCTGGCTTGGCAGTTCGGGCTGGACTGTTCCCATGAGGCACAGGGTCAAGACTGATTTGCATATGGCTGGGCTCAAACTGGAATGGCATGGTGAGCAAAAAAACGATGGATTTAGGCCCAGATCTCTGTACTGGTGTGAATGTATGACATTGTTCTGCATTCTGTCCATCAATTGTTGTTTTTGCATTTCCCTGTGACACATGTCCCACAACATGAGCTACATGGACGTAAGGGGGAATCACTGCCCCTACATTCGGCCATGCTTTCATACTTGATTATTCATCGTCATGGCACATCTGTGTGTATCAGGATGTATTATTCACGTTCAGTGGAGTGTTGAGGCTGTCTCAGTACTGGGCCATGCAGACAACACTTAGCAATGTTGCCCCGTGGAGGGCCAGCCTGAGTCCTTTGGGATTGACAAGTTACTCGGAAGGGGAAGAGTCCAGTCCGCAGGCCGATTGCTGTGTCATTGTTGAGCATACAAGTGATGGCAGTCCATGTCGAGGTCCAAGGTTGGTGTCGCAGAGTGTGTCGGGGGACAGTGGAAGGTGTTATTCCAGGGCATGATGCTGAGTGCAGACCCAAGCAAGAACAAGCCATGTGGCGGAGATTAATACTACTGCTTCCTCCTTACCACTATGGCAGATTCCTCCTCATCTTCGTCCTCTGACGTTTCATGTGCCTCACATGTGGGCGTTGGTGTTTGGTTTGCAGCACTGTGTGACACTGACACATCAGGGGCCGGAGATGTGGATGTTGGAGTAGCAGCAGCATTAACGGCGCAATGTTTTGTGGCATCACTCCCATGATGAGGTTCTGCAGGGCATGGAAGATCACAACGACAGCTTTCTCGTGTGCAGCCGTGGTAGCCATTGTTTGCGCCTACATCCGCTCCATGTTCGCCATGACCCTCCTTATGTTTCCCAATTCACGGATGACATCTCTGTAGCCACTCTGACTAGATAGTTGTTGTCTCCGAGTCATGACTCCAGAGACGGCAGGCAAGATTTTTGGAGGGCATGGGGCGGACTGTGGGTGTCCGTTAGGGACTGTAAGTGGTCCCTGATGGGACTTCGACACCCACGTATGGCATCTAGTTTGGCTGCCATGAGGTCAAACACCACCTGCACCTGTTCAGCCAGCTCCTTCTGGCGTTGGAACGCCATGTGTTCTTCGGCGAGGTGCTGGGAGCCAGACGTGTTTGTGGGTGCTTCCTGCTGTGTGGTCTGTGCAGGGGGTGGGATCACCTCGATGGTGCTGGGCTGCCCTGCTACTGGTGGTGGGGTGCGGAGGTCGTCCATGAACCGCTGGGGTACGTCGTAGTTGATGTCCTGGGGGTCGTCTCCATCATCACTGACGTGTTGTAGGGTCTGCTCTGCAGGAGGTGTTGATTGTCCCTCTGCAATGTGAATGGGAGATGCAGTTTCACAGTGTGTTCCATGTATGTTGACGCATTGGCAGAGTTTACATGCAGACTGCATGACAATGTACAGTGTGACTGTTTGTGAGGAGATGCCTATTTGATGCGGGACAGTGGACATTTGTACTACATCACGGATGTGGGGTTGTACTCGTACATTGTCATCTCACAGTTTCCTGCTATGCCAGGTGTGATTGGCCATTTGGTACACACATGCGGCACCAGTTGTATCCTGTGTTCTGTTGTGAAAGTGTTGCAATTTGTACCACATTGTCATCAGTGTTGGGGTGCTCTTATTCTTATGTGTGTGTGCTGCATTGTGGGTGAGTCGCCCCTGCAGCTCCGATTTGGCTGCCCCTTCTCCCTTTCAGGCGGTGTGCTTTTGACTTCTGTGCTTCTACAGTGCTACGATGTTGTGGGCTTGGGTAAGTTGGGCTCTTGGTCGAGTTGTGAATCTTGGGCATGGTTTGTCCGCAGATGTGTGGTTGACGTAGGGGTTGTTTGTGCACGTGGTTGTGTCAGAGTGTGACCTGCTCCTTTCTGGATGTGGTCCACACTCAGTCACCTCAGTGTCGTGGTGTGCGCCATGTCATGGTAATTGGACTGCAGCCATGCTAATCGTCATGCAGTGTCACTTGCATTGTCAGTGTGGCTCACGGATCCGCAGCTTTGCTGGGTTCAGCACATGTGCATGGGTTTGTTGTGAGATTGGTGATGTGTGGGGAGGGCCCCCTCCGGGCACATTGTTGATGGTGGCCTACTTGCTGTTTCTATGTGTGCTGCAGTATGCCAAGGAGATCAGGGACATGGTCCAGAGTCATTGTGGGTGTTCAGTGTGCTCTACTTAATTGTGCATGTGTGCCATTGTGCCCATCTCCCCCCGTCCCCCCAGTCCCTGGTCGGTGCTCACCCTGTTGATGTTGTGTCAGGTCATGTTGAGCAGTGTCCGGATCCACTTCTCCTGGCACCGTATCCCGACTGATGACTGTAGCCACCATTTTCTCCATGTCATCCAGCTCCTGGTGTGCCGCTGGACCCCCACATCCAATCTGCGTTGCTGCTTTCATGTTGGCATCGAGTTTCTTCTTGTTTTTGCCCTTCACATCATTCCAGCGCCTCTTGACCTCTTCCATTGTCCTCCTCGACTCTGCAACTGCATTCACATGGTCCAAGATAGTCTGCCATGTTTGCGTCTTTTTTGCCAATGACACGTTGGAGGTGACGGACAGTTGTTGGTGGTGTTCTGTCACCTCCGTAACGAGGGTCCTGTTTTCCTGCGGACTGAACCCCGTCTTCCTCTTCTCCTTGGCCTTCCCCGACCCCGAGGTTCCTTGCTGGTCGTCTGTGGGGTTTGTGGGCTTCGCGTTGTCCTCTGCAGTCCGTCCGGTGCATCCATGGTGCTACGCAGTTTGAATTGTTTTGTTTGTCTTTTTCGGTGCTTTTATAGTGCTTTTTCACGCATGACGCGTGGGTATTGCAGGCCTGTCGCTGGTTACCGCTGATTTTTGACTCGCGATTTGGGGCATTGCACCTTTTTTCGCGTTCGTGTTTCGCATTGTTTCGGCCTCGCGTTAATTTTAACGCGGTCATTTGGCGCGTTATCGTGAGCCTATCGCATGGTGCTGCCGGGTTGTGAATGCTACGTTAACACGGTGTTATTTTCCCGCGATGGGCCGCAATGTGCAAAGTTGCGTTAAGCTAATTTTGCGATGATTATCACACGTTCTTGTGACTATCCCCCTGTATAAGCTAAACAAATGTTCTATTTCCCATTTTTGTTTACAGCCAAAGACACTCTGCAGAGGTTTGCTCTGCATGAAAGCATGAAAACGATAGTTTGCATTTTTTACAGCGAAGTTATTTTGAATGCTACGTGAGAGATGGCAAAAGCTACTCTGCCCGTTAGTACATTTTTCGATGTCTACATACGCAGACTTTTTAAAGCCACATTTACCGCTAGGATATTTACTTGCCTACAATCAATCATACAATGTTTCATTTGCTCTTTCGGTGCGAATTATTCCACTAGCCTGTAATCCCAAGGTACAAATATCTCTACAGACCCTGCCAACCTCAGAGCTCTGTTAAAAATGTGCCTTCCCACAGGATACTTCATTGCCTGAGCCAATTTTCAAATGGGTGGAGGT
Organism: Calotriton arnoldi; assembly: GCA_963921515.1. Lineage (NCBI taxonomy): Eukaryota > Metazoa > Chordata > Amphibia > Caudata > Salamandridae > Calotriton > Calotriton arnoldi. The sequence goes on along the minus strand of CAWUFW010006396.1, from coordinate 198,223 downwards.
AAAGTAAAAGATAAACACCAAATTAAAAAAAATCCCTGCAAAGTAAATTAAAACAATGCCCCGATTTTTTTTTATGCCAAATTTCTGTTCCCAATTAGAGCAATAACGGCTTTAATTCAGAAGAATAACGCTACCAGGTTGCAGAGCTGACCGGTGTAATGTTGATATTATTTCGCCAGGTGGCACAATAGGGCTTCTTAAAATACCTCTGCATGCTTGCTGAGTTTGAAACACTGTCGAAAAGGCCACCCTGTTGTCCTTAGTAATCGCATCCAGGGGCGTAAGATCACAGCATTTTCACCTTATTTCTCACCTCGTCCTCTAAACGTAACCCTGGGGTAAGTTTAATGGTATATTTTGTAATATATTCTTGTACAGATGTATACACATACTACGATGTGAGCATTTAATGAAAATAATTACTACGTTTAACAACATCTAGTGCCAAGAAACTGGCAATGGTGAACTTGCAGTTTATAAAGAAATTATTAACATAAAACAACATTGTGCAAGGAATGAGTGCACATATTCAGTGTATTAAAAGTCAATAAAGAAGTTCAGGTATCCCGAACCTGGGTTGCAGGGAGAAGTGAAGGTTCAGGGCTTAAGGGTGAGGCTATTGTCTTGTTAGAAGAGGCTGAACATTTCATGAAATTTCCATTTTCTTTGCATCCATGCTTATTTCTGCTGCTTGTGCATGCTGTTTTTTATTTCAGAGCTTGCACATGTAAGAGGACCTATTGAACATGATCTTTTAGTTTACCATTCTCAATGCCCTGTAATAGTCGTGTCTCAGCCTGCCGTCACTCCTTGTCATCAGCACCTAGACTCCCCTGCCCAGCATCCGTTATGTCTCTGTTTACTATACTTTCTTCTCTTCAGTATAGAGTCTTCCCTGTCCAGCATCTCTCATTTCTCTTTGTTTTCCTTTCTCGTCTCAGGTCAGATGCAGGAGGGAAAGCGTTCCTCTTACTACCGGTCATACTTAATGCAGAATGTCCCCCATGCCACCTTATCCCTTCCACTGAAGAGAATTTTTTTAGGATGTTAAGTTGTCTCATGCAAAAAGTAACTCATCAAGATCTCGATTTTTAGGTCTGGACTACAGACAGCTTTATCAGCATGTTGGCATGATCTAATGATTGTCTCCAATACCTTACATATTTTTCGAGTAGAATTGGGATTAGCCCTTTGCTCTTGAGTGAATGCCTTTTTTCTTTATCTCAGTACTCTGCTCCTTATTGGATGGCTTTCCTCCCTATTCTTGTGTCTATCTCACCCAAGAGCATTTCAGTCTCACAGTGCTCTAATTGGATGATGTATTCTTCCAAAGCTGATATGAGGCATTGCATTGCAAATGAGGGGATAGACTACTTTCTCTCTCTGCGTGTGTCCCATTCTCTTTCGCCATCTCTCCCATTTTACCCAGCAATCTCTTGCCAATTGATGCCTCTATTGTTTCAAAATTGTTTTGTATCTACTTTTTGCCACCTACTGCACAGGTAATGGATATAAAATGTTTTTGAGCGTTTCAAGATGGTTTCCTCCAAGTGTGCGCACAGACATCTTCAAATGAATTTATTTGTTCCTAACAAATCTCATTCAAAGTTGGCCATGACCTATGGACGTGCATCAAAGGCACCATCTTTGAGCAGGATTTATTAAAATATTACACATGTATTCACAGAGGCCGCCAAAGAAGAGTTTGCATCCCTGGTGCCTATCTTTGAACTAAATTTGTTAAACCATTATAAATACATTCAAAAACTTCCACTTTGGATGCATGCTCAAATGCGGCGGCCATCGTTGAATGACATTTTATTTTAAATTGCAGATGCATCTAAAGATGCACACGGTGGATGTACGTGAATCCTTGGCAACCTTCCTTTAATGCATCTGCAATGTTTTACCACCTGCTCTAAGATGGCTGCCATGGATGCACACACATTCGCAACAGCTACTTAAGTTAAAAAAAAAAAAAGAATGCGCAAAGCCATTAGGTTTCAAGAGTCTGGATCCACTGGGTTTCCCAATGCTTGCTTCCCCTGTCATTCTGATTCCTACAGTCCTGCATTCCATAGGGATTATCTGTAACTACAAATACATGCACCAGACTGCAAAGGGCAACCTGTGACTGGATGGAGCACTTCACCTCCTTTCCATGTTCCAATACTGAGACATCTACAGAGCAAAACGTGTTTCTTAATCTCATGTACTAATCCCTCACTATCAAGACATACAGGGCTACATTTATCATGTTCTTCCGCTGCACTTGAGTCACAAACCGGCATGCAACATTCAATTCAATCAGGAAAGTATATGCCATTACATAAAGTAGTCATCTTGCTAACAGCAACGTCTCCTTCTAATACAGATGCCATCCATCCATCTACATCCACACGTCATGGAAATGGATGACATACCTTTTTATGTTTATGTTTTGTAACCTTTGAGAGCATGTGCAATGTATGAAAAAGAATGATACACTCACTAAGTATCCATATTTGCTTTCACCTGCTGGGGGCATTAGTGTGACATGACTGTTTTTAGGAAGCACATGTTATCTACCTCTGATCTGTACAATCAATAAATATTTATTAAATTCCGCGTGTGCAGGAATCAAATATGTGCTAACACTACATTTTGTGTACACTTGTGTGCTTGGGGCCACATTCTATAGCTTTTTAGAAGAAAGGAATACTATTATATAGTTTGTAATGTGTCCCTGACGACATGCATTGATCACCACTGGTGATTTGTTGCTTATACTACTTAAAGGGGCATATTCACAAGGACTCATCACCGATTTATCGCCATCATAACTCAACAAAAGTGGAGATAGATTTAACGCCCCATTCACAAGCGTGTGCAAACTGCAGACATCGCCAGTATTCCCGCGATAACTTCCTCCAAATTTATCTCCACGGGTGACACCACCAACTAACCCTAATGAGATGCAGAGTAGGCGTTCCCGTGCAAAAACACATGAAAACACCACTACACCACTTTCACAACGAACTACCAGATCTGCGATGCGAACCAAAAACAGGCGATAAGCCACGGTAGCACCAGGGAATTAACACCTGCCTTCTGCTGGTGTTAAGCAGGACGACTACCTGCTGCATGAAAGGGAGCCCAGCCAAGAGACACATCTGAAGACCCACAGATGCCATGGAGACAATGATCATGCAGCTCGGACACCCATGAGGGCCACAACACCCACCCCCACCACCCCTAGGCCCGCCAACACCCCCAGGACCCGTCCCGCCCCCCCCCCCGGACCACCACAGAGGCAGCGTACACAAAGACAGCGGACCCACCTTAAACGCACCAGCCGTACAGACCGAACGCCAGAGGAGGACATTGCCCACTACAGGCCCAAAAGGACAACCATCCCCCGCATCCTGACCCACATCGCCCACCTGCTGACGGTACCAACACAGCGCACAACGAACATCCCTCCGCAGACAAAGTTGCCGGCTGTGCTGCACATTTTGGCCTCTGGTACCTTCCAACCCACAACTGCCAGAGTCGGAGGAGTCTCACAGCCAGCCCCATCCAAGTTCATCACACCTGTCCTGGATGCCAACATCAGTCCGGTACCCCAGCACCTCCACTCCACCCACACTGTGCAGGAGCAGCTGGAGACCAAGCAAGGCTCCCACGACCATAGCTGGATTCCCTCATGTGTCGGGGGCAATCAACTGCACACATGTACCCCTCGTGCCCCCTGCTGACACTGCACACAACTACCTCAACAGAAAGCACACGCATCCCATGAATGTGCAGGCAATAGTGGACCGCCCGGGACTCCTCAACAATGTTGTGGCCAACTCCCCAGGCAGAGTGCATGATTCCTCCATCTCCCGACAGTCCATCATCAACCAGCACTCCCAGGATGGCACCTATGGAAATGCAGTGCTCGTTGGTAAGTCCAAAATGAACACACCACACACCTCCACCCCACAGTCATGCAACTCACGACACTGGCAATGGGCACGCAGCACAACTACATTCAACATGCCACACAACATGCCAACCGACCAGACACGACAACACAACTCCATTGGGAACCTGGGCTTGCCATGCCCACAACCCAGCCACGGCATAGCACCACAGCCACACAATAGCAGGATGTGAGGAGAAGCTTGGAGCAGGCATGTGCGAGAGCGGCAAGTGACTAATGAATGTGAACCTACCCAATGCCAGGTGTGGCGTGGAGGTGCCGGACAGACTTCAGTGTGCAAACCACGGAAATGGCCATGTGGAGATTAACTGCTGGTGCATGGAGTGTAGTGGCCAGTGGACACTACCATGTCCCCACAGGCTGTGGGGCAGAACGCGGAAATGTCGCATGTTACGTCCCCCGCTGCATGCGCGGGCGGAGTGGGTTGGCCCTGCGTACGCCAGGTCTGCGTAGGGGTGTGAATAAAAAGCCCATCGCACTGGGCGTGGTTCTCTTTCGGAATGGCCAACGCGTCTGCCAGTGTGGCGCCTCCCAGCCCGCCACGAGGCCGGCGCCGAGCATGGCGGGGCCTGCGTCCCTGTGCGCCTGCTGCACCCCGGGCCACTGGTCCCCAGACCCGTCATGCCTGACCCAGCGCACCAAGGAGGCTCCGCTCACCTGCCGACACCGGCGTGTGTCAAAGAGGGCCCACCACGTGCCGGTGCAAGCTCCAAGCCCCAGTCCCGCGACCTTTGCAGCCTCTGCAGACCATCGCTGGCCTCCACGACACTGGCCCACAGTACTCCTTTTTCATTGACATACTCCACCGGCGTCCTCTTCGGCCCAGTTGTGGGCACATGTTGAACTGAGTCGTGAGTTCTGAATGGCAGTGACCAAAGGTCTGTGGCAGCGTCCACATCACTATACTCCCTCCGATCAGTGAAGCCAAAGTCTGCATCGCAGGCCTGAGACACGTGGTGCCACTAACCCTGTTCAACGCAAGCCTGCGACACGTGGTGCCACTAACCCTGTTCAACGCAAGCCGGCGACACGTGTTTGTGGGCCCCTGCAGACTACTGGCTCTGGCCTACCCTGCGCTCCAGCAGGTCCCACATATGGAACTGTGTCCTGAGTCTTTAATGGCAGTGACCCCAAGTCCGTCGCAGCGTCCACATCACTAAACTCCCTCCGATCAGTGAAGCAAAAGTCCGCATCGCAAGCCTGCGACACGTGGTGCCACCAACCCTGTTCAACGCAAGCCGGCGACACGTGGATGAGGGCTCAGGCCTACACTGCGGCCCAGTAGGTCCCACATGTGGAACTGTGTCCTGAGTCTTGAATGGCAGTGACCCCAAGTCCGTGGCAGCGTCCACATCGCTGAACTCCCTCCGATCAGTGAAGCAAACGTCTGCATCACAAGCCTGCGACACGTGGTGCCACTAACCCTGTTCAACGCAAGCCGGAGACACGTGGATGAGGGCTCAGGCCTACACTGCGGCCCAGTAGGTCCCACATGTGGAACTGTGTCCTGAGTCTTGAATGGCAGTGACCCCAAGTCTGTGGCAGCGTCCACATCGCTGAACTCCCTCCGATCAGTGAAGCAAAAGTCTGCATCGCAAGCCTGCGACACGTGGTGCCACTAACCCTGTTCAACGCAAGCCGGCGACACGTGTTTGTGGGAACCTGCAGACTACTGGCTCTGTCCTACACTGCACTCCAGTAGGTCCCACATCCAGCACTTAGTCGTGATTCATGAATGGCAGAGTCCATACAAGTGAACGCATGGAGAGGAGTAAGAGGAAGATGCAGCTCAGTCCGGATGAAAGCCGGATCCTAGTCACGGAGGTGACCGAAGACTAGCAACAACTGACCTGGTGCCATCAACCCTGTTCACCGCAAGTCCGCGTACGGTGGTGCCACTGAACCTGAACTATGCAGGCCGGTGGGACCATCCAACGTATGCCAGCGACACTCGGTGAATGGCCCCTGCTGACCGCTGCCTCAGGCCTACACTGCGGTCGAGTAGGTCACACATGTGGAACTGTGTCTTGGGTAAGATGTGGAGGAGTCCACACCATTGGACACGCCTAATCGCAGGCGGCATCCCCTATCAGCACTGGTGCCACTAACTCTGTGCGCAATGACTCATGGGCACTTTCTGGTTGGACTTTGGTGGCGTCTAAGTCCATGGCCTGGGGGTTGTCTGTATCATCATCTGGCTGGACCGGACTTGGTGTCAGACATGTGTCTGTTCCATTCACCTCCACCATAGTGACTGTTTCAGCGTGGTTCTGCCCTCTGCATCATGCCCTGGGGGTACACCTTCCACTGTCCACCGAGACACTCCGCAACAACCCCCTTTGTCATCTACGAAAACCTGCTCTGCTCACGTGACCCTGCCCCAGTGCACCGCAAGTCAGCGGCCCATGGCGGTTGGCCCGTGCAGGACGCTGTGCATCCGGGGCCACTAACTCTGAGCAGCACAAGTAATGGGGCCTTTATGGTTGAATGGGTGTGTCCTTAATGATGTACACTGTTGTCATTTTTTGACTGCACCCGGCACTCCATGACGGCTGGTGTGCACACCCCACACACATCCAACACAGGTGTCACTCGACATGTGAGCCTGCTAATAAAAGTGGCCGGGCGCACGTGCCCGTAGCCATTCCCACCATCTAAGCAAGTGTGTCCGTGTGGTCATTATGTCAGCATGATGTGCCCGAGCCCTGCAACATCACAGTGTGCTGCCTTCAGCGGACGATACCATGTCACCTCAGCAGTGGCTGAGACCTTGGACATGTAGCTTCGCCCGCCCCCCCCTGCATGCACATGCAGCGTGTGCTGGTCCGGCGTACTCCAGGTCAGCACAGGGGTGTGCTGATTCGGCAGGGGGATCAGGACGTGGCTCTGGTCTGGCCTTGAGCAGGAAGTGAGGTAAGTGTGTCTCTGTGTTGGGGTATTGTCGCCACCAGGGCCACAGTAGTCGATGTTGCAATGTTGCATGCACCAGGAGGGCGGGCACGCACGTACGGGGAAATGTAGGAGCGCAAGACCGCTCGGGGTCTTGGCACATGCATGCCAAGTGTTATGTGTATCAGTCCTGCGGCTGCATAAGTCAGTTGCCTAGCCTCTATCGCAGCGCGATCACAGCCAGCCATGGACTGTACACCTGTGTCCGCCCTGTCCGGACCATTGGCCTACACTCACGTGGCCACACACCCTCAAAGGCCAGCTTCACGGTGTTGTTGGCATGCGGCTGGACATGCGCGGACAGGCATTACAATGGTGCACGTGGTACAACAGCGCAGTGCACACAAGTGTGGGGGCTCGTGGGAGGGAGGAGCAGCTGTGAGGCAACGTAACACACAGTGAGGCCTCTCATGTGCCACGTGCTGGGCATATCATCCATGATTCCCTGGGTCGCAGACATCCCACCACACCCACGACAGGCCTCTGTACATCTCCTGTATGCATGCAGATGGTGAAGTTACTGTAGGGATGAAAGGTCCTTTGTCTGAACTATCAGGAGGTAGCACATCTGCAGCTCCGAGCTGGAACTTGCATGTGGCCAGCACCCCCTGACAGATACGATAGCATTTGCTTGCGACTCCCACACTACGCACTGCCCAACGTGAGATCAACGTGTACACATCCCACACACAGAAGTCCTTGGTCGTAGTTAGCGTGCGTGATATCGCCTTCACACGTACTCTCACCCCACCCCAGGTCTGCACCCGTTGCACACAGACACTGCTCATTGCTCCGAGCTGTGCCATTTCATCCACAGGACTGGCGCAGGGTAAGCCAGTGCTGCTTCAAGCAGAGCCACTGACGCAATGGCAGGCCATCCCGGACACATACTCATCTCCAGTCACGTGGACCTGTACCGTGCACGTCTGCTGCATGTACTGGGGGCACTGCCATTGGCAGTACTGCGGATCAGTTACCGGCTGGGCTTCCGCCTTGCTAACGTCACCTGCTTGCAGCCTGTGTTGCATTGTCGCTCGTGCATATTCGAGTGGACCATGGATGTCTGCCTCTCCAACGTAACGGTAGCTGACCTGGATTTCGACGTGTGTGTGCGCCCCCTGTTGGCCCACGACCAGGAGTGTCCCCGTGATGCCCGTTTATGGCATGCCTGGATGTTTGGCATGCATGCTGGCAACTGGACCTGGGAGATTGCACGAGTCGTCGTGTGCAGTGACCACATTGAGCCGCTCCCCGATTGGGAATTTGGTGCAAATTGGGGCCAGGGGTTGGAGTCAGCACATCTGTCCGGGACAGCTGATGGATTACGTCGCCGACATGTTAGATGTGGAGGACAACGATCTCTCATTGGAAATGTTGGCCTACGCTGCTGCACTCGTGTTCATGGACGAGTGACAAGGTACCTGCAGCCACAACTGGATGTGACCCATTGCACGTGTCCCGATGCCTGGTTGCATGTTGAGGATCTGGTCACATGTCCCAAGATGACAGTGGACATGGCTGCATTGGCTTGGACTCCTGATCCATGCGCGGACAACCAACGCGGGTTGGCACTGACTTGTGTTGGTGATGGACTCCCCCGGGGTGGACATGGGCGCTTTCCAACGTTCCTCATTCAGACATGCTGCTGCATTGTTCTGCATGTCGTGGCACTTCTCTTGGCCGTACTGACACACACTTGTTTCCGCACTTTCACTTGTCTCCAACTGTGTTGAGTCTTGATTTGTATGCCAATGTGTGTGTCACGGCCTATCTGGCTCCCTCCCTGCCATACGTGCATTGCTACCCCATCAGGGCTGTGGGTTTGTACTTGTGCATTATCATGTCCCTGTTTCGTGCTTTGCCAGATGCGTATGGCCATTTACTGGCCACAAGCGGGTGCACTTGTGTCCTGTGTTCAGTTGTGCAAATGTTGCTGTTTGTACCACATTGTGTTCGTTGTTGGGGTGCTCTGCTTCCTATGTGTGTGTGCTACATTGTGTGTGAGATGTCCCTTCAGCTCTGATTTGGCTCACCCTTCTCCCTTTCAGGCAGTGTGATTTTCACTTCTGTGCTTGTTCAGTGGTGTGATATTGCCTGGTTGGTGACTTGTGCTCTTGGTTGGTGTTGTTACTCTTGGGCATGGTTTGTCTGCTGTTGTGCTGTGCTTAATTGTGCATGTGTGCCATTGTGCCCATCTCCTCCCGTCCCCCCAGTCCCTGGTCATTCCTCTCCCTGTTGCTGTTGTGTCTGTTGATTTTGGGCAGTTTCCGGGCCCCAGGTTCTGCCACCATCTCCAGACTGATGTGGTGGACACCATTTCCTCCATGTCATCCAGCTCCTTGTGTGGCGCTGAACTCCCACCTCCGGTGTGCATTGCTGCCTTGTGGTTGTTGGCGTGTTTCTTCTTGTTTGTGCGTTTCGCATCATTCCAGCTGTTCTGGTTTTCTTCCAGTGTCCTCCTCCGCTCTCCGGCTGCATTCACCTTGTCCACGATGGCCTGCCATGTACAATGTTTTGTTGCCAATGGGGCTTGTGGGGTTGTGTACTGGCTCCGGTTGCCTCCATTGTGCTTCGCTGTTGTTTTCTGTTTGGTTTGTCTTTATTTTTTCCTGCTTTTGTTGTGCTTATTCCCGCCTGCCGTGTGTGTGTCGCGGGCCTGGCGCTGCTTATCGCTGCTTTCCTCATCGCGAATGGGCTCATCGCACGTTTTTTGGTGTTGAGGTTTGTGTTTTTATCTCCGTCGAGGTGGTTGTATCGCAGGCATTGGCCGCTTTTTCGGCAGACTATCGCATGGTACCACCGTGTTGTGAATTCCACGTTAACACAGGGTTATTTTCCCACGATAGGCTGCGATGTGTAAAGTTGCGTTAACATTTTTTGGAGATGTTTAGCGCACGTTCTTGTGAATATCCCCCAAAGTGTTTACCTCTTTTTCATTTTCTTGGCTTTGCCCGCTTATTTCTGCTCCCATGCTCTTCGCCCCGTTTCCTCCCTTCATTGGTATGCACCTTACAAGGTTCTGATTTGGAATGTTGGTTACATTCTCTGTGAAATATGAGCTATTAGTGTTCAGTTAAGTGCTTTTCCTCAGCAGTGTACGATGGTGTTTTCTAATGTTTAATTAAAACAAAGTTACCTTCTGCTTGGCTTTGTAAGTTCCATTATTACACAAATACACCACCTGCGATGAGATCTTCGAGACTGCGCAGAGGGCAGTGTTTAAATCTGCGGCAGCGCAGCAGTGAGTAACTGTGAAACTTTTGGGTGGCAACCCTAAAATCTAGCAGGTGGAACAAAATTCCTTTTCTGGAATGCTGTCTCATCGCTTTATTAAGAAGTCTAATCATCTGTGAGGTGAAATAATGCATGTTCATTGTTGGTGCATCGTAACCTGTGGGAACAAAGGGAAAGACAAACTCAACAAGATGATGGACAGAGTGTTGAAACTTTTCAAACACTCACCCCCAGTCAAAATATCTGGGATAAATCCATTGTTCTTTTGCTCACCATGCCAACCCAGTTTGAACCCAGCCATATGCAACTGAGTCTTGACCCTGCTCCCCATGGGAACAGTCCAGCCCGAACGGCCAGGCCAGGCCCTCCCTGAACTGGAAACAAACATCCTGGGGCCGGTTTTGGGGTATCATCGCCCATCAGCTGGATTAGCTTGAATCCAATGGCACAGCGAGCAAGGGACCCACGTCTGGGCATACCCATGGCCACTTAGGGCGAACATAGAAAATACAACAAGATAATGGACAGAGTGCTGGAACTTTTCACTCACCCCCAGTCAAGAGATCTGGTTTAATTCTGTTGTTCTTTTGCTCACCATGCCACCCCAGTTTGGATCCAGCCATATGCAAATCAGTCTTGACCCTGCTCCCCAGGGGAACAGTTCAGCCCGAACTGCCAGGCCAGGCCCTCCCTGGACTGGAAACAAACATCCTGGGACCAGTGTCGGGGTATCACCCCTCATCAGCCAGGCGAGCTTGAATCCAGTGGCACAGAGAGCAAGGGACCCACGTTTGAGCATACCATTGGCCACTTAGGGCGAACATACCAAACACAACAAGATGATGGACGGAGTGCTGGAACCTTTCAAACACTTACCCCCATTCAAGAGATCTGGGTTAAATCCTTGTTCTTTTCCTCACCATGCCACCCCAGTTTGGACCCAGCCGTATGCAAATCAGTCTTGACCCTGCTCCCCATGGGAACAGTCCAGGCCGAACTGCCAGGCCAGGCCCTCCCTGGACCAGTTTCGGGGTATCACCACTCATCAGCCAGGCTAGTTTGAATCCAGTGGCACAGCGAGCATTTGTGTGAATTCCCTCCCCCTACCCCTATTTAATGGTGGCTGCTGCGCGGACGTCTGAGTAAGACCTCTGACCTCCTGATCAGAGACCCAGCTCTCCGCCCCTGCAGCTCCGCTGGCTGTGCCTCTGCCGCTGCCCCTTCCACCTCTCTGCTAGGTAAGGGTTTGAGTCTGCCTTTTGTGTCCCTGTGTCCTTTTGTGGTCTATTCTCTGTCTGCGTTAATTTTATTTGTTTAATTTTATTTTTATTTTGCCCCCTGATCTACTTCTGCCTCTGTTCCTGTTCATGCCCTCCCTGGCTGTTTTCACTGCTGCTGCCCCCGCGGCCCTTCCCCCCTGCCGGTTTCCAGCTCCCGCCTCCCAGCTGCACTTCCCTCCCCCCTTCCCCTATCTAATGGCAGCCGCTGCGCGGACATCTGAGCAAGACCTCTGACCTCCTGGTCAGAGACCCAGCTCTCCGCATGTGCAGGTCCACTGGCTGTGCCTCCACCGCTGCCCCTTCCATCTCTTTGCTAGGTATGGGTTCGAGTCTGCCTTTTGTGTACCAGTGTCCTTTTGTGGTCTATTCTCTGTCTGCGTTAATTTTATTTGCTTAATTTTATTTTTATTTTGCCCTCTGATCTACTTCTGCCTCCGTTCCAGTTTGTGCCCTCTGTGCCCGTTTTCGCTGCTGTTTCCCCCCCGGGCCCTCACCCCTGCCGGTTTCCCACTCCTGCCTCCCAGCTGCACTTCCCTCCCCCTTCCCCTATTGAATGGCGGCTGCTGGCGCGCCAGAGGCAAGCCCGCTGCGCCTGTCCGCGACCCGACCTATACCAGCGCCAGGGACCCTGGGCCTCTGGCCACCCACCGGTACGACTCAGCTGCCCTCCTTGCACTCAACCCCAGAAGGAACAACAACTGCAGGCTGTCGATGCCGAATACCACCCATGGCCAGTTCTCCTGCCGCCACTGCCACCGAACCTTCACCAACCTCTGCACCACCTCGGCTGCCGTCCCCACGCTGGACGCCAACACCCCCGGAACCCTGAAGTGCATCCTCCTCAACGTGCGCTCCCTGCACAGACATGCTGTAGAAATCTGGGACCTCCACAACACCCTCTCGCCAGATGTCACCTTCTTCACGGAAACCTGGACCAATGCCTCCTCTGCCCATGACATTGCCATCGCCATTCCCGATGGCTGCAAGATCCAGAGGAAGGACCCCCCCCAACCTCCCAGGAGGAGGACTCGCCATCGCACACAAGAGCTCCTTCCGTCTTTCCAGCACCACCACGAGCAACTCCTCCGCCAGCACCGAACACCTCCACTTCCAGATCCGGACCGGCCCTAGAACCACACTGCGCGGCACCCTCGCCTACAGACTCCCCGGACCTCGCGCTTCATTCGCCGCTACCATTGCTGACCTCATCGCACCATACGCCATCGCCTCCATGGACTACATACTCATCGGAGACCTGAACTTCCACCTCAGCAACCCTAACTCCACAGCCCTCCTGGACAACCTCGCCAACATCAGACTGAAACAGCTCATCACCACCCCTACCCACAAGTCAGGACACTCCCTCCACCCCATCTTCGCAGGTGGGAACAACATCCTCTTCAGCCACACCACTGTGTAAACTTCTCTTTCAGCAGCGCCACTGCTCTCAAACCCACTCCTTGCCCTCCGCGAAGTAACTGGAGCAAGGTCACAGAAGAGCACCTCAACTCCACCCTCATCCATGACCCTCCCCCCGCCTCGACCGATGGTAACTCGGCAGCCAAGGAACTACACTGCTGGATCGCCAACTCACACCCCTCCGCACCGCCGACAGACAACGCCCCCTCAAGGCCACCTGGTTCACCACCAACCTCCAAGAAGCCAAACGCTCCTGCAGACGTCTCGAAAAACGATGGAAAAACAGCAAAACCACAGAAGACCTGACCACATACAAAAACGCCATGACAGAATACCACCAATGCATAAGATCCACAAAGAAGACCTTCATCCGGAACAAAATCATCTCCAACTCCAGCAACTCGAATTAACTCTTCAACATCATCCAGCAATTCACCAAACCCCCCAGCGAAGCCACGGATGTTACTCCCTCCCAGGACCTCTGCAACAAACTCGGCTCCTACTTCCACCTGAAAATCAAGGCCCTCTATGACAACTTCAGCGAGCAGACCCCAGAAACCACCCGTCCCTCCAGCGACGACAGCCGGCCCGCCATCACCGCCTAGACCCCTGTCACCACCGAGCACTGAGCACTGAGCACTCCCCCTGTTTCACCCACCACTATATAGCAGCAATGATACTGATAGGAGCACTCTGAACTCCACCCAATCACGATGATATTGTGTGTGTGCGACCACCGCTACACACCAGCAGTGATACTGATAGATGCACCCTGTTCTACAATGTTACATTTTGTTCTGTAAATGACGAGCCATGAAATAACAGTGGCAGATCAGCTCATGACAAACACTGTCTCACATCTCAGAGCCATTTTATTGGTGTATATTGATATGAATTGAAGTGCGGGTTCCACCGAATTACAATTACAAATGTAAATTGTAAATATTTCCATGCAAGACACTATTGTATGTTCATTTAATTGTCCTTCCAGCCCTGAGGAAGTCGTGGGTTATTCCCGGACAACGAAACACGTGTTGGCTGGATCAAAGAATGAAAATTAAAACACATGAAATGATTTCAGACTAATCATGTACAATGTTCTGTCTTAAATATAGCAAATGTTGAACACTGTATGTGTGCTCGGGCATGCATGTAACTGTTTGGTAGATCTCTAGAGATCACAATTTGGAGGAGTGGATGATTCCTCCCCCTTTGAGCACCATAATTAGACACATTAAAACAGAATAGCACCGTTAATAAGGAGCGCCAACACCGCACGGGCCACATCATCCAACACAGTATTGATCAGAGTTTTCATACCCGGTGGGGCGGCTCCTACGGTTATACTCATAAAATTGCAACTATGGATAGGAATAAAATAGCTGAGGACTTATTTGATAGCCTTGCAAGAGGCGACACAGTGGTTCATTCCCTACAAAGTGGTAACCCGCACCAGAAAAAAGAGGGATTTAAAGATAAATTCATCAAACTTGAGAAACTAAGAAAGAATGAAGATTCCTAATGGTGGGATGGGGCAACACTGAGGCAGTATTTGAAGCTCAACAGGATTCCGAGGGGTCTGAGATCCCAGATCCTCCCCACATATGATGACCTGGATGAGGACTTGCTCCTCATCTGGGAAAAGGAATTAACATCGAATTCCAACAAGCTCATGGAAATTCTGATCGAAAATGCAGACCGTAGAGTTAGAAGCCTACAGATAGAGATTACACAACTGGAATCTGAAATTAGGGATCTAGATTTGAAGGATGCAACAGAAAAAAACTATGTGATTCTAAATGAGGTGATTAATAAACACCAAGAGGATATAAAGCAGAGAAAGGCACGCAAGCTAAAAAGGGACGAAATAGATTACAGACAAGGAAGAATCTTCACATTTGCCCAAAAATATGATCATCTAGTGGACAATGACAGCAGAGAGCAAGGTAGAAACACCCGTAATTTCACCCCCACCAGTTCCAGTTCCACCTCCCCGAGTACAATACCCACCATTGAGAGTGAAGCTGAATCATTATCGGCAAACAATAGCACCGATAACCGTTTTTTTACGGGAGGTGAAAAGAATAAAAAGAGGCAACAGGGACCAACCAAAACATCAGGAAAATACAAGAAGAAGACTAGGAGGGGTAAGAGAGGAGGGGCAGGAAGAAGAAAAGAGAGGTATGAAACTGAGATCCTGGGACAAAAGGAATTAGATGTCGGTCAGACTAAGGGAGTGGAGGTAATGAATCTAAGCGATAAAGAACTCACTAAAGATATGATAACCCTATTGGAAAAAGGCATGGGCTTCTGCCTAAAGAATATGGGGATATATGTAACTCAATGATTGATCTTTTCAAATTTGTAAGAAATCTCAAGCTAAAGAAATTTTTCGCCAATAATCTGCCAATAATCCGAGCAAGTAAAACATATCCTGTTGATGTCTTTCCTGAGTTAACAACCATACAGGACATTAGAGACGCGGAACTTCTCCTATCACTCACCGACGATGACCGTGACCATAAGAGTATAGAGGAGTTATTACTGGACCATGACATAGACACTGACCTGACCATCTCAAGGGGGCTTAAAAGCAAATCCAGGTGGACACCGACCTTGCCAAGTGGTAACAATATTGATGTATTTTACAAACTAGTAGCGGGGGATTTGAATAGGCAACTGGACATTAGACACAAACCAAGACACAGGGAAAATTTGACGTGTAACGAACGCAATGCCCTGGAAGAACTGAAAAAGATAAAAGACATCACCATAAAAGAGGCAGACAAGGGGGGCAATATTGTAGTGATGAATACACAGGACTACAATAGGGAGATCTTGTCCCAATTGGAAGATGAAACATGCTATGTGAAACTCAATGATAACCCCATCTGTTCCTTAACCTATCTGGTCAACACATATCTGAAAGAATGGCTCAATAAGGGTCTGATTGAACAAGATGAATATTTTCATCTTAAGGTTGAGAGGCCCAGATTCCCATGCATATATACCCTACCGAAGGTACACAAAAATGCGCAATTCCCACCGGGCAGACCTATCATCTCTAGCATTGGGGGCCCACAGAAAAACTATCCCAATATGTGGATTTATTCTTATAACCGATGGTTAAAAATCTTCCATCCTATATCAGGGATACTAAGCGCATTCTCAGTACTCTTACAGACGTCGTACGGGAGGAGGGGTTGGTCCTGGCCACTCTGGATGTCACAGCACTTTATACAAGCATTAGAACTGACTTAGGGATTCAGGCAGCCAGGAAATTTCTAAGTAAGAGACCTGGCAGGCAATGGGAACATGTGGAAATGTTGATCATCATGATTGAAATAATTCTGAACAACAACGTGTTCTTATTTGAACCACAATGGTACAAACAGATACAAAGTGTTACCATAGGCTCCAGATTTTCTCCTTCTTATGCCAATCTCTTCATGGGATGGTTTGAGGAGGAGTGGATCTGGGGCTCAAATGGCACCAAATGGTGTGATTCCATCATCTACTGGGGCAGATACATAGACGACTGTACAATGATATGGTCGGGCACCATGGATAACCTGCAAACTTTTTGTGAATTTCTCAACTCTAACGATTTGGGCATCAAATTTACAAATAACTACAGTCAGAAACAAATTGAATTCCTTGATGTGACGCTATATATTGAGAACAATCAGATACATAGCAAACTACATCGCACTCCCACATCTTGCAATGCTTTGTTGCATGCAAGCAACTCACATACGAGACACCAAATAGAAGCAATCCCTTACGGAGAACTTGTCAGGGCCAGAAGAAACTGCAGTAATGACACTGACTTTAAATCTAGTGTTGGCAATATGAAACAACGCTTCCTAGCTAGGGGCTATAACACACACACGATCAACAAAGCAGAACGGAAAATAACAACAGTCAGCAGAGCAGACACCTTAAAAGACAGATAATCTAAAGACAAAGCACCATCCAAACTAAGACTGATCACGGATTTTAATGAAATGTCAATAGTCTTAGGAAATAGCATGAGAAAACACTGGCAAGTACTT
Organism: Calotriton arnoldi; assembly: GCA_963921515.1. Classification (NCBI taxonomy): domain Eukaryota; kingdom Metazoa; phylum Chordata; class Amphibia; order Caudata; family Salamandridae; genus Calotriton; species Calotriton arnoldi. Next base: position 181,319 of record CAWUFW010006396.1, on the reverse strand, counting down.
TGCTCGGACAAATCATTGAGTAGTTACATTACTGACATACCACGTATTACATACAGGAGAGGCAGAACTATAAGATCAATATTCAGTCCAAGCTATCCAAGACAAAAATCCAGGGAAAACTGGTTGTCCCAAAGATGCATAGGGTTCCACAAATGTGGCAATTGCAGGATATGTGAACTAGCAATGGATAATACAAAATTCTTTGTAGACACCAAGGGCAGACGGTATGAAATCACACAGATGATCAACTGTAACAGTAAATACGTTATATATATGTTGAAATGCAAATGTGACAAATTCTATATTGGCAGCACAATCAGGCCATTCAAGGAGCGGATTAGTGAACATGTAAGAGTGGTCAAACATCGAGATATCAGATACCCTACGGTAATACACATAAATGAATGTACTTCGCAGGGTTTGCGCAAAACTCTCACCTTTTGTGGCATAGATCGGGTGGAGATGGATCCTAGAGGGGGCAATAAAGAATTACACCTTAGACGCAGAGAGGCGACATGGATTATGAAATTACAGGCGGTTGAATGTGGGTTGAACCTGGACCACGAACTGCACTACTTTCTAGGTGAATAACAACCTCCTATGCATGTATTCCTGGCATTCTGCTGTGGTAGTATATGTTTCATACTCATAGTGCGTTTACATGCCTTCAATGTCTTACAACCTATGAAGTAGTATTGATTGCCTCACAGGCGTCAACCATAACGGTACTGTACCAAATGATATCTATGATCTAATCATATTCTGCTGATAACAATGGACCTTACTGGAATATGGCAAGCACACTGGTCGAATCTCCTACACTTCCACACTCTTTCATGATTACCATTGACTGTCTTTACCTTGATCTCCATGATGTAATGTATTGAAAATAACTGAGTATTAACTGAATTGTGACTGTACTATGATACAGTTTTTTCCATATCCTGCTCATACTCATATTCATAGTGCATGTACATGCCTTCAATGTCTTACAACCCATGAAGTAGTATTGATTGCCTTACAGGAGTCAACCGTAATGCTACTGTACCAAAGATATCTATGGTCTAATCATATTCTGTTGATAACGATGGACCTTACTGAAATACGGCACGCACCCTGGTCAAATCTCCTACACTCCACACTCTTTTCTGATTACCATTGACTGTCTTTGCCTTGATCTTCCTGATATAATGTATTTAAAATAACTGAGTATTAACTGAATTGTGATTGTACTATGATACTGGTTTTTATCATATCCTGCTGGTAAATCTGGACCCTACTGCAATATGGCACGTACCCTATTGCCATTTGCTTTTACCCTGATCTCCACGATAAGATATGTTGAATTCCACTAATCGGCTTAAATCCTTTCTGCCGATCCCCTTCCCTTTATGTACATTGGTTCTATTGCGCTGTAAGTCGCACACATCAAATGTTGTATTTATATATATATTATCCCACACCACCACGCAATATAAGATCGATGCCAAGACTAGGAAGAGAATTCACGGGCACTTAATCACCAATGAAGTCGCACACGTCTTATTAATTCATCACTGTTTTCATATTACAAAATATCGTCACTCCCGATCTTCGCGCAATACAAGACATACATAAGGATGACGTAGATGATACAACTATGTTGTAGGTAACCAACTATGATATAGATAACCAACATAACATGGCGGATTAAAATAGCCAGAGCCATTAGAGTAGGTGTTGCAGCTCTTTCACGCCTCCTTAAATAGACAAGTGACTTCTGGCTTTCCGTAGACACAGCGGCCATACCGGAAGCCAATCTGGGACGTTGAGAAACGTCCAGGCACGAAAGGTAAGACTGGGGCACAATGGATGGGAGACTCGACCTACAAATTATGTTATGGAAACCTATTTACCCGCTCTACTTTGCAGTGCGATCAAGAGCAATTATTGGATGCTCGTAAAACTTTTCACACACACAACGCGACGTGAGCAACGCAGATATTGGGTAAGACACTCACTGTCTTCTTTGATTCTAACATACGTCTACGATATACAAAGAACATAATAAGCATGTCTGTTAGACAGTAAACGTCTCTAATATGAGCGCTGCACACCATCATAAAGTGTATGCCACCTTTGTACTTACCTGCAGAGACTGCCTTAGCAGCCCTCTGTATCACATACAACTGTCCTGTAGCCTGCGCGCTTTAGGCTGATATGTCGCATTGCCTATCAGTAAGTGACTATAATCCTTTCGACTCATAGGCATCCCACCCAGTCCAGTAGGATAGCAAGTTCAGTAACTGATCAGTACAGACAGGCGTGACTTACACCTGTTGGAGGAGACAGAGATTATGTACTTACTGCCAGACTCAGTACCAGGATAATGGAAGCTTTGTGGACTCAACACCGATATGGTTATTACTGGCGCGTACACAAGCATTCACTATTTTACTAATCAGGGCCCTTCTATTTCGATTTCAGATTCCATTAAGGACTAATACATTGGAACATTTTTATATTTCCCTGCCTCCTACGGCCGGGACGGAATTATAACCGGCACAGAGGTAGGGCCTGATCAGTTTGACTGCTTGGAAATAATATTTGAATGGAGACTAAGAATATATCTGTAGACAGGATTACGTAATTCTGACATTAATATTATAGGTCTTACCGCTCATTTTCACGTCAATACAGGTATGTCCCCTCCTGCTTTTTCACACCAACAATATGCTTGCTGGCACTATAAAGATACATGATATGAGCACTCCCCCTGTTTCACCCACCACTATATAGCAGCAATGATACTGATAGGAGCACTTTGAACTCCACCCAATCACGACAATATTTTGTGTGTGCGACAACCGCTACACACCAGCAGTGATACTGATAGATGCACCCTGTTCTACAATGTTACATTTTGTTCTGTAAATGACGAGCCATGAAATAACAGTGGCAGATCAGCTCATGACAAACATATCTCTCTCCTTCTCTTCGCAGCCAAAGTCACTGTGAAGATCGTCAACACCCAGCTGACTAACTTCGTCGAAGAGAATTCCATCCTCGACCCCTCCCAATCTGGATTCTGCAGCAACCACAGCACCGAGACCGCCCTCCGAGCAGCCACAGACGACATGCTCACGCTCCTAGACCAAGGCCACACCGCAGCCCTCATCCTACTCGACCTCTCCGCATCCTTGGACACCGTCTCCCACCTCACTCTTGCAGCCAGACCCCACAACACAGAAATACAGGGAACCGTCCTTGACTGGCTTTGCTCCTTCCTCGCCGGCAGAACCCAATGGATCAGACTCCCGCCATTCCTCTCCGAACCAACAGAGATCACCTGTGGAGTACCACAAGGATCATCGCTCAGGTCCACGCTCTTCAACATCTACATGGCCCCCCATGACGCCATCGTAAGACAGCACGGACTCAAAATTGTATCCTATGCCAACGACACCCAGCTCATCCTCTCCCTCATGAAAGACCCCGAAACAATCAGACTCAGCTTCCAAGAAGGAATGAAAGACGTTGCAGCTTGGATGAGTAGCAGATGTCTGAAACTCAACTCGGAGAAGACAGAAGTCCTTGTCCTTGGACCCACCCCCGCAGCTTGGGACAACTCCTGGTGGCCCTCCACCCTCGGCAACCCCTCCACCCCATGGACCACGCCCGGAACCTCGGCTTCATACTCGAATCCTCCCTCACCATGACCCGACAGATCAACGCTGTCGCCTCCACCTGCTTCTACACCCTGCAGCATCTTCTGCAAGATCTTCAAGTGGATCCCCCCTGAAACCAGAAAGACCATCACCCACGCACTCTTAACAAGCAGACTGGACTACGGAAATGCCCTCTACGCTGGAATCAACAAATCCCTGCTACGAAAACTCCAGACCATCCAGAACACCATGGCCAGACTCGTCCTCTGCACCCCACGACATGAGCACATCACCCAACATCTGCGAGACCTCCACTGGCTCCCCGTCGAAAAGAGAGTCACCTTCAAGCTACTCACCCACGCCTACAAATCCCTCCACAACATCGGACCCAAATACCTCAACGAAAGAGTCTCCTTCCATGTACCCAAAGGGAACCTCCACTCCACTGACCTCGCCCTAGCAGAAAACCATGTGCATACGCAGAACCAGAGCGGGTGGAAGAGCCTTCTCCTACAGCCTCCCAGTCAACGTCAGACACTCCCCTACTCTGCACACCTTCAGGAAGAGCCTCAAGACCTGGCTCTTCATCTGAACCGGAGCTGCACCCCCCCTCAGTGCCTTGAGACCCTCACGGGTGAGTAGCGCACTCTAAACCCCCTGATTGATTGATTGATTGATTGATTTGCTTTCTCGTGTGAAAGAGAAAGGGTAGGAATGCCACACATTTAAAATTATACTGTCCTTTCCTTGCACGGGTGCACAATATGCTGCCTTGCGACAATGCAGGCATCCGTGTGTCATGGTTGAAGGTGCCCATTCCTGCACAAAACAATCCTCAGAGTCATTTTCCTTTTTCTATGATAGAAGAAAGATGACAAAATGAGGTTAAATAAAGATATTTCTCTTTGGTATGCCTCGCTTGGGACGCACAGCATTTTAATGCTTTCTTGGTCTTCCACTAATGGTGAATCTGGAAATGCATCAAAATTCATGGGTGAATGCATGGGAACATCCATGCTTCACCCATGGAATAACCCAATGGGGCACAGTAGCGCAAAACAGCATCTTGTGCTGCCTTGTGTTACTCTAGATTTATCAAGCCGTGTAGGGCCACGCAAGGTGGATTTGCGTGGCTTGATAAATCTGACTTTATTGTTGATTCGTCCTTGCCCCCCTATGCATGGCTCAAGAGTGATGCAACACTATCATAAATATGGGCCAAAATTATCTATTCCTTATAACTTTATTTTTCTGGCTCATGTCGATGATGTGCACACTGTTTTATGCATGCAACTTACCAGATCAATTAATTATTTACTCCTTCAATACCGTTTTAGAAACATCTATTGTTGTACACAAGCTAAAATGCGTAACGTATCTACTAGTTCTGACCAGTGTGCAATGTGTGGGTTTTTTTTGGGTTTTTAAATTCCAAGCCTTACACTACCTCTATGAGAAAAAATTGCCTTCTTTACATATTGCTACTCAAGCCTAAAACCCAAAGCTAGGTGGGTGGGACCTGGCTGCATGCAGTATTGAATTACCAGCTTTTACTTTCCTATATAATTCAGAGGTTAATAACCCATTGATTATGGTGAGTTTGAGATCAAGGAATTCTATAGTCTTCTGACTATGTTGCATGGTGAATCTTAGGTTAATTTAATTGTTGTTCAATTTTGTAACAAATATTTTTAAATCTTGTTCATCTCCCTGCCACACAAAGAATATATTATCAATGTACCTGAGCCAAATATTGACCTTACTGGTCCATTGCTCAATGTTCTTACTCCAGAGCACCTGCATTTCACACCATCCCACCATTAGGTTGGCGTAGCTTAGGGCAAAGCAGGTGCCAATGGAAGTTCCTTGTATCTGTTTAAACAACTCATTTTCAAACATGAAAACATTCTCGATAAGACAGATCTCAATCATGTTCAAGATCATGTGTGTGTGCTCTAACATGTGAATGCTTTGTGCTTTGAGAAAATGTTTACATGCTTGCAACCCATCTACGTGTCTGATGCTGGTGTATAGAATTTCCACGTTCAGACTCACCATCCAGTGTTCTTTACCCCAGTACAAGTTCTGTATTTATTGTAAGAAATCCTTTGTGTCTCTTACATAAGAACTGAGATCCTTCACAAAGGGAAAAAGGGAATAATCCACAAAAAGTGATGTGTTTTCAAATAAACTGTTCTTTGATAATATAATGGGACATCCAGGGGGATCTGTAAATTCTTATGTACCTTTGGGAGTAGGTAAAATGTGTGTCATTGGTGTTTCATTTCTCAGGATCTGCTGTTCATCCCAATTCAGTAGCTGTCTGTCAAACCAGCTCTGAATCAGGTTAAAATATCTATGTTGTAAGTTGGTTAGATATGTTTTGTCTACCCTGGTGTAACATGTGGTATTATTCAATTGTCGAAGGGCTTCATGAATGTATTTCATTCTACTTATCTAGTCCACATTGCCTCCTTTATTGGAGGGTTTAATAATGAGGTTCTCATTTTTTTGTAGTGTTGTGACTGCCTCCTACTGCTCTTTTGTCATATTCCTTCTGTGGGGCATCTTGTTTTTGAGACTTAGTATATGTGTGTCTGTATCACAGAAGATTTCTATGTGATCCTTTGCTATTGTGGTATGTATTTCAAGGATGCCCTGAATCTAGTTTCACTGGTTGCTCCTACATCGATCCCAAATATTTCAGGTAGTTCTTTAAAATTAGCAGGATCAAACAGATCCCGTGTTTCAGCCAGGGTGCAACTTTGATCATGATTGCTGATATCATGTAGCATATGTAATGTCCCAATGTCCTCAAATGACAAATGTCATCTTTTCTCAGTGTGAGTAGCCTGGGTTAGGTATACTGTGTTCTTTTTTTGCAGTGTGTATACTTTATACAATTTTAATTTGCATGCAAATTTGTAAAAATCTATTTGTGTCTGTACATAATCCAACGGCATATCTGGACAAAAAGATAACCCCAACTTTAAAACTTGTTCTTCACCATCAGAGATTACTCTGTCAGATAGGTTGATTACGTTAGTTGTTGCGTTGTGCCCGCCATTATTGTTTCTCTGATCCCTGGCCTCTTGTTCCCATACAGTGATGCTGTTTTTTTCTCCATTGTTGTCTTCTTTGGTTTTGCCTCTTGTGCCTCGCTCCCATCCTTTTTGTTTCCCCCTGAGGGAGTGTTCACTGTTTCTTTGGAGGAGGCGGAATTCCTTCGAAAATAACACTGCTCCTGTGATATTCAAGAATGTGCTGTCTAAAGAGTCTTGATCTGAACTTATGTCTGTTCCAGATTCTCATCTTCCTTTATCCTATGCAAGTTCAGTTCTATCCTTATCAAACTTTCTTGCAAAGGTTAATATCCACCCAGTTTCGTAATCCTGTTTATCGTGTTGGAATTTGCGCTGTTTCCTTGTGATAACTTCCTTCTCGTTTATTTTGATCTTATCATCTACTATTTTTAGTACCTTTTTGGATTCATCTTGGTCTTCTTATTTTTTTAAATTTTCCATTACATTCTGGAATTGGAGCATAAGCTCTTTGTGTTCATCCCACACATTCCTAATAAGGATTTGTATAATGGTTTTGGAGCAGGCATTAGTATTCTCCACCCATTTGAGATGTCATCAGTGATGTCATCAGTGATGTCACTGACCATGTCATGAGTGATTGTAATATGTGAGGTCATAAGCAGTGCATTGCGGGGCGTAACTTATAGTTAGCTCAGGTAATTACTGAATTTCACTGGTTTTGTACAAGTGAAATCTGAGCCTAATAATAACGTCCCTGTAACCTTTGGTTTTTTTCAGCGAATTTATAAGGTTTTTATAACTCTTTTTCCTAACTATAACTTACCTGTAACCTTTGGTTTTTTCCAGTGAATTTCTAAGGTTTTTCAAATTCCATTTCCTAACTATAACGTCTCTGTAATCTTAGTTTTTTAAAGTGAATTTCCATGGGTTTTTAACTAGTAATCGCATTTGTAGAGTGGTGAAGAAAGGGGGAGGCGCCTCCGACCAGCTCTCAGGAATCCTGCTGTGTCGGACTTACTGGAGGTAACAGGAGTGCTTCTGGGTCCCCTAGAACCCTACACATCCAAAAGGTCTTCATCCCACAACCAGCAGTGTGCCAGGAGGCATGTTTGCAGAGTCGTGGAGAAAGGGGGCATGGTCTCCGAAGTCTTCTCAGCAATCGTGCTCTATGGGACTTACTGAAGGTAACAGGAGGGCTTGTTGGCCCATAAGGACCCTCTGGAGCCATGGGGACATGTGAGAAGTTGGCCTGGTATATGCTGTCCACTAATTAAAGTGGGCACCTTGCACCAGCCCAAACAACCCTTATGGTGATTTAGGAGGTCTAAGATAACCTTAGAAAGCTATCCAAGTGGTAGCTGTGGAGAGCAGCCTTCAGTCTTAGTCTTGAAGGAATGTTAAGCAGCTTGCTTTATCAGAATGCAATATTATAGTATTGGTTAAATGAAAGGGGAACCACACAGTAGTTATAAAAATATGTATTTATTAATATAATACTACTTAGTACGACACAGTATCTCCTACACGGAGATAATCACAAAGCACACAATACTTAAGCACAGAAATGACAGTAAATAGCACTAATACACAGTGGGCCCCTGCAGGGGACCAAACCATATACCAAAATAGTGGTATAAGAACCACGACTCGAGTCAAGACAGTGTCAAGAGCACGTAGAGTCGCTGGGACCCCAAGGAACCACCCAAGGTGAGTAAGTAGGGACCCCATGGAGGACGGGTGCAGTGTGGGAACGCGACCGCGTACTCCGTACAATTCTATGGGAAAGTCGCGGTTGAAGTTTTAAAGTTTAAGGACACTTCCCAGTGGACTTTGAAGAAACCCCTTAGAAGACAGAAGGTTGGAGAGCCACCCCACCCGTGGATACCGAGGTACCCAAGTTACCTATTCCAGGTAACCTGGGTGCATAGGTCTGAAGTGGTGTCGGAAACCGCCATCGAACCCAATGGAGGACTTCGAAGAAGAGCCGCTGCTGGAAGGAAGAAAAGTGTCTGTTGGAATCCAAAGGTGGATTCTTTTTGAAGAGTACCTGAAAGCAGAGGGGACAGAGTCTGGGTCACTTCAGAGTGACCAGGGGCTCGGTAGACGAATGCCCACCAATGTCGGGTACTTCAGGTTGTTCGATGGAGTTCTTGACTCTGCAGCTACGGTAACCAGGAGACGTCAAGGACAACCTGGAGCTGTCCCACAAAGGATGTCGAGTGCTGAGGGGTCGGTGTCCGGCGGGAGCACCAACAAGCCTTGGCAACGGCAACCCACGCAGAAGGTCCAGGCTGTGTACGTTTCGGACCAGCAAGGTCCTGGAGACACACCAAACACAGGGGAGTCAGGGCAAGCCTGGAGCAACCAGGGGAGCCCAGGAAAAGCAAAGTTGACCCTCAATTTGACCCACAGGCCAGAGGCACAGGAGTCGCGAGAGGACCTCAAGCGATTTCACCAAACAACAGCCCACGGAGCACTTGGTACAAGGAGGTCAAAGATCTTGGTAGGAAATGGTGCCAGAGGTTGGGGCTAATCGAAGCCCAATGCACTTGTTCAGGAAACGCCAACAAGCATATGCACTTGCAAATGTACGCGGTGCACAGGGGTTCGGGTTTTGCAGCCCCCACGAGAGATTTTGATTTCAAACTTGGTGAGAGGGCAGTTCAGACCGCGACGGATGTAGAAACCCACCTCCTGTGTTGCTGGAGCTTTTGGAGTCCCGAGGAGCTTAGGTTCAGCAGACCAGACAGCAGTGCTGCGGTGCCTGCGAATGCAGGGGAGTGACTCCTTCACTCCAAGGGAGATATCTTCAGTTGTCCTTGATACTCCACAGGTCTTGCAAGGATCCTGTATGGTGCATGAGCACAGATGATGCAGCAGACTGAGTGGGAGACGAAGTCGGGCCCAAACGAAGTCCAGTGAAGTCCAGAGTGTCCAACCAGGGGTCTCCAACCTTTTCTGTATTGAGAGCTACTCATGTCAATGAAACACATTGACAGCTACTAATATCATTAGTATAATTTCCATTTTTTTAATGTATCATGCTTCAACCTAGCAGAAACTTTCTAATTTAATAAGCTGGGCTGCACACTGGTGAGCTACTTGGAGGTGGCTGGAGAGCAACAGTAGCTCACGAGCTACTGGTTGGAGACCCCTGGTCCAGACGGTCGAAGCTCAGTGGTTTCTGGTTCAGAATCTTGTCCATGTCCAAACTAAGGTCCTACAGCCAGGTAAGCCCTTATGTACCCACGGAAGAGGGTTGTCAAGATTCAGGGGACCCTCCCAGGGGAGGGTCTGGACAGTGGGGAGGTTACTCCCATGTCCTTTGTCCAGTTTTGCGCCAGAGCAGGAGCCAACGGCTCGCAGGACTGGTTTGAACTGGACTATGCACAGGGATACCAAATGTGCCCCTCATGCAGACTTTCGGTCACTGGCGAGCGGGAAACAACCTTTACAACACGTACATTACACCGCGATACCTTCACAACGCAGTGCCATTACAACGCAAGTTGTTACAACAACTTGCTCTAGATGGCACTCTAGACTAAGGAATACTATGATTTACTATTCCAACACCTTCCCTACTGTGGCACACACTGGAGTTGGAATAGTAAATCATACTATTCCTAAGTCCAGCGCACCATCTAGCGCAAGTCGTTGTAAGACTTGCTTTGTAATGGTACTGCATTGTGACAACGCGGTCGTTGTAACGACCGCATTGTAAAGGCACGCGATGTAATGATTCGCGTAGCACAGAGTCATATTCCTGGCAAGCGCATCCACCCAGCCCTAATACACAAAATCCTGTCTGGGAGGTGGTCACACCTCCCTGTGACAGGATGAATTTGTACTGCCTTCCCCTGCTCGAGCTTGGCACAGCAGCAGGAGGGCAGAAATGTGTCTCTGGATGGCAACAACCGTTTTGTGCTGTTCGGGACTAGAAGGCTGGGACCGGGAACACCAGGGACCCAACGAAGCTCGCTTCTGAGGTGTGGAATCGTACCTCCCACACCGGTTAACAGTGTGGGGGTATGATTCCAACATGTTTGACACCAAACACGATAGGGTTTGTTTCAGCCGTTTTAGAGTTGGTCATCACGCGGTCGCATAATGTCACTCTATATGTCGTAAATGGCTGCTTCACGGGGCCTGATTCACAGAACTAACTTACGTCAAAAACGTAAACGTAAACGTAAAGTTAGTACTTTTTAGGTATTCACAGAAGTTAGTAGTCCTAACTTTAGGACTCCTAAATGCCTTCTGTGAATACCGAAAGTCTGAAAGTTAGGATTTTTCTCAGTTTAGGAGTAGTAAAGTTAAGTAAAATCCTAACTTTAAGACTTTCGGTATTCACAGAAGGCATTTAGAAGTCCTAAAGTTAGGACTACTAACTTCTGTGAATACCTAAAAGTACTAACTTTACGTTTACGTTTACGTTTACGTTTTGACGTAAGTTAGTTCTGTGAATCAGGCCCTGACAACCCAGGAGAATGGACTCTGTAGGCTGTAGTGGTGTTCTGCTCATGCAGTGGCACCCTCTCACTTAGAACCAAGCACCCTGGCCTCAGGATTGTAACGGCCTGCTAGAGGGGTGACTTATAGGTTTTAAGTGGAGTGACCCTTAGATATAGTAAACAAATATCTTAAGTTAGTGGTGCATGCACCAACTTACACAGGCTGCAATGGCAGTCCTGTAGTTCCATTTTGCATGGCCTCTCGTGGGTGGCATAATAAATGCTTCAGCCCACGGGAGGCCTCTGGGGTACCTATGCCCTGGGTGCATTGGTACCATATACTAAGGACTGACAAGGGTACCCCAGTATCCAATCTGGAGTGTACCTAAGTACATAACATAACAGTTTAGGGGGAAAGCAGATAGACTGGGGTCCTGATTAGCAGGATCCCAGTCAGACTAGTCAAAAACCAGCTTAGCACCAGGCAATAAGTGGGGGTACACATGCAGAAGGATCCTACCTTCCTACAGGACATTATCCCCCAACCAGCAGTGCGCAAGGATGCACGCTTGCAAAGTAGTGGCGAAAGGGGGTGGGGCCTCCGGCTACTTGAAAGCTACAGCCTGAACTGCAGAACGTAATTACACCAAATTTGGCAGAAATGTAGCTCTTGGTCCAGAAAGTGCCCTTTTTTTAAAAGGTGTAAATCCGTTCATTAGTTGTTGTAAAATGTAAAAGTTTTTAAGATATACAACTGAGACCACGGTGGATCTGTGACACCTCTTGATCTCATGCCTGAGATCTGATTGGCTGCCAACACTTCAAACCAGGAAGTGATGGAAGCCATCTTCTGACTCGGTTGAACCGAGTCACAAGAAAAAGCTTAAAAAACAGAAAAGCTCCCCACCCCCCCCATACCCAAAAAGCATTTTTAAAATTTTGGGTTGGAGTCGCACTGAATCCTCAACTCCCACTGACATTATTTTTCACAATGCGCTTCATTTGAAATCGGGTGAGCCAGGTCCCGGGGCATGTGTAAATATAGTAAGGTTGCACACGGGGCTCCTTCCTCAGACTATTCAAAGCCCCAGGTACCACCACTTCCCTGGGGCAGTCACATCATTATTAGCAGGGGCAGCCTCTCCAACTGCCACCTCCCTGGGGCACAGAGGTCAATAGTAAATAATGCGGGGGAGGCCCTACAGCCGCCCCCGCTGCCCTGGGTACCGTCACCTCCCCAGGGCTAAATATAACAGGAATGCGGGGGCAATGCGGCCACTCGCAGCCCTGGGGTCTGCCACCTCTCCAGGGCTATTGAAATAAATGAATGGGAGAGACCACACTGCCCCCCGCAGCACCGGGGACCGCCATCTCCCTCGGGCTAATTTAAATAAAAATGCATGGGGCTCCGGCCCCCCCACTCAGCTCTGGGGACTGCCGCCTCCCCGGGGCAAGTTTTCTAAATTAAGTACAGGGGCTGCATGGCCACCTCCCCAGGGCTTATTTTACAAAGGAGGGGGCCACGCGACCCCCCTCGTGGAGGCCTACATGCCCCTGTGGACCGCCATCCAGGGCTAGCACCATCAATATCCCAGGGTACCCACCCCTGGGACATTGCAGTCTGGTATGGCTTGGCTGGAACACTGCTCCCGCCAATCCATAGCAAACTCTCTGTCAAGCGAGCAGGGAAACAGACATTGCTTTGAGATCCATGGAGCTGCATGTCAGCAGCTTCCTGGGTCTCAAAGCAATGCCGGCTCCCGCAGGATGCAGGAGATGGCAGGGGCCACGGGGGTCTTCAGTCCCCCGCGCTGGACCCAACAAAGTGGCTTGGCCCCTGGCGACGTGGTCCCCCTTCTTTTATTTTGCAAAAAAAAATATAATAATACAAAAAGAAAGGCCAGACCCCGGGGGTGGGGTCCACAGGGCCATAATCGGCCTGAGAAGTGATCCACACAATCGCCCTTCTGATAAAAAATAGAAAAAGGAAAAAAAAGCCTGCAAATCGACGGAGGCCGTGTCCCCTTTCTCCACCACTCTGCAAACGCACCTTCTGGCATGATGCTGGTTGGGGGCTGAGGTTTCCTTGGCTGCTGAGGGTCCTTAGGGTCCAACAAGGCCTCCTGTTACCTCCAGCAAGCCCCACACAGTGGGATTGCTGAGAGGTGGTCGGAGGCCACACCCCCTTTCTCCACCACTCTGCAAATGCACATCTTGGTGTACTGCTGGTGAGGGGATGAGGTTCCACTGTACTCCTGATGGCCTCAGGACTAAAGTGGACTTCTTCCCCCAAGCAGCAGTGCGCCAGGAGGTGCATTTGCAGAGTCGTGGAGAAAGGGTGTGTGGCCTCTGAAGACCACTCAGCAATCTAGCTGTGTGGGTCTTAATGGGCGTAACATGGGGGGTAGTTGGCCCCCAAGGACCCTCAATAGCCAAGAGGACTTCATCCCCCTACTAGTAGTGTGCCATGAGGTGTGTTTGCAGAGTGGTGGAGAAAGGGGGCATGGCCTCCTACCAGGTCTCAGCAATCCTGCTGTGTGGGGCTTACTGGAGGTAACAGGAGGGGTAGTTGGCCCCCAAGGATTTCCTTGGGGACCAACTACCTCTCCTGTTATATCCAATAAGTCCCACACAGAGGGATTGCTAAGAGGTCTTCAGAGGCCACGCACCCTTCCTCCTCCACTCTGCAAACGTGGCTTGTGGTTCACCTCTGGTGGGGCATGAAGTCTACTTTACTCCTGAGGGATCTTGGGGGCCAAGAAGCCCTCCTGGTACCTCTTGTAAGTCCTACACAGCGGGATTCCTGAAAGCTAGTTGGAGGCCCAGCCCCCTTTCTCCACCACTCTGCAAACATGACTACTAGTTAAAAAAACATAAAAATTCAATGAAAAGACCAAAGGTTACAGGGACGTTATAGTTAGCAAACAGAATTTAAAAAAACTCTGAAATTCACTGAAAAAAACCAAAGGTTACAGGGACGTTATAGTTAGGGAAAGACTTCACTTGTACAAAACCAGTGCAATTCAGCCGTTATAGTTAGCTGAGCTAAATATAACTCGCACCCCGGCAATGTATTGCTTATTAGCTCACATAGTACCTCACTCATGACCTGGTCAGTGACATCACTCATGACATATATAGGACCTGGCCCTTTTTGCTGGGTTATTCTCAAACCTTTTGCCTTCCTACGCCTAGTTTTCTGTCCTTCTTTTTGTAGGCATTAGGACTATGGGCACTTTACAACTGCTAATCAGTACTAAAGTGCATGTGTTCTCTCCCCTACAAATATGGTATGATTGGTTTACACCTGTTTGGCATATTTATCTATAAGTCCCTTGTAAAGTGGTATCCCATATACCCAAGTCTTGTAAATTAAATGCTACTTGTGGGCCTGCATCACTGCTTGCGCCAACCACAGACGTAGCCTTTTCAAACCGATTTCAGGCCTGCCGCTGCAAGGCCTGTGTGGACAGTTTACTGCCACTTTAACTTGCCATTTAAAACTACTTGCCAAGCTTTAAACTCCAACATATTTCACTCCTAAGGTAGGCCCTAGGTAGCTCTATGGGCATGGTGCTGTGTAAGTAAAGGTAGGACATGTGCCTTTATTGTGCGTCATGTCCTGGTAGTGCAAACAGCCTATTTTATTTCTCACTGCTGAGAGGCCTACTCCTAGCATAGTCTAGCATTGGCAATTCCCAGGGATTACATCTGCATTCATCTGCATACTGATGCTCTTCCTGGGCTGGGAGAGGGAGAGGGCGTTCACACTTTACATTTATATAGGCTGTGTCCTGTCCTCACACAAACGGCTAATTTACTCCCTACTTATGTCTGGAGCCAGGGCTGGGTCGAAAGGGAATGTTATACACTTCTAAAGATTTCTTTTGAAGTCACCCATGAACAAAGATAATTTTGCGTAAAAGTACAGGGTCTCTCACCTTGCATTTGGCCTGATTGTGCTGGCCTGCCATGCTTATTGCCCCAGTGCCCTCCAGGGGCTCATGGGCTGACCTCCTCATCCATGTGGGACTACAGAGATCCTGTGATCCAGCCTAGATCTGGCAGTGGGGCTCGGAGTCTGATAATTTTCACTTACAAAATGGGGCAGTGCATGGTGAGCTCTACTAAAGATAGCTTGAACAAGCATTGTTTGCCTTATAAGCAAGGAGTTGCTAAGTATGTGCTGAGCGTCTTGCCCAAGCAAACTGGCACCTTTTGTTGCACTTTGGCCTCTCTGCATGTAGAAAGCAGCACCATCCTCCCCGCGCCAGCCTCTGTGTCGTGGACGCGTGCTGGGTGAAGTAGAGATAGCCCATCCGGCCCACCTGCAGTACCAGAGTGTGTTTGTTTCTAGTGTGTCCCCACCCAGCAAGGGGACCATGACAGACAACCTGGTGGGGATCAGTGCCATCCTGAGGCACATTTGTCCTGCCTGCATCCCTGCAGTGCAGCCCTCAGCAACCCCCCAGTGGGGCCCCATCAGCAGGGAAGCAGCCATATCGAAGAGGAGACATGCCCCCGAAGGTTGGGACAGCCATCCTCGCCCATGGCAGCTCTCACAGGATCCTCACGAGGGCAAGGCTGCTCTCACCGCCTCTGTTGAGCAAGAATGTACTGTAAGAATGGAGGCAGTCCCATGCTCGTGAAGTTGTCTTGTGCTCTCTTTTGCGGGCAGTTCCATGGGGGCTTCCTTGTCTGCCTGCATCGTGAGTAGGTATAGCCATGAAAGGCTCCAGACTTG
The DNA here is from genome assembly GCA_963921515.1 of Calotriton arnoldi. Lineage (NCBI taxonomy): Eukaryota > Metazoa > Chordata > Amphibia > Caudata > Salamandridae > Calotriton > Calotriton arnoldi. The sequence continues at coordinate 165,430 of CAWUFW010006396.1, read as the reverse complement.
CCAGAATTGGGGGATCCTTGGTTCTATGTGGAAAGTCATTCCCTGCACCTTTTGTGAGTCAGCTACGAAGGTCTACAGACTCACCTGAAATGGGACTATTGATGCCTTACACATTGTGGTGCAGAACTCCCATTGGAAATCCTGAGAGCGGCATAGGGTCATTATTAAGGGCATTGCTGTGTTGGATTACTGTACATAGTATAATAGGAGCACAGGTACGCTGTGCCCTATGTTGTTATTACAATGCATGTAATTCTCACTAAGTCATTATCTTACATGCACAGTGGTTATAATTCCTATTGTTTTGATTTCGTACTATCTAAAATGGTGTACATTCTGAAAAGCCTGTAATGATGATCTGTTTTCATTCTAACCTGCTGCATTTTCAGGCACTAATGTTTTAGTGTATGGTGCTGGATTCTTGCATTGTCAGGATAACGAGACCTACATCATTATTTGCTTAATATGCACAGCATTTATGGCTTATGTCATTTTGGTCTATGTTTTATGTACAATATATTCTACATTTTTATATAATCTTGTGTGGAGTCTCTTTTGTGGTGTATTCATTGTGTTTCTGTGTGAGTGTATTGCGCAAACGCTTTACACATTGCCTCTGATAATAAGCCTGCCTGCTCTGCACCAAACTACCATTGGGTGAACATAGGTTATATTTAGTGTGTAACTTACTTTCCTTGACTAGAGTGGTGTGTTCTGCCTGGCTTAAGTACATACCCTAGCCAACCAGAAAACCAATTTCTAACAATATATATATATATATCTACATATTTTAGAAAGGGAGGGGGCCCCTCTGAGCCTTATATGACACCGGGTACCCCGTCCCCCAGGGCCATATATATTTTTGTTTCATATTGTTTTATTAGCATTTTCGAAAACAGTATTAAGTTAGTAGTAATGCATTAATATAGGTGCAAGTAAAGAGGGACAACCAGAGTAGTCAACTCTAGTGGCTAAAGTTGTACACAATGTTCGCATTTGTCTATCCTCAGGGCGCGTGCTCATCATCCCCTCATCATATGTCAGCCTTATATTTGCTCATCCCTTCCTCCCTCTCACAATTCTGATAACCCCAACTGCAGAAAGATGAAACAACTCCCTGTATTCACCTGCGACAGCCAAAACTTTACTAGCAAGAGTCCTTTCCACACGCTGGTCATGGGCTATATCCATGCAGTTACAATGTGCAGTTGAGAGGTGAGATCCCGCCTCTTTGCTATCAGTAAAATAGGTCTAGCACCATCCATCATAGTGGCAGGGCCACTCAGGCAACTGACCAAGGGCTTACACGTTAATCCAGATGCCAAAAGAGACCACTAAATGTTGCTCATTAGTCTCTTCATAGCTAGCAACACCCAGAGGCGCTCGTGCCAGTGTGAGATAGGGGACACCTCTGCCTTTTTCCAGTAGTGTCCTATTGTGAGGTTTGCCACACCCAGGCACTGTAGGCACATGTGCCATTCATCTTTATTCAAGCAAAGTGGGTTAGGGGGTCTCAAGTCCGGGAGCATCACCTCTGGAGTAGCTGGAATAAGAAAATTCAAAGCCTTCTGCAGAAGAAAAAAAAAACTTTTCCCAGAAAGGTCTAATAGCTGGAGAGTCCCACCATATTTTGAGTTCTTCATCAAGTGAACAACAGCACCTCCAGCACCTGGGCGAATCATTATGGTACATACGGTGCAATATGTGGGGAGTGTAGTGCTAACCAAACCAGAATTTATAATGTATTTCCCGTCCATGAATAGACGTTGTTGCAACATGTATTTCTCTATGTAGTTCATCCCATTGTTTAGGTTCTACCTTCCTTCCCAGTACCCTCTCCCACTTTGTGTTGTGTCTCATTGTCTGTGGAGTCTCATGAGCCAGGAGAAGCTGATACAGCGCTAAAACATGTCCTGTGTACCTACCAATCTGGGAAATGGATTTCAAAGGGGGTTTGGCTCTTTTGGCTCCCACCAGTAGCATGGCTGCGTAACTCAGTGCCTAACCTGCAAGTATTAGAGTCACTCTGAGCCATATATATTTCAGAGGGGATCGTGGGCCATGTGGCCTCCCTTCCCGAGCCTCTTTAGGCCCTGCGGACCACATCACCCAGGGATTTTTATTTGAAAGGGGAAAGGGCTGCATGGTCTTTCTGCCCAAGCCATTTTAGGCCTTGTGGAACCCACCCCTAGGGTCAAACCTTACAATAAATGGGAGAGGGATTGCGCGACCTTAAAAGGCCCTTAGACTCCAATGCCCCAGGGCTGTGTATTTTTTAAAGGGGAGGGGGACTGCTCGGCCCTCTCCCCGAGCCTTTTTAGTCCCTGGGGACCACATCCCCCATGGCCTTTTTTTTTTTAAGGGGAGGAAGGCCGCATGGCCCCCATCCCAGGGCCCCATTCACCAGGGCTGGTTTTTTTTTTGTAGGCCACTACTTTTCATAAAGGGGAGGTGGGCTGCGTGGCCCACCTCCTAGAGCCAAAAACGGCCCCATCCCCCCGGGTCCACATTAATTAAATATGAGTGCCCTGAATCCCACCCAGGGCACCCACCTGACACTTGTTGGGGGCTGCGGGGTGGGCATGGGGCTCCTGCAGCTCTAGCCAGCTCTCCACATGCTGCGTAAGCTGGCTTTGCTCCCACCCTCAGAGAATGGCTATTTATGCAGCTCCTTCTGAGTGGGAGCAATCTCTTGATCAGTTTCCCTGCCCGTAACAGTGCGGGCAGGGAAACAGATCAAAAGTCTGCTCCCAGCTGGCGGGAGCATTTTTAAGGCTTCCGCCTGCCTGGAGCAGACTTTTGCTCCCGCGTGGCGGGAGATTAAAAAATGCTCCAGCGAAACAGGAGCAAACACAAGTTTCCCTGCTCATGCCGGTGCAGGCAGGGAAACTTCTATGTTGTGAGGGTGGGCTATCCGGGACACAGTATGTAAGCTGGCCCTGAGGATGGGAGATGGGGTCCATAGAAGACTCGGGGTGGGGGTCAGCCCTAGGGAATTGGGTTCCCGGGGTCTTTAGAGGTTCATGGAGGGGAGCTGCGTGCCCCCCTCTCCTTTTATTTTCTTATTCAGCCCCAGGTTGGGTTCCCTGGGGCCTTCAATGGCGGCATGGCCCCCATTCCCAAAATTAAATATATTGGCCCCTGGGGGTGGGATCCCTGGGGCTTAGTTGGCTCAGGGAGGGAGACCGCAAGCCCCATCCTCTTTAATAAACAATGTGGCCCTGGGGGTGGCCTTTCTGGGGCATATAATTGCAGAATGCAACCTCGGCCTCATTTTTTTTTCCAATCCTGCAGGAGTCCTGCAGGATCAAGGCAAAAGTATTTTTTTCATTTACAACCCTGGGGTCCCTCCAGGTCCCCCCAAGTAGAATAGGGTAAGGGTATCCCTACCCTGCTCCATTATATTATTTGTTTTTATTTACTTTAGGACAGGTGACTAAGTCCGCGAGTGCTGTAACCCCTTCGCTGCTAGGCTTATTCCCCCCCCTGTGCTAAGCCTTTTTTGGCTATTAGGCGCTTAGGCCCCTGTAACTTTTTGACCACATAAGGTATGCACACCAAATTTGCGTCCTTTTCTTCCAACATCACGGGGATTCTAAAGGTACCCAGGGTTTGTGGATCCCCCAATGGGGGACCCAGAAATTTGCCAAAATACAGCTACATTTTGTTTTTAGGGGGAAAAATGGGAAAAAAGTGCTGCAAATGAAAGCGTCTGTTTTTTTCCCTGCAAATGGTATCAACAAAGGGTTTGTGGGTCTGAAATTACCATTTTCCCAGCTTTCAGGGACTGACAGACTTTTGTCAGAAAACCAACATTTTGTACACAGTTTTGGCATTTTACTGGGACAAAGCCTATTTTTGCTATTTTTTGTGCTTTTAACTTTCTTCCAGTTAATGGTAGAAATGGGTATGAAAGCAATAAGGGATCCTGAAATGCTATACATTTTTAGAAAAGTAGACACAATTCTGAATTCAGCAAGGGGTCATTTGTGTAGATCCTTCAAGGTTTCTTTATAGAAACTAACAGTTGAATATAGGAAAAATTGAAAATGAGTTGAACAAAACAGCCATTTATGCCAACGTTTTCACCTGTAACTTCTTCTAACTATGACAGATGTCTGAAAGCAATATACCGTTACATCCGCTGGACCTTTCTGGTTGTGGGGATCTATAGGACTTGTAGGTTCACCAAGAACCCGACGAACCCAGACCCAATAACTGAGCAGCGTCTGGCAATATTTTTTTTTTAGTATGAACCGGGTATATAGCAATTCATTTGGGAAAATATATACAGTGAAAAATTGGGAAGAAAGACACCTATGTATTTCTGAAATTGGAACAAAACATAGAAATTAGAAACCGTAGCTATTTGCACATTTCCAAAATTGGGAGTACCCATACTAGCATGAGAATTATAGGACATTTTTCAAAGTGACTTCTTTTTTACACATTGTCTTTCATTTGAAAGGCAGAAATGCTTCAAAAGTCAATAGGTAATAACAGTTGCTCTACAATTCTGTGTTACGCTAAGTCTCCCGATAAAAATGGTACTGCACTTGTGTGGATAGGCCTAGTGCCCATGACAGGAAACGTCTCAAAACGCAACTTGGACACACTTCATTTTTACAGTGAAAACTGACCCTTTTTTTGGAAAGTGCCTAGCTGTAGATTTTGAACCCTAGCTCTGCCGGCACCAAGGGAAACCTATACATTTTTGAAAACTAGACACCCAGGGGAATACAGGATGGGGTGACTTGTCTGGCTCTCACCAGGTTCTGTTTCCCAGAATCCCCTGCAAACCTCAAACTTTATCAAAAAAAATATTTTCCTCACATTTATGTGGTGGAAAGTTCAGGAATCTGCGTGGATCCACAAAACTCCATGCACCCTGCATTCCCCAAAGTCTTCCGAGAAAAATGGTACCTCACTTGTGTGGGTAGGCCTAGTGCCCGCGACAGGAAATGGCCAAAAACGCAATGTGGACACACCTAGCTCTTCCGGCACCTAGGGAAACCTAGCAAACCTATACATTTTTGAAAACTAGACACCCAGGGAAATACAGGATGGGGTGACTTGTCTGCCTTTCACCAGGTTCTGTTACCCAGAATCCCTTGCAAACCTCAAACCTTGCCAAAAAAACACATTTTTCTCACATTGCTGAGGGGGAAAGTTCTGGAATCTCCGTGGATCCACAAAATTTCACCCACCCCTTATTCCCCAAAGTCTTCCGAGTAAAATGGTACCTCACTTGTGTGGTTAGGCATAGTGCCCGCGACAGGAAACGGCCCAAAACTCAACGTGGACACACCACTTTTTCACATTGAAAACTGACCCTTTTTTTGCAAAGTGCCTAGCTGTAGATTTTCAACCCTAGCTCTGCCCGCACCTAGGGAAAACTAGCAAACCTATACTTTTTTGTAAACTAGACACCCAGGGGAATACAGGATGGGGTGACTTGTCTGGCTCTCACCAGGTTCTGTTGCCCAGAATCCCTTGCAAACATCAAACTTTGTAAATAAAAACACATTTTCCTCACATTTCTGTGGTGGAAAGTTCTGGAATCTGCGTGGATCCACAAAATTCCATCCACCCCACATTCCCCAAAGTCTTCCGAGAAAAATGGTACCTCAATTGTGTGCATAGGCCTAGTGCCCACAACAGGAAACGGCCCAAATCGCAAAGTGGACACACCACATTTTCACAGTGAAAACAGACCCTTTTTTTGCGAAAGTGCCTAGCTGTAGATTTTGAACCCTAGCTCTGTCGGCACCTAGGGAAACCTAAAAAACCTATACATTTTTGAAAACTAGACACCAAGGGGAATACAAGATGGGGTGACTTGTCTAGCTCGCACCAGGTTCTGTTGCCCAGAAGCCCTTGCAAACATCAAACTTTGTAAAAAAAAACACATTTTCCTCACATTGCTGAGGTGGAAAGTTCTGGAATCTGCGTGGATCCACAAAATTCTACCCGCCCCGCATTCCCCAAAGTCTTCCGAGTAAAATGGTACCTCACTTGTGTGGGTAGGCCTAGTGCCCGCGACAGAAAATGGCCCAATATGCAACATGGACACACCACATTTTCACATTGAAAACTGACCCTTTTTATTCAAAGTGCCTAACTGTAGATTTTGAACCCTAGCTCTTCCGTCACCTAGGGAAACCTAGCAAACCTATACATTTTTGAAAACTAGACACGCAGGGAAATACAGGATGGGGTGACTTGTCTGGCTCTCACCAGGTTCTGTTAACCAGAATCCCTTGCAAACCTCAAACTTTATAAAAAAAAACAAATTTTCCTCACATTTATGTGGTGGAAAGTTCTGGAATCTGCGTGGGTTCACAAAATTCCACCCACCCCACATTCCCCAAAGTTTTCCAAGAAAAATGGAACCTCACTTGTGTGGGTAGGCCTAGTGCTCGCAACAGGAAACGGTCCTAAACGCAACATGGACAAACCACATTTGCGCAGTGAAAACAGACCCTTTTTTTGCAAAGTGCCTAGCTGTTGATTTTGAACCCTAGCTCTTCCGGCACCTAGGGAAACCTAGCAAACCTATACATTTTTGAAAACTAGACACGCAGGGAAATACAGGATGGGGTGACTTGTCGGGCTCTCACCAGGTTCTGTTACCCAGAATCCCTTGCAAACCTCAACTTTGTAAAAAAAAACAAATTTTCTCACATTGCTGAGGGGGAAAGTTGTGGAATCTGCGTGGATCCACAAAATTCTACCCACACCGCATTCCCCAAAGTCTTCCGAGTAAAATGGTACCTCACTTGTTTGGTTAGGCATAGTGCCCGCGACAGGAAACGGCCCAAAACTCAACGTGGACACACCACTTTTTCACATTGAAAACTGACCCTTTTTTTGCAAAGTGCCTAGCTGTAGATTTTCAACCCTAGCTCTGCCCGCACCGAGGGAAAACTAACAAACCTATACTTTTTTGTAAACTAGACACCCAGGGGAATACAGGATGGGGTGACTTGTCTGGCTCTCACCAGGTTCTGTTGCCCAGAATCCCTTGCAAACATCAAACTTTGTAAAAAAAAACACATTTTCCTCACATTGCTGAGGTGGAAAGTTCTGGAATCTGCGTGGATCCACAAAATTCTACCAACCCCGCATACCCCAAAGTCTTCTGAGTAAAATGGTACCTCACTTGTGTGGGCTGGCCTAGTGCCCGTGACAGGAAATGGCCCAAAATGCTACGTGGACACACCACATTTTCACATTGAAAACCGACCCTTGTTTTGCAAAGTGCCTAGCTGTAGATTTTGAACCCTAGCACTGCCGGCACCTAGGGAAACCTAGTGAACCCATACATTTTTAAAAACTAGACACCCAGGGGAATACAGGATGCGGTGACTTGTCTGGCTCTCAGCAGGTTGTGTTAACCAGAATCCCTTGCAAACCTCAAACTTTATAAAAAAAAACAAATTTTACTCACATTTATGTGGTGGAAAGTTCAGGAATCTGCGTGGATCCACAAAACTCTACCCACCCCGCATTCCCCAAAGTCTTCTGAGAAAAATGGTACCTCACTTGTGTGGGTAGGCCTAGTGACCGCGACAGGAAACGGCCAAAAACGCAACGTGGACACACCACATTTTCACTGTCAAAACGGACCCTTTTTTTGCAAAGTGCCTAGCTGTAGATTTTCAACCCTAGCTCTGCCCGCACCTAGGGAAAACTAGCAAACCTATACTTTTTTGTAAACTAGACACCCAGGGGAATAGAGGATGGGGTGACTTGTCTGACTCTCACCAGGTTCTGTTACCCAGAATCCCTTGCAAACCTCAAACTTTGTAAAAAAACACATTTTCCTCACATTTCTTTGGTGGAAAGTTCTGGAATCTGTGTGGATCCACAAAATTCCACCCACCCCACATTCCCCAAAGTCTTCCGAGAAAAATGTTACCTCACTTGTGTGGGTAGGCCTAGTGCCCGCGACAGGAAACGGCCCAAAACGCAACATGGACACACCACATTTTCACGGTGAAAACGGACCCTTTTTTTGCAAAGTGCCTAGCTGTAGATTTTGAACCCTAACTCTTCCGGCACCTAGGGAAACCTAGCAAACCTATATATTTTTGAAAACTAGACACCCAGGGGAATACAGGATGGGGTGAATTGCTGGCTCTCAGCAGGTTCTGTTAACCAGAATCCCTTGCAAACCTCAAACTTTATCAAAAAAACTACATTTTCCTCACATTTATGTGGTGGAAAGTTCTGGAATCTGCATGGATCAACAACATTTCACCCACCCCGGATTTCCCAAAGTCTTCCAAGAAAAATGGTACCTCACTTGTGTGGGTAGGCCTAGTGCCCGCAGCAGGAAACGGCCCTAAACGCAATATGGAAACACCACATTTTCACAGTGAAAACAGACCCTTTTTTGCAAAGTGCCTAGCTGTAGGTTTTGAACCCTAGCTCTGCCGGCACCTAGGGAAACCTAGCAAACCTATACATTTTTGAAAACTAGATATCCAGGGGAATGCAGGATGGGGTGACTTGTCTGGCTATCACCAGGTTCTGTTACCGAGAATCCCTTGCAAACCTCAAACTTTGTAGATAAAAACACATTTTCCTCACATTTCTGTGGTGGAAAGTTCTGGAATCTGCGTGGATCCACAAAATTCCACCCACCCCGTATTCCCCAAAGTCTTTCGAGAAAAATGTTACCTCACTTGTGTGGGTAGGCCTAGTGCCCGCGGCAGGAAACGGCCCAAAACACAACGTGGACACACCACATTTTAACAGTGAAAACGGACCCTTTTTTTGCAAAGTGCCTAGCTGTAGATTTTCAACCCTAGCTCTGCCCGCACCTAGGGAAAACTAGCAAACCTATACTTTTTTGTAAACTAGACACCCAGGGGAATAGAGGATGGGGTGACTTGTCTGACTCTCACCAGGTTCTGTTACCCAGAATCCCTTGCAAACCTCAAACTTTGTAAAAAAACACATTTTCCTCACATTTCTTTGGTGGAAAGTTCTGGAATCTGTGTGGATCCACAAAATTCCACCCACCCCACATTCCCCAAAGTCTTCCGAGAAAAATGTTACCTCACTTGTGTGGGTAGGCCTAGTGCCCGCGACAGGAAACGGCCCAAAACGCAACATGGACACACCACATTTTCACGGTGAAAACGGACCCTTTTTTTGCAAAGTGCCTAGCTGTAGATTTTGAACCCTAACTCTTCCGGCACCTAGGGAAACCTAGCAAACCTATATATTTTTGAAAACTAGACACCCAGGGGAATACAGGATGGGGTGAATTGCTGGCTCTCAGCAGGTTCTGTTAACCAGAATCCCTTGCAAACCTCAAACTTTATCAAAAAAACTACATTTTCCTCACATTTATGTGGTGGAAAGTTCTGGAATCTGCATGGATCAACAACATTTCACCCACCCCGGATTTCCCAAAGTCTTCCAAGAAAAATGGTACCTCACTTGTGTGGGTAGGCCTAGTGCCCGCAGCAGGAAACGGCCCTAAACGCAATATGGAAACACCACATTTTCACAGTGAAAACAGACCCTTTTTTTGCAAAGTGCCTAGCTGTAGGTTTTGAACCCTAGCTCTGCCGGCACCTAGGGAAACCTAGCAAACCTATACATTTTTGAAAACTAGATATCCAGGGGAATGCAGGATGGGGTGACTTGTCTGGCTATCACCAGGTTCTGTTACCGAGAATCCCTTGCAAACCTCAAACTTTGTAGATAAAAACACATTTTCCTCACATTTCTGTGGTGGAAAGTTCTGGAATCTGCGTGGATCCACAAAATTCCACCCACCCCGTATTCCCCAAAGTCTTTCGAGAAAAATGTTACCTCACTTGTGTGGGTAGGCCTAGTGCCCGCGGCAGGAAACGGCCCAAAACACAACGTGGACACACCACATTTTAACAGTGAAAACGGACCCTTTTTTTGCAAAGTGCCTAGCTGTAGATTTTGAACCCTAGCTCTTCCGGCACCTAGGGAAACCTAGCGACCCTGTACATTTTTGAAAACTAGACACCCAGGGGAATACAGGATGGGGTGACTTGTCTGGCTCTCACCAGGTTCTGTTACCCAGAATCCCTTGCGAACCTCAAACTTTGTCAAAATAAATCACATTTTCCTCACATTTCTGTTGTGGAAAGTTCTGAAATCTGTGTGGATCCACAAAATTCCACCCACCCCGTATTCCCCAAAGTCTTCCAAAGAAAATGGTACCTCACTTGTGTGGGTGGGCCTAGTGCCCGCGACAGGAAACGGCCCAAATCGCAACGTGGACACACCACATTTTCACAGTGAAAACTGACCCTTTTTTGCAAAGTGCCTAGTTGTAGATTTTGAACTGTAGCTCTGCCGGAACCTAGGGAAACCGAGCCAACCTATACATTTTTGAAAACTAGACACCCAGGGGAATACAGGATGGGGTGACTTGTCTGGCTCTCAGCAGGTTGTGTTAACCAGAATCCCTTGCAAACCTCAAACTTTATTAAAAAAAACACATTTTCCTCACATTTATGTGGTGGAAAGTTCTGTAACCTGCGTGGATCCACAAATCTCCACCCACCCCGCATTCCCCGAAGTCTTCTGAGAAAAATGGTACCTCACTTGTGTGGGTAGGCCTAGTGCCCGTGACAGGAAACGGCCAAAAATGCAACGTGGACACACCACATTTTCACTGTGAAAACGGACCCTTTTTTTGCAAAGTGCCTAGCTGTAGATTTTCAACCCTAGCTCTGCCCGCACCTAGGGAAAACTAGCAAACCTATACTTTTTTGTAAACTAGACACTCAGGGGAATAGAGGATGGGGTGACTTGTCTGGCTCTCAGCAGGTTGTGTTACCCAGAATCCCTTGCAAACCTCAAACTTTGTAAAAAAAAAAAATCCTCACATTTCTGTGGTGGAAAGTTCTGGAATCTGCGTGGATCCACAAAATTCCACCCACCCCACATTCCCCAAAGTCTTCCGAGAAAAATGTTACCTCACTTGTGTGGGTAGGCCTAGTGCCTGCGACAGGAAACAGCCCAAAACGCAACGTGGACACACCACATTTTCACAGTGAAAACGGACCCTTTTTTTGCAAAGTGCCTAGCTGTAGATTTTTAACCCTAGCTCTTCTGGCACCTAGGGAAACCTAGCAAACCTATACATTTTTTAAAACTAGACACCCAGGGGAATACAGGATGGGGTGACTTTGCTGGCTCTCAGCAGGTTCTGTTAACCAGAATCCCTTGCAAACCTCAAACTTTATCAAAAAAACAACATTTTTCTCACATTTCTGTGGTGGAAAGCTCTGGAATCTGTGTGGATCCACAAAATTCCACCCACCCCGTATTCCCCAAAGTCTTCCGAGTAAAATGGTACCTCACTTGTGTGGGTAGGCCTAGTGCCCGCGACAGGAAACGGCCCAAAATGCAACGTCAACACACTACATTTTCACATTGAAAACTGACCCTTTTTTTGTAAAGTGCCTAGCTGTAGATTTTGAACCGTAGCACTGCCGGCACCTTGGGAAACCTAGCAAACCTATACATTTTTAAAAACTAGACACCCAGGGGAATACAGGATGGGGTGACTTGTCTGGCTCTCACCAGGTTCTGTTACCCAGAATCCCGTGCAAACGTCAAACTTTATCAAAACAAAACACATTTTCCTCTCATTTCTGTGGTGGAAAGTTCTGGAATCCGTGGATCCACAACATTTCACCCACCCCGGATTTCCCAAAGTCTTCCAAGAAAAATGGTACCTCACTTGTGTGGATAGGCCTAGTGCTCGCAACAGGAAACGGTCCTAAACGCAACTTGGACACACCACATTTTCACAGTGAAAACAGACCCTTTTTTTGCAAAGTGCCTAGCTGTAGATTTTGTACTCTAGCTCTGCCGGCAACTAGGGAAACCTAAAAAACCTATACATTTTTGAATACTAGACACCTAGGGGAATACAAGATGGGGTGACTTGTCTGGCTCTCACCAGGTTCTGTTACCCAGAATCCCTTGCAAACCTCAAACTTTGTAAAAAAAAACACATTTTCCTCACATTGCTGAGGTGGAAAGTTCTGGAATCTGTGTGGATCCACAAAATTCCACCCACCCCGCGTTCCCCAAAGTCTTCAGAGTAAAATTGTACCTCACTTGTGTGGGTAGGCCTAGTGCCCGCGACAGGAAACGGTCCAAAACGCAACATGGACACACCACATTTTCACATTGAAAACTGACCCTTTATTTGCAAAGTGCCTAGCTGTAGATTTTAAACCCTAGCTCTGCTGGCACCTAGAGAAATCTAGCAAACCTATACTTTTTTGTAAACTAGACACCCAGGGGAACAGAGGATGGGGTGACTTTCCTGGCTCTCACCAGGTTCTGTTACCCAGAATGCCTTGCAAACCTCAAACTTTGTAAAAAAAAAACATTTTCCTCACATTTCTGTGGTGGAAAGTTCTGGAATCTGCGTGGATCCACAAAATTCCACCCACCCTGCATTCCCTAAAGTCTTCTGAAACAAATGGTACCTCACTTGTGTGGGTAGGCCTAGTGCCCGCGACAGGAAACGGCCCAAAACGCACCGTTGACACACCACATTTTCACAGTGAAAACAGACCATTTTTTTGCAAAGTGCCTAGCTGTAGATTTTGAACCCTAGCTCTGCCAGCACCTAGGGAAACCTAGCAAACCCATACTTTTTTGTGAACTAGACACCCAGGGGAACAGAGGATGGGGTGACTTGACTGGCTCACACCAGGTTCTGTTACCCAGAATCCCTTGCGAACCTCAAACTTTGTCAAAATAAAACAAATTTTCCTCACATTTCTGTGGTGGAAAGTTCTGGAATCTGTGTGGATCCACAAAATTCCACACACCCCGTATTCCCCAAAGTCTTCCGAGGAAAATGGTACCTCACTTGTGTGGGTAGGCCTAGTGCCCGCAACAGGAAACGGCCCAAATCGCAACGTGGACACACCACATTTTCACGGTGAAAACTGACCCTTTTTTGTAAAGTGCCTAGCTGTAGATTTTGAACCCTAGCACTGCCGGCACCTAGGGAAACCTAGCGAACCTGTACATTTTTGAAACCTAGACATCCAGGGGAATACAGGATGGGGTGACTTGTCTGGCTCTCACCAGGTTCTGTTAACCAGAATCCCTTGCAAACCTCAAACTTTATTAAAAAAAACACATTTTCCTCACATTTCTGTGGTGGAAAGTTCTGGAATCTGCGTGGATCCACAAAATTCCACCCACCCCACATTCCCCAAAGTCTTCCGAGAAACATGTTACCTCACTTGTGTGGGTAGGCCTAGTGCCTGCGACAGGAAACGGCCCAAAACGCAACGTGGACACACCACATTTTCACTGTGAAAACTGACCCTTTTTTTGCAAAGTGCCTAGCTGTAGGTTTTCAACCCTAGCTCTGCCCGCACCTAGGGAAAACTAGCAAACCTACACTTTTTGTAAACTAGACACCCATGGGAATAGAGGATGGGGTGACTTGTCTGGCTCTCAGCAGGTTGTGTTACCCAGAATCCCTTGCAAACCTAAAACTTTGTAAAAAAACACATTTTCCTCACATTTCTGTGGTGGAAAGTTCTGGAATCTGCGTGGATCCACAAAATTCCACCCACCCCGGATTTCCCAAAGTCTTCTGAGAAAAATGGTACCTCACTTGTGTGGGTAGGCCTAGTGCCCGCAACAGGAAACGGCCCAAAACGCAACATGGACTCACCACATTTTCACAGTGAAAACAGACCCTTTTTTTGCAAAGGGCCTAGCTGTAGATGTTGATCCCTAGCTCTGCCGGCACCTAGGGAAACCTAAAAAACCTATACATTTTTTAAAACTAGACACCCAGGGGAATACAATATGGGGTGAGTTGTCTAGCTCTCATCAGGTTCTGTTGCCCAGAATCCCTTGCAAACATCAAACTTTGTCAAAAGAAACACATTTTCCTCACATTGCTGAGGTGGAAAGTTCTGGAATCTGCGTGGATCCACAAAATTCTACCCACCCCGCATTCCCCAAAGTCTTCCGAGTAAAATGGTACCTCACTTGTGTGGGTAGGCCTAGTGCCAGCGACAGGAAAAGTTCCAAAATGCAACGTGGACACACCACATTTTCACATTGAAAACTGACCCTTTTTTTGTAAAGTGCCTAGCTGTAGATTTTGAACAGTAGCACTGCCGGCACCTAGGGAAACCTAGCGAACCTATACATTTTTGAAAACTAGACACCCAGGGGAATACAGGATGGGGTGACTTGTCTGGCTCTCCACAGGTTCTGTTGCCCAGAATCCCGTGCAAACCTCAAACTTTGTCAAAATAAACACATTTTCCTCTCATTTCTGTGGTGGAAAGTTCTGGAATCTGTGGATCCACAACATTTCAGCCACCCCGGAATTCCCAAAGTCTTCCAAGAAAAATGGTACCTCACTTGTGTGGATAGGCCTAGTGCCCACAACAGGAAACGGCCCAAATCACAACGTGGACACACCACATTTTCACAGTGAAAACGGACCCTTTTTTTGCAAAGTGCCTAGCTGTAGATTTTGAACCCTAGCTCTGCCGGCACCTAGGGAAACCTAGCAAACCTATACTTTTTTTGAAACTAGACACCCTGGGGAATACAGGATGGGGGTGACTTGCCTGGCTCTCACCAGGTTCTGTTTCCCAGAATCCCTTGCAAACCTCAAACTTTGTAAAAAAAAACACATTTTCCTCACATTTCTGTGGTGGAAAGTTCTGGAATCTGCGTGGATCCACAAAATTCCACCTACCCCATTCCCCAAAGTCTTCAGAGAAAAATGGTACCTCACTTGTGTGGGTAGGCCTAGTGCCCACAACAGGAAACGGCCCAAATCACAACGTGGACACACCACATTTTCACAGTGAAAACGAACCCTTTTTTTGCAAAGTGTCTAGCTGTAGATTTTGAACCCTAGCTCTGCCGGCACCTAGGGAAACCTAGCAAACCTATACTTTTTTGTAAACTAGACACCCAGGGGAACAGAGGATGGGGTGACTTGTCTGGCTCTCACCAGGTTTTGTTACCCAGAATACCTTGCAAGCCTCAAACTTTGTAAAATAAAAACATTTTCCTCACCTTTCTGTGGTGGAAAGTTCTGGAATCTGCGTGGATCCACAAAATTCCACCCACCCTGCATTCCCCAAAGTCTTCCAAAACAAATGGTACCTCACTTGTGTGGGTAGGCCTAGTGCCGGCGACATGAAACGGCCCAAAATGCACCGTTGACACACCACATTTTCACAGTGAAAACAGACCATTTTTGGCAAAGTGCCTAGCTGTAGATTTTGAACCCTAGCTCTGCCGGCACCTAGAGAAACCTAGCAAACCTATAAATTTTTTTGAAACTAGACACCCTGAAGAATACAGGATGGGGGTGACTTGCCTGGCTCTCACCAGGTTCTGTTACCCAGAATCCCTTGCAAACCTCAAACTTTGTAAAAAAAAAAACACATTTTCCTCACATTTCTGTGGTGGAAAGTTCTGGAATCTGCGTGGATCCACAAAATTCCACCTACCCCGTATTCCCCAAAGTCTTCCGAGAAAAATGGTACCTCACTTGTGTGGGTAGGCCTAGTGCCCACAACAGGAAACGGCCCAAATCACAAAGTGGACACACCACATTTTCACAGTGAAAACGGACCCTTTTTTTGCAAAGTGCCTAGCTGTAGATTTTAAACCCTAGCTCTGCCGGCACCTAGGGAAACCTAGCAAACCTATACTTTTTTGTAAACTAGACACCCAGGGGAACAGAGGATGGGGTGACTTGTCTGGCTCTCACCAGGTTCTGTTACCCAGAATGCCTTGCAAACCTCAAACTTTGTAAAAAAAAAACATTTTCCTCACATTTCTGTGGTGGAAAGTTCTGGAATCTGCGTGGATCCAGAAAATTCCATCCACCCCGTATTCCCCAAAGTCTTCCAAAACAAATGGTACCTCACTTGTGTGGGTAGGCCTAGTGCCCGCGACAGGAAACGGCCCAAAACGCACTGTTGACACACCACATTTTCACAGTGAAAACAGACAATTTTTTTGCAAAGTGCCTAGCTGTAGATTTTGAACCCTAGCTCTGCTGGCACCTAGAGAAACCTAGCGAACCTATACATTTTTTTAAACTAGACACCCAGGGGAACAGAGGATGGGGTGACTTGTCTGGCTCTCACCAGGTTCTGTTACCCAGAATCCCTTGCAAACCTCAAACTTTGTAAAAAAAAACACATTTTCCTCACATTTCAGTGGTGGAAAGTTCTGGAATCTGCGTGGATCCACACATTTCCTACCACCCAGCGTTCCCCCATGTCTCCCGATAAAAATGGTACCTCACTCGCGTGGGTGGGTCAAACACCCGCGACAGGCAAGGGCCCAAAACTTATTGAGGAGACATTAAAATTACCTATCACAAAATAACCTGGTTTTGCAAGGGGGGTCACCTGGATTTTTGGCCCCGGGCTCGGCGGCCATCTTGGGAAACCTACCAAACCCACACATTTCTAAAAACTAGACACCTAGGGGAGTCTAGCGAGGTATGGCTTGCGTGGGCCGCCCAACTTTTTCCTGGCCAGAATCCCTGCAAACCTCAAATTTAGCTGAAAAAATCACATTTTCTCAAATTTCTGTGTGGGAATGTTCTGGAATCTGCATGGATCCACAAATTTCCTACCACCCAGCGTTCCTCCAGGTCTTCCGATAAAAAGGGTACCTCGCTCACGTGGGTGGGTCAAGTACCCGCGGCAGGCAAAGGCCCAAAACGTATTGAGGAGACATCAAAATTACCTATCACAAAACAATCTGGTTTTGCAAGGGGGGGTCACCTGGGTTATTGGCCCCGGGCTCGGCGGCCAATGGGAAACCTACCAAACCCACACATTTCTGAAAACTAGACACCCGGGAGAGTCCAGCGAGGTATGGCTTGTGTGGATCCCCCAACGTTTTCCTACGCAGAATTCCCTGCAAACCTCAAATTTAGCTGGAAAAAACACATTTTCCACATATTTTTGTTTGGAATCACCGTGTCGGCACAAATCTCCTACCCCACAGCGTTCCCCTCAGTCTCCGGAGTAAAATGATACCTCACTTGTGTGGGTGTCCAATGCAGAATTGGCTAAAAACGTATTTTAAAAAAAATGTAGCGCTTAGAATTCTCAGTGCTATACCCTTAATCCTTATGTTTTGGGCTCTTCCCCGTCACAGACCCTTGCCCCACCCACACAAGTGAGGTATCATTTTACTCTGGAGACTGAGGGAAACGCTGTGGGGTAGGACATTTGTGCCGGCACAGTGATTCCACACAAAAATGTGTGGAAAATGTGTTTTTTTCAGCTAAATTTGAGGTTTGCAGGGGATTCTGGGTAGTAAAACGTTGGGAGATCCACGCAAGCCATACCTCACTGGACTCACCCGGGTGTCTAGTTTTCAGAAATGTGTGGGTTTGGTAGTTTCCCAAGATGTCTGCCGAGCCCGAGGCCAAAAACCCAGGTGACCCCCCTTGCAAAACCAGGTTGTTTTGTGATAGGTAATTTTGATGTCTCCTCAATACGTTTTGGGCCCTTGCCTGTCGCGGGTACTTGACCCACCCACATGAGTGAGGTACCATTTTTATCAGGAGACCTGGGGAAACACTGGGTGGTAGGAAATGTGTGGATCCATGCAGATTCCAGAACTTTCCCACACAGAAATTTGAGAAAAATTTGATTTGTTTCAGCTAAATTTGAGGTTTGCAGGGGAGTCTGGGTAAGAAAACGTTGGGGGCCCCACGCAAGCTATACCTCCCTGGACTACCCCGGATGTCTAGTTTTCAGAAATGTGTGGGTTTGGTAGGCTTCCCAAGATGGCCGCCGAGCCTGGGGCCAAAAACCCAGGTGACACCCCTTGCCAAACCAGGTTGTTTTGTGATAGGTAATTTTGATGTCTCCACAATACGTTTTGGGCCCTTGCCTGTTGCAGGTACTTTACCCACCCACAAGAGTGAGGTGCCATTGTTATTGGGAGACCTGGGGGAACACTGGGTGGTAGGAAATTTGTGTCCGCCCAGTGATCCCACAACTTTCCCACACAGAAATTTGAGAACAATTTGATTTTTTTCAGCTAAATTTGAGGTTTGTAGGGGATTCTGGGTAGGGAAACTTTGGGGGATCCACTCAAGCCATACCTCCCTCAACTCCCCCAGGTCTCTAGTTTTCAGAAATGTGTGGGTTTGGTAGGTTTCCCTAGATGGCTGCCAACCCCGGGACCAAAAACACAGATGCCCCCTTTGTATCTGAAAAAGACCTGGTTTTGCAGGGAGGGGCACCTGGGTTTTTGGCCCTGGGCTCGCGGCCATCTAGGGAAACCTACCAAACCCACACATTTCTGAAAACTAGACACCCTGGGGAGTCCAGTGAGAAATGGCTTGCGTGCATCCCCCAACGTTTCCCTACCCAGAATCCCCTGCAAACCTCAAATTTAGCTGAAAGAAATCACTTTTTCCATACATTTTTGTGTGGGATCACCATGCCGGCACAAATGTCCTACCACCCAGTGTTCCCCTTGTTCTCCCGAGTAAACTTATACCTCACTTGTGTGGGTGGGCCAAAGGCCTGTGACTGGGAAGAGCCAAAAACATAGGGATTAAAAGTATAGCACCACAAATTCTAAGCGCTACATTTTTAAACAAATATGTTTTTAGCGGATTCTGCATTGTACAGCCACACAAGTGAGGTATCATTTTACTCGGTAGACCAAGGGGAACGCTACGTGGTAGGACATTTGTGAAGGCACAGTGATCCCACATAAAATGTGTGGAAAAAGAGAATTTTTCAGCTAAATTTGAGGTTTGCAGAGGATTTTGGGTAGGAAAACGTTGGGTGGTCCACGCAAGCCATACCTCACTAGACTCCCCAGGGTGTCTAGTTTTCAGAAATGTGTGGGTTTGGTAGGATTCCCTAGATGGCCGCGAGCCCAGGGCCAAAAACCCAGGTGCCCCTCCCTGCAAAACCAGGCCTTTTTCAGATACAAAGGGGGCATCTGCATTTTTGGTCCCGGGGTTGGCAGCCATCTAGGGAAACCTACCAAACCCACACATTTCTGAAAACTAGACACCCTGGGGAGTCCAGTGAGAATGGCTTGCGTGGATCTCCAACGTTTCCCTACCCAGAATCCCCTGCAAACCTCAAATTTAGCTGAAAGAAATCACTTTTTCCATACATTTTGTGTGGATCACCATGCCGTGCACAAATGTCCTACCACCCAGTGTTCCCCTTGTTCTCCCGAGTAAAATTATACCTCACTTGTGTGGGTGGGCCAAAGGCCTGTGACTGGGAAGAGCCAAAAACATAGGGATTAAAAGTATAGCACCACAAATTCTAAGCGCTACATTTTTAAATAAATACGTTTTTAGCGAATTCTGCATTGTACAGCCACACAAGTGAGGTATCATTTTACTCTGTAGACCAAGGGGAACGCTACGTGGTAGGACATTTGTGAAGGCACAGTGATCCCACATAAAATGTGTGGAAAAAGTGCATTTTTCAGCTAAATTTGAGGTTTGCAGAGGATTCTGGGTAGGAAAACGTTGGGGGGTCCACGCAAGCCATACCTCACTAGACTCCCCAGGGTGTCTAGTTTTCAGAAATGTGTGGGTTTGGTAGGTTTCCCAAGATGGCCGTGAGCTCTGGGACAAAAACACAGGTCCCCCCCTGCAAAACCAGGTAGTTTTATGATAGGTAATTTTGAAGACTCCACAATAAGATTTGGGCCATTTCCTGTTGCAGCCACTATGTCTACCCACACAAGTGAGGTACCACTTTTATCAGGAGACCTGGGGGAATGCTAGGTGGTAGGAAATTGGTGTCAACCCGGTGATCACACAACTTTCCCACACAGAAAAGTGAGGAAAATTTGATTTTTTTCAGCTAAATTTGAGGTTTGCAGGGGATTCTGGGTAGGGAATCATTGGAGGATCCATGCAAGCCATGCCTCACTGGACTCCTCAGGGTGTCTATTTTTCAGAAATGTGTGGGTTTGGTAGGTTTCCCTAGATGGCTGCTGAGCCCGGGCCCAAAACCCCAGTGCCCCCCCTTGCAAAAGCAGGTTGTTTTGAGATAGGTAATTTTGATGTCTCCACAATAATTTTGGGCCCTTGTCTGTAGCGGGTACTTGACCCACCCACACAAGTGAGGTACCATTTTTATCGGGAGACTTTGGAGAATGCGGGGTGGGTGGAAGTTTGTGGTCCCACGCAGATTCCAGAACTTTCCATCACAGAAATGTGGGGAAAATGTGTTTTTGTTACAAAGTTTGAGGTTTGCAAGGGATTCTGGGTAACAGAACCTGGCGAGAGCCACACAAGTCACCCCATCCTGGATTTCCCTGGGTGTCTAGTTTTCAAAAATATATAGGTTTGCTAGGTTTCCCTAGGTGCCGGCACAGCTAGGGGTCAAAATCTACAGCTAGGCACTTTGCAAAAAAAGGGTCCGTTTTCACTGTAAAAATGTGGTGTGTCCACGTCGCGTTTTGGGCCTTTTCCTGTCGGGGGCACTAGGCGTACTGTTGTAATCTATTACTTGATTAGTGCATCCTCCCTATTGATGTCCTCTGCCTTGCTGCTCAGTCATCGGTGATGTCATCGGAATGTTTGGAGTGTTTGAGTTGGAGAGAGAGTCAGTTGGAATGGATGGGCTGAGCAGCAAGGAGGCTGCTCCTGGTGGGGCATAATATGTATCTATCTTGTTTCCTGTAACCAACCAACAAGGAAGTAACCTGATGAATAAATCACCTATCCTGTTCTACATAACCCAGCCTACGTATCTTTCTTCCTTGCAACACTGGTGACGATCTGGAAGAACCTTACGCGTGGAGTAAGCAAGACCAAAGGAACTAAAGAATTTAAGGACTCTAAGGTAAAAGAATTTCTTTTATGAGTGAAAGCAACGTTTCTCAGCAAACTGGCATCCCCACCCAAGCCCCACCAGTGACCCTGCCATCGATCGCCCACAATTTAAAGTGCCAGTTCCTGCTGTATTGTCCCTGTATTGGCCTGCTGTAACTTGCTGTAACCTGCATTGGGAGAGCATCTGTGACCTGGATATCAATTTCCTGCTACCTGCCTGTTGTCCTACTACTGGACTTTCTACCTCCTGTGACCCAACCTTAATGTACCAGCTCTCCCTGCTACATTCAGAGAGTTTTTCATGTTACTGGTCTCTTCAAGAGGAGCGAGCGCTTCTGTTCCCTAGTGCTCAAGAGGAACATCAAGTGAGGGGCTCGCAGTGCGGGTCATGGAGTAATGTTTGGCCTCAACTGTTTCCTATGTTTGAGTTGTTTGGGGCAACGTTTGGCGGAGGTCTTGGGAAGTGCCGCAGAGACGAGTTGTTAATTGGACGGTGTCAATTGCATGTTTGGATTTACTTTTGGAGGAGCATGTACCAGGGGAGTGCTGGGATCCAGTCATTTAGGTGAGATTACTGTTCTTATCGTGGCATTGCGATATTTTATAGGATGCGCACATGAGAAGACTATGGCCGTTGCGGTGCGCGCTATTTGAAAGGTCGTGACATTCTGCTGGTGAACACGCGCACACCTTACCTGAGCTCTGGTATCGCATGGAGTTGCTCTGAAGGGTTTGTGACGGTTGCGATGTTTGTGAGGTTGCTGGACGTTTTACCTCACCTACGTGCTTGGAGCCACCCGGCACTTTTCACGTGTGCGTGCCGCCATCTTGTGGTTGGCGGCCGCTATTTCCTTTCCCCTTTTGCTGGTGCGGTTGTACGCTGCCGATGTGCCATCCAAGTTTTTCGATCATTTCAGTGTTCCAGCAATCTTCCGGTTTACATTTTGAGGAGGACAAACTGTGAGGCGTTTTCTGATGTCTGGTGACCGCCTCCTGACCTTGTGAACCAGTTGGATAAAGGAGGAAATCGTGGATGTTTTGCAACCACGATGTTTGTTTTTTAAAACTGATGAAGTTTTCTGCTGGTCATTCCTGTCGAATAAACATGGAAATTAGTGAAGCGCAGGCAAGTCAGACTTTTCTAACTTTAAATACCCTTCTATTTTTGAGTCTTTCGGGGGGAAGCCGACTCTTCGTGGGGTTCTTTCCTTGCCTGCGTACTTTTCTTTCAAACCTTGGACTTTACAGCAATTTAGCAAGTTCCAAAAAAAAAGAGGAAATCTTCTATGATGGATTGTTTTTTTTTTTCCCAGCTGTTTCCAGACCACGGAGACTACTTCATTTATTTTAGCTTATTGTTTTCTTGGGACAGTGCATCTTTCATAATGTTGTTTGTACATGTTCTTATGGTTGTATCACACGTTTGCTCCATTGCTCTATATACCTGATCCTGTATTTGTATGTAATTGAGGGTGAGAGGGGGTGAGAGAGTGCAGTGTCTTTGTCTTGCATCTGTATGAATAGAGGGAGAGAGAGTGGAGTGTCCCTGGTCATGTTAGTGTATGCCTTTGAGTACGTTTTGCCTCGTATGAGGTGTTTAGTCTGTGCGCTTTGTGAGAGTGTGTCTCTCTCATTGTCTGGGGTGCGCACATGAGAAGACTCCTTCTTTTGAAGCTTCTCTCACTTACCACTATTCCGTGGTTATGAGTGTGTATTACCCTGTGTTTTGGGGGTAGTGTAGTCACCACTAGTGTGGTTTGTTTTTAGCCCTAAGTTTATCACTAGTTTATGGTTGTTGGGTTGACTTATGTTGTCACTTGTGGGCTACGTGTTGGGTTGACCCCTTGTCGTTGAGAGTATGTGAATCTCACTGTTTTGGGGTGCATGTATGAGAAGACCCCTTCTTACGAAGCTTCTCTAGTTTACCACTGTTTTGTGGAATGACATAAGTTGTCACTTTGTTGGCTGTTGTTTGAGTGACCCCTTATTGTGTTGTGAGAGTATGTGAATCACTCATTGTTGGGGTGCATGTGTGAGTAGACTCCTTCTTACGAAGCTTCTCTGGTGTACCTGTTTTGGTGATACTCTCAGAATGGTTGTTGCCTCGTGTGAGGTGCTTGGACTATGTGTTGTGGGTCCGTATGTGAGAAGACTCCTTTTTGCTAAGCTTCTCCGGTTTACCACTATTTTGTGGTTGTCTATTACCCTATAGTGAGTTAACATGGGTGTGTACTCACTGATTTATAAAATGGAATGCTTTTCTTGTCTTTTTCTCCATCTTTTCTAGGTGGGGTTTGGGCATGTGATTTTTAGGAATTTGTGGGACATGTGTAGTGTGTGTGTTTCATCTTGCATGCAATCAACATCTGTTACATGTCGTAAGTGTGTGCTATGAAGTTGCATACCTTAATGTTAGTTTAATCATTATAGAGGGGGATGTGTTGTAATCTATTACTTGATTAGTGCATCCTCCCTATTGATGTCCTCTGCCTTGCTGCTCAGTCATCGGTGATGTCATCAGAATGTTTGGAGTGTTTGAGTTGGAGAGAGAGTCAGTTGGAATGGATGGGCTGAGCAGCAAGGAGGCTGCTCCTGGTGGGGGATAATATGTGTCTATCTTGTTTCCTGTAACCAACCAACAAGGAAGTAACCTGATGAATAAATCAACTATCCTGTTCTACATAACCCGGCCTACGTATCTTTCTTCCTTGCAACACGTACCCATACAAGTGAGGTACCATTTTTATTGGAAGACTTTGGAGAATGTGGGGTGGGTGGCATTTTGTGGGTCCACGTAGATTCCAGAACTTTCCATCACAGAAATGTGAGGAATATGTGTGTTTTGGACAAAGTATGAGGTTTGCAAGGGATTCTGGGTAAGAGAACCTGGTGAGAGCCAGACAACTCCATCCTGGATTTCCCTGGGTGTCTAGTTTTCAAAAATGTATAGGTTTGCTAGGTTTCTGTAGGTGCTGGCAGAGCTAGGGTTCAAAATCTACAGCTAGGCACTTTGCAAAAAAAGGTCAGTTTTCACTGTAAAATTGTGGTGTGTCCACGCTTCATTTTGCGCCGTATCCTGTCATGGGCACTAGATCTACCCACACAAGTGAGGTACTATTTTTATCGGAAGACTTTGGAGAATGCGGGGTGGGTGGAATTTTGGGGATCCATGCAGATTCAAGAACTTTCCTTCACAGAAATGTGAGGAAAATGTGTTGTTTGTTTTACAAATTTTGAGGTTTGCAAGGGATTCTGGGTAACAGAACCTGGTGGGAGCCAGACAAGTCACCCCATCCTGGATTCCCCTGGATGTCTAGTTTTCAAAAAAGTATAGGTTTGATAGGTTTCCCTAGGTGCTGGCAGAGCTAGGGTTCAAAAGCTACAGCTAGGCACTTTGCAAAAAAAGGGTCAGTTTTCACTGTAAAAATGTGGTGTGTCCACGTTGCATTTTGGGCTGTTTCCTGTCGCGGGCACTAGGCATACCCACACAAGTGAGGTACCATTTTTCTCGGAAGACTTTGGAGAATGCGTGGTGGGTGGAATTTTGTGGACCCACGCAGATCCCAGAACTTTACATCACAGAAATATGAGGAAAATGTGTTTTTTTTAACTAAGTTTGAGGTTTGCAAGGGATTCTGGGTAACAGAACCTAGTGAGAGCCACACAAGTCAATCCATCCTGGATTCCCCTTAGTTTCTAGTTTTTTAAAATATACAGGTTTGCTATGTTTCCCTAGGTGCAGGCTGCGCTAGGACCCAAAATCCACAGGTAGGCACATTCCGAAAAAAAGTCAGTGCCTAGTGGGCTTTCTGCCGCCCTGGGGAGGGGGGATATCGGGGCTATTGCCCGATATGCCCCAGAGGGGGGCAGAAAGACTGTGGCTATTCTTTTGGGGTGTGGGGGCATTGGGATGCCCATTCTGGGCAGCACCCACCCCTACGCATAAAAAAGTCAGCATAATCGCTGGCGCATAGTGGGCTCTCTGCCCCCCCGGGGGGGGCAGATCAGGGGCTACTGCCCCCATCTGCCTCCTGGGAGGGGCAGAAAGACTGTGGCATCTTTTTTTTGGGGGGTGGGGGCATTGGCATGCCCATTCTGGGCAGCCCCCACCCTGAACTTTGGAGAAAAAAAATCCCTGGTGGCTAGTGGGCTTTCTGTTGCCAACGGGGGGGGGCAGATAAGGTGCTCTTGTCCCATCTGCCTCCCAGGGGGGCAGAAAGACTGCAGCATTTTTTTGGGGTGGGGCATTGACAAGCCCATTCTGGGCAGCCCCCACCCCTACCTAAAAAAAAAATAATCCCTGGCACTTAGTGTGCTTTCTGCCCCCCACCCAAGATGCAGATCAGGGGCTATTGCCCCATCTGCCTCCTGGGGGGGCAGAAAGTCTTTTGTTTTCTTTGGAGGGTAGGGTGGGGGCATTTGCATGCCCATTCTGGGCAGCCCCCACCCCAGGCCTATAAAAAAAATAATCCCTGGCATCTAGGGTGCTTTCTGCCCCCCGGGGGGGGGCAGATTGGGGGCTACTGCAGAAAGACTGGAATTTTGTGGGGGGTGGGTGGGGGCATTGGCATGCCCACATTGGGTAGCCCCCACCCCTAATTCAATTTAGAAACAAAATCCCTGGTATCTAGTGGGCTTTCTGCCCCCCCTGGGGAGCGGGAGGGCAGAAAGACTGACTTTGCCAAAATGAATATGGGGGGAGGAAAGGCCCTTGCCCAAGGGACCGCTCCCCCCTCCCTGGTGCCTAGTGGGTGGGTCCCTGCTTGGGGATCGCCCTCCTGGTGCGGTGGCCAAGCAGGGATTCACTAGGGAGGGGTACCATTGGAAAGGGGAGATTCTCCCCTTTTCAACGATACCTCTCCTGACTTTCTACGTGCTCAGGGGGCTAAGATAGCCCCCTGAGCACGTAGAAAGCGAAACTGAAATGAGCCTCTTGGCTCATTTCAGTTTCGGTTTCACTGAAATGACGTCTGCGCGACGTGCGCGCTGATCGTCATTTCAGGGAAACAAAGCAGACAGCCTCGGGAGCTGGGGAAGCTCTTCCCCATCTCCCAAGGCTGTTCGGGGGTAAAGGGAATCCCTCTGGTGCCCGCACCAGAGGGATTCCCTGTGCCATGTGCGAGGACAGCCGGGGGCCGTCTGACCCACATGAGCACTGGTGTGTCGGACGGCCCCCGGCCGTCCGACACACCGAAGGGGGTAATGGCTGCCAGCAACATTTTTCTCATGTTGCTGGCAGCCAATCAGAGAGCTCACTATGGCGATTTGCACTAGAGAAATAAAGCTTCCTTCGCCAATCAGAATGCTCTATTTTTTAATTGGCACTCCCACAAGAGTCTCTCGATCCTCTCGTGGAAACAAGCATCCAGATGTTCATATCTTTTTTTACCTTAATTTCTAAAATACTACTGAACAGATTTACACTAAATCACAAAAGGCAGATTCTGCGGACCACATTCTAGCTTCCTGCCAAATTTGGTGTAATTCCCCTCTGCAGTTTTTGCTGTAGCCCTGCCTAAAGCAGTCTATGGAGAATGCATGGTGATTGTGCAATTTGGGACCCCACTTCTTCCTTAGTCCCTACTTGACAGATCACCCCAAAAAATATACATGCACAAAATTAGTAAAAAAGTAGCACCTTTTTGGAAAGTTTCATGGAGATTTGTCAAATTGTGCCAAAGTTAGTAGTATCACAAAAAACACGCATTTCCTTTGGAAACACTGACCTAACTATAATGACCCAGTGGTGACCGCCACTGAGTAATATATAAATACCATACTTACAGACTCCTGTTTATATTCAACAGAGAAGACAGGTATATAGCTTTCACAAATCACTCCTCCTTTCCCCAGCTGTTATTTTCTGAGCTGCTCTTTGATAAGCCTCTGTGGGGAGGAAGGGCAGAGGCAGGATGATAAGTTATGGAATTTGGGGGCATATTATCAAGAAACGACGTTAAAATTAGTGCCGCTTTAGTGGCAGAAAACTGCAGCTAAAGCGGCGATAATGGGCTTGATAATATGCCCTTGAGAATTCCAATAGACGCCCATGTTCTGGTGTCAACATGGGCTTCTATTGGAATTCTCAAGGGCATATTATCAAGCCCATTATCGCCGCTTTAGCAGCAGTTTTCTGCCGCTAAAGCGGCGATAATTTTAACGCCGTTCTTGATAATATGCCCCACAGTTCTGCATGGCTGAATGCAGAGCACAATATTTCTAAATGTAGAAGAATTAACAAAATGTGGCAGCGCAACAGTAATGCACTTTTGTCCATAGCGCTAAGAAACCCTTTTCGTGGGGATACCTGCGCTTCACAAATAGCTTAAACAGATAAATATATAGATAGCATCTCATGCTGTTCCAGGGATAATCTGGGCTAAAGTGATTCGTGTGTAAACTCCAAGACTATGAAGTCTGAGATTAAAAAGCTGGTAGGATCACACGATTGGATCGAAAGTGATTATTCAGAAAAGTAACGACGCCGATAGGAACAGATGGCACACAGTTGAGTTCATCCTGCTCACTGCCCCAGCTGGTAAATAAGACAGAAATGGCTAAACCAGTAATGCCATTTCCCGTGTACCGTTCTGCAAGACTGCAATTTTAGACTAATAATGTAAGGAATAACCTACAGAACGTAATGAACGGCAGTAATCCAGAGACCTTACTCTGTCTGCATAGAGCTGCTGGAGGCATCTCAGAAATAACTAGACGACGCCCGGAGAAACGTAAGATAGACCAGTGTGAAATGCAACCGTTTTACGATCTAACCCTACAAAGTTATTCAATCGAGGTGGGCAATAAATGTTTTCGAAACATCACTTTTCATTCCATCCCCTTGTACAATTTACAGGTTCGCGGATAGGAAAAGAAAAAAATGCGAAGTCCGTCCTCTCTGATCTGAAGCCTGGACTGTTTGTCACGTGCTATTTTAGTGTGCTTAACATTTTTGAAGGATGGATGCCAGGGCCAACATTGCGTTTTAGTAACATTATTACTTTGTCGTCAGCGCTTTCCTTCTGCTTGCATAGGAGTGCTAATGCAAACTTTGACCACTACTAAAATTCTAGAGCTTGGTTGACTATGCACTGCATAACCCAACTTTGCCCTATGGTAGTGGTCTTTAAACTTTTTAATGCTGCAACCCCCCATGTAAAAAAAAAAACATCAGGGCCCTTCAGATTTTTTCACAATTATTCTACTCAATTGGCAATGTTTAAATATGTCTAAACATATTTAAACATTGCAGGTAAGTTCTGTTACTCCCTTGAAAATGCAATCAAATACATGGTTGCCAAACATACTATTTTGGTCAGCCAGGCCTTACTGAAGTGTAAATGTATCAACAGTGTGATTATTTGAAATGGTGGGGCGAGGTCTGGGGAATATCTGGAGTCACTTCCTCTGTGACACCTACTCCCAGCCAGGATTTAAATGTCAAAAGATGTTAGTGACAGCCCATTACAAAGTAGCTTACTGGGGCTCTTTTTTCCCACTGAAAACAAAGCACTGTTATCAGCATGATGCTTCTCTTTACCAGAGACTGCCCCCCCTCCCACCAGATCAATTAAGCCCCCCCCCCCACAGCGGGCCCCTCAGTTTGAAAACCTTTGCCCTAAGGCGACTTATCAGAAAGTAGATCATTGAAGGAAGTTAATCACGGAGAAGGAAGATCCAACCCTGTAAATGAATGATTCATTTTAGATTCTGTAGTTCTGAGGTAACAGCGGTGCTCTTCCTTTTACTGCTACCAATGTATAGTTAACACTCCACATAGTGTGGTGTGCTTAAACTTTCTTCTTGGTATCTGGTCAAGTACGGCTCTGTTTACTCCACAGTTGGCGTTGTGATGCTAACTAACCTTAGATAAACACAAGAGGTAACACATTTTGGCTGCTTAAATAGATCCAACTGTGATGGGTTTTAAAACAGCTTACATTAATAGAAGGATTGCAGAATTCATCATGAAAAGTTCTTCAGTGTGTCCTTTTATGGTGCTGATATTGAGTGAATGATGTACGTTCATTTATTCAGAGACAAATGAAGTTAAAGGACTGATTGACCCCTGTTGTCAACTCTCAGGTGAACTCCCCTTGTATTTAGCTAAATGGACACAAAACAGAGTTCCTCTTTTTCCCTGCTCTTACCTTTACCACTATTTCACCTTCTCCCTATTGTCTTTCCTTTATTTGCATTACCTCCTTGTCCCTCTTGCAGTGAGGAATCACACAGTAACATAACATGTGCATTTTTAAAGCACCGTTCAACCAAAAGGGAATCTTGACGCTGAATGACAGATGTTTATTGTTACCCAACTCAATGATACTCGTTTTATCAACCTCAAAAAGGCTGAGTAGACCCACCAGGATTTGAACCTGTGACTATGAGATCAAACACAGGCCCCTAAAGTGGATGCATTAGTCCACTAAGCCACCAGACACAGCCCCCTGTGCCTTCATTCACAATCCCTTCCCAATGTATCAAAACACCCTTCTCCCTCCTCCCTCCTCCCTTCCTGTTCTTTTGTGTGCGTCAATCTTCATTCAGGGCAGACGTGATGCACGTGCTCCAGTTATCTGAGCTGCCCTGTATTGCCACGCAGTGCTGGTGTTAACGGGAGCGGCATGCTTCTACTCGCAGCAGAGTCGTGGGGGGAGCTGATTCCAGTACTTAACGGTGGGAATCTGCAGGTAAGTGCTTTTAGATCCCTCGGGGCCCATGAGGTGTTGGCGTTTGCTCGCGGTGGGGAAGACTCACCGAGGGCTGGGATTCAGCCGTGCTGTCCGACTGGAGGTCTCCAGTGCCTTCCTATGGCTGGAGTCGGTGTGAATTACATGCTGTGGCTGATTCATCCAGCCAGAGGTCTGCCGTGCCTTCTCTCTGGCCGTATGTGTGTATTTTTGGTTACTAGAGCAACCAGTAAGTAATCGAGCTTCAAGTCACGTGGGATATACACACGGCAGCTGTCCTATGTCCCTCGGCCTGCTGGGCTTTTGGCAGTGTTTTTGGGGGCATTTTTTATGTGGACAATGTTAGCTCCTGCTATTGTAAGGCAGTTGGTGATTGGCCAGGTATGGTGCGTGCCATTTTTCAGCTTTGTCTGTTTTGGAGGGAGTTCTCCCGCAATGATACCTCTTTAGGGACTATTTTAGGAGATGTTTTTCCTTTGGCGTCTGTGTGATTCACTATGGAGAAGGAAGCAGTGAAGAGGCGTAGATCACAGTCTCTTGATTCAGAGGAGGAGAGTGATTAGCATCAGGATGTGGCTGCAGAAGCTAGTGGTGCCCCAGCTGGGGTGTCTGTTTCCCTGTTCGCTGTGAAAGTCCAGGCAATGATAGCTAAGGCCTTGTCTGCCAAGCATAAGGCCAAGCGTGCTTCAGACCGGTTGGAGTGAGATCCAAATTCTGATTCTTCAGCAGAATCTGTCCCTGAGAGACATGTGGTGCCTGGTGGAAAGTTTGTTTCCTGGGAAGAACTGGCGAACATTCTGATGCATATCCATGTCAATCTGAGCATGGTGCCGCCTCTGGTGGAGTGGGCAGCTCAGGACTTATTTCTGCAATTTGCTAAGCCTGCGGCACTCGCTTTGCTATAACACCCCAAGATAAGGGAGGAGATCTTTAGAGCCTGGGAAGAGCCTGAGCATAGGCAGGTTACCCGCTTTCTTCAGAAGTCCTATGCATTGGAAGATGGGGAAACACTGTTGTCTCCTTCTGTTAAGGTTGATTCTATTTTGGCACCTCTTATTTGCAGGTCCTCCTGAAATCCTGATGATTGCTTGCCTTGGAATCATGTGGATCACAAGGTGGATGGTGGACTGAAGAAATCCTTCACAGCATCCAATCTGGTACCAGTGGTGGCTGGTGACTTTTGAAAGTGGTGGGCCGTAAAAGTTCTTTCCAACTTTTATGGTATGAGCGAGGCAGCCACACTCTGCCAAGGTCTGAACTGCACAATGTAAAAGCAAAAATCCTGGGACCAATTCCGGCTTCCCCACTTGACCAAAATGGGAGATCCTAGGCAAATATTTTATTTCCCCAAGCCTCCCTTTCCTTAGTTATCACATAGGAGTGCTCCTTAAAATACACAAGTTTAGGAGCATTTGCTCTGTAGAAAGACATTATGCTTGATTTGATCGAAAATAAGGTTGCTTCATGCTAATGTTGCTTAATGTACCATAAGAAACTAGGCCACACACTATGTCTATGACAACTGACTAATAGCATTGTCATTAGGGCGTGTTCTCCTTTACGATATTCACAGTTTAAGTTTCATCAAACAGGCGGGTACACAGGAATGTTTCTAAATTTACTTGAATCACGTTTAAAAAAATCATATTTGAAACACAGAGCAGGCACACGTACTCTCTCTCACACACGCGCTTACACAGTCACACAAATCTGCGCCAGTCAGCCACTCCTTATTGAGTTGTGGGGCAGCTAACACCGGGGCTGAAACTGCTGTGCTAATTAATCACTGTGAGTGAGTGAGTCTGCTCCATGCAGCTCAAACATCAGCGTGCGTTTCCTTCAAAATGCAGCAATGTTTACAAAACGCCGACTCTTAATCATTATCTGTTCCCTTTTGGTTTCAGGTTCCGAGGCCAGGTAAATGCACTTGACTCCTGCAGTTTACCACTGGCTCAGGATGTAAAACTAGGGTCACACAGACAATTAAAGATGTATGCATGGGCTCATATTGCCGCCAAAGCCAATGTCTGCCTCGAGTCACCACATGCACGCTACACGAAAGATCAAGGGGTTCCAGCCGCAGCTTGCTCTCTGAGAAGCATGGTAAACGGTATCCCGTAGTTTATACCGATAAAATAGTTGCATCCACAAGTCACTCACTCTTCTCATCGGTTTGTCAGCAAAGAAATAAAAAATAAACTCACGTACAGCATGAAGGGATGATCATTTATTCACTACTGATCTTGCCGCTGAATGTGCCTTCTCTGTTTTCACTATCTATAGCACCCAGATGCCAGTCGCGCGGGTGGGGGGGTCGCTCAGGGTGAGGGGGGTGTCGCGCAGGGTCGGGGGGGTGTTCACTTTATTTTAAAAAAATCTAAAAAAAACTTACCATCTCTTCCGGTCCCGCGTCGCGTCTCCTCTCTCCTCAGAAGCAGGCAGCCTCCCTCCCCTCCCCTAAACCAATCACAACGCTGCAATGGCAGAATTGTGATTGGCTAGGACGCCAACCCTACAGGCGTCTATGGGGAGGCCCTTTTCTCTATGTAGGCTGCATAATGCAGAGTGCGTATGATTGGTTTGGTCGGCCCTGGGGCCGACCAAACAGTCAACGCACTCAGAGTGGGCAAGCCACTCCTCCCCTGGACTCCTGCAGGACTGCCCACCTGCCCGCCCCCAGCCAGGCATACCCTTCTGCTTTCTCGCAGTGAGAGAAGCAGAAACATAAAATGGTATTTAAAATACCATTTTATGTTTCTGCTTCTCGCACTGTGAGAAAGCAGTGGGGCGACGCTCCTCCGCCCACGTGGAGGAGCCGCCCCTGTCTGGTACTCAGGGCTGCCTCGTATGGGGCCTTAACAGCTCAATCATTAGTGAAGGATTTTGAGGCCCTGGCAGAGGCCATGCAAGAGGGGTCAAGTGGGTCGGATGTCCTGTAAGATATGGAACAACAGGCCAAGTTCCTGACTGACGTTTCAGCTGATGTGATTAAGGCAGCTTCTGTGGCCTCCTCCTCTGTTATCATGGCCTGGCGGAACCTCTAACTGCAGGACTGGAAGATGGATCTGGTATAAAAATCTTCCTTTCTTAAACTGCCGTTCAAAGGTGGTGAACTGTTCGGTGAACAGTTGGATGGTCTAATCCAGAATTCCTTCAAGCATAAAGAGCACACTTGGTCCTATTGGTCTTCTTCCGGAAATTGTCTAAAACTTGGAATCGCTCAGATGCGGGTGACATCGGGAATTTTCCTCAGAAGGACACCCGTTCCTATGCCTTCGGCAAGAAGTGGTTCCAGCCCAGGAGGGGTAAGCAGCAGGATGTCACCCAAGGCAGGGCCCTCCGGTCAGTGCTTCTGACTATTGGAGTCCTGTGGTTTGCCGGTTGACAGCACTCATTCCAGCATGGGTACATTCTGTCTCCGACAGATGGGTGAGGAGTATTGTGCAGAGTGACTATCTCATACACTTCGCCTCTCTTCCTCCAGATACGGGGTGCATGCCTACCCCTGTCCCAAAGATTCTGGCAAAGAGGGAAGCTCTGCTGGAGGGGATCCAGGCCTTGGTGCAGAAGAAAGCTGTCATTCCTGTGTCTCTGGATCAGGTTGGTCAAGAGGTGTACTCTATCCTTTTCCTGGTTCGGAAGGTGTCCGGGGAGTTTCACCCGGTGTTGGATCTGAAACACTTCAACAACTGGGTGGCATTGATTCAATTCAAGATGCTGTCTGTCCAACAGCTCATTCCTCTAATGTCTCCGGGATACTTCATGGCTACAACAGATCTTCAGGATACATACCTGCATGTCCCTGTTCATCCATTTCATCAGACGTTTCTGAGGTTCGCTATGGGGTCTTCGCATTTCCATTTCCAGGTCCTGCCATTTGGTCTGAAGTTGGTTCCCAAATCTTCACAAAAGTGTTGGCTCCCCTGATGGCAGTTCTTCATTTGCAGGGAGTTTCCATCTTCCCATATCTGGGCGACTGTTTGGTGAAGGGGGCCTGTGTTCCCCTGACTTGTCTACATGTCCAGAAAGTGCTGGATCTTCATTCTTCCCATGGCTTCTTGATTAATGCGAAGAAGTCACTGCTGGGTCCAACTCAGGATCATATTTTCAGTAGGACCCGGTTCATTGTCACGTTGCCGGACTCAAGGATGCTGAAGATCCATTTCTATCTGCTGGAGTTGCTGTCTGAGCCTGTTCAACCAGTCTCGCTTTGGATGTGGGTACAGAGAGGCCACTGTGTTCTTGGTTCCCTGGGCTCGTGGCACCTCAATGTACTGATGAGGTTCATTCTGAGGTGGTGGGTGCCCAATGTGCAGGATTTGTCATAACTGCTTCTTGTGACACCTGTGATTCGGGAGGAGCTAGAGTGATGGCTTATTCCATCCAACATCCTGAAGGGGGCGTTCTTTTGTTCTCAAGATCCAGTGATCATCACAATGGATGCCAGCGAAAGTGGCTGGGAGGCCTAGTCAGGAGCTCTCATGGTCCAGGCTCGCTGGCAAGCATGCCAGAGTTCCAGGTCGTCCAACTGGAGGGAGTTGGAGGTTATTCATCTGGCTCTTCTTCATTCTCCCCTCATCTGAAAGACAGGGCTGTCATCATCCAGACTGGCAACAGCACAGCCAAGTCTATGTCAATCGACAGGGAGGGACAAGGGTTTTGTACATCTCTACAATAGCGGATTGAATGTACCTTTGGGCTTAGGTGAAAGTGTGTTCTTTGAGGGCCATCTTTATTCAGGGTATTCTAAATTGTCAGACCAATCGTTTGAGCACGTAGATTCCGTCTTCTCAGGACTTTTGTCTTTCTCTCCTGGTCTTTGCCATGGTGTGTTGGGTAAGGGGTCATTCCCAGGTGGACCGGTTTGCGAGCCTTGGCAATGTACTTCTACCCCGTTTTTTTTCTGGAGGAAGGGAGGTGTCAGCTTCAGGGCTGGATGATCTGACGTGTCCTTGGCCTGTGGGCCTGATGTTTGCTTTTGCTCTGTTTCCTTTGATCCAGGGTTTTCTGGTTCAGGTTCGGTGGGAGGGGTCTCAGGTTCTTCTGGTGGCTCCAGCATAGCCCTGCTCTATCTAGTTTCCTCTGTTGATGTAGATGAAGGTGGGTCTGGAGTGGCGGTTTCAGTTGGTTCCATCTCCCCTGAGGTTTCTGAGTCTCCAGGTGCCATCTCTAGCAAGGCTCAAGTTGGCGGCTTGGCTGTTGAGCGGGGAGGGTTGATGTTGCAAGGTATTTCTGCCCCTGTCTCCTCTACTGTGCAGGCATCTAGGCAGTTGACTACCATATCTTCTTATGCTCGGCATTGGAAGATGTTTCAGGCAGGTGTTATCAGAGGCAGGTGGTCCCTCTTTCTGTTTCTCTGCAGCAGGTCCTGGAGTTTCTCCAAAGTGGCTTTCAGTTGGGTCTTAGCCCTGCCACTCTTAAGGTGCAATGGGCGGCAATTAAGGCTTTCCGGTCCCCATGGGGGGGTCTGGTGAATGATCATGGTCTGGTCTCCCTGATCTTTAAGGGGTTTTCCATTCTACATCCAGTCCCTCAGGTGGTGTGTCCTTCTTGGGATTTACAACTGGTTTTGCGGGCTCTCCAGTATCCCCCTTTTGAGCCTATGTCATCAGTGGCGTTACGTCTTCTGACCTTGAAGGTGTTTTTTCTGGTGGCTGTAACGTTTGCTCACAGACTGAGGGAGCTCGGCTTGTTGTCTTGTCTGTCTCCTTTCTTTTGTATGTTTGAGGACAGGATTGTTCTTTAGATGGGCCTTGGTTTTCTGCCCAAGGTGAATTCTCTGTTTCATCGTCAGCAGGAAGTGATTCTTCCAGTGTTTTTCCCTGATCTTAAGTCTCCTACGGCGGTAGCGCTTCATTCGCTGGATGTGCGAAGGGCAGTTCTGATCTACCTGGACCGGCTGAAGGAGTTCTGAGTATCCTCCACTATATTTGTTATCTTTGGTCCCACTTGAAAGGAGGCTAAACCTTCCACTCAGACCTTGCGCAGGTGAATTCAGTCTGTGATTCTGCTTGCTTATAAGCAGTTTGGTATGTGTATTTAATGTTGTTATAATTTTTTACACATTCTTATTATTTATTCCCTCTCCTGTCTCATCTGTAGCCAGTGTTAGTCAGTGTGAGCTCTATAACACTCAAGGGAAGGTTGTCACTGTCCTTATAAAGCCCTATGTCACACTCTTATCTGCTGACTTAAATACAGCTCCTCACTCATGCAATAATTTACAGCACCCGCTTTTAGTTTTCCTTCAAATAACTGTCAATATTCCTACATGTTCTTTCAAAGACCAAAACCCTTACTAGCCTGTTGCACCTGACATTTTTAGAGGGACTACCCCCAGACTTTTTGCCTTTTGCTTTTTGGCCTCTGTTTTTAACCTATTTTCCATTGGTTTTTCGACTCTTGGCACTTGACCACTGTTATTCAATGCTAAAGTGCATATGCTCTCCATGTAAATTGTGTTACTGATTGGTGCATCCAGGATTGGCATATTTGATTTACTACTAAGTCCCTAGTAATGTGCACAGGTGTGCCTAGGGCCTGTAAATCAAATGCTACCGATAGGCCTGCAGCACTGATTGTGCCACCCACACAAGTAGTCTTTCAAATGTGTCTCAGACCTGCAACTGCAGTCTGTGCGCGCAGTTTTAAACTGCCACGTCGACCTGGCAAGTGCTCCCACTTGCCAGGCCTATCCTTTCTCTTTTATTACATATAAGTCACCCCTAAGGTAGTCCCAAGGCAGCCCCATTTGCAGGGTGCAGTATACTTAAAAGGTAGGACATGTAGTGGTGTGTTTTACATGTCCAGATAGTGAAATACTGTGCATTTTGTTTTTCACTATTGCAAGACTATCTCTTCCATAGGTTAACATGGGGTCTGACTGGAAACACCTTTCCAGTGCAGATTCCCGTTGGAAGATGATAGAAAGTTGAGGTTTGGGATGGCTGAACTCACATTTTAAAAATAGACCCTTTAGTAAAGATGGTTTTTAAATTGCGTGTTTGAAAATGCCACTTTTAGAAAGTGTATTACAACAAGGGGTTGGGACTATACTTGCGTCCAAACTAGGCCACAATATAACTAGAAAAGTAGAGAGTGTTTTGGACGTGCATTAATTATGAGTGCCTTCAAAAAGAACCACCTTTAATCATTAAGCGGTTATGGTGCTTTTATTCCACCTTTTCTTATTTCATTCAAGTACAAACATGGTCGACATTTGATTCATGTCATAGAGAAAGATACTACACAATGCAATTGAAAATGACTTAACAAACATTTCAAACAAAAACACATCAAAAAGCAGACAAATGTATACAAATAACACAATATGATGACAGAAAACAGACCAGTCCTTATTTATAAGGCAGTGCACAGAATTAATACTTTTTAAGAATGCGACATGCCAGGTACAGCTAGACCACACAAAGATTACAACAGGCTGAATGTCCTGTTTGTATACAGAGTGTTCCATAAACTAGTGGTGGCTACTGCTAGCTGAGAAGGGTCGACACGTTTCTGAACCCAATTCAATTTGAGGGTTCTCCTCAGGACCAGGACATGGTCAGACGCTACAAGACATAAAGGGGAAATGTTCATGAGTTGGGAATCCCTGCGTTATAAAGAGTGAACCATTTATCAAGTGGCGCAACCACTTCTTACCAATTTTGGTGGAGGAATCTGTGGACACCTTTGGAAGGTAGGAAGTGACGAATACAACCACAGGTTTGGGAGTTTTACTAAAAAGTAATGGAAAAACATAAAAAAATTAACTGTATTATGAAGGGCGAATATTACAGGGGTACTCCAAAGAAATTGCCGCAAATGGCCAAAATGCCAATTGTGTTAGAGTTAGAAAATTTAAAAGGAAACCAAAACTTGCCTCCTGTGTGTGATTTGGTTTCAACAGAGATTATTATTTTCTAATCCAGATGATGTGACGAGTGTTCGACTGTGCTTATCTCGTGAAAAAGATTATGAGCCCGAATTAGTTGGAAACAAAGAGGTGTGTATTGTAACTGAGTTTTCTTGCAAAGCTCGGGAATCTTACTTGGGACAAATCGGGTGTCAGTTTAGCAGCATTTTGAAGATCAGGGCTCTTGAATGTTGCCTAAACTCGGTAAGAAGATCTGAAACTGTTAAAGGACGAAGTGACCAATTAGTATATTGTGCTATTTTAAATAGAAAACAAAACTAATGAACAACGCAGCTTATATAAACTGCAGGAGCGTACCTCACTTTTCCGACTGCGCGGCAGCATAATTTTGTAGGCGTTATGTGATTTTCAAAACAGTCAAGTTTCGCACCTAATGATAGTAAAAGAGGATCTTGTTTTAGATGAAGGAACTTTTGATTGTATTAGGATACTGCTATCACACGTTATATCGTTCTGTTAGAATTTGCCTTAATCTGCGGGATGATCAGCAGCGTTTTTCCTCGCCGAATCTTTCCAGCATCACCGGAATGCGGAAGTGGGCGTAGCCATTCAAACGCGAATGCTTTTGAGTTTGGGATCTATGGCGATCGCTTATAATACCGCTATGCATTTATTTATTTATTTATTTATTTAATTTGTAAGGCGCATCAGCTACCCAAAAAGGGTTTCCCGGCAACATGCAAATGGAGACCAGATAGTAAAAAATTAACAGCAGAAATTACTTGCTAAAGAGCCAGGTCTTCACTGATTTGCGGAATTGGGCGTAAACTGTTTCATTCCGAATGGCTATGGGAAGGGCATTCCAGAGTGAGGGCCCGAGATAGGAAAAAGATCGACCACCCATCAGAGACAGCCTGAATCTTGGCACAGAAAACCTCCCCTGGGTGGATGAGCGTAGGCATCGGGAAGGAACGTATGGGTAGGTTAAGGAACGTAGGTATTGAGGTGCAGTCCCCGCTTTAATTTTGAACATATAACTTAGAGCTTTAAATCGAATTCGATTTTCCACCCTGAGCCAATGCAAATCTCGTAAATGGCCGGAGACAGAAGCGGCCCTGGGAATCCGACAGAGAAGTCTTGCCGTGGAATTTTGAACCATCTGCAGCCTATGGGTCACCTCCTTATTGGAACCAAGATAAAGAACATTACCGTAGTCCAGTCTTGAGGTGACTAAAGCCTGAACTACTGCTCTTTGGGTGGACTCTGGTAGCATCCAGATGATCTTCTTTAGCCACTTAAGAATGGTAAAGCAAGTGGCAGCTACCTTGACGGCCTGGTGATGCATTGTTAATGAGTCATCTATGATGACACCCAGATTTCGAACTTGACAAGAGGGTTGAGGTAAAACCCCCATCTCACAGGGCCAATGTTGTGGGCCCCAGAGACCCTTGTCTTTGCCAAGTATTAGCACCTCAGTTTTTTCCCCATTAAGCTTGAGAAAATTTAACTGCATCCATGATGCAATTTTACTCAGGCCTGATTGAAGTAGGGAGAGCCCGTCTGTTTTTTCCGCGGAGAGGGAGAAGATGATTTGGGAGTCGTCAGCATAGGAGAACAAGGACAACCCCGCATCTTCCGTTACAGCAGCCAAAGGCCTCACATATAAGTTGAAGAGCAAAGGACTGAGAATAGAGCCCTGAGGTACTCCATAGGGAGATGAATAGATATCAGAGCTGGCTGTTGAGGAGAAAACTTGGAAAGTGCGATTGGCCAGAAATGAAATAAGCCAATTCAGTGCCGGGCCGCAAATACCTAAGGTTCTCAACGTATTTGCTAAGACGGTGTGAGACACCGTATCAAATGCTGCATTTAAATCCAATAGAATAATGGCAGCTGTATCTCCGGCATCCAGATGACAACGCAATCTTTCCGTGACTCCCAATAAAGTTGTTTCAGTTGAAAAGCCAGCTCTGAAGCCTGATTGGGAGGGGTGGAGAAAACCTTGGGCTTCAACTAATAGTGAGAGCTGAGAATGGATATGTTTCTCCAGAATTTTCGAAAAAGCTGGCAGTAATGAGATGGGTCGATAATTGGAATGTACAGCAGGGTCTGCATTGGCCTTTTTAAGAAGTGGAAGCACCATGGCGTGCTTCCAATCCAATGGAACTAACGCTTCTTGTAGTGAGAAATTCAAAAGGTCCTTAATAACAGACAAAGATGAAGGTTCCAATTGTTGGAGCACAGAGATAGGTAGAGGATCCCTAGGTGACCCTGATTTAACACTGTGGAAAAGTTTATTAAAAGAGTCAGGGTTTAGTAGGGGCCATGAGTGCAAATAGTTAGAGGGTGTGTTAAACACAAAATTCTGATCAGGGAGGATATCATCCGTAAATAGCGGAGTGGATATTGTTTGAGAAAGAGTGGCAAGGTGCACTGAGAAAGGAGCATTATTTTGCTTGTTTGCTACTTCCAAGTAGATTTTCTCAACTTTTTGGATGAAAAAGCTAGCCAAATCATTGCATTGTTGTTTATTAAGTGGGTGTGGCTTAGCTTGAATTTTAGATCCAGCCAACTCTTTGACCATATTAAACAAAGTTTTGGAGCAATTTAAAGCATCAGTAATGGTGGTTGAAACATAATTTGCGCGGGCTGACCTGCAAAGCTTATGATAGGCTTTTTTTGCCCTTTTATAGATAATTTTGGACTCTAGAGCATAATCCCTTCTCCATTTTCTTTCCAGCACCTTGCATTTGGCTTTCACTGTTTTCAGATTTTCATTAAACCAGAGTGCAGGGGCACGATGATTAATATTTCTTTTTAAGGAAAGAGGGAGGCAGGTATCGATGGCACTCAGAAGCCATTCTTGCACTGAAACAGCAAGTGTATCGACCGTTTGTTTCGAAATAGGTGCTTGAGAGTGCAGAATTTGATTTAAGACAGCGACATCAAGTTTTTTCCAATTCCTAGCTAAGGTCCTCGGAGTAGGAGCAAAAGAGCCCAAAATGTCTGGAAGTTTCAAGCCAAACCTGGTGATAAAGTGGTCAGACCAGCATAGAGGAAGTGCTGGAAAGCAATGGATGTTCAATAAACTGTAGAAAATAGGATCCAGTAAATGACCTGCCTCATGCGTGGGTCCGGAATTATGTAGATGGATGTTTAATGCTTCCAAATCAGAAATAAAATTAGTACTGATTTTACATGTCGGATCATCTAGGTGTATATTGAGATCGCCTAGAATTGAGAAATTGGCGGTGCTCATAAGGAGAGGGGAAACAAGTCCGGGGAAGGATGTTGCCCAGGAAGCAGCCGACCCCGGAGGGCGATTTGCAAGAATGCCAGAAAAGGTGAAATGTGGGGTCAGGTTCAGCTTAAATAGCGCTGCCTCACAGTTCTCAAATGGTAAATTTTCAAATTTACATTGGTAGTCTTTTTTTAAAATAATGGCAATGCCGCCCCCTACTTGTTTGCCTCAATCTTTCCGGACTATAGTATAATTTGGTGGCAGGGCAGCAACAGCATCTGGATCAGAGCTCTCGTTCAACCAGGTTTCGGTAAGAAATAGAGCATCTGGTTGTTCATTGACTAGTAGGTCAAAAATGTCAAGTTTGTGTTTTGGAAGAGAGCGACAGTTTGTACTCAGAAACTGGAATTCCTTATTCTTTAGTACATCATTATTCATAAGATGTTTTCCGTTGTTGTTCTTTTTAGGAAGCATTGGTCTAAAAATCTCGTCATAAAGTTGGGGCCCTCTTTGTAGTACCTTGTTTGTAAAATGACATGCCCTGGCCTTCTGCGCTGGTGGTAGTTCAAACCCGCATGGGCAGGCTGGGCTATTTCCATGTGCCGCTAAGCGTACACAATGGGAGTAAGTATCTTTTTGGTTTAATTTAAATAGAGCATCTCTCGAGTAAACCAAGACACCATCTGAAAAAGGGTCAGGGGTTATGGCCCTCGGCCCGGGCCTGGCACGGACGGGCGCAGACGGGCTTGCCTTAGGCGCGCCAGCGGCACGCCCGCTGCGCGCCTCCGCTGCGCGTCCATGGCATCGGCCCTAATGTAGCCCTCGCCTACCGCCTTGCGTGTGACATGGCAAGGGGTGTGCTCCGGGAAGCAGGTCCGCCCTCCACTCAAACAGCGAGGCTGCGGTGGACCGGGGTCGGAGTGCAAATGAAAGCAGTGAGTTTAAAACGATAAAAAGCTTTTTTTTAAAACACACGTTATCCTTTTCCCGCTACCCCGCAAGCATCACACTGTCTAAAAACAGCCCAAAAACGAAGAACCAGAGCGGAACTTACACACGTCCGCTGCGCGTCCGTGGCATCGGCCCTAATGAAGCCCTCGCCTACCGCCTTGCGTGTGACGTGGCAAGGGGTGTGCTCAGGGAAGCAGGTCCGCCCTCCACTCAAACAGTTGTATACTAGTTGTAGTATAATTTGCACGCAGTGATGTCATTTTGAAAAGCGCAAACAATGAACTTGTATGAATTGGAGCAAACTAATGTTAAGTGAAATGACGCCTGCCTTGACTACCGTTTGGTAGTGTCTTCTACTTATGGATGGATCTGTGAATCCCTATATTGTTATTTTAACAATG
Organism: Calotriton arnoldi; assembly: GCA_963921515.1. Taxonomy (NCBI): domain Eukaryota; kingdom Metazoa; phylum Chordata; class Amphibia; order Caudata; family Salamandridae; genus Calotriton; species Calotriton arnoldi. The sequence continues at coordinate 123,390 of CAWUFW010006396.1, read as the reverse complement.
TTGAAACCAAATCACACACAGGAGGCAAGTTTTGCTTTCCTTTTAAATATTCTAACTCTAACACAATTGGCATTTTGGCCATTTGCGGCAATTTCTTTGGAGTGCCCCTGTAATATTCGCCCTTCATAATACAGTTAATTTTTTTATTATTTTTCCATTACTTTTTAGTAAAACTTCCAAACCTGTGGTTGTATTCGTCACTTCCTACCTTCCAAAGGTGTCCACAGATTCCTCCACCAAAATTGGTAAGAAGTGGTTGCGCCACTTGATAAATGGTTCACTCTTTATAACGCAGGGATTCCCAACTCATGAACATTTCCAATTTATTTCTTGTAGCGTCTGACCATGTCCTGGTCCTGAGGAGAACCCTCAAATTGAATTGGGTTCAGAAACGCGTCGACCCTTCTCAGCTAGCAGTAGCCACCACTAGTTTATGGAACACTCTGTATACAAACAGGACATTCAGCCTGTTGTAATCTTTGTGTGGTCTAGCTGTACCTGGCATGTCGCATTCTTAAAAAGTATTAATTCTGTGCACTGCCTTTCAAATAAGGACTGGTCTGTTTTCTGTCATCATATTGTGTTATTTGTATACATTTGTCTGCTTTTTGATGTGTTTTTGTTTGAAATGTTTGTTAAGTCATTTTCAATTGCATTGTGTAGTATCTTTCTCTATGACATGAATAAAAGCACCATAACCACTTAATGATTAAAGGTGGTTCTTTTTGAAGGAACTCATAATTAATGCACGTCCAAAAAACACTCTCTACTTTTCTACTTTTAGAAAGTGGGCATTTTCTTGCTTTATCCTTCTGTGCCTGCCTGTGGAATCCAAATCTAGTTTAGACTGACGGGCTGTTTGTGCATTCAATCCAGACACTCACCCAAAGGGAGCTGAGGTGTGCCCTGCATATCCTGATGGCCCGTCACCAGGCTAATGGGTTTTCCTGATCTAGAGTAGTGGGAGGAGTTGTCTCTGACACATGACTAGGGCAGTGTCTGCCTTTCACAATGCTGTCTCCACCCCCTGTAGTGTGGCTGGACCAGGGAGGACATTACTGCCTCTAGTAAGCCAGAAAGAATTACTTTGAAGTATGCAGACTTCAAAGAGTGAAAGTAGTATAAGTAGAGGGGCTCTGACCCCAGACCTTTAGATGACTGCTGGACTAAGGAACCTGCCAGGATGAAGGGCTGGAACAGCTGTCAAGAGGAACTACTACTTTGCTGCATGCTTTGCTGTGTTGGCCTGCTGCTTGCTGCTTCTGTCTTGGGCAGTGAGAGGACTGGACTGTACTCTTAGCATCCTGCTGTCTAATTATCTCCACAGGCTTGAAGTAGTGCTTGCCTCCTGTTGGAAGTCTCAGGAACATCGAAGACTTCAAGAGAACTCTTTTGGACTAAGGAACCTGCCAAGAAGAAGAGCTGGAGAAGCTGTCAGGAGGAACTACTACTTTTCTGTATGCTTTGCTGTGTTGGCCTGCAGTGGCTGCTTCTGTCTTGTGCAGTGAAAGAACTGGACTGAACTTTCTGCAACTTATTTCCTGAGTTTCTCCAAGGGCTTGAAGTAGCTTGCCTCCTGTTGTTAGTCTCAGGAACATAAAAAGCTTCAAGTTCATCTGCCAACAGCACTGGGAATTGTGTATTTTGTGCTGCAACAGAAGAAAAACAAGTATGACGCCATCAACAAAGCAGCTGATGGCTCCGTGACCTAAAGGCACCGCCTGGAGCATCGCCCTGCTTCACAAAGCAACCCTGGTCTCACCGACACTGCCACCGATGCCGTCATCGAGCCACTGCTTGCACCGCGACCTGTTGGCACTGCATCTCGCATGGCCTCACCTCACATCGCCGCCCTGGTCTCGTCAACTACGCCACTCCATGACGACATTGATGCCGCTACCTGCACCATGGCCTGTGGATACCACTCATGAGGTACACAAAGCATCGCCCCATCCCACACCGCAGCCCTGGTCCACTGACATCAGCACCATCGACTCCAGCATCGTCAACTGATGCTGCTGCTTGCACCGCGACCTGTGGGCATCACACGAAGCATCACCCCGCTTCGCATCGCAACCTTGAGTCTACCGACGACAGCGCTTCAGCAACGACAATGCCTCTGCCTGCAACGCAACCTGTGGACACTGCATGTCACATCGCCACACTTCACACCACAGCCCTGGTCTTACCGACAATGCCAAACACCATCACCGTGCCACTGCCTGCATCGTTACCTGTGCGCACCACACGTCGCATCGTCCTGCTTCGCATCGCTGCCCCAACGCCATGGACACCAGCACTCCTGACTTCAACCTCACAGAGGTAGATTGCAAACATGTATGACTTCAAGGGCCCGACGACTCCTGCACTAACCTCTGGAACCGACGCCTGCTGATGTCTGCCGACGCCGATGACGCTGCTTCTTTGGAGCTCATTGCAAGGTCCACGACGCCCTGCATTTCCAAGGTACTGTATGCGGGTCTTCAGGACACCATAGCTCGCGGTTGACCTGATTGGATTTGTTTGTTCATGATGCCATGATAGCCCCGGATGGAGCTATTGAACTCAAGGAACTGTATTTTAAGTTGACTCTTGCAATATTCATATCTTTATTGATGTATGTTGGATTTTTATTGTTTTGGTCTTGTTTTACACAGATAAATATTGGCTATTTTTCTAAAACTGGTGTGGTGTCCTTTTGCAGTGTTTTCACTGTATTACTGTGTGTTATGTGCAAATGCTTTACACATTGCTTCTGAGATAAGCCGGACTACTCGTGCCAATCTAATAGGGGTTATTTTAGAAGTATAGCTCCCTTATCCCATCTAGAAGGAAGGGTTCCTACTTAGACAGGATACACACCTGCTAACTAGAGACCCCCATTTCTAACATGGGCCCTAACATTTTGAGTGATAATCAACCCATTTACTTATTTTCTTCAGTGGCATTAGTGACTGAAAGAAACTGTTAAAGTTTTTCCATCACCAAAATGGCAGGGTGTTCATTGAACTCTAATCCTTATAGAGAGATACACAGGCAACCTCAGCTTTATAAGGGTCACAGAGAGGCAGATTGCGGTCTTATTTCTTTTGCAAAAATATTAGAGAGACGAAGTCCTTTAGACCATCAATATACTCCATTTATCCTCACAGTTCTTCCGATTTGGGGTTTTTGAAACTCAAAGGCTGTCCTGGTCATAATAGAATACTAATCCTGGATGAACCAACTCGAGATTCAAGAAGGGTTCAGCTTTTCACCTGAGGATGCCTGACAAAATTGATATAGATTGGCTTTTATGGTTAAAAGTGTTTGAAAATATTTTCCAGTACAAAAAAGTACTGTCCTGACAATGAAACAATTTGTGAAGCCAAGTATTTCATGCAAAAAAAATTGCACTTTGCAGAGCAGGTGACAGTTTAAGAAATTAGACTGAGGACCAATGTTCCCTCTAATTTTCTTTCTCTGTGAGCGGCAATAAAGGTGCTTTGTGCACTGCAGCTAAGGCTGCGTGCACTGAAGATAAGCAAAAACTTAATATACAAGGTTACCAAAATCGGTGGCATTGTAAGGGTGCTATGGGCCCTAATGCAATCCAGTAAAAAAGAACACCCCCAAATACTCACACACTCCCCTGGGTTGGTATTAAAAGACACCCATTACTGGGGCGCAGAGGGCTCCTTGCACCCCTGGGCATAGGTGCCACTGCATCTTGTGTCCTAATCATTCTACCTATAAATCCTCTCTATTTGCTGTCTCCATGCCACTATTAACTCCTCCTAGCACCTTTTCATATCTCTGTCCACTTCCTCTCGATCTCCTAGCTTGTCCTTATCACCTTCCTCCCTTTTTTTAGCTTTTTTTCTCTCCTTTCTCTTCCTTACAATCCCACTTTTCTTTTTCTATTTCCGCTCTGCTCCACTATCCCCATATTCTTTCTCCTCTCTTCAATCTATGTCCTACTCTTCTCTCTCCCACAAAGTCTCTCTAATCTCCCTGTTATCGCTCATCGCACCCTTACTCTGTCAAATCTATATCTTGACTATGCTTCTCTCTCATCTTGTTCCTCTCCTTGGCTCCGGCCTCCTTGTATGCCACCTCTTGGTCTACCTTTCCCGTTTAGTTTGTTTTATCCTTTCCCTACCATTTTCCTTTTCTTTCCTTTCTATGTTTCACTCCCCTTTCTTTCTTTTCCTCTCCCTTTCTTGCTTTCTATCTCCCTTCCATATCTCATCCTCTCCATACGTTTCCTTTTCTCTCTACACTCAAATCTCCCCTCTTCCTCACACTCTCAAATCGTCTTTCCACTCCATCTCTCTATTATTTCTGTTCTTCCTGCTTCACTTACTTTCCAATTCCTGTTCTCTGCCAATCTGAAACCGGTCTATAGAAATTTGCCATGCTCAATGCCAGATGCAAATCATTTTTCTCTCATGCTTCAGTGGCCCCTTCTCTGTGGCACCTTCATTGCCTTCTGATTTTGCACAGTAAAGCAACATTTGCTCTGCATTGGTCATTTGGTAACCTTATATTAGATTTAGCTTACAGTAAGAACACAAATTGTCCTCATAATATTGACAAGTACCAGTTTAGAGATTCTGATCCAGATCTATTAACTCTGCGATTTGTTTGCATCACAAAAGTGACACAAACCCAGCACCTAGTGTTGTGGTTGGATTTACTTTCTAAAGCACATCATGATTTGTGTAGGTAAGTTGTCCACAGTAACCAAAGTAGCACTATGCACTAAATTGTGCTACTTTGCATCGGGGGGCATACCATAGGCAGTACATAGGCATTCTCATGCAACCACCCATGGATTTGGAGGCAAATCCCTATCTAATAACATTTATATATGGGGGAATTGAGCCAAAAAATGATGACCCCTCAAGGAAGGCGTAACAGTGGAGTAACTTTTAAAAGTCTCCATAATTTTCAAACTTTGCAAGTGTGATGCACTTTACAGCACAGATACAGTGAGAGATGTCTTAATGGATATTTTTTGTAACGGAAGGATCCCAATCCAGTACAAAACCTATGCTTGACAGAATCCTCACATCCTTGTACTAAGGTCAGGCACTGGAATGTTAAGATTTTGCGTCCGTGGCCTTTTCTGCATGAGTATGAATTTGCCACATGTACCTCATAATCCATCAACTGCTGTATAATGTGCAGATTTTAATCCCAAAACATTGCTTCTAGCTTGAATGGATAAAACGTTACTAAAATCGGGTCTGCCTGTATTGCTGTGAAGTGGAAGACCCTTCGCAAAGGTTGACTGGTCACCTTTCTATTGCTTATTGTTGTATTTGGGTGTTAAATTGGTACTAATGAGGTGAAACATGTGCCCAGTTAGTGTTAGCATGTGTTAAATGTCAAAATAATAAAGTAATGCCATCACAAAATGTGCAGCATTACGCTTCATAACTTGCCTTGTCTTGCGGCATAATTCAACACTGCTGATTAATTTGGTCCTCTCCTGACGCATAATTCCAGTGGGCCGGACTATGGCAAAAGGCAAAGGTGGGTGAGACAACAAATTAACAGGAACAGCTGAGCCAAGGGTCTGCTCTGGCTCTTAAGAACCCATACACAAGTGAAGCCTTGAAAATATGTGGCTTGTCAATCATGCAGCACAAATTATGTTAGACTATGGTAAACTATCGGAAGCACCTCATTTTAGTACATCAGATTATGTGCAAAGTATTTATTAAACATGAACTGAGAATCGTTCCTGCTCCCCAACCACCTCCTCCAAAAAGACAGTGCTATTATTAAACTAAAAGACAAGTCAGGGGTCATGTGTACCCATATGTGGCCTACGTTAAAATTATAGATGGAGCAACTATCTTTTGTACAGTGCAAAGCCTGAATTCATGTATTTGAAGGTGCATTTTTTGTGATGATGAATAAAAAAGAGGATCTGTTTAAAAGTATTTGCTATTCTTTAAGATTAAAGTTTAATGTTTTTTTACAGTTTTTTGAGCAACCACGACTGAAAAGTATTGGAGCTCTTTGCTTGAGCATCAAGACTGGAACCTGTTTCCAGGGCTGGCTTTAGCGCTGGTGGTGCCCAGTGTGACACTGTTTGTGGCGCCCCCCAATGACCACCTCCGCCACAGATTCCCTCACTACCACCCTTTAACAGTGCTCTCCAAGTCTCCATAACCACCCACTCTCTGATGCATTTAATAGTTTTATCGTGCCACTTATATCAGTGAAGGGTGTCAGAGCACTTTACATCACACACACATTACACAGAGACAACCAATCATACGTGTGTAAATCAGTGTATAGGAAATGTTGCATAAGACAGAGGATTACACAGTGTACCAGTTACAAGTCATCCATACTGGAGGGCAGCATCATTTAAGGGTGCTTGGTGTGGAGAAGTGCAAACTCAGGATTTGAAACGTAACACCATGGTTGGAGGTTCTCTTTAATAATTACAATTGTTTGCTACCCAAACAAATCTTTTTTGCAACATTACGAAAATTGAAGGACTGGGGAAAAAATCATAACACTCTAATATATACCTTGCAGTTTGCATGCAGCTCTTTGCTAACAGTTAATAGCACGCTGTTCTATTTTAGGATTTTTACTTATAAACTGCAAGTAACTAAAGGTCTCTCTAACAAAAGCAGTAACCCACTGAGCTATCTTCATAAATACAGTTCTGTGATTTGCATAGTACACGTCCTCTGCATCAGGTATATTAACCCTCTGCGCTGCCCTACAATGAGTTAAAACTTCCACTAGACAAAACTCCGATCTCACTCCAGGAAGAACATTAATCACTGGAGATATCTTAACATTTTTATTGTGGCCAGGAACGAGGCAGCAGGTGCTCTTTAAACTTCAATATACTTGCCCTAGAGCCGGCCCTGCAATGTTCCCCCAGTTCCAATGTCAGCAGCACTGGCGTAATGACACATCCACACCCTCTCATCGCAGTGTGAAACACATTTACATATGTTTTGTTTCACACTGCCTGCTAGGGGCCTCTTCGAACACTGGAAGCAGCCCCTTCGTCATTTAATTGATTTACTTGGCCTCCTGGTGCGCCGCCTGCCTTGAAAAGGGACGTTTTCACGCTGCCCTTTTGTTATGTATTGTGCTCCTCAAGGGTAGAGCGCGCTCCCACAGAGTGTCTGGGCGCTGTAGGAAGCAAGGCTGCGCACGCGCGCAGCCTAGAGGGAACATAATGAGGACCCATTACACTTGAAGCAAATGCTAAACTACACCATCTTTATTTGTGAAAGAAAGCTCCTTACACTTCAGAGATAACAATTTCTGACACACATAACTTCATATTAAGATTGAGAGTCATTGAATAACAACCCTGATACTGAGGTATTTACTTACAAAATACTGACTGGAGTATACTGACATGGGGCCCTTCTGGGATCCAAATATTTCAGGCAAAACTAGAGGTTTAAGCAGCTTAAAATTAGGTGACTTTAAGAAGAAATAATTGTGTGACAGGCCAGCCAAGCCTTGGGGCTCGTCCTCGACTATGCTGGTCTAATCTGTGTGAGGGAACAATATTGCTCAGGTTCGATTTACCTTAAAAATCAAAAGACAAGAGGCGTTTGGCAAAACAGGAGCAGTTTGTTAAATTAAACAGTGCGGTGGGGAGAACAATTACAGGCTCAAGGTCTGAGGACTGTCTCAAATTACATTGGGTTCGTGTACATCTTATATGCAATTCTACAACCAGCAATAAACGTTTCTATCATACCATATATGGTGAGGAATGTTGGTTGCTGCCTTATTGTCATAAATTAATGGTTAAATGGTTACTGCAAGTTGGTCTCAACCTTGCGTAGACACAGTGTGGTCAATGGTGTATGTATCCAGATGTCCAGCATGGGGAATGCATGATCACTACGTGTGCTAGGTCCTGGTTGGCTATGTGTTCCTAACTCATGTGGCATCTGACTTTATGGTGTTTTTAGAAGCGCGCGTACCGTCTTGGGCCATATGTGCTTTATTGGGGGCAATCTCCCCTGACCATTGCAGTGACAGTGCGCCTATCTGTGGGATTGATCAAGAGTTTCCTGCCCGCATGTTTGCCTGCCAGCTATGCACCCTCTCACCTGTGACCCATCAATCAGTTATCCGTGGCCTAGTTCATAGGGCCCGCCTGACTACATACTTGCGTGTCAAGGTACATGTGGAGTTCGGGATTCTATTAATAAGGACAATAGTTCATTTTTATTGATAAACGCATTGATGTTCATATTAGCATTCTCCTTCTCTAGTTGATTCTTCAACTACACTATATAACTCATGCATTTGTGCTATTACTTTCCTAGGGCCCTTCTGTTCCTTTTGCTCACATTTGACTATGACTACGACGATCTTTCTAGTTACTTGCATTTACCTAATTTGAGGACTGCATTTTTGCAGCAGGTGACCCCCATTTGCATTACCCAGCAAACCAACAGGAACACAATAATAGCTGCAACAGAGATCTACTCAGACCAGATATCCATCGTGGGAGCCAGGAGAACCAATTCGAAAACCACTCCTGCTCAGGGGCACCTCCTTCTTCACACATGCTTCTCTGTAGATTATGCAGTGCTTGGATGGCAAGTGTTAATGTTCCATTGTCCACATCATTTCCTGGGATGAAAGTGCAGCAGGCAATGCCAATCTTGGTACAAACTCCTTCCTCTATTGTGGTCATTAAGTCTAGCACATATCGATGCTGCATTACCATGAGGCAGATGGCTCGCATTTCTTCCTTGATAGAATTGAGGCCAAGCTCAGTTCTGTTCATCATTTTGAGCATTTCCCAGCGGGTGATGTGCAAACAATGGGTGTTAACTTTTGTCTGCAGGGTGAAGAAGGGTATCGACTCCCCTGCCTCCAGCTGTGCCTCTGTGATCATTCTAAACTCTTCTGCGGATGTCCTTGAACTGAGCCCAGGCAAAATAGTCTGCCGCTTTTTTTCACAAGCTTGGTGCAGCAAGGTGGGTTTTTTTCTTAAAAGGTGCTGGTACAAGTCTGTTAGCTCTTCTCCAGGAATGACCAGGGTCGGGATGTGCAGCGTCACCAGGGAGCACAAATCTCTCCATCCGGGAACCAACTGAGTATAGGCATGCTCGCCGCACTGCCAGTAGAGATCTATAAGCATGGAGGAGCCACATTGCATATCCGGAATGTGCAGTATCACTTCGCAGTTAGCATTTGGGCCCATTGGAAGTATTCCTTTTCCTCTGAAACATAAGGAATACAGGGTAAGTTTCCATACAATCAGGGGTTAACCTTTCCCTTCTAGCCAATTGTACCCACCCACCTCGGTGTCCCAGATTTCCTGACATGGGTCAGCCATACTTTTATTGAACCCTCCCCCATGCGACCCATTCCCCTTTCTATCCCTGAGCTGGATGGCCCTACACAGTAACTCCATATCAGGAGACCACTTGTCAAAAAAGAGCACCCCGGAAATGCTAAGGGCCACCCTCAGACCACAGATGGATGCTGGAGAATACATGTGTGTGCACTGAGTTGGTGGTTATGCTACTTCCAAGAATCTCTTCTCTGAGAAGTCTTGGGGCCAAACAGTATCTTCCCCTTCGGTGCCCTTCCTACGCATCCTGTCCAGCTCAGGTTGGATATCATTGGGTTCAGTGAAGAAATTAACGCAGTTGGATTGGTGTCATAGCTGGTCAGGTTTGCAACTACCCTGTGGGGCTCTATCTTGTTGGGCTGGATCTTGGTCTTTATCTTACATAAGTAAAGGTTAATGAGGCACTTTGCTTTTTCGGGGGCTACCTCTTGGGACAGGTAAAGTCTATCTATGCCTACAACATGTGGGATCAGTGAACAGACATAACATGACATGGCTGATGCTTGGGAGCTGACTAAGGTCATGTGATGATACCAAGTGTTATGTAAGAAGGCACTATGTAGTGCGTGTGGGATGCTAGTGTTTGGGTTAGTGTAATTGTAGGTGACATACAAGAGGTCCATATGCAGGCGCTGTAGCTCCCCATGTGTGAATTCCTTTTGACCCGGCAGTTCCTCAATGGTGAGTAAGTGTGGTATTACCCAGAGTAAATAGGGGGTACATATGTACAATAACTTTTTCCGTGATATTGTAGTTTGAGATGTGAGTCCCTTCGGAGTCATCTGTGCTCTTCTGGTAGCTGTGTTTCTTCTGCCCGATTGGAAAATGTTTGCAGTAACTAGTTCATGGGTGTCATCACCATGGAAGGGCTCGACTACACAGAGGAATGCTGCACCCACTCGGGTGTGAAGCAGGCTGTGGGTTTTTTCTCCTTCCAATGGCGTAAGTTCAGATATTGTCACTTTTCTCTTTCGTTCGCAGTGGAAGTTGATGATACGCCGCTTTGGTGCACTTTTGTTGTCTTCTCGTGTTACCTGATTTGAAAGAACGTTGTTGATTGTTAGCTCAGAAACATTACACATTCTTTGTAATTAATGGTTTTCAGAGTCCCTGTATTTTTACCCTAGGGGTATTATCTCCACATAATACTAGTCATGATCTAGTGAGGCACCGAAGGTGACCCCTGTAGGGTATGTTTTAGTAATTTCGGGAGCAAGGGAGTTATCTAGACGGATCAAATCTTTTTATAACCCATTGCGCTCCTCCTCCAATCCTAACTGGTTGCTAAATTGGTGCTCTATGTTTGTTGTGTGGTCTCATGAGCATACGAAGAGATGGAATTGTGGCTTAGCAGGGGTTCTATGGTGATGCAGGTTTGTCATAGGCACCTCGCCCTGTGGCTAAGGGTCCGGGTGCTGGGCGGCCCCTTCCAGTAGTTATTTTCCCAGCTGGGGCTACTTCTTCTGAATACTATCCTCAGCAATGCTTAGCATGCCCTGTTTAGCTATTACTGCAATAGGTGAGTGGAACATGTGGGGAGAGGGACGTATTGGCGATGATGTTGCTAATGTCTGCCACGTGCCGTGAGCACATTTCGGGGTGTGTGCACCTCTTTGTTCCCAGACCAAGCTGCTTAACGTGGCATGGCCCTTCCTCATGGCTTTTGGGTGCTTGGCTTTAGCTGATCTTGACCCCGCCTTTATATCTGGAATTTTCATTTTGGGCTAGCTTTGGGTGTTTTTTCTTTGGATTTTGGCATTTCCCTGAATCTTGTGTAATTTATTGCTTTGCTTGTCACGTGGGGGAGAGGGTCCGGGGCTGCTCTCTGGCCCCCTTTTCTCCCGCCTATGCCACCTCATGGGGTTTGAGGGCACACCAACTGCTTTCCATAGATGGTGACTGCAAGGTTGGTGCATCGTTAGTTACTATACTTGGTATGGAGGTGAGCGCACCCGGTGCCCTACATTCTTCTGGAGCCAGAGTGGAGATTTGGGATCCCCCCTTCCCAGGCACCCCCCTCTTCCTCGGACAACACCCTGCTTCTTCTCAGCGTACTGGTGGTCCTGCTGTCCCCAGCTTGTGGCTGGGGTCTCCATGGTCGTACGTTGCCTAATGAATTGGTGCATCTCTTGACCCTTTTTGGAAGAGCATAGCAGGGTGGCTGGACTTTGAAGACCAAAAATGGGACAGTTCACAAAAGAGAGAAGCAGCCTAGCTAAGGTAGCATTTGCCTTGTAACACGAAAAACGTGACTATGCTGAAAACCCAGGACTCTGACAAAAAAATTGTGAAAGTGTGCCGGGTGATGATGAAAAACCAGGACTGCCTCAGCAAATCCAGGATGCCTGGTCACCGTGGTGAACCCCCAACTGAAGGCTTGGATTTGTCATCATGCTGAGGCCTCGCAGTTATCAATCATCCGAGGTACATTAAGAGAACCCGACTCTTGACCCGAGGATAACTTCTTTAAACTTAAAGGGAGACTTCCATTTGATTTGGAGACTTCGAGCTCATGGGGGGTGCTGTTGGGACTACATGCCATGAAGGAAACAGTGGCTCCGGGTGCGGTGCCTGAGAATGGGGACCCTTTACCTTGGTGATTGGAATGCGTTCCTTGTAACTTTGGACACTGGACCTGGGTGGCCCATTTACAAAAAATTTCGGTCATGTCCTCTCATCAGTGTGCCCTGCCCCGGGGGTGTGGCCAGCCAATATCACCCTGCGGGATCAGCAGCAGAGTGGGGCCCCATGAGATCACCCCTTGATGACGAACTTGGTGAGGGCCCCCGATCAACATGGCTCTCAGCTACCCTAATTTCTGGGTGCAGGTAAAAAAGTTAACTCCCACTGTTGTCTTATTAGTACTTTCTTGGTCTGGCACAGTCTTGGGAGAAGAGGGTAAGTGGGTGCTAGTTGTTAACCAATGGGTGTCAAGTTGTTGGGGTAATTAATTCCTGCTTGTACTGAGGGGTTTATTTTACTGTGCAGTTTGGCTCTGTGATTGCATGAAAGCGCTACCTCCTCACACTGTACCCCCCCTGCGTGTGTTGTGGCCTGGTACCTGTTGCGTTGGGTTCCCTGTCTATGGCTGCTGCTGCCATGCGCTCGCCCTATTGCTGGATCCCTGCTGCGGCTGTGTGGCGACTGTCAGGCCTCCTTGTTGGATATGGGGTACTGTCTGATTCCCTGTCCTTGGTGTTGAGGAGGGACGTTGGTGGTGTGTTGTGGTGGCTGACCCTGGCTCATTTACCTCTGCTGCTTTTGTTGCTCATAGTACGCCTTTGACCGGCATCTCTCTGCCAGGTGACCTGGCCTATGGCAATAGGAGTATTCCATAGGGTCTGATTGCTGCCAACCTCCCTGGCATCTTCTGCCATAGTCTGTTTGGAGCCCTCTGGAGTTTTGCAGTGGAGCCACCATTGAGACTGGTGAATCTGCATGGTTGCAACCATCGCTGCCCCCTTGAGGGCGGTCTTTTTCAATTTGTGTTGGACAAGTTTTGCTGTGTCCCTTTGGGCCTACTTCTGCTTCTCTCTATCCTTCTCTAGATTCTTTTTGTGGTAGTGGAGTATATGTGCTTGTACCTCCCGCCAGGGTTTAGTATCTACATCAACTATGCTGCAAGCCAACTCTGTATCTCGGCCCTTTTTAAGAATATTGTAGAAAAATGTGACTAGTGGGCCTGTGTCAGTTCATGTCTTTCCTGTTTCTTGTTCCCATCGCTCTCTCATTCTGGCCCAGGAACTTATTTATGCTTTCCTCTGGCTTCATGGTCTCTGCCATTAGCCCCCCAACATTTGGACGGTCAGGGAATATTTCCCTCATGGCAGTCCATATCTGGTACGAATTCAATGCGGCCCGTTATGCTGAGTCTCTGTTAATGTTATTGCTGTAATGCGAGCTTGGGTGAACACTGTGTTTGTCTGTTACCCATGAGGCTGCTTAACAGACTCTTAATAGTGCCTATCGCCAGATTGATACTTTCGGTGTTCTTCTTAAAGCATGTAATCCATTTCCCAGTCCCATCCAGCAGCAAAAGTAACTTTGTTCTTAGTCCCTCTTTGTCCATCTTGGGCCATGGCACGTATATAACATCCCACCACACCCTTCTGCAGTAGTGGGCACATTCTCGACCTGGATGGCCCTACAGCTTTATCCTCAACATAGCGTTCCCATCATGCTAGGCATTGCTGCATGTAGGAGAAGTTCCAGATGGGGTTTCCTCCTTCCTGTAGGATGCAATCCTCCGCTACTGCCATGTCCTTGGGCTCAAACGATCCCTCTCAAGGCCAAGACCGGTCATATTGGTCCCTCTCTTTTGTCCAGTCTGCTAACAGATCTCAAAACGGGTACACAAAGCTCTAGCCTTCCTCTTTTGCTATTATCTCCCTGGGGGTAGACCTACCTTTGCCATGCACCCATGTAGAGTAGCATGTGTCCTCGTCGGTGCTTTCCTCCTGTGCACGTAACCGTGCCATCTTATTTTTCCTGCTTCGCAGGAGGGTGAGCACCAGTCTGTCTTGATCCCTGATTTCTTGATCAATCCTTTTCCTTTGATGAGCGGACGGTGTGACTCAGAGCCCTGCTAGTAGCCTTTCTTCTACCTCCTTTTTGTCCCAGCCCTGCCCCCTGTAACTATCTCTGCTTCTCTCACATGGGGAACAAGACATTCTGTGCTCTTGGATTAATTCCTGGTTGCGCACCCTTTCCCTCCTCGCACCATCTGGCCTTTCTCTTTTGCTCCAAACTATGCACTGTTGTTGTTTACCTGGCTTTCAAATTCACCCTCGGTTCCTCCTCAGCTACCTGGGAAAACCCTGTAGCCCCACTCTCTTCATCGGTTTCCGGAAGACTGGAGCTCCCTTCCTCGCCCAAGCTCATTGAATCACTGTCGAGAACGACAAAACCTTCCCTTACACCTGCTTACACTCGCCTGACTGAGTGGGAATGCTTAACCTATCCGCTTTTGACGAGTCACAAGTCATGTGTGGTGGACTGGGAGTCGAGCTAGGAGCTTGGGCTGTGCTGGAGGTGTCTGGGCTCACTTGGATTTCGTTCTCTCTGGCCTAGATCTGACTTATCTTCTTTCGGTGAGGGGCTCGTCGGCTTCTATCACTGCTGGGTTTGAGAAACCTAATGCAGGGGGAGCGGGTGTTAACACATCCATCCCTGCATATGGTGGGGAGGTGCTGACAGTTTATTTTCTAATGGCATTATAGGGCTATCACTCTTGGACTCTTCGAAGATGGCCCATAACACTAATAATGCTTCCCTCTTGTCTCTTTTTTGACATGTATGTTTGGTTTTTATATGTACTTTAGTGTGCTCAATTATTTTTGTGTCAAATGTTCCCTCCTTAGGCCAGGGAAATGTGTGTGCCTTCCTTCATGTGTGAATGCCACTCCTGGCAAAACTTATTTAGTCTTTTTATCTGATTGTGGAACCTAGTCTCCATGTGCTTTAGTGGGGGAGTCCATGGTCATTCAGTAATTTGGCTAATACAATTCAAATGACATTTTCCTAATTTGGTTTGTCCAATCGAAGGGGCAATTAGTACGTGGTGCAATCTTACAATTTTACGCACTATGAGCTCAGCGCTTGCAATTTCTTACATAAAACAGTTCAAACGAGCATTTACATGAAACAAGATAAGACTGCATATCTAGTATTTGTAACACAGGGCATATATGCAATGGGTTAGCACAAAACCTGCATGAATTCAGTTTACAGTTTTCAACAACAGTCAATGGAATAATATTACATACAATTACACATTTCATCAATGATAGCCAGAGAAAAAAATTACTTTGTCAAAAATAAAACTTGGTTGTTCATTTCAATTTATCCACTAGCAAGAGAAGACTAGCGTGGAACATGTTCCTAAGTGAGCTGAATAGTCTGCCACTATCCGCTCCTAGACAAAGGTGGTAGTCACAGACACCAAACATTATAATTTGGGAAACACCGGCCCCTCTTGCCAAGTTATGGTCAGTTTCCTGGGTCCAAGTTTCCCTTAAAGTCCAAATTACACCCTGTGTCACATACAGGGGTCAAGCTTACACTTTGTGTCATGCCCAGAGGTCCAAGCGACCAACACCTCTCACTCCTTTCAGATACTACTGGTATTAAGAAACCTGTTAGCACTGAGAAATCCTTTTCAACTAAAAACTATGAGACTGAAGTACCAACTTCGCTCATTCAAGATAGCTGTGTCACAAAAATAGCGTCCTGGGAGCCATAAAGGGCTATATATATATATATATATAAATAAATATTCACCTTTCCTAGAGTGCTAACTATTGAAAAAAGGTGACTGCTGCGTGATAGCCTTTGAGGCCACCTTATGACTGATGAGAGTTGTGACATATAAAATAGGTACTAGGCCTGACCCTGTCAGTGGCAGGGTGTTCAGGGTATCTTTTTACGCTTCTCCCTAGTTTGCCAGATACCAAAATGCTTTAAAAAACAAAGTTTCAGGTTTGGATGTAGTCTCTTATCCTTTGTGACTGATGCATCAGAAAAGAACCTCCACCCCGCGGATTCAGCAGAACTTCTAATCAATTGCATTGTCTGCCCACCTTTGTCGTTGCCCAACATGAATCTGTCTGGGTGGGGTCAGCTTCATTCGACTGCAGTCAGGTACGAGGTCCCAATCCCTCCTGGCTGGCTTGCCAAAATACTGCTCAGGTTTGATTTACCTTAAAAACAGAAGACAAGAGTCGTTTGGCAAAACAGGAACAATTTGTTTAAGTAAACACTGCAGCCGGGAGAATAGTTACATGCTCAAGACCTGAGGACTGTCTAAATTTACACTGGGTTTGCATACATCATACACACAATTCTACACTAAGCAATAAATGTTTCTGTCTTACCATGTATGGTCAGGAATATTGGTTGCTGCCTTAGAGTCGTAAATTAATGGTCAAATGGTTACTGCAGATGGGTCTCGACCTTGCGTGGACACAGTGTGGCCAGTGGTGTATGTCTCCAGATGTCCAGCATGGGGAGCGCGTGATCACTACGTGTGCTAGGTCCTGATTGGCTATGTGTTCCTAACTCATGTGGCATCTGACTTTATGGTGTTTTCAGAAGCGCGCGTACACCTCGGTCCATGTGTGCTTTATTGGGGGCAATCTCTCCTGAAGATTGTATTGATGCTGAGCCTATCTGTGGGATTGATCAAGAGTTTCCTGCCCTTGTGTTTGCCTGCTAGCTATGCACCCTCCCACCTGTAACCCATCAATCAATTATCCCAGGCCTAGGTCGCAGGGCCTGCCTAACTGCATACTTGTCGTGTCGAGGTAGATGTGGAGTTCGGGATGGGTGATTCTATTAACAAGGATGATAGTACATTGTTATTGATAAACACATCAATATCCATATCAACAGAGCTAAAAAGAATACATTTGAACAGAAGACTTTCTAACCATAGAGTTTTGACTTGAGATTGTAATTGAGAGAGCATTTAAACAGTGACAGTTCTCTCGAGTAGACGGTGATTGGTGGGGACTGGCCTAGCACCCAGAGAACAATTCAGATAGAAAGTGCTTCAGACTATGACTGAGAATACTCATGACTGACCCAATAAATTGTGATCCCTGCAAGAACGCTTGTTTGCCTGGGGATCGGAAGTGTACGTGTTGTGGCAAAGCTCACAGCCCTCCTTAAATTTAATCAAGTCAAACTTGCTGGAGTTTAAAAAGAAACAAAATGCTCAGTACTCACCAGAACATGAGGTGCTGTAAACATCAATATCCTCATACATTTTGCTCTAATTTATGACTTGTAATGCAGTCCCACGACCTGGCCTGAAAGAGAGATTAGTTTGGGAGTCAATCATATTAAGGTAAAAAGTACATTTTGCAAAGACCTTTTCAGTCGGGCTACTATCTGAGGGACCTCATATGTGACAAGTAGCCCTGGGCGGTAAACTCTGCCCCACGGTCAGAGATCACGGAGTTTTTGTCACTTCACGCTCTGCTTGCAGCACGGAGTTTGGCAAAATCTCTGCCTATGCCACGTGGCGTAGTTTACAGCTCTCTCATCCCTTTCAAACAAGCCTTCGTTTCCTGTTACGCTTGCTTGGTGTTCACACAGCTCGGGCAAAGTACCTGGGAAGGGTATGAAAACATCAGCTTCTAAGTACCACCAGGGCAGGCGCCAAAATCAATATTATATTCTGTATTACTCACAACCAAACCATGGCTAGTGCCTGCTCTTCAGTGGCTAAGACGTGTGCCTTACCAAGCTCCCCGAGCTGCAGACTCCCAAAGACTCACTTTACTGCATTTCCAAATTTTTTAAATTTGTTGTGCTTGTTACTAATTAAGTGCTCCAATCAAAATAATGCTGCTGATAACAGTCAAGGTGGCCCGGCCAACTGTATGAAAACAGAGATGGCGCTGTGCTGGGACGAGAGTACAAGGGCACTGCAGGGGGAAGCTCACACCACTTGCAACTTAAAGAAGCCAAGAATCTCATGCCGCCCCTGGAGACATAGCATTGGCAGTAAAACTACAGCAAAAGGCAAGTCAGTGGTGGTGAAATATGTGGGCATCTTGAAAACAAAGTATTACACCAGTATTTTTATTTTTTTTATCAAAGTTGAATCAAATTTATTTCTTGTAGATTAAAGTTGGATTTATTAGTAAATTGCATTACAATAAATAATTTATAGAGACATAAATAAACAGCAATGTCTTATTTTGCATCAGAGTCTGTCATGAAAACGTTTGCCTAGAAATGCACCATTATGAATACATTTTCAATAAGTTGATTAAAAATGTCACACCTTTTTGATTTACCATTCTTTCTCTTGAAAGTGATCGAAAGAAAGAACCTTTTAACAAGGCCATTTTGTTTATTCATTCCTGAATACGGGAGCTGGAACGTCTGGCACTCTTGTCTTTCTTCTATGTCCGTCGCTGAAGGCCGGGGCAGAAGGGGAATGGACATCATTTAGGAGTCGCCAGGGGTTGCAGCTGTGACCCCTGGCTTGGCCCTTGCTACCTCTGGCACTGATTTTGCTACCCCTGGCCTCGGATGTGGCAAAATCAGTGCCTGGAACACAGGGGCAGCTCTTCCTAATGGACGCTGGTCGGAGCTCCACTTGCCTGGTTTCTGTCAATTTTTTAATTATACAAATAGTGAATTATATTATTCACTATTAGTGTAATAAAAATGGAGTACATTAGCTAGAATATGACCCTATCTGGAAGCTAAGGAAAGTAAAAAATGCTGTTAAATGCATGCTTGCTGGTGAGAGTGTGTTTATGTGCACAAGAGTGTGTGAATGTGTTAGTATGTGTAAGCATGTGTGTGTGAGTCAAAGTAAAGGTCAAATGGCATGCAATGTCACTTCTGCTACCACTAGCATTTTGGTGAATTGACATCCATGAGAAGGGGAGCCTGGGCCTGAGGTATTGGGGTGCTTATGTTTATCAAAAAGGGGGGGACAGAGGGCTTAATCAAGAGGTCCAGCGTACTTGCCCTATCAGAGTGAACGCAAAAAAGAGGTACGCAGTTCCTCAGTATACAGGTAGTGTCCCAGGCACCCAAAAAAGGAGGGGACTTCCTCCTTTTGGAACTGAGGCCCTCACACACCCAGCAAGCTAGGTGTCATGCTTCATCATATGGGTCTGCTCCTCGTCGGGTCGGCGCTGCAATACCCGACGGGCACCCATAGAGGGGCTCTTTGCCGGAGATCTTTTGTTCCTGCCGTAAGGGTGCCGTGGGTGTAAGGGACCTAGTGTGAGTGTAGATGTGCTGGAAGTGAATATAAAACAAGAGGGACTGCGTACCTCTTTTTTGCGTTCATTGGGGTGCTTATGGCAGCTGGCCTCCCTGCAGGCCCTGTTTCTGACTCAGAGGGGCCCCAGTCCATGCCCCACACTATGACCGACCAGTCGGTACTTCTCTTGAGAAAGCAGTTGGCAGGTAACGTGCCGGGTCTTTGTGGAGATCCTGGTTGAAAAAGTAGACGTTTCAGACGGTATTCATGGTATGGAGTAGTGGGCGGCATTGTAGTCTCTGTCACTACATGGTGAGGGTATGCCATGACTAACTAATGACAATCAGAGCCTCCGGACCTGTTGAGTCTCCTGTGGTAGCACTGAAGCCAGCAGTGGGACCAGGGGTCTGGTTTCTAACGTTATGTCGCGAAGAATTGAACCTGACCCAGGCTTCAGGGTCCACCTCATGCTTAATGAATTTGTAAACGAGCATTTCAACAAAAGACAGTATATTTTGTCATAATTGAGAATGGAGGGGTAATTAAACAGAAGTTGTAAAAATACTGCTAGAGTGTCAAGGGTGACCTGGAATAGCCTGTGCATATGCTCGCAGCGTATCTATGTCTCCAAGCAATTTCGAAAGGATGTATTGTTCACAAGGTTTTATTACATTTTTTAAATCAGGCCACGAGGAAATGCCCCACGCAGCCATGCCCACATTATGGACACAAAGGTTACATTACCTGTAGGGACACACAGACTGCAGTTAAGACAGGTGGGTGGGTTTGAGGGGTAGAAAAATAGGACCGGGTGGCGGCATTCCGTCGCACACGGAACTCCACGGAATTTCACGTAGTTTTTAGATAACTCCACGGAATTCCACGGAACAGCACTTCGCAAGTTCGTCCCACCCCATGGCGTCAGTTAGCCCTGCTAGCTTTAATAAACCAAACGCCTTTCGTTTAGGAACAACAACTTCTGAGTCAGTGAGCCGTAAAATGATACTGCGATTCGGAGAGAGACTCCACACTGACACATTGCATTCCAACAAACTATGATATTTCATTTTTAAAGAATTATATTATAATAGTGACAAGTAAACAATGGAAGAGATCATATTTTACTCTCAGGAATAGAATGTTTTGGACTGAACAGAGCAGTAGAAGAGACAAAGATGGGGCCTCTCATCTTGTGGACTAATTCTAATGTGCAGCTGTCTTGTAGTGAGTGAGTAGGATGGGGTACAAACATAAATGTCATTTGTACCCAGATGTGCTTAGGGTAGGAGGAGACAACAGCACAGTACGTGTTCTACGTCAGCTATCACATTAGCTGCGTGTAATAAATATGAGCCTGAAATGCTGAGTTGTGTGCTAAAAGAAATATTTAGAAATGACAGCAGCTCCCTCCCAAACACATGACCTTCACACAGCAAATGAGTGGGTACATTTTCATTGAAGGATGACCAGATAATGTGTTCCTTAGCACTCTGAAACCACCCAGAGAACAACTGAAAAGTAATTCTACCACCTGGACCAAGATCTAAGAGATTGTAGAAGTTATTGTTAAAAATACACGAAAGACTGGAAATGATAAACCTTTCTTTATCATATACAATGTGTTTGAGCAAAATAATCACTGTAATATTTACTGTGTTTCTTTGTGTAGAACTAGGAGGCAAGTCATGTTGTAGCCCACCACCAGTGACAATGAGTCTAACCATACGGACTCAGCAGGGTTGGATTGGGATCAAAAATTGGCCCGGGCACACCAAAATAAAAGTGGCCCACATTTGCCTATTGCCTTTCCGCAAAAAACTGTTTCAGCGAAGTTTTATGAAAAGAAAGGGGGAGGGGGGCATGCTTTATTAACTTCACTTAGATTTTTTTTTAAATGCACAGATTAGTTCACACTGCTGAGCCACACATGAATGCAAGTGAGACCACTTCTGCTCAGGCCACCTGCCCCGCTCAATCAGCATCCAATAATGGGCCGGCCCAACTAGAGAAAGGGAGTGATACTTCCGCCCATCTGCCTCTAGAAAGGCCACTTAGGCACCCACTGGGACGCAGGCAGCATCTTCCCAGCACAGACCGCTCCCAGGCTGCCCAAAAAAGCAGCCCACAGCTAGAACTCGGCTACTGGCCCTTCGGCCATTTCCCGAGTGCCCACGTTACCAATCTGACCCTGGGACTCAGCATATGAACACAAGGTTCAGGAAAAGGCACAATCTGATTCAGAGACACATTAGCTGAATGTGTTTATTTGCTGGCAATGGTGCATCTATCCAGTCATGTATGTCATTTGGTCACAAATCATTCACAAAGACCAATAACCCTCAGAATAAGCCGCAGTAAGGACAGGCAATGCCACCACAAGGCAATTTATTGATGTAAGACCCATGCCTTGAAAATCATGCTCATCAAGTGTAATGGAGAATGGAGCTAAACATGAACAGCATCCCATTAACCAAAACCAGCAGTGTCACAAAGCAACATACTGGCTCCAGCCTGCTTTAATATCCAATGGAATGCTTTTGTAATTATTGTAACTGTCAGTTGTCAGCCCTTGAGCAATTAGAATCTGAGCAGCAACAAACCAAAACTGATTCCACTGTCATAGACCATTGTGACTAATGCATTTCAGCGTGGCCAAAATTAACAAAAGGAGCACATTAGGGAGTGCTTGCTAAATACCACGCTAGTGGAGTTCCCAACAAACAATTATTTAGGGAGGCCTGGTTATAAGAACCTGATTGTAGTTGTAGACCCCATTTGGAAATCCCTAGTCACCCATTTTTTCCTCTAATGTACCATGTAATGTTGGAAAGGCACATGACAAGTCCGAGTCCAGCAAAGTCTTTTAGAGCATAGACATATGGACCAGTGTCCAGGCTGCAGACATTATGGATATATAGTCACACTGGGACACCTTCTCTTCACCTTCCACACATCCAGCACCTCAGGAAGATGTTTGTCAGTCGTCACAGCCATACGTTTGACCTTAAGTTGTTTTTCAGCATGCAGTTTTATACTTATAGGAATGTGGTGGTAAGGGAATTTCTAGAGGGGGAAACAGCTGAGAAAGTGGTGTCACAATGAATAATTCCTCATTAGCTCCAGTTATGATTTATTACAAGAGACAATCTCTCCAATGTTGTTGCTCAAATAAATCTTCTGAGTGTAATGCACATAACATGCTCAGACCATGCTCTTCACATGTTCACCTTTTATTGGACCCTATTAATGCTGGTAATGGGACACTTTGCCCTGTGACACTGCTATTTGGTGCCACTGTGTGTGTGCCCTGGCCCTAACCTGGAATTGGTCAAATTGTTTTCACCCAACTGGTCTATTTATCTTCCTGAAAGGCCATTGTAGATGGTGCAGAAAATGCGCCAATGGCTTAGCAGTTAAATGTCATATGTGGGCTATAGTGTGTATTTACAGTTCCTACATACATGGCAAATGTATATGTCAGCCACAAGCACCACTGTGCTCTGGCTGGGCTATAGATACATGGCAATGCAAAAGTGCTTTTGCCTTGTAAGAAAACTTTTATAGATTATTAAGTTACCCCTAAAGTGTACTTTGTAAGCTTACAAGGCAGGATGCCAAATATATAAAAAGTGCTAGATTATATTTAGAACTTGTGCCCGCACAGTGACTGAAGGTCTAAAACTTATTGCTCTCTGTAGGTTCAGCTACATACTCCATTAGGTATGATTAAAATATTTCTCCATCTCCTACTAGGAGAATACTTTTAGCATGGCCAAGATTATCAAAAGGAACACATCTGAGTGTCCTTGCTTAATACCATGCTAGTGGAGCACCCGACATACACTTTTTAGTGAGACATGGACAGTGGCATAGCTAGCCCTTTGACCACCCTCGGCGGTTCCACGGATTGCCGCCCGCCACTGCCGCACTGAAGAGCAGGGGGGAGGGGTGCTGGCGATTGCCAAGACGCCAGGTAAGAGCTGGGGGGAGGGCCACCGCCCCCAAAACTCATGCTGCCCGGGGCGGACTTCCCCCCCCTCCTCCTTGCTACGTCACTGGACCTGTTTATAAGAATCTGACTGTAGTTGTAAACTCACTTGAAAATCCCTAGTCACTCAATTCTTCCTCTAATGTACCAAAATTATTTCAGCACATAGTAAGTGATGTTGGAAAGGCACATGACACTACTTGACACTGCACACTATTAAGGGTGGATGGAGTGATGTCCTTTTTTTCCCTCCCTTACCATCAGGTAAAAGCTTGTGGTAAGGGAAATAAAAAAAACAAATATTGACCCTCAACACCCAGTAAAAAACTCCCTTGGTGTTGGGTTTCATTATTTTATTTTTTTCAATAGAAAAAATATTCCTAAAGTTTGGTGGATGGTTCTCAAAAACAACAGCGATCATACAACATGTATGTACTGTGACAGGAATTGCCATGAGATATCACTAGTGGGCCAGCAGTAATCTCTAAATTTGGTGTACGGTTGTCTGTCAGGGTGGCAGACGTAATGTCCTCTGCCACCCTAATGGACAGAGTTCCGACTGTCGAACTCTAGTTCTGGCCCTAATTCTAAAGGTAAAAACTTTGGCCAGGACAAACCACTTGATGTATCTGATCCCCACTCTTTCGGAGTCAGCCTGAAATAGCATCTAGCTCTCTCAACTACAAACTATTGTTTCTCAATGGCTCTCTCTTTTTCTCTTTTTGCATTAAAAGTTTAAAATGTCATATGTCCAGTTCAGTTCCCCTTACTCTATTTTAATAAAGCTGATGTGTTTTTGCTCATTAGATTTTTGCTCTATTTTTCTAAGACAGTTTAGGAATTTTCCTGTATTGTGTTCTTTACTTTAAAATTGTTGTTAGTGCTTGAACTTAACCCACACTTCTCTGGGGGTTGCCAGCTGCATGTGCCATAGGTACCAGGGGTTAAGCATTGAGCATAGATTCTCTCAGAAGTGTGATTTGACCTAACCAGAGTATGTTTATTAAGTTTGTAGGGGTCAACTCCTACAAAATTAATAACCCAATTTCTGACACTGACTGATGAATAATAGTACTGAAGAGCAACATAAAATATGTATTGTACTCATTTCTTGACCTACCCTTTAAGATCCAAGTGACTGCATTTTAGCCTTCCCCCTTAATGATATCCGTTTGCAGACTAGTTCACACTCTACAAGTATTGAATAGCCTGAGAAATGTTTGCATGTGTTGATGGCAGAGATTACTGAAGAGTTTTAAAGTCTGATTTGGAAATGTTTTATGTCTATTGATAGATCACTATTCCCTGCTTTCTCACTGTTCTAAACCAGGGAGAACCCTTTATGGCTATGCTTCAGTCAGTCAGTTACCACTCTTAATTGTTCTGAACTGTGATTATGTTTGCCAATGCTGACACTACACCAAGTAAGCTGAGTCCATAAATGCACTATAGCGGATACCTATCTACTGTGCAGATGGCAGCTAGATAAATACCCACTCGAGTAGTGGGTTCCCTAAATTATGTGTGCTTAGCAGAGCTGTACATAAAAACAGATAATGTGGCACTTCCATGGAGATGTGCATGAACATTGTCTTCCAACTCTTCCACAAGGTTGTGCAGAACTAGTAGTTGACCAGATTAGAGACTTATTCTGTGAAGGTTTTCTATGTAACACACATCTTTGTGTGGAATTTTTGCTTCCGACTACGACTGACTGATGCCATTGTGTTACCAGAGTATCTGCACATGAAGGGGACACATTTTAATTGCTGAATTGTTAGGTGCGAGCTTGCGAATTATTTATATAACCTGTTTATAGATAATGAAAAATGTAGTCCACATCAGGGTATATGTTTAAAAATGTCTTTTAGGGGGCACATGTTCAATGAATGGGGAACCTGCTGAGTTTCCTAAACGGGCCTCACGGCCCTGTTATGGAGGAGTAAAGAAAATCACCTGGGCAGTGATGTTGCTGGGTTTTACATGTAAAAGATATTTTCTCTAAGAAGTCAATTTTATGTACATTACTCTTTTACAAAGTTGGAAATCTCCTATTTCAAACCCCAAATTTGGGGCATGGGCACATAGTGGTTTTGCAATTATCACTTGAGTTCTCTTAGTGTCAAAGTAGAGAAAATCACTTGGTGATTCTGCCTTTTACATGGGAAAATGTATTTTCCGAAAATAAGAATGTTTGGCATATAATTCTTTCACAACCTTTACAAATTGGCATTTGGTAGGTCAGCCATTGCACATGGACTCTATTGAGGGGTTTTCCTGAATTGAGATGAATGTTTCTTTGTGTCAGAACAGAAAATGTCTCATTGGCAGTGGTGAACTGTCTTGCACTTGGGAAAAGCTATTTTTACAAAATGAGTAAACATTAAGAATGTAGCTCTTTCATAAAGTTGAAAACCCTGTTTAATATCTCGTATTTAGTAATCCTCTGTTTCTGGGTGATGAATGGCAGTGTACACAAAGTAGTTTGGCAGTGGTGCAGCAGTCATTTATGCAAGAAAAGCTACTTTGTCAAAATGACCCGATGTTAACTATATTTCTTTTACAAACTTAAAAACGACGTGTTTATTACGTCACATTTTGCAGACGGAGGGGCATATTTACGTTCCCTGGCGCATCCCTGCAAATCAGCAGGGATGCGCCAGGGAAAATGCGTCACGCAAGTTTACCCTTGCGCCACCTCCGATGCGCCGCATTTACAATGCGGCGCATCGTGGCGCAAGGATAAGCAGATGCGTGACGCATCTGCCGGCGAAGGGTGGCGCAGTGCTGAAGTTGTGTCGCAAGCGCGACGCAACTCCAGCACTGTGCCAACCTTCCCTATCCCTAACATGGTGCGTCAATCCTTACGCCTGCTTCAAGCAGGCGTAAGGATTTGACGCACCAGCGTCGGAAAAGTGACTGCGTGAAATCTCGTAGATTTCACTGCGTCACTTTTCCGAGGCGTCCCTGCGCCGGAACGCCCCCCCTGCGCAGGTACGCCCACATGAAACCTGACGCAGGTTTCATGTGGCGCAGGGGTTTACTACATGACGCATCTCCCTAGATGCGTCACGTTGTAAATATTGCGCAACGCGGCGCATGGTTTGCGTCGCCGCTGCGTCACATGCGTGACGCAACGGCGGCGCAAAAGTGGCGCAAGGGGCTTGTAAATATGCCCCGGAGTGTGCAGAGTGGTGTTCTTTAGTGGGTCTTCTGGTCCCTTTGCGCTTTCTCAAAATGAGCCAATTGTACGAACATGATTCTTTCACAAAGTTGAAAATCCCTGTATAGGAGTCCATGTTTTGTGCAGCTGACTCCTGGCAGGTGTTTATAAATGGGACATGAGGACCTTCTCTTCCCCTGAAGAGCAACAAACTTTCCCATTTCTAGCCATGTTTCACGTTTCTGTCAGCAAGTTCGTTTAAATATTCCGGGCCTCATTTATGAGGCCCTATCGACACTTTTGCACCCCCGGAACGTCACTTTTTTGACGTTCGGGTGGCGCAATGTGCCAACGCAAATTTATAAGGCCACGTAAAGACACTTTGCGTGGCTTTTCATGGCCTTATAAATATGTGCAGAACACTGGGTGAAAGGGCCGTTCCATAGGTGTTGCTGTGGGTGTTCCCATGCAACACCCATGGAACCTGAAACATTCCCAGATTTACGAGGCATCATAAAGCTGGGAATGCGTGAGAACCTAACGCAACCCCCAGGATGGCGTTAGGGAGGCGCAACGAAGAGAAATGTAAATATTTCTCCTCTTGCTTTCATTTTTGTAGGTGTGCTGCATTCTGCATTCTAAATTAAATAAGTACTAATACATAACAGATAATCATTAATTAATTATAAATAAATTACTTCCCGCCCTATTCCACTATAAACCCACAATCCGCTACAGTATTTAAAAACGCAAAATTTAATTAAGATAAAATTAATAAATACTAAAAATATAACACATATATTAAAAAACAAAACAAATTTGTAAACAAAAAAAGTAGATCACATACTTTTAAAATACATACTAAAATACATAACACTAATTAAAACATCGATATTTTAAACAACTATATTTTTGCAAACGATATTAACAACTTCGATATTTCCAAAAACGATATTTCTTAGCTGCAAGTCGATATTTCTGTATCACGATATTTAAAACTCAATATTTCTGTATCACGACATTTTAAACTCGATATTCTGTATGTGCACCCATAAAGAAAGGGGATTTGGGTCACCATTCTTCAGCTATATGCTTGTTTGGTGAGCCCATCACATGTGATCTTCATGTACTGGATGGTAACTTTTGTAAGTTGCCTGCTCGGCTGCTCTGAGTGTCTGAGGTTCCAGAAGACTCGCATATTTCTTTTCCCTTCAGGTGCGAGTTATTCCATTAGCTGGCACTTGCCGGTGCATTCGTGGGTTTTTAACCACTGAATAAACTTCAGCACTTTATTGATTTGTAACATTGTTAATATTTCGCCATCTCTCAATTCACCTCAACATTTTGACGCCAGTTCTTTAAAGGGAATGACTTAGGCAAGCCCACTGACTGAGGGCATTTCTGAGTGGACAAACATTATTTTTAGTGCAGCTAAGCTGGAGATTCGATCTTGCTCTCTAGTCCTCCTGGATGTGCAGAGATCAAGTACGTCAAGCTTTGGAATTTTTGGGATTGTTTCTGACCCCAGTGTGGAGCATCATTTCAGAGGCGAATCAGCATTTCAATTTCTGCCTCCCTTTTCCAATCATTCTTGTTGAAGGAAAGCACTACATCAGGTGCTCCACGCCGAAAATGAGCTTCAACGCCTCGTCAGGGGTAGTAAGAGCTATGTAAGTGCAATTACAATTACTTTCAGTAATCCCAGGAGGCATTACACTTCTAGTAAAGCTAGAGGAGGAAGGGAGGTGGGGGGGGTTCGGGGAAAAAAAGGTGAAATTTGTTTTAAAAAGGTACCTTAACGCCACCGTTGAAGTCTCCTGCCGTATCGCGCTCTTCCTGCTTCTGGGCACAGGCTCCCAGACTGCACTGCAGCCAATCCTGACGCTGCATGAAAGCAGCATCAGGATTGGCCTGAGCGCTGGCAAATTGCGTTCCCAGACAGACTAGGAGCCTGTGACTGCTCTCTCCAGCCCCAGCAAGGCAGCTGGGGCTGGAGAGAGCTTCACTGCACATAAGGGTTTGGCCGGCCTAAGACGGCCGGCCAAACCCTCATGCGCAGTGAAGGGAGTGCACTATCACTTCCCCACCAACAGTGTCATCCCCTGGACACACCTTCAAGACTCATCAGAGTCCTGGGGACGGGCCCAGGGGATTAAAATAAAACGATAATGAAATGTGTATAAAACCCGTTTTATTTGAGGGTAGTGGTGGGGGGGCAGCGCTCCTCCGCCTTAATGGAGGGACTGCCGCTGGTAAAGCTGTTAACTTTTGCAGAAGATATCACATATCCCAGGAGACATTGCAGCATGTCATCATTAGTTGAATAGGACCGGCAATTTAGGCTCTGATTACAAGTACATTGCTAAATTCCCGATCCCTGTACCAACACGTCTGCACAGGCTTTGGAATTACAGGTTGTGTGATAATTATCACAGCCTCTAGTTTTCCACTGATAAATTCCAACAGGTCAATCTGCCAAAATTTAATGAGGGAAAAAGGCTCTAGAAAACGGCCAAACATGAGGAATTTGTGTGTTAAATACATATTCCACATGTTATGCCTCATTTGCAAGTTAAAAATTCAGAATTGAAGGTAGTTACCCCACATGGTAAATATGTCACTCAGGGATAATGGTACTTACCAAGTAAGGTAAATACTTCACTTGTTCCATTTAACTTATAATAACAGTGTTCGAATTATTTTTTTTGTATGCCTCGGGTCTATTCACAGAGAAATATGCTGCGATGCTGCAGCTTTCCTTACCAAGTGATCACACTTCATAATTCCTGTTTGTAAACTGAAAATTGTCTTCATATACTCTGTTTTATGAGATAAGAGTGTAATATAATACATTTTAAATGGACTTTCTTTGCTACTGCTGCTAAAGTTAGACAAATGCTCCTGGTTTGTTCTGCCTTGCATACATTTTTTCTCCAGCGTATTTTTATAATAAGTTATGTAATTAAATGACACCAACACTTATGGATCAGGGTTGAGCAACAGTATATTTAAGAACTTGTCAAATTATTTCATTGAGGCAAGGTGTCAAAATTGCCATGCAACCATCTCCATTTTTAGGAACCCAAGGCAAACCACGGATGAAGTGGAAAAAGTGGTAAGAGCTTTTGAAAATTACCTGGTGGCAATAGATGCCACCAAATGTGAAGCAGTGGGACATACAGTATTACTTTTCAATTATTTAGGTGAGGGAGACTGTTAGACCTGGCATCCTTGGCGTGGGTCTCCCTTCCATTTTTTCACTATGCCTCCACTGTTGTTGACCTGTTTTTGCTGGTATAGATGCTTTGGGCACTTTGCCACTGCTAATCAGTGCCAAAGTGCAAGTGCTCCCTATGATAAATTGATGTATGGATTAGTGACTCCATGTTTGGCCTATTTGATTCACTGTCAGACCCTAGTACAGTGCACTGTTTGTACCCAGGGCCTGTGAATCAAATGCTGCTGATGGGCTTGCAGCACTGGTTGTGCCACCCACAGGAGCAGCTTGTAAAGTGTGTCTCAGGCCTGCCATTGCAGAGCCTGTGTGCAGTCTGGTACTGCCATGTCGACTTGGTAAGTGCACCCACTTACCAGTCCCCAAACCTTCCCTATCCTGCATATTAGTCACCCCTAAGGTAGGCCCTAGGGCAGGGCGCATTGTGTGTGTGTGGCATGTCCTGATAGTGAATTACAGCCAGTTTCGTTTTTTCACTATTGCAAGGCTACCTGTCCCCATAGGCCAGAATGGGCAGTTTGATTATAACATCTTATAGTCCTAACTGACCCTGGCGACATGGTAGAAAAACGAATTTAGGATGCCTGAACTCAGAATGATAAAATACATCTTTTAGTGAAGTTGGTTTTAACATTCTGTGTTTGAAAATACCACTTTTAGAAAGTAGGTATTTTCTTGCCTAACCATCCAGCCTGCCTCTGCTAGCTTGTGTATTGTATGTCTGGGTTTGTGAGTGACAGGGGCTGGGGGCTCCAGGAGACAGGGTGAGTCAGCCCAGGGCTGAATAGACCTATCTGCATGTAGAGTGGTGGGAGGAGTAGCACCTGGGCCTGAATAGGGCTGTGCCTGCCTTCCACAATGCTGGCTCCACCTCCTGTGGTGCGTCTGATGTCCCTGGCCCATATTGACAAAGGAAGAAGGTGTGCACTGGCAGAATGCACCCAGAACTGGTTTGGACTAGGTACAGGACCCTCTGCCTTCAGAGGACAAAGGATTTGCTAGTATAAATATTGGGACCCAGACCCCAAGATTTTAGATCACTTCTGGGAAACAAGAAGAACCTTTGCTGAGGAGAGGAACCAGAGAAACTGAAAAAGGAGACTATCCCTCTGCTGTGTGCTGTTTGAGGGATTGGCCTGCAGTGGTTGCCTGATTGCCAAAGAAAGGAGAAAGGAACTTTGTGCTTACTTTCATCATCCTGCAGAACATCTCCAAGGGCTTGAAGATTGAGCTTGCCTTCTGCTGAAGTCTCAGGGATACAAGACTTCACCAACCAGCTCCCCTGAATTCCCTTGCTGGGAATTTGAAGTGCCTACTGTTGTGTTGGGCCTTCTGAGAGACTGCGTGTCGCTGGGAGCTGGAAGCGCGACTCACGAGGATGAAGCGTGTCGCTGCCGCAGCCGCTGTCGTCGCATCGCTGAGAATGTGTGCCGCCGCTGTCGTCATCGCATCACCGAAGTGCCTTGCATCACCGGAGAAGAGTGTCGCCATCGCATCAGACGCCGTCGCATCATCGGAGAAGCGTGTCGCAGGGCCTGTCGCGGCTCAGAAGATTCACTGAGTCGCCGCATGGCCGTCGGGCATGCACGCATCGCCCCCTGAGTGTCGCATCAAGAAGAAGACGCCATTTTGTTTCATTGCACCGGGTCTTCATCGCATCGCGGCGCTGCGGGTCGCATCGCCACAGAAGCGCAGTAAGAAACCGACGCATCACCTCCCCACGCGGTGAAGAACCGACGCATCACCTCCTCTCCGGTAAGGAACTGACGCATCACCGTCCCCTACGTAGCAGTAGGGAACCGACGCATCACCTCCCCCGGAGCAAGGAACCGACGCATCACCGTTCTTGCGTGTAAGGAACCGACGCATCACCTTCCCTGCAACTCTTTTGTTTGTATCGCGTTACGCATCCAAAGGTACATTGAACGTTGAGTGTCGCATTTACCATCTTTATTGAACTGAACTATTTTCTACCATTGACAGTCATATGTTAATAAGTGTATTGTGGATTTTTGTCGTTTTTGGGTCTTGTGTTAAGTCTATATAAAAATACTTATTTTTATAATACAACCTGTGTGGTGTCCATCTGTAGTGTTGTCACTGTGTTACTGTATGTGTTCACAAATGCTTTACACACTGCCTCTGAGATAAGCCTGCCTGCTTGTGCCAAGCTACCAAGGGGGTGAGCAGGGGTTATTTTAGTAGTGTATCCCCCTTACCCTGACTAGAAGCAAGGGTCCCTATTTGGACAAAGGTACCTACCTCTGCCAACTAGAGACCCCCAGTTCTAAAAGAGACAGCAAATATCAAATAATTTACCTGAAACAGAAAAAACTCACCACTAATTTGGCACATGGGATCAATACCATGAGGCCAAGGCATGCAATGATAAGCAATATACTGATGGGCCATCAGTAACACTTAAAAGACACCTTTTAAAAAAATGTAAACTAGGAGCAGATGAGTCCATTGAGGAGTACATAGCAGCATTAGGCATTTTAGTGTCCATATGCGAGTTTCAGAACTCCTTCAATATATATCTGCATGAACGGTTCATTCCAAGACAATCCAAGCGCGTCTAGTCAGCTGCCAGAACATATCATTTGAAGAAGTGTTAGATATAGCAAAACCAATTGAGAGTTCCATGATATTATCTAAAGTTATGTTTCAGGAATACAGACGTAGGATCTCACTGTGTTATCTACAAGAAGATGCATCTGGGAATTTTGTAAAACCTAATTAAAACAACTCAAAATCTATGTATGGAGAAAAACAACAGGGGCTTGTTTCAGGTGGGGCTGTAAGTCACACATGGGTAATAACCCCAAATGCCCAGCTGTAGGAAAACATTTGTAATGTTTGTAAAAAAATATGTCATTTTCAGTATGGATGTAAAATTATGAATGTGGCCGTTAAAGTGAATCAGATTGAAACACCAGATTCATTGATTTCAGAAACATTTAGTAATATATTTAGCCATAGATACAACTTCTAGTATGGCTACTGTCAAATGAGTCAAATGACCTATGGGCCAGATGTATCAAAGAGTTTTACCCATTCTGTGTCTATGGGAAAATATGTTTGTACATACGGCCCTTTGTGTTCTGTGACAATTGGTAAAAAAAACTCCACATATTTTATGATGGACTATGGTTCACTGATAATCATATTCTCGAACATTACATTTAATACTAAATGGTCTGATTTTGCATTGTGTCCTATAAATGTTAATCCAAACACTTTTGGAGAGTTTGGCAGATATGTTTTGTTAATTTTGGATCTCTCTACAGTTCACGGCTAGGGTGTTTGAAACAAACATGTACATCGGCAGCAAGCGGAGAGATACTTTAGGATGGCAGGACCAAGCATGTCTTGGTATTCTTTTGAAACCTAGAGCAGGGAATCCTGTTGTTTAAACGATATTCTTTTGTCAAGCACTGGTGTCATACTCACTGATGCATTTTGGAGTGATTTACCTGAAGTTTTGGAGGTGAAAGTGTGGACAGTGATTGGATCTGAGAATACTAAGAACTGAGAAAAGATGCAAAGGCAATGATTCAGAAAGTTAGAACTGTTTCGCTAAGTATAAGGGCAGGTCTTAAAAAATATTAGACAAAATTTGTGAGCAAAACATTATACAACCGGTTGATTCTTCTGACTAGGTTTCCACTATTGTAAAAGTGCAAAAGACATCTGGCGATATCCACTTTTGTATGGATTTGCACACACTTGACAGAAACATCTTTATTGATTTCCATCCTCTTCTGTGCATTCATGATTTGTTGACAAACCTTGACACTGCAAAGATTTTTTTTCAAAAAGACATTTGTGTTCTACATAACATCAAATACTGTTGGCAAAATATTCTCAGCCACTCACTGAGATATGTACTTTCAGCTGCCTTTTAGGTTAGCATCCGCAGCCAGCATTTTTCAAAAGATCATGGGCGTTATGTTGGAAGGAGTGATTGGAGTGCAGGGTTTCTGTCCAGGATGGCATACTGATGCATACAGGCAATCCAAAAGATCATAATGAAAGAATCATGAATGTTGTGTATTTTGCGGGAATGAGGTATAACTACCAGCTAAAGAAAATGTACGTTTTTAGTGCAAAGGGTTCACTATTTGGGATGCACAATAAATGCTGATGGTGTGCAACATAAATAGGGTTACCGGTTTTATGGTATATATTTTTTTAACACTTCCATCTGTATTTATACATATTTCTTTTTGGGCCATCTTCTTGGTATTTATCCATATTTATTTTGTGTTTTGAGAATAAATGGAGTCATAAAATGGTATATTTCCACATTTAATTAACTGATACACATACATGCATACTTTGATGCCTGTAGCATTTCAGCAAATTAAACAGACAAATATAGAAAAACACTACACCCACAGGTAAATATTAGCATTGTATACTAATATACGTTAACATATGGCTATATTTAAGGAAATCTCATCCTGTTTTTTTAACTTCTCATGCTGTCCATCTGTGAAGCTGTTGGCCTGAAATTCATGGAGGACAGCATGAAGAGTCACTCACAAAAAGCACACGTTTCTGTATTTTTACCGGTTTCAAAAGTAAATACAGGCAGGAAACATATCGTTTTCTGTCAGTATTTATATGTAAAAATCAGTAAAAACTGAAAACTGGGAGCCTTAAACATACATTTCTTTTGCCGTGAGCTATGGAGGAAGCTCCTAATCTGAAAGATAAAGATTCTTTATGATCATTTAGTGAGTATTACTTTTGTCTTATTCAATGCTATGCTGTAATGATTCAACCCATGAGATCAGTATTACAAAAATAGTGGCAAGTTTATTTCGAATAATTAGATTGAACAAGCATTTAAGAAGATCAAGAAATTGCAAATTGAAGCACTGGCTCTTGAACAATATAAACAACGTCATGAAAGTAGCAACACAGTTGATGCTAGTGGTATGGATCTCGGTGCAGTTCTGAGTCAATGGGCAAATGGACATGAAAATACTATTACTTTTGCATCAAGAACTTTAACAGCATTGAATTGTAACTACAGCACTATAAAGTGTGAGGTTCCAGTATTTTCCTGGGCTATTGAGAAGTTCAAAACATTAATTTGGGTTCACACTTTGACATTTTTACCACCCACAAACCTTTTATACACATGCTTGGCATCAACTGTTCCTATAGAGTATCCTAAAGGCTTGTTAGACTATTGTATCTTCCACAAGAGTTCCATTTTGATATTAAGTAGGTGCTATTAGGAAAAAATGTGCTGGGTGACTGTCTCCCTAGTCTACCAATTTCAGATGAACTTGATTATAGTACTAATGATGAGGAGCTTGAGTGCGTAGTTAGGACTGTTGGTGCTTTGTCTGATTGTGATAAGGCATTTTCAGTGCAAAAGCGGCAAGATGGGTGCAAAGATGATCCAGTATTGGCAAAGGTATGTAGTGAATGGTTGGCCATGCAACAGGTGTTTTCCTGCAGAACTTCACCCTTTTGCACAAGTAGCACCTACATTGTCATAAGTTTGAGGTTTTGTATTCTGACAGGATTGGTTTATTCCTCCAGAAATTTGTAGATGTAATTTAGAAAGAATGGCTCATGATAGGCATCAGGGAATATCTGATACTTTGCACAGACTTAAGCAAACATATTGCCTGCTATCAATGGATGTGCAAGTCAGACATTTTGCAGAACAGTACAATAATTGTCTTTGCCTGACAAGCATTCGAGGGTTTGTAACATACCTTTGCAGCATATGTCTTCACCTGATGAACCCTGAGAAAAGAGAGTGTTAGATTTTTTCAGACTATTTTCCCTTCTGAATTCTGAGCAGAGGTATTTGATTATGGAAGTTGATTACCACTCATGTGGTTGTATTGTTCTTTTATGAAGTTGGCTAACACTGAGAGTGTTACAAATACTTTACTTTGAAAAGTATTTTTGAATTAGAAAGAGCTCCTAAATTAATTGTAATGTAACAGATAACGGCACACATTCTGCTTCATGAAATGCAAAGATTTATGGATTTACATGAAGTTAAGCACCTCAATGTGGCACTTTACAGTCCACCTTCGAATGGATTTGTTGCCACAATAAATTGCTTTTCAAAGAGCGTTTTTAAATAGCTTTGACCAACATAATGTGTGTTGAATCATACCTTAGAAAAAAGGTATGGAACTATATCATCATTCCTCATAGTACTGATGGAGTAAGGACTCGTAAATGAGACTTGCTTGGAAGCAATCCTTTCGTTTTAACTCATTAACGAATTACTAACTATGTGTTTGTAATTAATAATTGGCATTTTAAAAAGACACGCGGGACAAGGAAGCTTGCGTATGTGTTTATTAACTCTAACAAAATTAACGAAGGACTAAAACGCACTCTAACAAGGGATCTTTACTGCGCATGCGTCTACTGCATCTACGTAGTATGACGTTCTAATGCTTGGAGGGAAAATCTTGCACATGCGCAAAAGGCATTAAAATGGTGGCTTCAAAGTTCACATGCATGGCACCTGCGTGGCTAAATAGAAAATAAGTTTTATATTAACGCAAATGCAGAAAAGGGTAATAATAATTAAAGTGGGTTAGAGTAGAGGTTGGTGGTATACAGTGAAACCATTTATTTTTGAGAATAACATTTCTTCTTTTGATTTTGTTATTAGTGCGCATTTGGGCCTTCCACACTTGTCTGAATTGAGCTGACTGATTTGATCCCGCACATGCACATATGAGAGAGAACAAGGAAGGATGAGTAAGGACTTGTCAACCGTCCAAGGACGAGAAAGATGTGCCCTGGGAACATGAGGGTGAAGAGTTCATATGAAGGAGCCTTATTCATGACATTGAAACAATTTGTATTAATAAAGTTTGGAGATGTATGGGAAAGGAAACGATTTAATAAAGTTTAAGGGGATGGGTTCGAAAACAATGGTTCAATGAAATAAGTGAAATGTAAGCATGGTGTGATGATCATCCCCCCCTCGCCTGACCAATCAGAGTTCGTATTTTATAAAATTGAAACATTAATGGGTGGTACGTGAATACTGAAAGGTATAACTGAGGTAGTTTTAGTTAGTTAGTTAGCAGAAGCGGGAGCAGAAGCGAGAGCTGAGACGTCGATGCTGCAGAGCTCGGGAAGCTGTTGGTGCTGTGGGTGGTGCTGATGCTGTGAAGACGCTGATGAAGAAACTGAATGCAGAAACTTCCATCTTAATTTAATTGGGTTAGAAAGAAGATCGCGGAAGAACCACGAGGAGGAAGAGAGTGTCAGAGAGGGGTGCGACGCATGTTGTCGGTATTCTAGAGAGGTGAAGTATCGTGTCCTGATTCCTGTCCTGAAGTCTTTGTCTCCTGATCTATCCTGGGGGACCCTTACCAGCCCTTTGGCCAGGGGGTTGGTCTTCGCACCATTCTGGGTGAATATAAATTCATTGTATTGTTAGATGTTCTTCTCTCTCTGTCCTCTCCTTTCTAAGCATAGTTATTGTGAGAGTCTGAAATATTTTTGCTTATTGATAATTGATTGAATTGACACTCTTGCGAATGAGGGTGTTTGTACTGAAACTTTGAGATGGTTCACATTCAATTAATTTAGATAAAGATTTAAAAACTTCCCGAGTCTGTGATTATTTTATTTTTATTAAAGAATGTTTAATAAGTTATGCTAATTATCACCATCAATTAGTTCCAACTAATGGTCCATCGACCAGAGGAAAGAACTTTTTGATCAGTGAAAGGTTTAGTTAGAACAGAATAATAACTATTCTTGGAAACATGAAATCTATAAACTACAAGCTCCAGCGGTCTACTAGGTATTAGTGGAAGAAGTTATATGGGCCCAGGTGAGTATATGGTAGTGGAGTATCTGTTGTTAGTACACCGCTGGATCAGTACCACAGGGTTATCTCCACTTGGTTTGTTAAGGGGCAGGGAACCTCTGTCTAGCCTAGTTCCCTGAGTAGTTCAAGCAATTGGGAGTAGTGTCCAATGGGAAAGCGTACGTTTTGGAAGACTCTCAGGGTTTGGTATGAATGAAACAGGAAAAAGTGAAAGAATACCATGGTCACAAAAAACAAACAGGTGAAAGACTTGTGTATAGGCCTGGATGTCTTGGCCATTACCAGAAAGCCTTCTACAGTTATTAAAGGGAGTCAAAGTTCTCATTGCCTACTAATGTTAATATGGTATCTAAATCAGCCGTTATACTAGATGAACTTTCTGAAGAGCAAAGACGTGTAAAGATGTCTAGGGGAACATCATTGAATTGTGGCGGCTGTGATTGGTCTGTTTAGTCTGAAAAGGAAAGCAATAAAAAGTCCTGCACCTTACAATGTCAAAATGCTCCTTTACAAAATTTAAGCAATGATGTTTTTCCGCCATCTGTTTTGACAACTTCATTGGATAGTGTGGCAATTAATAGGATCAATGTTCAAGCACAGGATGGCCGTACTTTGAGGCTACCATGCAAGCACAATATGCTGTATTGTGCAAGTGATAGTTGTTTTCTTTGTTTATTGTTAAGGTGAAAGGTGATGTACATGCACTGTAATTGTGTACTTGTTTACGTTTGTAAGTTGTCTGCTTGGCTGCTCTGAGTGCGTGGGGTTCCAGAAGACTTGCATACTTCTTACCCCTTCCATTACGAGCCATTCTGTTTGTTACACAGCGCTTTTCTGTGGAGTCCTCTGAATAAACATCAACAGTTAATTGGTTTGGAGCATTGTCGTCATTTCCCCATCTCAGCAACTCAGGATTCACTTCAAAAGCCCCCTTCAATGGGCTATCTGTCATATTTTGGATCATCCTATTGCATTTCATGGGGTAAACGAAGAGAATTTTGTTGTTGTTTGGAGTGTTTTAAAAAAAATATATATATTTGTGCAAACTGAGCATTCAATTTATATGTTTTATTTTTTTAGCAATAGTATATTCTACATGGACATTCCCACGAGCTACGTGGAACACCTCACGTTGAACATACGCATCACAGCCAACTTCTCTCTGGACTGAATCCTCTTATGCAGACCACCAGGACCCTGCATCAATTTCACCAGCGATATCATGGATTATGTAACACACATCATCATTAATGCCAGCACTTTCATGCGGTAGGGAACTGTGCCTGAGTCCTTTCCGTAACTACAGGTCACACTTCCTTTCTTTATACACTAGCGCCAAGACGCCATGGCAATCGAGCGCTCTATAAACATATATCCTATCCTATCCTATCAGAGACCTTAACTTTCACCTAGAATACCACCCCGACCTAAACTGTATGGCTTTTCTAGAAAACCTCGGAAACCTTAGCCTCACTCAGCAAGTTACCAAAACAATTAACATCAGATTTGACAAACTAGCGACTATGACCTGCATAGACCATATCCTTGTCAGTTTCAGCATACACATCCCATCCTACCATAGACCTACCACCACTGGAACTACCCGCCACAGCTGGAAAAGCATCACAGAAGAGGAAGAGGAGTGGGCATCCATCCCTCAACCAACCATCCATCAGTCATACAGCCAAACCCTGACTCATTCTTTCCATCAACGATACCTTCATCCTTCTGTGCCAATTCATCCATCTGTCAGTGTGACACCCAGTCATGCATCCATTAACACATTCTTGCTTGCCATAGCTAATGACCTGCCCACAGACCAGACACACAGATTCCCACCTAGGGATTCTGTTCTAACCTGCAGACGGGGACAAGACAACATGAGATCCCAACTAAGCTAGTATGCTTAGGTGAACTGGCAGGTAGCAGTTACTGGAGGAACAGGAAGCAGTGCTTAATTTGAGCCAGTGGTTTCTAGTGCTCGGCACCGGCATTTAATTGTCAAAAAGTTGGCACTGTCTGGCTAGTTTCGAGTTGACCACAACAACAGTTAATTCTTAATTCAATATACATTAAAAATAACTATTACCTGCTGCCAAGGCCAATATTATATCTTTGGTGGCCTGCAATAGTCCAAATTGTCACACTTGTAGGAGTTGTGTTGGGACTATCATTGGCAGTGCTGGCATGGGCAATGTGTGGTGCAAGCTGCAGTTGACTCTTGACAATGGCCCTGGCACTTACTTTTTTTTACAAATTAAGCACTGGCAGGAAGAGGTTTGTGGCACCACCAGTTGTTTGTGCACTGGCATCTCCATCAGGGCTGCACACATTGCCTGGATGCCTTGGAAAGGGAATCCACACTCACCTCAACTATTGCATCAGTGGAGGAAGCTTCCATTGGAGTGTGTTTTGTGTACTTCACAAAATTCTAGTGGAAAATACGGTTTAGCTTACTTTCGTTGTGAACATGAGCATGCAGAACCACTTTTCATTGTCCTCTACATTGTCCTGCTCCAATCCTTGGAGGTGACACACTAAGGCTCGCTCTTCTTTATCACACTTCCAGGGTGTTGAAACAATGCCATATCTATGGCCTGTTTGACACTATGTATAGCAGTTGTGGGTAATTGTGCCTACAGCACCATTTTTGCATGGAGTGGCACTGGTGTGCCCTTGTGACAGCAACTCTAACCCTGTGGTGTGGCATCAACAGTTGCACTTTCCTTCCAGCACTGGCATTAGTGACGTAAGCAGCTCACATGCAGCACCCCGTTGTGCTTCAACCACAACACTATTGTCCGCCACATATGTTCTTGGAACAAGGATTTCCCTTGGCACTTCTGATTGGTCCAGAAGCAATGAAAAACAATTGTGTTTAAAGGCGTACATCACAAAAAAATTCCCTCTTTGCACCCAACTACTGAGGTTACTTTAATAGATGTACCCAGTCTCCACTAACATATGTGCCAAAGCTTCATCTACCAATAAAATGTTTTAAAAATACCCAATCAAAAATAATGTAACATTAAGCTTAACAAAAATTAGATCAACTAAACACTACTAACACACGATGACAGTAGGAATAAAAAGACCAAATCATACATCACACACACGCACCTATTATAGCAAGCCATCTAAGTTAATATATGGTAAATGTTGCAAAGAGAACTGTGGAAAGTGTATCTTGTGTTCTGTGCAATACTTTTGATGTAGCGGGAACTGCATTTTATTTGTAGGGGTGCATTATAGTCACACATGTAGATCGCACCCGCATATAATCCTTTGTCGTATTAATGTGAAGTGTTAGAATTTGAAATGCAATAATGTGAAATGTGATGTGCTTAGGCCATTGAATAGTAACATGTAGATTTAACGTAGAAAGTAAATGTAACTAGTAGAAAACATTAACGTGAAAAACTGGTGTTGCGCAACTAACAATCACGCCATTATTAAATGTGTTTATTAATGTGTCATTTTACATGTAGGTAGGAATATTAACTGAACGTGCCTTAGTTTCTTCTGCAATTTCATAAAGCTCTCATGCCATTTTCTTATGTTAACTGAATCTTGTAGTCCTGAAATGTATTTTTCCCTGGAAGCTCTTGCTTTAGAATTAATAGCTGAATTTCATGTGTCCTGTGATTCTCACGTTTTGTGTTGCAGGTGAAAGAAGCGCTCTTGTTAGCTAGAATAATGTCTTTGTTTTACTAGCCAGACAAGGAGAGAAAAAGTTACATTTTTCAGTCTGAATCGATAAGAGAAGGCCGTTGTCCTTCGCACAGGAGAGAGCTTGAGAACCAAGGACAGAAATGGCGAAAAGAAGAACATCGTGGTCCCATGGAAAATTACCTTTAGGATGATATTCAGAGCAGCTGGCGTGACCCGCAAGGATTCTTGGGAAGGATACCTGTAATATTGGGACGTTGAAAGTAGGGAAAGTGCCCACTTCTCCTTTTGTCTTCGGAGAGAGAGCATCTTAGAATGAGCTCCGTCTCAATAGCTTTATGCTTTTTGACCCATCGATGGTGGAGAGACTTCTTAGGAAGACTCCACACGCTGACACCTTTTATTCCTTTTCCTGAAGATGCTTAAGTAGTGATATCATTTTAGTGCTAGTGTAGGGATAGATTGAGGCTATATTTTCATCAACCCTCAATGCAGGGAAATTTGGACTCATGCTTTCGGATCCTCTGCATCCTATTTCTTAAGTTAATTGTTCTGAGCATGTTGCAGCGCCTCAACTTTATTCGCAGATTTGGCTTTATGCTGATTCCAATGTATTTTTACATTCTCATTTTGAGGTGTCTTTGTGTCCAGTTATTTTTGGCCTTGTAATAAATTAACTAACCTTACATAGTTGTCTATGGTTACCATATGTCTAGAGAACTTCCTGTTGAATTGATTGGCATTAATAATGACTTTATCCCATCTACGCTTACATGCTGCTAAAATGAACCATCAGATTGTGAATCTAGAGTAGGTCCAGAACTTATGGGCCCAGCTCTTTCAGTTGGTAGCAGAGTAGGATGGTTAGCACGTGAGGCAAGAGGAGAATCCAGAAATCAATGTAGAAAAGCAGAACCTAGAACCCCAGAGCCCCAAAATAGAGCCCAATGACCAAGAACGGAAAGCGACGGAATTCGGCGGAGATTGACGGAGTCTGATGTGCGGCAAGATCAGCGGTGAACGGAGGAGTGAGTATCAATAGGGTGTATGGCGCGTGATAGATTTCGGGAATTAAATGATTGTGGGATGTCTGGTGGAGTTGGTGTGAGAGTCGAGTGAATGTGGTTTTGGGCTGGAGAAGGTCCAAGGATTAAGATTTGAGTTTCTGGTCCCGAAGTGGCCTAAGATCCTGGGATATATTAAATGGTGTAGAAGACTCTTGGATTTATTGTGATTGTCTGACCGAAGAATTGAGGAGTTGTCGTGAGACGTCATCGACAGTTCCACCTAAGACAGGAAACTTTGTGCGAATGGAACATATGGGAATCGTTTAGTGGACATTGTGTAAAGAGGTGGACTACACTGATTCAGGTGATCAGCGCAGATTGAGCCCAGGACTGTATTGGCACCACTTGGCAGGGTAAATATATACTTAGCAGAGTCCCAAAAGTTGAAGGAGAGTTAAGGAAGTTTTTGATATAGTTGAAACTTCAAAACGAGAAGCAAGCCAGCAAGCCATTGGAGTCTCTTGAGTCCTTGTAGAGATGCAGGTCCAGTACTTTTCACTCCCAGGCAAGGATGGTACCAGGCAGCAGGGCAAGCACAGCAGAGCAGGAGTCCAGCAGAGTGACAGTCCTTTCAGCTGCACAGCAGTCCTTCTTCATGGCAGAATGTTCTCAGGTCCAGAAGTGTACTGAAGTGGTGGTATCTGAGGTCCAGGATTTATACCCAGTTCCGGACCTCATTCATGCCCTGGCTCCAGACTCACTACAGGGGGATATGCAGCTCTTTGTGTGGGGACAGGAACAGCCCATTCAGGTGCAAGTGTCATCTCCTCCCTCCCGTCCTGCCCAGGTTGACCCATCGGGATGTTAATGGCCCGTCTGGATGTGGATGGCCCATCAGGCAAACCTGAGCTCCCTTTTCTGTGTGGCCGTCTAGAGGGAATGCACAAAGCCCAGCTGTCACCCAAACCTGTATTTAGAGACAGGTGCCTCTGCAGAATGGTTAAAGTAAAAAAATGCCAACTTTCTAAAAGTGCTGTTTTCAGACTTGCAACTTAAAACCTAACATTACCATAAGTTGTGATTCCAGAGACCCCGAACTAGCAAAATCTATCTTTTCCCAACTGGAAATTACACTTAAAAAATGTAAAAGGTAATCTGAATGTTAAAATATGGGCAAGATAGGCCTTTCAGTAGTGGAAAACAAATGTAATCGTTTTTCATTACCAGGATATGTAAAACTTAAAAGTACATGTCCAACATTTTAAATACACTGCATTCTGCCCTTAGGGCTGTCTAGGGCCTACACTGGGGGGACTTTTATGTATTAAAAAGGAAGGCTTGGGCATGGCAAGAGGGTTAACTTGCCAGGTCGACATTTACTATATCTGCAGATTAATAAAGTATATGTAAAATTGAAAGTTAAAATAATAAAATGCTCTCTAAATGTGAAGAAATTTGAAATTTGTAGCTAAACTTTAAGCTGGCATCCTTAGCTTGATTAGTTAAAGTAGGGCAAGTACAGCAAACAGTAGTTTGGTGGCTTCAACTGAAGCAATAGTATGAGCTGACAAAAAGAGAGAATGCATTAGGAGCACAACAGACAGTGATATGCCAGTCACACATATCGCTTTGTCTTTTAAAAATAAATCCACACTGTGAGAAGCTTGAATCATCCCATTAAAACTTAGAATTTTGTATTTTTATGATTGTCAACTAAAGAAAATATTTCAGAATTTGTGTTTTTGTTTAATGTATGCTTGTTTCAGTAGTTTTGTGCATTTTTGTGAGGTTCAAACTGCAGAAATTGCTAAG
This sequence comes from Calotriton arnoldi, assembly GCA_963921515.1. Classification (NCBI taxonomy): domain Eukaryota; kingdom Metazoa; phylum Chordata; class Amphibia; order Caudata; family Salamandridae; genus Calotriton; species Calotriton arnoldi. The sequence continues at coordinate 79,591 of CAWUFW010006396.1, read as the reverse complement.
GCTGGGGACTCCGGCTTCCCAGGAGAGATTCAGTGGGTGTTGTCCACAGAAGTCAAAAGGTTAAGAGCCACTATTTTAGTGTAATGGAAACAATAGATCTTTGACAACAAGCAACTAAAGCAAGGAGAGACCTAAAAATGATCCAGGTCAGGTCTATAGGATATCCTTTCAATCCCCCCGCCAAGCAAAAAACTGGTCATTTAGAAGGGTTTAGTGACTAAATATCATAAATGTTAGTTTCTGTTAATAAATCAATACAGAGAAACTGGTAGTATTTGCAAAATGCATTTTAAAGCACCTGCAAGCTAGGTGGAGTTCCGGCTATTAAACCTGCTTCATCTGCAAATACTAGTTAGGGTGCTGCCTCACCTCCCAGTGTGGGTACATTTTCTGTCACATTTACCAAGTCCTCTAGCACATTATTGACATAAATACTGTATGAGCGGTGAGTCCCAGAAACCGGTCCCAGGATGCTTGTTTCTGGTCCAGGGAGGAACTAGCATAGCAGTTCGGGCTGGACTGTTCCCATTAGGGACAGGGTCAAGACTGGTTTGCATATGGCAGGGTCAAAACTGGGGTGGCGTGGTGAGCTAAAAAACGATGGATTAAACCTAGATCTTAGAGACTGGGGGTGAATGTTTGCATTGTTCAGCATTCCATCCATCATTTGTTGCTTTTGCTTCTGCTCACAGATAACAGCATCACAATTCACCAATATGCTGAAGATACATAACTCTGCTTGGTAGTCTCCACTGCTTCAGACATCCAATACCTCAATTACTGATTGCACATCATCCATGCCTGAATGTCCAGTGTCTACCTGAAGCTCAACCCAACCAAGACAGAATTCCTGTTTTTTACTAAAAACAGCAAACACGATACAGGACAAACTTGACTTAGTGGAATGAACCTTGATGGTTTCGAAATACAATTCTCTTTAAATGCCAAGTCACTTGGATTCACCTTGGACACCAACCTCACCGTCAAGGAACACATTGCCAAAAAACAAATACAACCTGGTACCAGCCCTCTCTTCTAAAGAAAGTCAAACTGGGTCTTCCAGAAAGCGACTTCAGAACTTCTGTTCAAGCCCTCATACTATTGCATGTGGATGACAGCAATGTACTGCTCCATGGCCTCTAAGACTCCATACTAGTACCCCCTAGGGTCATCCTACATACCCCAGCACATCCTGAAGACATATGATCACATCATCTCCATTTTGATGGAACTCCATTGGCTCCCCTTGCCAGCCCCATCATCTTCAAAACCAGCTACATCACAATCATCACCCTTGCTTGTTTGCAGCCAGTCTCAATGGGTCTCCATACATGAACAGCCAGGACACCATCAGACTGCAGACCAAAAAGTGAAAAATAGAAAGATCAGGCCTTTTTCCATCCATGCACCCACGATCTGGAACAACATTCTCATATCCATCAATGCTGCTCCTATTTAGAAAAGAGTTGAAGACTCACCTTTTTAAAGAGCACTACGTCACAACGCATTAACCATCCACAACCCAGCTTACTCTCCTATTACTTATTGACTTTAAGCTTGTCTTTGACCATGTACAGCACTCTGCTGCTTTTTGGCTAGGCTCTCGCTATATTAAAACCATCTGGATACATATATATTGTATTTTCAACAATGCTGCAAAATAGTTATTCATATGCACTTAGAAAGGCTATCCTATGCAAACTCCCTCCATCAAAGCAATCAGCCATTTCAGTTGATTGCATGTGTAACGTCCTTTGCGCCTGCTCACCTTCAGCTCCCAAAGCAATCAAACATATTTTTATATAATATGCAAGTTTATCCAATTACTATTCTAGCCTGGACTCTGCCACTTTCATCGCACTTAGCAAAATGTAATCAGAGGGCGCTTGGGTTGGAGATGCTGAGTGATTCATGATAAATTTTTTACATATATATATATATTAAAAACGATTTCCATCCACAAGCTTGTGTGATTACATTTGCGCCTACGCACAATAAAAAGTGTATTAATGAATGCACAATAAAAAGTGTATTATTATACTGCAATGCAAAGCTGGTTTAAGATGCTGCACTAGATGTACCCCTGGATTTTCAATTCTTAATGCAGTTGTTGTGCTTTGTAGCTATACAAGCATTCTATTTACTTATCATTATATCACGTAAGTAAATAAGCTTAGGGGCATATTTACAAGCCCCTTGCACCGCTGGTGCGTCACTTTTTGTGACGCACTTGCGGTGCAGTGTGGTGCTCCATATTTACAAGGAAACGTAAAGCCACCCTGTGTGGCTTTTCGTGTCCTTGTAAATACGGCCCCTTTACACGCAGCACTTTGCGTGTAAGGGGCGTTCTATGGGTGTTGCTGGGGGTGTTCGCACGCAACACCCATGGATTCTGCCACCTTTCCAGATTTACAATGTTTCATAAACCTGGGAATGCGTCAGAATCTTATGCCTCCCTAGTGGAGGCGTAAGGAGGCGCAACGAGGAGAAATTCTTTTATTTCTCCTCGTTTTTCCTCTTTCTATGCATTCTGCAGCATGCATAGAAAAAGAAAAACACCATCAATGATCAATCATTCCTGCATCGCAGGCCCCCTTGCACCATGCTGCAAGGGGGCCTGCGTTGGCTCATGGCAGGCAATTGTGCGCCAGCGCAGGGGAGAGCTCAGGGATATGTCATATTGTTGTGAATATGATGCATCGCTTTGCTTCGGAAGTAACGCAGCGCAGCCAAATGGCTTGCAGCACCGCGCTGCGTTACTTCATTATAAACATGGCCCTTAGTATTTATAGTTTAACATTACACGCAAGTGCTCCTCTTTTATTATTTTAGAAATGTGCTACCTGCTACCATAGCAGTAGTACAGAGTGAAACATGCTTTCAACTAATAGCAACTCATCTATTTGTCTCGTTACATGGTCCTTGTAAGACCAAGGTCAGCCAATGTTATGTGCTCTCTTATGAACAGTAGTCTCGCGAATTCAACTCGGCTGTCTTGCATTCTCGGAAAAAAGGTTGCTTGGTCTAAAGTTGTTTTTATTCTAAAATAGCATCTGATTCAGAGCTTCAAAAACGGCCTTAATGCAGAAAATGCAAACCTGCGAACCTTTTCAGAGGAAGTCAATTTTCGATATATAATTTATAGGACGCAGATACATTGCTCATGCTAAGTATTATTTATCTATTTCAGCAAGATTTGTGATTTTTTTTAAATTTTTTGGAACCGAGAGGAGCAGAGCAATGGCATTCATTAACGGGGAAAGCTGGTGTATCTGACTTTATTTTACAATGTACCCGTTCTCCACACGATATCGCCAAGATCACACAAATCTCGTCCTTCTCCCTAAATGAAGACAATCTCTTTTCTAACACAATGCCTGAATCTTCCTTTAGCCTCCTGCAAACACAATTCCGCTTGTCCTCGTGCAAACACAATGCATCGTTCATTCTACCAATAGCCACTTATTTCCTACCCTTCTCGTGCGTTGCAAACACAATGCCACCCCAGTCTCACTTGCACTATGACCAGAATATTAACCGCTTTGCAAACACACTCAGTAATCCACTAGATGTGTGCACGTGACTTTCCCCTCGTGTCTGGCAAACAATGAACAAAGAGGAACGTCTCCGAAATCTGTCCCATGATTCTACAAACTACAGCTGATATGAGTTTGTTCGAAAAGGCAGGTCCCAAATAGTGGGTGCAAATTGCGCCCCATTCACGCTCTCTCCTAATTCCGATTTGGAATGAACCCCTTTTACAATTCAGAAAGGCTTTCACAATCGTAAATGGGCTTTGGTGCTTTAAGAAAGTCAATTTGCATATCGGGCCGCAAACCCAGTGATTTCGAGAATCACAAGGTCTATGAACACAAAACCAATTCGTACATCAGGAGAACAATATGACAAAGGGAATTATGCACAATGAACAAAGAAGTAAAGGGGAAAAATAGATTAGGAAAACAGCCTAACAAGAGTTGATTAGAACACTTAAAATCATTCACAAGACATCACAACATGTCTTGCTTCCACAATGTCAATAAATGGCATATGACGTGATGAGCTCTGTGACGTACACAACGAGGATGGAGGCAACACAATAGTGCTGCATGCGTTGGCAGGGAACACCAATGGTGCACATGCAAGACCTGCACATGGCTCATTAAATTGACCCGGACCATGAATACCTGACGTATCCGAGAAGGCAAATTTATAGCGTTTGATGTTACTAAGGAAAATGTGCCAGGAAAACGAGTCACATATCCTTGGGACAGGCAACACTCGGCAAGAAGGCTATGGAACAGTCAAGAAAGCAACTGTCAGGTGAAATGAGGTGGACATCAAAACGTAGTCCGTGGACATCAACCAAACAAAGCAGCGGGGCATGGGTTCTCCAAGAAGATGCGACATTTGCATTTAGAAGATGTGGATGATTAATAAAATCATATGATGAGAAAGCGCAGTAAGATAAAAAGTGCACACCATCATCTCGCTCATCAGCTTGCAGGAACTGCACATGCGCAGCTGGTGATAGGATAAAGGGAGAGGTGGTTGTGGTGACACAAACATACTTGTGGTGTGTGTCACCTCAATGTACACATGTGGCAGCCTCTCCCCAAACAATAATGCACTTGACTGACTCTCAAGCAGCATCTCCAAGTGGGGCAAACCATTGAACATCAAGCAATGAGTGATGGGCAGTGTGGTGACCATACACAGAGGTGCAAGGATAGTGAGTAAAAAGCTCACATGGTGTAACAACCTGAACTTAATCACTTGTAGCTGTTTCCAGGCTGAACACAGGGTCCTATCTTCATATGACGCAATCTGTTCTCATACTAAAAGCAGCAGTGGAGTAATTTAAATACTGGAATGTGACCTGATTTCCCTTCAATCTCCTTTGTGAGACAAAATTGCAAACTAGGATTAGATCTGAGGTCTAAAAATGTCAAAGTTGTTCTTCAGCCTAGCACTAGAAGAAATCTCTCTCCCATGGTGAAAAGGCAGTGCTTTGATTATAAACCACATGGAGAAGGTATGCTACTAGCAGGTGTTTGAACATAGTCTAAGTCTGCTCAGATAGACCTGTGTGCTTTCCTAAAAGACGTGTACTCTCAGAGTACATGAGTTAACATCTCAGGATGTGTATTTTCGGTCCCATAGATATATAGTGCTGAATTGTATGATGTTCAGCGAGCACAGCAGCATTTGTGCCTGCCTTTCATATTCTTGGACCACTTTTCAAACAGAAGTGCTGCAGATGCTTGTACAGTCCCTTCTGTAAAAAGAATTGTGCAAGCGCACATTTCATACGTCTCATCCCCTGTAAGGGAATCTATTGTTTTAGCAATGGGAATGTTTCCCCCACACGCTCATCCCCTGTAAAGGCATCCAGGGGAATATTTATGTAGCTCTCACGCAGCGCAGCAAATCACCTTGCTGCGCTGTGCTGCATGAAAGGGAAATTACAGGAATGCACCATAATTAACATAATACTACGCATTCCTGTCCTTTCCTAGCACTGGCACCCTTTTGGCTGCCTAGAGCCAACGCAGGCACACTTGCACCATGGTGCAAGGGTGCCTGAGTTGCAAGCAGGATTCTTTTTGTGCAGAAAGGGGCACCTTACTGCACAGAAACAATCCCCTGATACATTTTCCTACTTCTATGCGTGCTGCAGAATACAGCACACATAGAAAGAGGAAGTAGCGAGGAGAAATAAAGATATATCTCCTTGTTACTGCTCCCCTGGGGAGGCATATCAATGTGACACACTCCCAGGTTTACCAGTGTTGGCAAATCTGGGAATGCTCCAAAATCCATGGGTGGATGCGTGGTAAAACCCACGCTTCACCCATGGAACACCTCCCAGGGGGATAGTAACCCAACGCAGCGGTTTGCGCTGCGTTGCGTTGCTCTAGAAGTATTAAGCCACTCAGGGACATGCAAGGTGGCCTTGCGTGGCTTGATCAATCTAACTTAATAGTTGCGTTCCTCTTGTGCGCTGTTGCATGGTGCAAGGGCGACAAATGTCTCTGATAAATTTGACCCCCAGTGTTTTAACAACAGGTATCTTTCAACCCACACACTCATCCCACGTAAGGGCATCTAGTGTTTTCGCAACAGTTATCTTCCCTCCACACACACACATCCGCTGTAAGGGCATCTAGTGTTTTCGCAACAGTTATCTTCCCTCCACACACACACATCCGCTGTAAGGGCATCTAGTGTTTTCGCAACAGTTATCTTCCCTCCACACACACACATCCGCTGTAAGCGCATCTTGTGTTTTAGCAATTGGAAACCTCCCACCAACCCATTCATCTCCTGTGAGGGAATCATGTGTTTTAGCAGTGAGGTTACCTACCACTGAGGGAGAATCACACAGAACAGGGTTCAACACAACCCAAGCACCTCCCTGCCACTGAGGGAGAATCACACGAAACAGGGTTCAAAACAACCCAAGCACCTCCCTGCCACTGAGGGAGAATCACACAAAACAGGGTTCAAAACAACCCTAACAACTACATGTCAACAGTATTCGCACACACTGAGAACAAACAGCAAATAGGGCACACCACAATACTTGCAACATACCAATAGAACAGGGTACTAATATCAAATGTGAAACAAGGAAGAGGACCCCTGCAAAACTGAATGCAAGTAAAGTGAAATGTAGGTGCTTTATGCACAGTCCTGCAGTACATTAAAAGAAATCACTAATTTACCACACAATCCAGCTGCACTGTGGAACAACAAACTATAAACATCAAGGAACCACATACATTATGAAATACAGTAATAAGTAATCTGCATAGCAAATGCAAGTATGTGTGTGACGGCTTCATAATTTTATCATTTTTTTAGCTTGCAAACTGCAAAAATGTAGATGATGTAAAATGAGTTCTAAATGTAACATTAAATTGCACACATTCATAAAAATACGTGCCTTTAGATTGTGAAAATGATTACAGCAAATAACAACAAAATATTACCTTAAGAAATGTATAGGCCTGAGAGATAACATGTTGAACCTCTTCCGAAATGCCCAGCACACCTCAACACTTCGGGCTTTAAATTGTTCAATAGTACAAAGAGCGCATGCTAACACACATACTATAGAATCATCTTACATATTCAAATCATTCATAAAACAGAAATACAAAAAGTGTTCGCAGGCATCTTCTTTCTAAGAATGGCGATGCTCTGATATAACTGGATCGACTTGCCATTAAACCAGTCCCCGAAAAATCTTTCATTAGGAGCACAGAGAAGGCAGTGGTGCTCAACTCCTTCCAATAAATGTAGCGTGGAATCCTGTAAGTTCTATAGCAGGTTAGCAGAAGTCAAACACCTCAGTGGGGAAAAAGTCGATATCCAACAACTTATCCACGGATGATGCCGGATCCCACCAAGTGAAAGCGAAAAAAAAATTGCAGAATCGTTTCATTTACATTTTGTTATGCCAAACTGGCTTAGTTACAGTAGATAGGGCACTCGATGCCTCCAAGACCATGAATAAGACTTGATGATTTGTGCGTGATTAAGACGTGATGACGTTGAGTACACTCAGCACTGTGAACTGGCACACAGCAGTGTTACCTTAGGCAGAGTTCCTATATGTGAAAAGCTCTCATTGAAACCACTTCCCACTGAACATGAAGGTAACTTTGATGTAACCCCAGACAACCCAGTGATGTTGGGCACCTTTCTCACTGGAAGTCTCTGGCAGGAATAGTATCCAATTCAACATTTTAGCAATAATGTAACCTTCCAGGGTATTAGGGTGACAGTATTCTAACCTCCTGGCAACCAAAGACTATAATGGAAATGTCACTCCCAAAACCAGTTTTCCTCTTTCTGTAGGGCTACTTAATTATCATGGGGCTACCAGTCAGAAAGGCACTGGTGCGGTCTCAATTTTAAAATGAGCGCCCTTTTTTAAGTTATGAAAAGGAAGTTCTTTTCCTTACCCTCCAAGTCCATGTAGAACAGATCATGGTTACGCATTGCTGGGTCCTTTAGATCTCGTTGCCATTGTTGTGATGTAAGTTGGCCGGTAGGAATACACAGACAACGCCATTAGATTAAGAGAGGGTTTATTGTAACTTGAATGGATATATAAATGACCCCACCAGGAGCAGATGTAGTTAGATGTTCAGCCCTGGTCTGTCTGGCTCAACTGCCCTTCATGGAACCCTCTTAACCCTAACATTCCATGACGTCATTGTGTCACCTGACAAGCAGGATACCGCACTATCTGCTTGACCCCAGCAGTACACTGCACACATTTTAATTGAATTCAAAACATGACAGCACATAACTTCTAATTTATCTATGATAATATCTAATAAGCTGCCTTTATTATGATAAAAGGATAATAAATATTGAGAAATATTATGCGAAGGGCAATACGGCACGATGTTAATGTCTTTCCAACAAAACATGATTAACTAGGAACGGGCCACATTCTATGAACGTCCTCGAAATCTTTTAAGAAGAATGCATTAAAGCCAGGGGTCTATAAATAACATTAACAATATGCCTCATTGTGACAGGCGATAAAACAGCAGACAAAATCCCAAAAGAGGAATTAGAACACAGTATCTGAAAGGAATAATGCGACGTATTCCAATATTGCAACGTAGTACGACCCTCCCCCCTCTACCACGGACGGATTACCTGCTTGAAATAATTTCAATAAACGATTAATCAAAATAAGGTGCAGAAGAAGACGTGAGGCACGTGTGTGCGAGAGGCAGAACTTCATGTTCATAGAAATGATGTGCTCATTCATCTCTAAGGAGAGGCAGGAGGAAGGGTGCCTGTGCAGAAGGCACAATTCACATTATGACACTGGTCCTTGCTCCAGGGAATAGAGAGATTAGATATGTGGTCCTAGTTTCAGGTGCCAAAAGTGCTTTTAAACTTATTACCAAGTGAGAAATTCCTGTAAGCAAACATTGGAATGGGAAATGTCATGCTCCTCTTGGGGGGGGCACATGGCAAGCAGGGGCTAGTGTGCCTCAACCATGGATACTATCTATACAAACTGTGTTGCCAAGGTAGGAGGTGAATGAATGCAAAACTGAGACAGAGAAGCCCATCCATGAGTCCAGGGTGTGAGTCAATGAATGAAGGTTGACGGTGTGTTACAATCAATGGTGTAGTCTCGTAGGATATAAAAGATGTAGGTTTAATAGGTTTAGCTCAGGATACAAGTAAGCTCCACCAGGAGCTGCATCCTGCTGCTCAGCCCTTCTCACTCCAACTGTCCTCTCATCCAAGAACAAACACTCTCAACATTCCAACCATCCAATGGCCTCACTCAATGGCTGAGCAGCAGGGAACATTAAGGCCATGGGGAGTGTTGGAGAGGGAATCACATTTAAACTTTCAAAGACTTGAGAAACTGAATTAAGACATTTTCGAGAGGAAAATTAGAAACATGGACAAATTACACATTCGAGAACATATGATAAGACAAGAGAATTTTAGTTAGTGCATCATAAAAGCATGCAGAAAAAGGGTTAGACTAGAGGATATAGTTTGTGCAAATAATATAGACTGTCATTTATTAATTGAAACAAGTTTTTAATTCTTTGATGTAAAATATTTTTACACGTTAGTACTTTAAATGTAGTAATACTTCATACTGACATATGTTATTTGTAACCACACTAATGGCCAAATTGTGACTTTTGGCGGAGCAGTGGAGCAGCTGAAGGTCGCTGCCGCCCACCATATTACCACCACGTTTGTGGTGTGGTGGGCAGGCGGCGTGGTGGTCCTGCTGCAGTGAATCTTTCAAAGGCAGCAGTGCCTTTGGAAGAAACACCGCAATGGGAATGCCACATGGGGTTCCTGCACAGCATGTACTAGAAAGTTCATGCCATGCAGCAACCTGGGTGTATGCACACAGGGGGGCACACTTTGTGCTCCCTGCATGTATCCGCAAGCTTGCTTGTTTCAGCAAGGCCAGCCTTTTCATGGATAAAAGACCTCCATGAAACCACTGGCTGTCCTGAAACTTATAATATGCATAGCGGTGCCGCAGCGGCACCACCTGCATATTACATAGCCCCGGACCGCCGCGCAACCACCACAGAACAGCAGTTCACTGGCAGAGCCTGTGGTCCAATTACAGTCCGACCACCAAAGTCGTACTTGGGCGGTCAGACCACTGGTGCTGCTGTGGCTGGACCGCCACCGCTGTGCCACCACGGGTCTGGCGGTCCTTGGACTGCCAAACTCGTAATTTGGCTCTAAATGATTTCAAATGCCTTAGAGTCATTTTAGAATCATTAAATGAGCTTGATTTAATGTGGGCCTGATGACTGAAATGTGAAGTCCCTTGACTTGCCGAGTCTCCTGCTCGTGAGAGAATTCCTCAATATAATCAATAACGTGAAACAGTGTTTTCTTTCTTGAATTCCTATGGACTGAACAAGACATTTTTGCTAAATTTTTGTTACAATCTGAAACAGCTACCTGAAAAACTGTCCTCTTGAACTTGCTTATGTGCTCTTGCTAAAGGAACATTGTTTCGATGTTTCACTTATTGGACTTCTTAAGGTTTCGTAATTGAACCACCTATTTCTCTACATTTTGTGTCTTCTTTATGTCGCCTGACACTCATCCTATTCAAACTGACCAATGAACTGAGTGGTCTGATCAGTTGCGGTGACTCCAGGAGGTGTCACCCCTAGAACTTTGAGAATATAATATTGCTTGATTGAACTGACTGCTGGCTCGCCCTTCTTCCTGATCGGCGCGAGCAAACAGGCTGATGATGATGGATGTTTTGCTGATTACCCAATTACGGAGATTAGAGGAAAATTCAGGGCAATCTTGAACTTGCCTGATGCGGACTCACCTGGCTTCCCTTTTGAACTGACGGATATGCCTTATGCGACCTAGTGGTCTCTTCTTTGCTGGGAGACTGCTTGAACTGGCATATTTCATTTCCCTTCCTGAACTCTTGAGCTTTGGTATATCTATTTAGAATTCGCCTGAATTATTTTATGAATTGATGCTGATTTTATTGATAAATTTATTTTACTCAACCTTTGATAAACTATACTAAAAATTTTCATAATGACTCAGTTATCATGATTATTTCTATCCAATTGAACGTGCATTCTTAATCCTGGTATCCAGTGATCAGAAAAGATCATATTAGAGAGATCCCAGAGCATCAAATACTAATGTTATTATTCTGTATTTCTTTAACTGAGCTTTTGGTGTCTATGATTTTGGCATGCCTACGTTTCTTCAGGAGATTTGGGCTTGCTGTGAAAATCTTTTACCTTTACCTTAGAATTGTATTGAGAGTAATTCATATGAGTCTAATTTCTAGGTTGTACTTCAGTTATCCAATTCCTGGTCTTGATTGGATGACTGCTGTGTCCCTTATATCCAACCCCGCTCGACACAAACAAGGTCCATCGGAGGACCAAGAGAATGGTATAAATATTTGACAGAAGGAGAAAGAAAGAAAATCATATTGTTTCGTGGGCCCAGTAAACGCTACAGCAGTTATTCTGGTAGCGTGTCAGTGTCATGATCCCTCGTGGCACGGTGTGTATGCGGGTAGGAATGGTGTGAAAGTGACTACATGGCCCAGCAAGCATCAGTACCACCAGCCGTGTCTTACCCGGGAGGTTGGGACTGCGTATATAAGTCCTTCCTCCAGGGGGATCCGGTTCTTGTCAATTTCGAACTTCCAAGTCTGATTCTGCTGGGGACTTGATGGAGCAGTTTCATCTTCGCCCAGGTGTTGCAGAGGAAAGACGCCGAGGACGCTTTCGCTAACTCAGGAGAGCCCCGCCGGTCTTTGACGGAGCCCACGTTCAACAACCAGGGGACGCCGCTGAGCGTTCCCGGCAGTTCTAGAATTCATCGTTCTCAGTCTTGGACACCGCGTTACGAGTGCAGTAAGGCCCCCTTTGACCCCCATGACTTTTGATTGTTCACACTCCGAGGAGAGGAGCATCTTGCTAGTTCCTTACCTAATCGGACGGCATCTTCTTGAGCCTGCCAGGTTACTGTTCTTTTATTTCCTATACCTGCTGGGTTGGTACCCGGTCAACGAAGTCTACGCAGCAACGTTTGGCTGCATTGGAAGCCCTCTTCTGGCCATCAGCTTCCTCTATCATGGATACTTTGGTTTTTCTCTTCTTTTGTGTACAGCGTGAGAGTTATCACGTTTGCAGGAGCATGATTATATACAACAATTGGGTTCTGGTGTTTGCCTGGCTCTCCCTTCGTTTCCTGCAGTGTGTGAGACGTATCACACCTGCCTGCTGGAATCCTGGGGGATAACTGTAGTCCTGCTAGTGCGCACTCTCAAGGAGAAAGTGATTTCTGCGCATACCTTTTGTTTTGGCGCTTGCCTGGTGGTACCTCTCGACCTAGCCTGCTGGCCTCTTCGCACAGTTGCCTGTATGAGTCCCATGTAAGTGTATGAAGCGGGTGGGGGTAGCTAAGTGACCATCTCTCTGGCTCAGAGCGTTTCTTACGTGTGGTTTACTGAAAGTAATGACTGCCCTTTTTCTCGTACACAGCGTATCGCCATCCGCTGCTGGGATTCCCTCCGGAGGAGGTCTGCTCTGTGTCTAACAAGGAAAAAGGAGGCCTTGTAGGTGGAGGACTGCTGCTTTTGGTTTCGTTATTCCTTTTTCTCCTTTCCCCTGCGCACTACTGTGCAGGGAAGAGCGTTTCAAGCTCCCTGGGGAGTAGTGCACAGGGGATCTGGGAACAGTGCATCGCCCCTGCTGGATCTGTTTCTGGAGGTTAGTACAGTAACTAATCCAAGCCTGACAGTCAGATGGTTTTCTGTCCGGTGACGCTAGGATATAAGGGGAATCGTTACTGAGACCCCTATTGAGACCCTGATTAAAATTAGACCAAATCCAAAGCTCTACTTTCAGTTGAAGGTGACTTAGTGCCAGTATTGGAGGAGTAGGACTAAGGTGATGGAATAGTGGTGTGAGTATTAATAGAGTTGTGCATTGCTCTTTCTTAAAGCTTAGATTGCTGTGATATGGCTGAGTGAGGTTATGTTAAGTACTTAGAGTATATGTTTGCGTTATGCACTTTGTGCAGTAAAGTTGAAGTTGTTATCGGGTCTGAAGTGGTCTAATATCTTGGGATATATGCCTACGGGTTGTTTCAGTGTGCCATATACTGAGTAAAGCTGTCTGCTGTGGTTTTGAAGGTACTATGCGTGAGATGTCATCAGCAGTACCACCAATTGAAGGGAACTTTCTATTAGTGCGGTTGAGGAATAATGTTCATTACAATTGTTCTCAGTGCACAGGGAATGGTTGTAACGAATAAGAGGGAGGTCGCGCTGGTCGAGACTTCACTCAGAGTGGGTGTTAGATAAAGGTAGATTGGTCTGTTTATCGAATGTTTTGAGTGAGTGGAATCTATACTTCATTTAGTGGAGCAGACAGAAATTTTGAAAACGCTTGATTTTTCCGACTATTACTTAAAAAGAACGCACACAGAGGATTGTGAAGGAGGAATAGCTGCTGCACGGAGTGAGGTGACAATGCAATAGGGTGCCGTGCTGGTATTGGTCAGTTGGTGTAATGCCACGCTGGGATAGTTGACAATGTCATAGTGTGCTGCATTGGTATTAGTTGTTAAAGACTAAACAAGGGAGTGTATATCAGAATTATTGAGCAAATTATTTGTGAAGGACAGTATAAAAGTTTGAGGAAAACAAAAATTTAGAAAAAATTTAAAGAGTTTGATGCAGGGAGATGTGCCCATGCCTGCTAGAGAAGGAGTACCGATATCACCAGAGGCTACACCAGCTTTATACATAACACAGGAGAGAGGATATCACACATGCACATGGCTTAAGGAACTGGATGAAATATACTGAGAAAGACGGACCTTTAGCTTTTCCACAATATAGAACATTAAACATTCAAATTCTTGAGAACTTATGAAGGCATTTGTATGAAATCAAACCACCTCCGAGACCCAAGCAATTTGAAGCTGTTAGTGAATGGGAACATATAGCTCATCAGAAAGAGAAACAAACATTTCAGGGAAGATACAAAAACAATTTAAATCGATTTGTTAAGGCCAGATGGGATGCACAGCAAAAAGCTTGGAGAACAGATATAGCCGAGGGAACTCGTATGTATCCCATATTAGTTGCAGAAAAGGAAGAGGGAAAGAAGTGTATAGAAAAGAAAAAACACATTAAGGATTCCCAGACATTGACACATTCTGATGATAGTGGGGATGAGATTGATGACAAATTCTGAAAAGAATTATTGTTAATTTGTCCACCACCCTATAATGAGAATCAACCCTAGAGTGTAGCAAAATCTTATGGTGGGAAAATTCCGAAGGCACCTGTCATGCCGATAAGTCCAAATTCACACAATCCCTTCCTGTCTGTAAATGATACCTGCAGGGAGACCTGAAACAAATAATCAGATTGTACTAAATGCTCCGGATGCCCTGCCTGTCACTGTGACAATAGGTCCTCTACTTCCATTATACCAATCTGGGAGTAGGAGACAAAACACATACTTTAGTTGTCCCTACTGGGATAAGTGGCTCAGTTCCAACCTCGACAGACCGAAGATCAGGACGATAGGTCAAGAACAATTAATTTTGACTGTTCCTAGTGGAGCGAATGCAGCTTCAAATACAGATTCTGCTCGACAAACCACTTCAGGTGGGAGGTCTGGAGATGGTATGGAAACCCCACAAAGGGGAACTCAAAACATAGCAGGAAGAACTCTTCAGTTGGGTTCGCAAGAATCTGATGTGTCCCTTTTACCGTCCACTTCTGTTCAAGGTACAGAAGGACGAAGTGAAGATTTGCTTGGGAATACCCCAGAAAGATTGGCAGAGAATGGTCATAAAGTGTCACCATCCAAATTGCAGTTCTCAAGAGGGATGTTCTATATCTAGGATATCACATTGAGAAGGGAGCCAGAAAGGTGTCACAAGACAAAATCACTGCGATTCTAAAGATGAATCCACCTAGTACACAAAAGGAAGTCCACATGCTTTTGGCAAAGGTTGGCTATTGTTGACAATGGATTCCTAATTTGTCTTTGACAGCAAAGCCTCTTAAAAGGCTTACTCACAAAGATGTGTCAGATCCAGTGCCCTGGGATGATAAATGCATGTGCTCTTTTACTGAACTGCGAGAGAGTCTTTGTCGAGCTCCCGCTTTGGGAATGCCCAACTACAACAAAAGCTCTACTCTATTTTGCAGTGAACCAGAAGGTTGTGCATTGTCAGAGCTATCCCAAATGCATGGTACTGCGCGTAGACCTGTGGCATATTTTTCAGCTACTCTTGATCCTGTAGCTGCTGCCTTGCCTGGATGCCTTAAAGCTGTTGTTGCAACATGTGTGAGCTTGGAACAGAGTGAGGACATTGTGTTGGGACATTCATTAAGAGTTCATGTGCCACATCTCACTAGCAGCCATCTCACAAAATATGAACAGGTTATTTTGGGAGTGGATAATGTAACTCTGATGAGATGTACGAGCTTGAATCCTGGAACTTTGATGTCTTTCACTGGAAATGAGATTGTGGTTGATGAAGCAGATCATGATTGCTTGGATGTGATAGAATTGAGTACCAAGCCAATGTCGGCCTAGATACCCAATTGCCTGAATCTGATCATGCGTTGTTTGTGGATGGATCTTGTTTGCGAGATGCAGAAGGAAATCTGAAAGATGCCTATGCTGTGTGTACTGTTGTAGGTATGATTGAAGCTTCCTGGTTACAGGGTGTATACTCTTCCCAGTTGCTGAGTTGGTGGCATTGACACAATCCTGTACTGTATCTGACAACTTGAGCTTTTCATCTTCACCGATAGTCAGTATAGATTTAGCGTTGTACATGACTTCGGGCAGTTGTGGTCACAGCGTGGGTTCATGACCTTGTCAGGATCTCCCATTTGAAATGGGGAAAGCATGAGGAACCTTCTGCTGTCATTACAACTGCCTGCCCAAATTGCTGTGGTGAAGTGCGCTGCCCATCGGCAGGGCAATGATTATGTCACAGTCGGCAACTGATATGCTGATAAGACTGCACGCTATTACTCTCTAAATTCTTACACCTTCAATGGAGATCCCCTTTGAGAGAACACTGGTGTCACTGAGTGTAGGCTGTTGTTGTCAACAGTAGAGACTTGGGAGGAAGTGAAGTCATTGCAGGATGAGGTACCAGATGTAGAAATACAGAGATGGGTAAGAGCAGGTATGCCAAACGACAGGAGGATGAGGTCTGGGTATACACAGATGGGAGACCCGTACTACCACATAGTTTGCTGCCGCCCATGGCACATCACTATCATGGACTTACACATGTTGGAAGGGATGCCATGATGCGTCTCTTTCACCAGACATGGATCAATCCTTGATTCAGAGCTGTAGCAGAAGCAATGTGTCATTGGTGCATGATTTGTCTAAAACAAAATGTATTCAAAAGGACGGCAGTTATAATGATTCACGTAGGAAGCTGTAACTTCGCCTCAACAGGAGCAGTGCTACAACCTCAGCACCAGTTACTGGGTCTGGTGAAGAAGCACATGCACAAATCGTGCTTTGAACCTCGGTGGCGTGGGATATTCCAATTGATCCTGATAACTACAACTGCTGTCAAATGTGGTGGTCTTACAAATTGGATACACGCTGCCCATACTTGCTGAGTCCCATGTTCCCTTGAAGACACAATGCCTGTTTCGTATGTGTCGGTGGTTTCAGGGACATCAAGATCCACCATATGGGTAATGATCTAAATGATGAAGTAAAGGGCCTATAGTGGGTGGGGGAAAAAATGGTGTTCCTATTTCATGATAGGACATACACAAACGTTGTTTAAATACCCCTCACACATCAAAAGGACCCTTGATGTCATGCTTCATCATTGGGGTCTTCCCATCCCACTGTGGGATGGGGCGTGCTACAACCAGCGACTGCGCGGGAGCACTTATCTAAAAGACTATGTGTGGTGCAGGGGTGGTGAGAAGAAGGGTCAAAGGGTGAAATTAAAAAGGAACTGGCCTCATGGACATAAAACAATTTAATAGGTCATTGAGGCTGAACCTGTTAAAATAGTGATTTGGAATAGTCATGCATATAATGAGCTGACTTTCCTAAAAAGTCAACATGTTTCGAAGCTCAAGGCTTCTTCATCAGGACTAAGAAGATCCCTTCAGCGCTCACTTATTGTTTTATTAAAAAGTGAAAATAATTTAGATCATTACCCATATGGTGGATCTTGATGTTTTGATAACTACTGACCTGAGGAGGACGTATCCACCGTTAGTGTCCCTAGGGGCACTACCTCTTCTCTCCCTAACTTTGTTTTTTTTTTTTTTGGTGGTTTTCAGGGAGACAGTTGTTTCAGGTTAGCCAAACTATTGAGGGGGATTCAGCTACTGGGACTCTTAGCACTGGTCCTAAGGAGGGTCTGAGAGAGTCAACTCTTGTGGATACAGAAGGATTACGAAAGGAAGAGCTGACTAGGTGAGATTTTGACCGAAAGGAAGGGTACAGTGCTTCTGAAATGCAAGTAGTAGATGGAGACCATTGGCCTAGAAGAACAGACAGATTGAGACGCATACTAACTGAACAACGAGTACCATGAGCAATTGCAGAATTCTCTAGACAGTCCGAGCAAAGCGTCGGTGATGGTGTGGGACCATCAGTGAGAAGGTCCAATAGAGCGAGGATACCATCTCGCAAATACACTGTACCAGAGTGGGCTTACCTGGCATCGAATGAATGGGAAAAGACATATAAAACCTTTTTGTTTAACAATTCAAGCTACTATGATCCGCCTTGAGAGACTCCTGTGCTCAAATTGAACTTTGCAAACAAAACAAGAATCAATACAAATTCGTGAACTGAATAAAAAGGCTATAAGAGAATACGAATGGTGATGAAGAAAAGTTAAAATCGATCTAAACAAATTCTAATCTGCATGTGTGCTATAATGCTGCTGACACCTATTCTAAAAAGTCTAACAAAGTTGTGAGGTCTGATTTTAGAGAATCCATGAATCCAATTCTGGTATCATTGAGACGCAAACATGTATGTGCATGTATACTTGCTACATTTTCAATAATTCTTGTCACATTTCTTATAATTCTAAATTTGCCTCATCATGTGTGTTAGACCTGGCCTTTTTGACAGGTTTATCCCCAAACATTTTGCCTTTTGCCTCCTATTTTTGTGACCCTGTTTTTGTTGGCTATATAATTCTGGGCACTTTACCACTGCTGACCAGTGCTAAAGTGCATATGCTCTGTGTATAAATTGTGACAAAGATTGGTTATCCATGATTGGCATATTTGATTTACTGGTAAGTCCCTAGTAAAGTGCACGGTGTGTGCCACGGCCTGTAAATCAAATGCTACTAGTGGGCTTGCAGCACTGGTTATGCCACCCACATGAGTAGCCCTGTAAAGGTGTCTCAGACCTACCACTGTAGTGTCTGCACATGCAGATGTGAACGGCCATGTTGTCCTGGCAAGTGCACCCACTTGTCAGGCCCAAACCTTCCATTTCCTTACATGTAAGGCATCTCTAAGGTAGGCCCAAGGTACCCCCATTGGCAGGGTGTAGTGTATGTGAAAGGTAGGACACGTACTAGTTTGTGTGACATGTCCTGATAGTGAAATATTGTGTAATTTGTTTTTCACTATTGAAAGGCTATCTGTCCTATAGGCTTATCATTGGGGCTGCACTGTACCATTTTTACATGTGTAACCTGCAAAAGGGATAAGATAGAAAAATGAAGTTTGGACTTTCTGAACTCAGAATTTATTAACGCACCTTTTGGTGAAGGTGGTTTTTAAATCCTGTGCTTGAAAATGGCACTTTTAGAAAGTGGGCATTTTCTTACTTTACCATTCTGTCTTCATCTGGCTGTTTGTGTATTCAGCGTCTGGTGTGTGAGTGACATGAGCTGAGATGTGCACTCACTCTAGACAGTCACTGGGGGGGGGTTGAGGTGTGCCCTGCCTTGCCAGAGTGACTAATCGCAGGACTGAATGGACCTGGTCTGCATTTAGAGTGGTGGGAGGAGTTGTACTTACACCTGAATAGGCTGTGCCTCCTTTTGCACAATGCTGTCTCCGCCCCCTGTGGTCATGCTGCACCAGGGAGGACAAGACTGGTTTGGACTGGGATCAGAGACCCTTGCCACAAAGAGAACAAAGACATTTTGGGGTGTAAGTATTACACCTAAAACCCCAAGACTTTAGATTACTTCAAGGAACAAGAGGACCCTACCAAGAAGAAGTGCTGAAGAGCTGTAAGGAAGAGCACTGCCCCTTTCCTGTGTGCTGTGTGGGGTTGGCCTGCAGTTGCTGCTTCTGTCTGTGGTGGAGGAAAAGGACTGACTCTTTTGGCCCTGAAGTGGCATCCTGCTTGTGAAGGGAATCTCCAAGGGCTTGTGTGTGCTTGCCTCCTATTAGAAGTCTCAGGGATAAAAAAGACTTACAGAAGGACTGGACTGTTCTTCACCTTGCTCTTTTTCTTCCAATAAAGCCTGTAGAAGTGCTGGGTTTTTGATCCCCAGCTGAGGAAGTGCTGAAGGGGTTAACTAGCGCATAGTGAACGTTTTAGTCTGCTAAAATCTACTTGGGAGTGCTATTGGAGGGCTCATTGCGTGTGGGGAAGCAGGAGGGGAGAGCTGTTACTAAGAAAGTGCTCTCCCCCTCCCACTTCGCAGCCAGTGCGTGTATGCATTCACAACAGCGCGTGGTGAGCGCTGTGTGATCCACTCTCTTCTTTACTTTCTATTATTAACCAGAGCGGGTGTGGAGCGCTGGAATCGGCATCTCTCCAATCCCGGGTGCCTCTTCGCATCTACGGCACAGTTCGTGACTGGCACTTTATTTTCTTTTGACCTGCCTCCTCGGCCGGAAGAACCACAGGGCAGGGCCACCCGACAGGAGCTCTGCTCGCCAGAGGCTGAGCCAGCCCTGCTGCCAGCCAACAACCCCGGTGCCAAAGGAGAGAGGAGGCCCTACTTGGGAGAAGGCCGGGCCTCAGGAATGCGGCTGCTGTGCGAGACGGCCGCCACCCCCAGCAAAGGAACGTTGGGAGTGAGCAGAGTCCCAGCAGGTAAGGAGGCCGCAGTCGGAAAGGTGAGACCTGAGCCTTGCGAGGACTCAGGCTCCGCAAAGGCAGCCACAACTAATGCCGGGAGGTCTGACTTTGTTCTGGCTGCACCGCGGTCTTGCGGGCAGCCATGAGGTACTGCTAAGGGGACAGGAAAGGGGGCCCAGCGAGGTCTCCCCACCAGGCTCCCAAACCAGGACAGCCCATACCTGAGTTACTTACAGAGGCCGGGGAAGGTCTCTGCATGTGCTTTCGCTGCAGTTGCCCCTCTGTGCCATTGTGGGCAGCTGCTAGATCACCTAACTTGGGGGCATTTGTTTCATATAACCACCTTTGCCATAACAGGTGCGCAAAGGCATTGGGACATACTGCACCTTGATGCATGCCGTGATGTGGTGACTAGATGCCGGGTGACAGGGTAGAAAGTCCTGTGATAATGTTTCCTGATGGTTCCTGACATGGGCAATGAGTATTTACTCTAATACCAAGTGACTTATGAGCTGGGTGATGTTCTGACCTGTGCTACTTGTATTTGCTTCATTGCACTACAAGTGATTTTATGACTATGGTCTTATGGCAAACTGGTTTCTGATCTATGCATGTTTTTATGACAAGTGTCCAGTGGCACAGTGATATATGTGAGTGGTGATCTAAGGTATGTTACCTCCTACAAAAATGATTTATGATCTATGTGATGTACTGACAAGTACCTAGTGGTGCAGTGATTTATGTGATGTGGTCCAATGTGCTACTAAGTGATTTATGGTCTAAAGTGCTTTTATGTACAATACAAAGGATATTGTTGACATACCCGTGTGTGGAATCTCTCTATTTGGTGTGCCTAGTGTGTCACTGGTATGTGTGTGTGTGTTGTCCAAACGCTTTACACATTGCCTCTGGGATAAGTCTGACTGTTCTGCCAAGTTACCAAGGGGGTGAGCAGGGGTTATTGTGGGTGTGTAACCCCCTTACCCTCACTAGAGTGGTGGGTTCTGTTTAGGTGTATACCCTACCCAACCAGAAACCCCATTTCTAACAATGTGTATTTAGAAAAGACTAAACCTACTTCTTTTTCTAAATCTCCATTAGAAGATAATAACAATAGACTAAGCATGTTAACTGACAAAACTTTACATGGAGATCAGTCTACTAGTGATTTTTCATTGAATGCTTTTACCAAACTTTTGTATGAGTACGTTGAAACCATTGATGACCGAAATTGTTATCGGTGTCTACAGTTACCCACTTCGGTATCAGAGGGCGCAACGTATGTTCATTTGCCTGCTACTTTTCCTGCAGTGTACTAACTAGTCTGTTTTATTGCAAAGGACAATTTCAGTATCAGTATTCCCACTATGACCTAGTCTTTTCTGAATTACCTATTAGAAAGTATTTAAATCCTGTGCCTGACACACAACTTGCTGAAATGAACGGAGAATTTTTCAAACCCACTCATTGCATATGCACATCGACACAATCTAACATGCTTATTACATAAGGTAGAACAGGAATTCATAGACTCAATTGAAGACAGACATAGAGATATCATGGATAAAGTAGCAAATCACATGAACATTCCACCATGGGCTCTTAAGAGAACCTGAGCTTAAACACACAGGTTCACCAGCTGCGATTGCTTTAGACTGGCAAAATAGAGGAAATTATATATTACGGCGCAAAACTGAATACACTAACAACTTTGTTGGTTTCAGCGAATGTTACTACACTTTCTAAATTGTAGGTGGATGTGGATTATATTTGTCAGGTGTAGATATTGTTTTTCCCGGGACTTACTACATTTGTGGGAAAAATGCCCATTACAAGCTGCCTAAAAAATGGTATGGATCATGTTACATAGGAATAGTTTTTCCGAAATTTATCATATGGATCAATCTGATCAAACCAATGATGTAAAACATACCCAACTAAAAGGGTGCTAGTGCTGCTGAAATAATAGGAGATATATTTGGAGCAATAATTCCATCAGCTGGGGTGATACTAAGGGGGTCATTATGATAGCGGGCGGATCGCCACCGCCCGTATGGCGGTGGCAATCCGCCCACTATTTTCCACTGCCCGCTTCACATTTCCCCAACGCCATATTATGATGGCGGTGGGGACTCAGGCGGACGGAAAGACCGTCCGCCAGTTGTCCGCCGGTAGGCAATCGTCACGATTGCCTACCGGGCGGAAAAAGCCTATAATATGGTGGCGGTGCCTTGCAGGCACCGCCATCCATATTACGATGGGCAGCGGTGCATGGCTTTCCATGGCGGTGACTCCGCCATGGAAAGCCAGGCGGATTCCACTTTCGGGGGCCCGTTGCGGGCCCCCAAGATGTTGGGGGTGGGGGTGCACATGGGGAGTACCTATGGTACCCCCCTGCATTGTCATGGACATGGTGGCAGGCACCTCGCGGTGCCTGTCACCTTGTGCATGACAATGCACACAGTGCATTCCCAGCATTGTGGCGGGCGGTGCTGTGAGCACCGCCCGCCACAATGCTGGGAATGGAGGATGGCACCGCCACGGTGGCGGTGGCATCCTAATCGCCGGTGCGGGACCGCCGCACCACTGGCGGCCGGTCCCAGCACCGCTAGGGTTGCGGGCGGACGAAAGTCCACCCGCCATCCTAATAGGCCCCTAAATTCTCAAAAAATTCAGAAACTTTCTACAGTAGTTGACAAGCTGTCAGCTGATACTTTGGGAGGGTTCCTAGCCATAGATTCTGAAATGGTTGGTATGCGGTCTTTGGTGCTCCAAAACCATCTTGCCTTAGACGTCCTCCTCGCAAAGTAAGATAGAGTCTGTCGAATGCTGAAGGTGCAACAATGTTGTACTTATATCCCTGATAAGAGTAAGGTTCTGAAGGGATATATCACCAACATTACACACCTGTAGAAAGAGTTGAGTGGATTAAAAGCTGAGGGTGCTTCGGAATCAATACGCAAGGGATTTTCTGCAATGGGAAAATGGTTTACTAACCTGGGAAGTGGATTACTGGGACAGATTTTAGAGTCCATACTAACAATTGCTGCTTTCATACTAATATTAATCATTTCTGTCAAAATCTAAAGACACCTAAAAACAAAAAAGAGATAAGAGGAGTAAAGAGAAAAAGAGATGAGCTAGAATTAGAAGATAGACAGTGCAGATATTATGATGAAATTAACGCTCTGGAGCAATATAGACTAAAACTAAAGAGAACAACAGAACTATAAAGTGACATAAGATGGGATAAAGATAAGAGTGTGAAGGCTTGATTCGCCATCAAAGGGGGAATTGTTGGAGAGGGATTAACATATAAACTTTCAAAGATGTGAGAAACTGAATTATGACATTTTCGAGAGGAAAATAATAAACACCACCAACTACACGTTCAAGAAAATATGATAAGACAAGAGAATTTTACTTACTGCATCGTAAAAACATGCAAAAAAGGTTCAGACTAGAGGATATCATTTGTGGAAATAATATAGACTGTGATTTATTAATTGAAAGTACTATTTTTCATAAACGTGTGCTAGAAATGTGTAAATGGTGAACTCTCACATTATGTAGTTTTATTTCTAATCATTTTTCCTTATCATTATATGTGTGTATAACTAATGGGAATTAGTTAATTATCAAGATTTAACCTGAATATGATGACAACATTAAAATAAATGTATCTTTTATGTGTAAACGTGTGCACTGAAATGATAAAACTAAAAAGGGGCTACACGTTCCTATTCAATGATGTTTTTGTGAAACTTTCAGAGAATGTATTTTACACATCTGCTAATGTTATACATCTAAAATGAGTTTTTAATACTTTGATTTAAAATATTTTTATATGTTAGTACTTTCAATGTAGTAATACATCATGCTGACGTGTTATTTGTAACCATACTAAATTATTTCAAATGCATCAGAGATTTTTAGAATCATGAAACCTTTATATTCTCTATGAACATATGCCCAATGATCATATATATTTTACGTTAAATGAGCTTGATTTAATGTGGGCCTGACTGAAAAGTTAAGTCCCTTGATATGCTGAATCTCCTGCTCGTGAGATAATTCCTCAGTATTACCAATAACGTGAAACAGTGTTTTCTTTCCTGAGTTCCCATGGACTGAACAAGACATTTTTGCTGCATTTTGTGTTAAAATTCCGAACAGCTGCCTGAGAAACTGTCCTCTTGAACTTGCTTATGTGCTCTTGCTAAAGGGGCATTGTTTTGATGTTTCGTTTATTGGGTTTCTGAAGGGCTGCTTAATTGAACCACCTATTTCTCCACATTTTGTTGCTTCTTTATGTCACCTGACACTCATCCTATAAGAACTGCCCAATGAGCCGAGTGGTCAGATCAGTTGAGGGGACTCCAGAAGGTTTCACCCCTGGAACTTTAAGAATATAATATTGCCAGATTGAACTGACGGCTGGCTCTCCCTTCTTGCTGTTTGACGCAAGCACACATGCTGATGGTGATGGATGGGTTGCTGATTATCCAATTACGGAGATTTGCTGAACTTTCTGGGAAATCTTGAACTTGCCTGATGCAGACTCACCTGGTTTCCCTTTCGAACTGACGCATATATCTAATGCGACCTAGTGGTCTCTTCTTTGCTGGGAGACTGCGTGAACTGACATATTTCATGTCCCTTCGTGAAATCTTGAGCTTTGGTATATCTATTTAGGGATCACTGACAGAATATCGAGGAGCAAAATATCGACCTGCCAAAATATCGATGAAAAAATATAGAATGACAGAATATCGACTTCCTATCTACAAACAGGTAAGTACAAAAATATCAAATCCAAAATATCGTTGTAAATAATATAGGGGCCTATTACGATGGCGGACGGAGACACGACTGCGGTGCCGGCGGTGGCGGTAACACCCATTTACCGCACGCCGCCAGCAGTCTTCACGCCCGCCATATTAGGATGGCCACACATTGCCCATTTCCCGTCCGCCGCGGTGCGACGCCGACCGCCATCAAAGTGCGCCCGCCACCGCAGCGGAGTGAGCCAATCACCACACACCGCCGTGCGGAATGACATCCCGTACGCCGAAGATATCACGATGCCGGAAACATGGCAGCGCACCGCGACGGAGAAACCGCACAGCGAGAGACGGCGGAGACACCACAGCGGAGACAGAAAAGAGACACCCGGTACACACCGCGATGGATCCTGCCCTACACGCCATCCCGGTGCTGTACATGATACACCACCTGCAAGCCATCGTCCGCCGCGGACGCCTCCGCAGGTACGTACAGACACAACAGTGCAAGTAACACAATACACAGCTCCAGGGTGGAAAAACGTCGCATGGGAACACCACACACCCCTGTGGGGACAGGCACACATCCATCACTGCACACACACATGTCCCACCTGTGACAAACACACCTCGCCACATACTGCCCACCCATGTTCCGCCATCATGAACAAATGTCCCGGTCACGTCACCGCCGCGGTCAGTGTGCAGGAAACCATGCACACAACGCAGAGCCCAGGGCCAGTGCCTGCCAAGGGCACCGTACAAATAGCACAGAGCCACAACTCCACCCACAACACACTAGCTACCTCCCTGAAGGGACACAACATGTGCCTCCCAAGTGCCACTCCTGCACAACAACCACACAACTAAAGCCACACCATGCCCCACGTCCCAACAACTGCATATACAGCCACAGCAGGACCCTTTGCACAGGAACACATAGCACAGAAGCCCAGGCCCCAGCCAACACACACACCACAACAACATCACACACAAGCCAAGAACACTGAGGCCAGGCACAAAATGTACACACACACAGATGAGGACCAAACACTTCACTGTACACACTACCTGACAAGTCGCACACACACACACCACCCTGACTCACAGCCACATACACACACCACATGCAGCAGTAATGGAGGACAACATATAGGAAAGCCAAAGTGAGGTGCCCACAAATGGAAGGGCAGTGACACAACCATCAAGCATGTGTGATGCTTATGCAAGACAAGACACATGTGAGAACACACACAGCCCATCACAGCACACATGGCTGACACAGTCAGTCAACACAAACCACGGTCACCTCAATGCAACAACTCCTGGAGACAGCAAGGACACCCATGTATAGGCACAGGGATGTAAGGAAGGCCCTGAACTCAAACACTGACCAGCCACACATAGGCATCCAAATACTGGACAAGAGATTGTCTGCTGCACAACACACAGGGCCCAGTGACACACTACATGACAGCCAAGCACAAGTAGGATATGTCACACATACCTCCTCTCACAACAGCACCACACAATACTGCCATGTGCACAAAACACAACCACAGGGCTCAACAAGTACACATACAGGCACACCACTCCAGGGTGACACATGGCAGTAGTTGACAATGCAGGTGCACACACATCCACAGTCACAACAAAGTCACCCCCTTCACACCATACACTTCTCCACCACCCAAGTGCACACATTGGAAGTAAGCCATGGGACATGGATAACTCATCACCACAAGATGTCCATACACCTACACTGATTGGCACACAGAAAGGAAGCTCACACAGACCCCGTGACCCTGGCCTGCCTGCCTGTAAGCCTGTGCCCAAACTCCCACCCTGTGCTGCCATTGCCCACAAACCTGACATGTGTCCACCATAGATAACATGAGCAAAGAAGGATGATGACAACAAGAATTCATTGCCAACCACCTGCACTGCACCCATAAGTATCACAGTCAGGTAGAAATTAAGTGCCTCCCACCCCTGCAAAAAAAATGAAATGTGAGACAACCTATTGGCAATGTTGAAGTGGCATACTGAGCATGTGACACAGTAAACCATGCACACACAGAAACAACTTTATTCAGGAAGGACACTGACACAACTCACAGCAGGACCAACTGTGTTTATTCACAATTTGCATAGTGAGACAACAAATTTGGGCAACAGCAAGGCCAGTGGGCATTTCAATATGCACAGTATTTACATGAGAAGCTGCACAGGCAGGGAGCAAACAGCAGTGAGCAATAAGGCCAGTGGCCAGTCCAATGTGCAGAGTAGGGACATCAGAAGCTGCACAGGCAGGGGGCAAATAGCAGTGAACAACAAGGCCAGTGGCCAGTACAATGTGCAGATGAAGTCCATGAGAAGCTGCACAGCCAGGGAGCAAACAGCAGTGAACAAAAAGGCCAGTGGCCAGTCCAATGTGCAGATGAAGTCCATGAGAAGCTGCACAGGCAGGGGGCAAATAGCAGTGAACAACAAGGCCAGTGGCCAGTACAATGTGCAGATGAAGTCCATGAGAAGCTGCACAGCCAGGGAGCAAATAGCAGTGAACAACAAGGCCAGTGGCCAGTACAATGTGCAGAGTAGGGACATCAGAAGCTGCACAGGCAGGGGGCAAATAGCAGTGAACAACAAGGCCAGTGGCCAGTCCAATGTGCAGATGAAGTCCATGAGAAGCTGCACAGGCAGGGAGCAAATAGCAGTGAACAACAAGGCCAGTGGCCAGTACAATGTGCAGAGTAGGGACACTAGAAGCTGCACAGGCAGGGGGCAAATAGCAGTGAACAACAAGGCCAGTGGCCAGTACAATGTGCAGATGAAGTCCATGAGAAGCTGCACAGCCAGGGAGCAAATAGCAGTGAACAACAAGGCTAGTGGCCAGTACAATGTGCAGAGTAGGGACATCAGAAGCGGCACAGGCATGGGGCAAATAGCAGTGAACAACTAGGCCAGTGGCCAGTACAATGTGCAGATGAAGTCCATGAGAAGCTGCATAGCCAGGGAGCAAATAGCAGTGAACAAAAAGGCCAGTGGCCAGTACAATGTGCAGAGTAGGGACATCAGAAGCTGCACAGGCAGGGGGCAAATAGCAGTGAACAACAAGGCCAGTGGCCAGTCCAATGTGGAGATGAAGTCCATGAGAAGCTGCACAGGCAGGGAGCAAATAGCAGTGAACAACAAGGCCAGTGGCCAGTACAATGTGCAGAGTTGGGACACCAGAAGCTGCACAGGCAGGGGGCAAATAGCAGTGAACAACAAGGCCAGTGGCCAGTACAATGTGCATATGAAGTCCATGAGAAGCTGCACAGCCAGGGAGCAAACAGCAGTGAACAAAAAGGCCAGTGGCCAGTCCAATGTGCAGATGAAGTCCATGAGAAGCTGCACAGGCAGGGGGCAAATAGCAGTGAACAACAAGGCCAGTGGCCAGTACAATGTGCAGATGAAGTCCATGAGAAGCTGCACAGCCAGGGAGCAAATAGCAGTGAACAACAAGGCCAGTGGCCAGTACAATGTGCAGAGCAGGGACATCAGAAGCTGCACAGGCAGGGGGCAAATAGCAGTGAACAACAAGGCCAGTGGCCAGTCCAATGTGCAGATGAAGTCCATGAGAAGCTGCACAGGCAGGGAGCAAATAGCAGTGAACAACAAGGCCAGTGGCCAGTACAATGTGCAGAGTGGGGACATCAGAAGCTGCACAGGCAGGGGGCAAACAGCAGTGAACAAAAAGGCCAAGACATTGTGCAGAGTAGTGACATCAGAAGCTACACAGGGAATGTATGCAACTCTACCATGCCATGCCCAGCCACAGAGTAATGGGGCTGACAATGGGCATCACACGCACCGCTGTGGACAGACAGGTGTGTGAGGGTGACCACCACTCAGATGGGGCTGTCTGTCGGACTTGGAGCTGACTGTGTGTTGGGGTCAGTTGGAGGGCTGCCCTGGGCAGTGGGAGTAACAACTGTGGAAGAGCCAACTGTGCTTGTGGGAGCTGGGGGGCTGCTTGGACCAGGTGGGGTGGTGGCACAGGGAGGTGGACCCATGCCCTGGTGAGACACAGTGTGTGCCGGAGATTGTGGAGGGGTGCCTCTCCACTTCTTGGGGATCCTGAAAGGCTTCCCTGCCTGGGGATTGAGGTGAACTGGGGCGGACACAACAGGTGACCCCACTATCAAAGCTGATTCTGGTGTGGATGGTGACCCTCCCTCTGGGGACATGCTGGATCCCGCTGTGCGCTTGCCTGGTGTTTGCCGCCGCCCTGCCTCCCTCTGTCCACCAGGTTTGCCCCCTACATTGTCCTCCCGTGCAGGCTTCACAGGGGTTGGGATGGGAGTGGAGGTCAAGGATGGATTATCCATGGGGCCCTCATCCTGTGTAATGTTTGCAGGCAACACCTTCTCAGTGGGTGTGGAAACTGTCATTTTGCCTCTCCGAGACGTCTTTGGGACAGGGGAGTCTTTGGCGGGGGAGGAAGGTGAGGCCTGTGACCCTGATGCTTGTTTCTTTGCTTTGTGGCCCTTGCTGTCGCCTGATGGGCTTTTCTCTCTGCGCTCTGGGGTGGCCTTACTTTTATGTGGGGATGGTGTCTGCGCCCTAGTACGCTTGGGCTGCTGCTGCTCCTGTGTGCTGCGGGATCTGTATCGGGACTTTGGGGTCCGTTGAGCATTGTCACTGTCATCAGAGGTGCACAGTGACACGGGGCCGGACAAAGTGCTGGGAGCCGCTCCCTGACTATGTGCCTGTTGCAGGGCTGCTGTCACAGTTGATGACCAGGACTGCACAGTCCGGTGTAGCCCACCTACGTCGGAATGTATGCCCTCCATGAAAGCCATAACCTGCCCCAACTTTTTGTCGTGCTCTTGGAAGGCATTGAGAAGTGCTGTCTGCCCCACACACAGCTGGGGCAATACCTCGACTGCTTCAGCACTGAGGGCAGCAGGGCTGACATGGGCTGGGGCAGCAGTGCTTGGGGTGAAGGTGACTCTTCCCTTCCTAATCGTGCGGACACGGGCAGCACCAGTGGAGGTTGAAGGGAGGCTGGGCACTGGACGCTGTGTGGCGGAAGAGGAGGCAGAGTCCCCGTTCCCTGTACCCCCCAACATGGATGCGTCACCGCTGGCGTCAGATGACGTAGAGCTTTGTGTCTCCGGCTGTGAATCCTCTAGCAGACTCCTGTCCCCCTCCTCGGCGCTGGTCACATCTGTGTCAGTCTGCTCCGGTGCGGCTGTTGCACTGGATGCCTCACCACTGGTGTCCGTCCCCTGTCCCTCTGCACATACGGGAGATGCTGCATAGGAGAGAGAAGTACTGTGAGATGAGTGGCATCAACAGAACTAACACATGCCAATACATATGCATCCTAGAAGAGGTGTGCAGCACATCGCATGCCACCCTGTGCACACATATATCTTGCCACCCAAAATATCAAGCCAACGGTGCATGTCCAACACACATCCTGCCATTAGTGCCCCAGGTGACTCACACAGCACACCATCCTGCTGTTGGCTCACATCAGACACAGCCACAAAATGGCCTGTGCACACACACTGTCCCGATGGTGGCAAGGATGAACACCACAACATGGTGCACATCACCTACATGGATGGAGCAGTAGGGGACCACACAGACCACAACATACCAGCCCACAATGACCCTGCACACATGCCATCCACCATATCGAGTTCATGGGCACATCTACTGTTGCACATTGGCCTCAGATGTCTGACTGGCAGACATCTGAGGTCTGTAATTGCACGCATTCATTGAAACGCACTCACAGTTGGCACACTGGCATTCCCATCTATCTGAATTCACACACTACCCCACAGCAGAAGGTACCTGAAGGCCACAACTCCAAATGTAAGAGAGATGCACAGTGCTAAAACTGACTTCATGAAGCACAGGTTGGGCAAATGCATGGCACATACACCCAGCACAGAGGCCACTCACAAAACATTGCACCACACAACCAACGTCACACAGCTGACAATTTGCACACCCTGTAGACACATGCACCCACTCCCAGCCAAAGGCAGCCTGCAACACATACTCACCCCTAGCTTGCTGCTGATGCTCCTTCAGTTGTCTGTCCAGCTCAGGTTGTGTGACAGCCAGGATGCGGACCATTAGTGGTGTCATGCTGCGCCTAGCCAACCTGCCAGTCCGAGGGAGCAGCCCCAGCGTCATCTCGGCCACGTTCTTGCTCAGCCGGCAGATGTCGTCCCACCTTTTATGACAGTGGGTGCGCCTTCGGTTTGACACACCCAGATCTCGCACTCTGGAGGCAATGGCCCTCCACACGGCTTTACGCTGGTGGACCTTCAGCTGCAGGCATGGGAGACAAGAGGGGTGAGGTTCCAGTGACACAGTGTACAATTACAAAACAAAGAAAATGCCGTAGCACGACAGTGACTCATCCAAAACTCCAGCTACAACTGTAACAGAGCAAACAATTGCTGTGAACATGGTACAATGTCATTGGTCAATCAGACGTACATGCATGCATGTTCGATGGTGGACACAGTACCTCCACATCCCATTCACATGCAGGATACCAACACAGCAAGCGACGTGTAGTCTGCCTGCAGCTACTGTCTGCAGTTACCTACAACTACACATAGAGAAGATAGCAAAACATGTGTCTTGTTGTTGGACTCACTGTGTCCAACACTGCGCAGACCTAAGTGTCCTAGGCCTGTGAAAGCCTCACTGTGTCCTGGAACTCACATAGAGTGATAACAACTGTCATACACACACCCTTCTCACACGGCTGCTCCTGTGCAATCTACAGGGCAGAGATGGTACTTAGATGAAGAGGCGTGAACCAAACACACATGGAACACACTGTACATGCAGTGATGTGGACATGTGGCATTCGGCGGGGACTGTGCAGGGCAGGTGGACTGACACTGAGTGGGTAAATTGGGAGCAACACAGCTATTCACACAAACGATAACTGGCCTGACTCCTGCATCACCAAAATGCAGCTGCACTGTATGGCTGACACTACAAAACATGTCCCTCTACTCAGGATGGGCATGCAGGTACGTGTGAAAGAGCCCACCAAGCCCTTCCCGCTGTAGTAAGCATGCTAGGCAGTGCATGTCAGAGCCCCACAACCACTGACACATACAGAAGCACCTCCACCTCATGTGTGCCCACCCTGCACTCTCACTCACAGTCTTGGAGACTTACCACAACATTAGGGCCACCATAAAGCCTTGGGTACTGTGCAAGCACCCCGTCTACCAGGACCTCAAGCTCCTCGCTGGTGAAGGGACTGGCACGGATCTTCTGAGGTCCTCGACATCACAATGGACATGTGGCAGCAGCAGCACGTTGAGGGTGGCAGCCAGCAGTCCCTTGAGGCAGCAGGTGGAGGGTGGCAGCCAGCAATCCCTGGAGGCAGCAGCAGCAGGTGGAGGGTGGCAGCCAGCAGTCCCTTGAGGCAGCAGGTGGAGGGTGGCAGCCAGCAGTCCCTGGAGGCAGCAGCAGCAGGTGGAGGGTGGCAGCCAGCAGTCCCTGGAGGCAGCAGGTGGAGGGTGGCAGCCAGCAGTCCCTTGAGGCAGCAGCAGCAGGTGAGGGTTGTCAGTCAGCAGTCCCTGGTAGCTGTGGGAATGTGGGGCACCCTCCCACACATATATAGGCCCCTGGGGCTGTGTCAGTGGTCCCAGGGTGCTGCAATTGGTGTACCAGGTCTGCCTCATTCAAAAACATCAAATGTCCGCCTCCGCGGTAGCGGTGCACGCCTACCGCGATTTTCAAATTCGCATCAGGCTACCGCGAGGGTGCTTCATATTGGCTGCAAGGGCATGGTCCATGGCGGTGACACACCGTAGGGGCCAGACGCGCGCTACCGCGGTGGTGCATCTTTTGAATGCTTCCAGTGACTGCCTCCGCGGTGGCGGTGCACGCCTACCGCGATTTTCAAATCCATATCAGGCTACCGCGAGGGTGCTTCCCATTGGCTGCAAGGGTATGGTCCATGGCGGTGACACACCGCAGGGACCAGGCGGTAGGCACCGCCAAATGTGTGCCAGACAGTGCCTGGAGTGACCGTGATTTGGGTAGCGGTGAATAGTGACCGCCATTGTCACATACATATCTGGCGGTGTCTACCGCGATCGGGCCTGAGGTATGGGCGGTGCCAGTACGCAGGTGTCAAGCGGTAGGCACCACCATATGTTTGCCAGACAGTGCCTGGAGTGACCGTGATTTGGGTAGCGGTGCATAGTGACCGCCATTGTCACATACATATCTGGTGGTGTTTACCACGATCGTGCCTGGGTTATGGGCGGTGCCAGTGCACAGGTGTCAAGCGGTAGGCACCGCCATATGTTTGCCAGACAGTGCCTGAAATGACCGTGATTTGGGTAGCGGTGCATAGTGACCGCCATTGTCACATACATATCTGGCGGTGTGTACCGCGATCGGGCCTGGGGTATGGGCGGTACCAGTCCGCAGGTGTCAAGCGGTAGGCACCGCCATATGTTTGCCAGACAGTGCCTGGAGTGACCGTGATTTGGGTAGCGGTGCATAGTGACCGCCATTGTCACATACATATCTGGCTGTGTCTACCGCGAGCGTGCCTGGGGTATGGGCGGTGCCAGTCCGCAGGGGCCAAGCGGTAGGCACCGCCATATGGGTGCCAGACAGTGCCTGGAGTGAGCGTTAATGGAGTTGTGGAGTAGCTTTGCTGCACCTAACGTGTCCTCCAGCTCGATGCATAGGCCAACATGTACAGTGCCCAGTGTCTCAACAATTGAAGGGTCCTCATGAGGGCAAATGCACAAATGGAACATGTCACTCCACGTCACCAACACATACCATATATGGGTCGCCAATACATTGCATGGGCACATACACTCGCACATGTCACATGTGCTGTGTAAAGAAATGTAGACTGTCCAGTTAATGTGTTGCATAGCATATGTAGATAATGGTCAATGTCTGTGTGCAATGTAACGCACAATGTCGTCTGATTTACTGAACTAGGGGCATCAGCAACTGTCACATTGTGTAATGCACATGCACACACGTGTCCCCCACGCTCAGCCGGTGGTCAGTGTGTAGTTGATGTGTGCCATGTGCAACCTGTTTTGGTAGGTGTATCAGGGCCAGCAACATGATGTGTTCGGGTAGTATTGCAATTAGTAACATATGCTGGGGGTCATACTCACAGGTGTGCACACATATCTGTTAGTATATCACACTGTGCATGCGAATGAGCCGGAGGGGTGCACAGATAATTGCTGCTGGTAAGGGGACAGGTGTATGAGTAGTGTGCCTGATGTGTACCTACTTGTGAAGTGCTCTGTCGGTTAATGGTGCATGGTGTAAAACTTGGGAATGTGTCTGTTGAAAAAAATGATGTAACGCACATTTCATGGTCTTTTGCATTGACATCTGTGCACTTTGATCTGTCCTAGGAGGAGGAGGCCCAATATCCATCATCCGTTCACAGTCCTGGCAGACATGGAGAATGAGGATATAATCCGCAAATTCAGGCTGGACCGACAAACCCTGCAGAACCTATGTGCCATGTTGGAGCCCCACCTGCAGCCACGTCGGACATATCCAACAGCTTTCACCGCAACATCTAAGGTGATGGCATGCCTGCATTTCTTTGCAACAGGCTCATTCCAGCACACGGTCGCAAGTGCAGGCGGGATGTCACAGCCGATGTTCAGCATGGTGCTGAGGGATGTACTGTCGGCCATGATGCTCTACAAAGACAGATATATCCATTTCCCCAGGGGGCCTGAGTTGGTGGCTGTGAAGGGCGATTTCTATGCCCTTGGACATATCCCCCATGTCATTGGTGCAATTGATTGCACACATGTTGGGCTTGTGCCACCACAGGCACGTGAACAGGTTTACCGCAATAGGAAGCATTCACACTCGGTAAATGTTCAAGTGGTGTGCCTGGCGGACATGATCATCTCACACGTGTGTGCCAAGTTTCCCGGCTCAGCCCAGGATGCCCACATCTTGCGCAGCAGCATCGTTCCTCAGCTGATGGCCAATCTGCTTCCGGAGCGTGCATGGCTTGTGGGTGAGTATGCATAGTGGATTAGAGTGGGGTGTGTGTGACATGCTGTCGTGTGGCATTGTGGGACTGCAAGGTTAACCTGTGTTTCTCACACCCAGGTGACTCGGCATATCCGAACCGCCCGTGGTTGCTGAGCCTATTGCAGAATCCCGTCACGCCAGCTGATGTGTGATACAATGATGCCCATGGGAGGACACGGCGTGTGATAGAACGGACATTTGGTCTCCTAAAATCAAGATTTCGGTGCCTGGACCGTACTGGAGGTGCCCTTATGTACTCGCCAGGGAAGGTGTGTCAGATAGTGGTGGCATGCTGCATGCTCCACAACCTGGCCATTTGCAAGGCAATACCCCTGATCCTGGATGACGATGATGAGCAGCCAAGGCCCCCGCCTGCCAATCAACCCGGATCCAGTGACGAGGGCAGTGGAGAGGAGGAAGGGGTCGACATGCGTCGACAGCTCATCACCCGCTACTTCACTTGAAGGTGAGTAACGATGTAGAAGGGACAAAATGGTCTGATGGTGTTGCAGTTGCTGTGTGGGTGTATGTGAGCTTGCTGACTGCAGCTTTGTGTTGACTCATTGCTGCCTGCCAATGTATGTGTGATTGGTTAGTGTGATACAGAAAGTCTCTATGGTGACTGTTGCTCTGTGTAAAGTTTGGAGATCTGAGTACCTTGTTGACAAGTGTTGTGTGATGTGTGCGATGCCACACCCATACAAGTGACTCTTGTTCTGCGGTTTTCCCTAGGTCCCTTCAGCATCTCACTGCCTACCTACATTCCATTCCCCTGGACCATGTCCTACACGTTGAAGGTTGCACATCCTGTATTAGAGACGGAGCAGACACAACAACATGGGTGTAAGGTGTATTTATTTACAATTGTGACATGCGAGGGTGGAGAACATGTGAAGGGGGGAATTGAAGAAGTGAGTTGACAGTCATGGTAGATGAGATACTTGAGTAGTCCCCACAATGATGTGGAGACCCAGTCCAACAGATAGATGCCATTCACATGGCAGTGTGGTGAAGGATAGTCCAAAAGGTCAATGCAGTGGTGCAGTGGTCTGCCATCATAGCTGGCTCGGGGACTAGCGTTTGGCAGGTGCTTTGGCACGTGAGGCCCCCTGGCCTTTCCTTGGACGGCCCCTTTTGCGCTTGACTGGAGGGGCCACTGCTGCAGGGACAGTGGTGTCTGAGGACTCACCCCCCTCTGTGGACGCAGGGGAGGATGATGAAGTGTCATCCTGCTGCCCATCAGGGGGAGGCGGAGGGATAGAATGTTGCGCTGGCCTGTCCCTCAGAACCGCCACTAGCTGCCCCAAGAGGTCCACAATCTGTCCCATGCGTGTGTCCATGGACCTCAGCAGCAGGAGGTGCTCCGAGATTCTTCCTCTAACCGGCCCATTCGTCCCTGGGCCTGTTGGTAGGCCCCAAGGACTCTGTCGATGTGGGCCAGGGCTTCCGTCCCAGGATCAGTTCCCCTCTGCATGACCCTGTCCCTCCCACCTGCACTGCTGCCACGGTCCTGTCCGGTCCTCACATTGGCCCACTGCATCCTCTCCCTGGCCTCCGCAGTCGATGTAGTGGGCTGCTCAACCCCTGGGGCAGGGAGGGTGTTGCGGCCAGCTGTAGTGGTGGTGGTGGTGGTAGTGGTTGACACACAGGCCGTGACAGCAGCTGTCTGAGGATGGTCAAGGGCTGCAGCTGATGTGGTTGTGGGGACAATGGGTGCCTGGGACTGGTTGCGGGCTGCCACACCAGATGGGCCAGCTTGGAGCTCCTCATCCAAAGAATCCAGGGAGTCTTCATCCAGTTGTCTCTGTTCCGGGGGGGGGGGACTGGCTCTGCAGGTTGGTGTCATCCTCTGCAGTGTGTTCTTGGTCACCTGTGGGTCAGATGAGAAATGGTCATTGTGTTGCACCCAGCAAAGTTTGTGTTAGCAGTGTTACATCAACTGTTTGTACATCCAGCAGTTGTTCACTGTACAAATTTGCAGTGACCGACATCCAGTGATGCATTACAAGCTGTTGTGGTACATTCATTACTTGTCCATATTGGGAGTTGTCAAGACATGACATGCACAATTTAATTTTTTTACATTGACAGGCTCATGTTGGCATCCAGTTATTGATCAATCATATGTCATCCATTTACGCGTATGTGTCACTTGTTGAGCCCTTGCAGCGGTTTACTCTGCACATTGAGTGAACATTGTAGTTTCATGCATACCTTTTCAATGTGGTGTACATATCTGTATTTGCAATTCCAGACATGCTTAAGTTTGCTTTAATTAGATCCTAGGTGGTCTGGAACACTGCTACTGTCAGATGGCATGTAGTGGTGTGCATGGTTGTGCTCTGAGTTCCATCTACATGTGTTTCAGACTTTCACACTTTGGTTGCTGTCACAGTTTCATTTTCTTAGGTGTGTGCACACTATAGTTGCCAATGCTATCTTGGTGTGCAGTTGTGCATTGAGAGGCCTGGTGTCCTATGCCACCATGTTTTTTTAAATGCATATCTGGCTGCATGTTGTGGCTGTTGATATGTTGTGTTTGCTGTTTTTTGCTTGTATTTGTGAGACCTCTCTGTGTGTGTATGATGATGGCTTCCATCTTGGTCCAGTGTGGGACAAGTCAGCATGATATGTCTACATGCCAGTTCTTTTGAAGTATACATTGCAATAACTGACACATGCATGTTGGTGCCAGGAAGTAATGGGTCGTGTGTGCTGGCGGTCAGGTGGGCCCATGTGAGTTGTTGTGCAAGCTTCCCACCCCCACACACCCCGACCTGTGAGATGCGGTTACCTACCTGTGAGTTGAGTGGGTAGCATACATTGCCTGCCACATGATTCTTATTGGGGGTGTAGTGTCCCATCCTCCATAGGGGTGGAACAGCTTGCATGTTGCGTTTTGTGGGACGAATAGCCAAACACACTACACCATCTCACTGTGAAGATGGCTAACTACCGTTTGAGGTGAAGGTGAGCAATGACATGGCTATGTGACTTGGTAGTAATTTTTGGATGGAATGTGCGTGTGGTGAGCAGAAGGTGTGTGTGGTTTTTTGTACCCATTGACCATTGATTTCAGATTACATTTGGTCATGGGGTATAGCCCCCCATCACTGTTGTCCCACCTATCTGGCTGTGGGGTTCACTCCCCCAACATTTGAAGGCACAATAGGGCATGGGGTATAGCCCCCCATCACTGTTGTCCCACCTATCTGGCTGTGGGGTTCACTCCCCCAACATTTGAAGGCACAATAGGGCAAGGGGTATAGTCTCCTAGCACAGTGGTGACATACAGCAGGGTGAACATCTCACCCAGCATACATTTCCACACTGTCATGGTTTCATGGTATTTGTGGACCTGAGAACATGAGCACAGTACTGGTGAAGCAGTTGTTCCAGGGCATCTATACACTGACATGTTGTGGTCAACAGTGGTGTGTGTGTGAGATGTACTCAGCCATGTGCAGACAATGTGTGCTTTTGGGGCCAGACTATACCAGCACTGTTCAGACAGACAGTGTGAGATGTGAACATTGTCAATGCATACACACATTGGTGGTCCGAACAAGACACCTTTGACAATTTTAGTCAGACAAGGTGCTGTTCTGCAATTCAGTGCAGCACTGTGGTAGCTGGGTGTGTTGCAGGACATTTTGGATGTGCTTAGTTTAGCATTGTGAGTCCCAGCTGCAGTGTAGTTTTTGGGTACACTGCACTTCCACTGTTTACATTGCAACACTGTGGTATGACATGGGTGATTTGCACTTTGCCAACCAACCGGCCAGACACTGCTGCAGGGCAGCATGATCGTTGTTAGTGTTGCAGTGTGTGATGCCTGGCACAGTGTACACAATGTGGGTCATTTTTGAACAGAGACTTGTGCATGGTGACTACAACACAACTGTTTTGCATGATTTGTGTAGGTGACTGTGGACTAAGTGGAATGGTGTCATGTGCGGCTGCACAGACGTCACATGCCTATGAGTGGGACAAGTGCTCCATCATGCTGAGCTGTGGGAGTAGGGGGCCTGTTGTGAGTTGTGCTGCTGTGTCACCAATTAAAAACAACACTCCCGGTTGAAATGGTTACCTACCCGTAAGTTTGATGAGTGAAATTCAATATCTGCCACATGCTTGTGGCTGTGGGGAGTGCTCCATCTTGCGCAGCTGTATGACAAGGGGCCCTGGTGGGAGTTGTAGTGCAGGCTTCCCAACCACCCACCCACCTCCCTGTAGGGATGGCTACCTACCTGTTAGGTTAAGGTGAGCAATGCTATGGGTGGCACGTGGGTTGGGGTGGAGGGCTCCATCTTGCGCAGCTGTAGGACAAGGGGCCCTGGTGGGAGTTGTAGTGCAGGCTTTCCCAACCACCCACCCACCTCCCTGTAAGGGTGGCTACCTACCTGTTAGGTTAAGGTGAGCAATGCTATGGGTGGCACATGGGTTGGGGTGGAGGGCTCCATCTTGCGCAGCTGTAGGACAAGGGGCCCTGGTGGGAGTTGTAGTGCAGGCTTCCCAACCACCCACCCACCTCCCTGTAAGGGTGGCTACCTACCTGTTAGGTTAAGGTGAGCAATGCTATGGGTGGCACATGGGTTGGGGTGGAGGGCTCCATCTTGCGCAGCTGTAGGACAAGGGGCCCTGGTGGGAGTTGTAGTGCAGGCTTCCCAACCACCCACCCACCTCCCTGTAAGGGTGGCTACCTACCTGTTAGGTTAAGGTGAGCAATGCTATGGGTGGCACATGGGTTGGGGTGGAGGGCTCCATCTTGCGCAGCTGTGGGACAAAGGGGCCTGCTGGGAGTTGTAGTGCTGGCAGCATGTACACATGTACCCATGGTGATGTTGCTAGCTACCTTTGGGGGGCTTCAGAGGGAGTGTCTGTTGAATCTGTGAGAGATGTGTTGGGGGGAGTGTTGTGCACATGAATAAATTTGAACCTAGGAGGTATTAATTTGTAGTAGTGCAAGACAGTACATTTGTGTGATGTTAGGCATTTGTTTGTACTTACCAGCCTCCACTCCCGCGGGTATTCCTGAGAGACTCTCTGGATGTAGAATGCCAAGCACCTTCTCCTCCCATTCAGTGAATGTTTTGAGTGGAACGGGAGGGCCACTGCCTGTCCTGTGAGCCAGCTCATGGTTCTTGGCTCTCTTCTTCTTGACCACTGCCTTCAGATCGTACCACCTCTTCACGATTTCATCTCTATTGCGTGGCACGGTCCCTACTGCATTTACCTTCTCTACTATCCTTCTCCACATTTGCGTTCTTGTGGCTAGTGGTGTCTGTTGGACCTGGTTACCAAACAATTGTGGTTCTACCCTGATTATCTCATCAACCATGACCCTCAACTCACTCTCAGTGAATTTGGGCATTCTCTGTGGTGACATGGTGTTTGATGTGCCAAGGTGTTTGAGGTGCAGGTTTAGAAGTGGTAGTGGTGGTTGTGATGTGTATGGTGTGTGCTGTGCAAAGGTGTTAGAGGTGCAGGCGTGGAAGTGGTGGTGGTGGTGGTGATGTGTGTGTGTTGTGCAGATTTGCCTCTCCTGTCAGCTGTGGTGAATGTCCCTTCAGTTGTGGAGTTTTGCAAAGGATTGTGGTCTGTTAGGGGGCTGGATTTATACTGGTGTCTGTGGGTGTGTCAGGATGGGGTATTGGTAGCAGGCGTGGTGTGTGTGTGGTCCTGGGATTTGTAGTTTTGGAGTTTCCCATGGGGGTGTGTCTTTGGGCTGTGTTAGGTATTTTTGGGTGCATGCCTTGTTTGGTTGGTGCACTTTGTGGCCATGTTGTGTGTTTTTCTCGCGACTGCCATTTTTTTCACGAAGCGTCCGCAGCGGTGGCTCGGCTACGGCGCTTCCGCCGTCTCACTCATTTATCAATGTTGTCGACCGCGGCGGTCGGAAACAGCGTACTGCACCGTGGCGATGTCGGGAATATCATAATTTCGATGGCGGTGTCTCCCGCTGTGGTTGCGGTCGTTTGGGCTGTTTCCGCTGCGAAACCGACTGCCGCGGACGGGTATGGGCCTTCTCCGCAGGCGAACGGTGGTTTCTCGGGGAACCTTTCCGCAGCGGTAGGATTTCTACCGCCGTGGATCCTAATCTGGCCGTCGGTTTTCCCGCGGTTGAGGCGGGCGGTGATTTCCCGCTACCATGGCGGTCGGCTTGCTTTTCCGACCGCCATCGTAATGACCCCCATAGTTTGTTAAAATATCGAATTTTTTAAATGTCTTAAAAGTAATGTAAAATAATGAATATAATTAAGTAAAACATACTTAAAAATACTTAAATAACCTTAAAATTAATAAATAATTAAATTTAAAAAAAAAACAGGCATTTTTATTTTTAAATACATATATATGTTAACTTAATATTATTAAAAAATATTCAATATTTTTAGTGTTGGATAGCGGGAGGGTAAAATTTACTATTCCCACTCCAGTGAGTGCAACAGTAGGGAAAGCGTTGGATAGCGGGAGTGTAAAAATTACTATTCCCACTCCAGTGAGTGCAACAGAAGGGAAAGCGTTGGATAGTGGGAGGGTAAAAATTACTATTCCCACTCCAGTGAGTGCAACAGTAAGGAAAGCGTTGGATAGCGGGAGGGTAAAAATGACTATTTCCACTCCAGTGAGTGCAACAGTAGGGAAAGCGTTGGATAGCGGGTAGGTAACAATTACTATTCCCACTCCAGTGAGTGCAACAGTAGGGAAAGTGTTGGATAGCGTAGGGGTAAAAATTACTATTCCCACTCCAGAGAGTGCAACAGTAGGGAAAGTGTTGGATAGCGTAGGGGTAAAAATTACTATTCCCACTCCAGAGAGTGCAACAGTAGGGAAAGTGTTGGATAGCGTAGGGGTAAAAATTACTATTCCCACTCCAGGGAGTGCAACAGTAGGGAAAGTGTTGGATAGCGGGTAGGAATAATTTACTATTCCCACTCCACCAAATGTAACAGTAGAGAAAGTGTTGCATAGCGGGAGGGTAAAAATTACTATTCCCACTCCAGAGAGTGCAACAGTAGGGAAAGTGTTGGATAGCGTAGGGGTAAAAATTACTATTCCCACTCCAGTGAGTGCAACAGTAGGGAAAGTGTTGGATAGCATAGGGGTAAAAATTACTATTCCCACTCCAGTGAGTGCAACAGTAGGGAAAGTGTTGGATAGCGTAGGGGTAAAAATTACTATTCCCACTCCAGAGAGTGCAACAGTAGGGAAAGTGTTGGATAGCGTAGGGGTGAAAATTACTATTCCCACTCCAGTGAGTGCAACAGTAGGGAAAGTGTTGGATAGCATAGGGGTAAAAATTACTATTCCCATTCCAGAGAGTGCAACAGTAGGGAAAGTGTTGGATAGCGGGAGGGCAAAAATTACTATTCCCACTCCAGTGAGTGCAACAGTAGGGAAAGTGTTGGATAGCGTAGGTGTAAACATTACTATTCCCCCTCCAGTGAGTGCAACAGTAGGGAAAGTAATGATTTAATAATTAAATATATATAAATTAATTATCAATACCAATAAAAATTTATTAAAAATGAATTACCAATTACAAATTATTTAATCATTAATTAATTATAAATACCAATAAATGTTAATTATTAAAAATTAATTACCTATTAATAATTAATTAACAACACATTAATTTTCAATACCAGAAATTAATAAGTAATACAAAAATATTACCAATTAATAATTAATTAACAGTAAATTAATTATCAATACACAAAAATAATTTCAATAATTACTTTATTACAATTAAATTACTTCCCACCCTATTCCCCTATAAACCCACAACCCGCTCCAAATAATAAATTAATACAATTAATATAATTATCAATTAATCAATTAATAACACTTAATTACCAATTAATCTAAATGAATTACCAATTAATAATTAATTAACAATAAATTAATTATCAATAACAATAAATAAAAATAAATAATTACTTAATTACAATTAAATTACTTCCCACCCTATTCCCCTATAAACCCACAACCCGCTCCAAATAATAAATTAATACAATTAATATAATTATCAATTAATAAAAATTAATTACCAATTAATAAAAATTAATTACCAATTAATAATTAATTAACAATAAATTAATTATCAATAACGATAAATAAAAATAAATAATTACTTAATTACAATTAAGTTACTTCCCACCCTAATCCCCTATAAACCCACAAACCGCTACAGAATAAAACGCAAAATTAAATTAAAAATAATGAATAATTCCTAAAAATTCATATTTAATTTACTATAATTAAATTACTTCCCACCCTATTCCCCTATAAACCCACAACCCGCTACGGAATTAAATTATGCAAAAATTAAATAACATAAAATTTATTACTTTAAAAAATGCAAACATACATTACAAAAATAATACATACTTTTAACACATATACTAACACTTAAAACACTATAAAAAAATTCGATATTTTTAACAACTATATTATGACTGTCGATATTACTAACTTCGATATTATGAAAATTGATATTTCTTACCTGAATTTCGATATTCTGCACCACTATATTTTTGTGACTCGATATTATGTCCACTCGATATTTAAAACTCGATATTTTGCCAATTCGATATTAAAAATTCGATATTGTGACTGTTCACCCTATTTAGAATTCACCCAAATTACCTTATGACGTGATGATAATTTTACTGATGCTTTTTTTTTTCTTAGCCTTTGCTAAACGATACTAAACTTTTTCATAACGACTCAGTTATGATTATTTCTATCAAGGTGAACGTGCATTCTT
The DNA here is from genome assembly GCA_963921515.1 of Calotriton arnoldi. Classification (NCBI taxonomy): domain Eukaryota; kingdom Metazoa; phylum Chordata; class Amphibia; order Caudata; family Salamandridae; genus Calotriton; species Calotriton arnoldi. Next base: position 35,834 of record CAWUFW010006396.1, on the reverse strand, counting down.
AATCCTGGTTTCCAATGATCAGAAAGGATCATATTAAAGAGATCACAGAGCATCAAATGCTAATGTTATTATTCTGTTTTGCTTTAAATGAGCTTCTAGTGTGCCTGATTTTGGCGTGCCTACGTTTCTTCAGGAGATTTGGGCTTGCTGTCTTGAGAGTAATTTACATGTGTCTAATTTCTAGTTTGTAGTTCAGTTATTCAATTCCTGGTCCTCACTAGATGACTGCTGGGTCCCTAATATGCAACCCCTCTTGGCACAAACAAGGCCCATTGGAGGACCAAGAGAGTGGTATAAATATTTGACAGAAGGAGAAATAAAGAAAATCATATTGTTTCGTGGGCCCAGTATTCGCTACAGCAGGGAGAATGCACAAGAAAGCAAGAGGCCACGACAGCGTGTTGATGTCTGCAGACAGGTCGATCAGGAATGAGGAGGCAGAAGTCATTGTTGTTGCTGGTGAGGAGGGTGAAGTTGGCTACTTGAAGATTAGATGCAGTCCTGAAGAAGATTGTTCTTGTTGATTTGTGCAAGGAGTTGGATGGAAAGTGCATTGTCAATGACCTTTCTTCACACGGGTGGGTTTTTGGTCAGGTAGAAGTTGATGAGATCATCAGGATTGAAGGACAGTTTTTTGGTAATGGGAGGATCTGCCCTTACTTGAGGGTGCCTGAAAAGGTTCATTGGCAATGTTATGTTAGGTTAATTGCAATTTGATAGAGCTCACAGGCACCAAAGGTTACATGGCGCTGGGGTGAAGCCATTATATAAGCACTGCATGTTTGAGAGCATAAGGTGAAGCAAAAAGTTGAATTTAATCAATACCTGTTTGCTCTTTGAAAAAGCCAAGTCTTCAAGACCCTACTAAAGGAAAGTAATTCTGATTCAGTCCTGGTTTCCAATGGTAAAGAATTCCAAAGTATAGATGCACAGTCTGAAAAGGAGCAGTCTCCCATTCTGATTTTAGTAATTCTTGGTACTAGGAGGAAATGAGATGCAGAGGATTGCAAAGAATGTGATTGTAAATATCTGCATATCCATTTGGAGATAAATGAAGGGGCTAAACCAAGCAAGGCCTTGCGGACCATGCACAGAGGTTTGAATTGCATTCTATGTTTCACAGGCAGCCAATGGAGCTGCTTTAGCAAAGGGGTTGCATAGTCTGTTTTAGACGATTTCAGCAGTAGACGTGCAACTGTATTCTGTACCTCTTGTAGCTAATAACCTGATGTGGAAGGGAGATCCAAGTATAGAAATTTGGCATAGTCCAATCTTGAGCCAATTAGGGCTAAGATCATTGTATTAAGGGCATTAGATGTTAAAAAAGGACCCAACTTCCTGATTCATCTTTGAAGAAAATTATATTTTGCTGCCGCAGATGTAATATGTGGTTTCAAGGAAAACCTTGAATCTATAATCAATGCTAGACTTTTAGCAAAGTTCGATGGTATAGATAAGGAGCTCATCTCTTAGGGTCAGTATATATTGCACCAAAGATCTGGTTTATTATTATAGATGACACCTCGATTTTGTCTACATTCACTTAATAAGTCAATTATTCCCCATCCAATGCCAGATGGAGTGCATTGGTTCTTGAAAAGTAAGTTGAGTGGAGCTTTGCTCCTCCAAACATTGAAAGATTTGAGAATCATTTGCCTAGGATCACAATTTGCAACCCCTCTCACTCAATTCCTTTCTTAGTGGGTGCAAATTGATGGCAAATATGTTTGGAGATAGAGAGGAGAACTGGGTAACTCTTTCTTAACATGGCTGTACAAGATGAAAATGTAACTGCCTGTGCACGATTGGAAAGGAATAAGTTCAGACACAGAAGGGCAAGATCTTTAAATCCTGTGGCTTTGGCATGGTTAAGTAAGATGTTGTGATCTATTGTGTTGAATGCCGCAGAAAGGTCCAACAGAACTAAAGAGATGGTGTGACTTGCGCCACCTTCCAATCTAAGGTCTTCCATCAATGCTACAAGCACAGATTCAGTGTTATGTCCTAGGCGAAAATAAGGTTGTTGTGGGTTAAAGTAGTTAGATCTCCGAAGGTGATCGCACATCAGGTTAGCAATATATGTTTCTAACACTTTGGCACAGAATGGTGATAGAAAGATAGGTCTACAGTTCTTTAAGAATGCACAGATCTGCACCAGCATTCTTCCTCAAAGGTAAAACCACTGTATCTTTAAAAGGCTGAGGGACCACTCCCTCATGTAAAGATGCATTCCTTGTTAAGGGATAGATTGAAGGCTACAGGGTGTTAAACCTTCCTCTTTATTTTTTCTCGTCTATCCTTGATTTTATTCAGGAAGAAAGAAGTCAACTGGTTGCACAAATCCTCGGAAACAGAGATTGTAAGGACCTTATTTAGGAGCCGATTCCGATTCGGGCTGGAAATCTCTCCGACCGAGCCGGACCCGGAGAGATTTCCGACCGAATCGGACCCGTGCAGCCCGACCGAACGAGTACGATGCGTCCGTATGCTATCGTACTTGAGTTGGTCGGACTCCCATTGAAGTCAATGGGAGCCGGTCGTACAACGCGTACGCGGGCTCCCATTGCCTCAATGGGTGCGAGGCGAACAAGGGCGCCCCCTACAGCGGGTACGCGGCGAAGCGACTCGCGCCGTACACGCACAGGTAGGGGGGACCCATGGGTCCCCCTTGTGTGCGACTCGTGCGGCTACGCGTTCCGGGTGGTCCGACACGGACCCCCGAAGTACGGCTCCGACTGCTCTTTCGAGCCGGACGGCGCGTGTCGGTCGGATCTGCTCGCGGCGCGCATCGTACTTACCCGGCCGGGAACGTCTCCATTGCGCGGTGCGAGTCGTGTCCGAGCGAGTCGGTCAGTGCGGTTAGACCCGGGAACGAGTCGGTCGGAGCGGTTGGGACGCCCGAACGAGTCGGTCGGCGAGTCCGCATCGTACTCCGCTCGTCCGGACGCGCGTACAAATCGGTCGGGAAATAGGGCTCCGAATCGGATCCGGTTATGCCGAATCCGATTCGGAGCCCTACCGGCCGAGATCGGAATCGGCCCCAAAGTCTAAAAAAGTTATTTTCGCGTATCGGGGACTTCCAGGATCTTGATAGATGAAAAGTTGTTTTTGTGTTTAGGATGGCTTGTATGTAATCGTGCATACCTGTTTTATATCTCAGATTGGCTTCTTCTGAGTTCTGCACCAAAGTCTTTCTAAACGATGTAAGGTAGTTTTGGCCAGAGTAATTTCATAGGTTTACCAAGGAGCAGCTTTAAGCCTTTCCAACATTCACAGTTTAATCAGAGGTGTCTGTTCAGAAGGGCACCACTGAGCTAGCCAGAAAAGTCTGGTTCAATCTCTTCAGTGGACCCTGGGGCAAATTTACAAGCCACTATCGCCACAGGAATGTCATTTTTAGTGTTGTACCTGTGGCGATATGTGCTTCACCTTTTTTTCAAGGCAGCGTTAAGCCACCTAACATGGCTTAACGCAACCTTGTCAATAAGGAACCTTTTCACACTGTATTTAGCGTTAAAGGGGAGAGCAATGGGTATTGCGTGGGCGTTCCACCGCAAGACCCATTGATTTTGACGCTGCACCCTATTTACAAGGGCAGCGTAAATAGGAGGCAGTGCCAAAATTAAGACCAGGGAATACCTGGTCTTAAACAGGCGAAATGAGGAGAAATGCTTTATTTCTTCTTGTTTTTGCTGTTTCCATGTGTGCTGCATTGTGCAGCACACATAGAAACAGCAAAAGGCCATTGATTGTTTGTGTGCGGGAAGGTGTCCCTTCCTGCACATAAACAATCTTTAAAAAAGAAAATGACATTTTGTAACTTCTATGTGTGCTGCGTTAAGCAGCACACATAGAAGTGACAAAACAGCATTTAAAGATTGCTTATGAGCAGGAAGGGACACCTTCCTGCAAATAAACAATCTTCCCCTCAACACAGACACCCTTGCACTATGGTGCAAGGATGCCTGCGGTGGCACTAGGCAGCTGAATATAGCGCCAGGGCAGGGGGAAATGCAGGGCTGCACCATATTCTTGTAGATATGGCGCATCCTGCATTTCTAAAGTGACGGACCATGCCGTTAGCCTTCTTGGCTTAAAGACACACTTCGCCACTTTCTTGTAAATATGCCCCCCAGTGCGTTCATAAGGACAATAAGAAAGCATTGTATCCACTAATTTTAGATTAAATTTGCACTATTGGTGAATCTCTCTTGTTTGAGAGTCAATAGAAATAGATTTTTCTTGAATTACAAGAGAGAATCAAAGCAAAGAGAGATCGGACCAAATACACAATGAGATAGAAAGCTCTCTAACTTCAATGATATATGTCTGTAACAGATCTAAAATGTGGCCACCAGTATGCGTAGTAATATGAATTAATTCTGAAAACCTAAGGGGCGAAAGTGATTCAGAAAATTCAAGATCATTTGCACCAGCGTGGATATCTTCATCCCAATAGTTGAAGTCCCTAATTAGGAAAAGGTGGGAGTAGCTGGTCAGAAGAGAAGGTACCACTTCATGGAAATCCCGAGGGAAATCCCTGAGCTCTTATTCAATTTTAGTCTAAAAAGCAACATATCAGTGTGATGAATCAATTCTAATTCAAAACAGAACATTTAAGATTTTACTAATGATTGTTGCTTTCCCACCACCTGTTTTGGAAGAGACTCTATTTCTCATAAATAACCTTTGGAGATAGCAGCTAAGATATATTGGGCCGCCGTCTCAGATAACCATGTTTCCATTAAGAGAACAACATTTTCATCATTATTAGCTAGCAAACAAAAAAATTCCAGTTTGTGTTTTGCCAAGGAATCAATATATAAATAGGCAACGCAGAGGAATTATTCACAGAATGATGTTTTAAGCTTCCTTGAGGAACAGATGAATGAGGGTTAGTAGCTTCATGGGAAAGATCATAAGATGTGAATGGTGATGGGGCAAGAGCAGGGCTAGAACCAAAGCCTTCTGGATAATGGCTTTGTATAACATAAGTAATTTTGTCTGGAATATGAAAACGTATTTGGAAGAGATCTTTGAGTTGCTGTGCTGTATAAGTGATTCGTCCAACAGAGTAACTCACAGTCGGATCCGGCTTTTTGTGGATTGCTAATCTCTTAGATGGCGCTTACTCAATAGCACAGTGGAGAGCGAAGAAAATGATTCCTGCACTAACCAAGTTACATGTGCCCCCTTTAGTGAACAAGTTACACCGAAATCTAAACTAAAATGCATTAATGTAACACAAAATCTCAATAGCACTTATCAGTTTAGAAAAACAAACTTGCAATAGCATCAATCATTCAATTAAAAAACATCAATAATGCATAACTCTTTTGTGGCCAATCATTCAATTCAAACACACATCAAGAGATTGAATTTCAAAAGTTTAAAAATCCTACTTTTCAAGTTACACCTCATCCTCAAGTAACCTCCCAGTTACAGCACACTTTGGATTATTGCTTCCCAATTCCCCTGGACTAGCCACCCTCCTGTCCCATCCCTGCAGCTGGGCCTGCAGCCACTGTTTTGGAATTCCTACAGTTCCCTCATCATTCTCATGCAAAGGGTTTCCTCCTACACCTACATCCATGCCCCTCCCCTCTGCTCTCAGGATGCTCTATATCTTCCCCTCAATTGTCAAGTGCTCCATTGCTTAATGGCAATATTTGTGGCAATTAAGCCTACATGCGTATACTCATATACACTTTTAAATAAATGCCAATCCCTCTGTTTAGTTTTACAGAGGCTTTAAAACAGTTTCCTAAAGATTCTGGGAGAGTTGTTTCTGTAGAAGTGTATTGCCCCCACTTTAGTTTGGCAGAGCTATGACGTGTTTCAGCAGTGTACTATGTTTAATCTCTAGCTCTATGCACGAGCAAATGTTAAGCTCCTTCTCCTGGAAAGTGCAAATAAACTGAGGCTCAGAAATGTTCTAGCCTGTGGATGCTTGGCATGAGCAGTAAAGCTCCCGCCAAGCCATAGCAAACAGCTATGTCCAGGGAGTGGGCACCCCAGGACATAGCAGGAGCTGGTCCTGGGGGGTGGCGTTCCCCAGTGCCATGCAGAATTTTCCCGGGGAGGTGGAGGTCCCTGGGGCTGTGGGGCTGTGGGGGATCCACACGGTCCCCCAAATTACTTAGAATTGAAGCCCTAGGGAGGTGGTGATCCCGTGTGCCCTTATTTAAATACCCCCGGGACCTGGCCCACCTGCGGGCCAATTAGTAAGGAAGCACATTTTTTTTTCAATTTTGCCGCAAGTCCGCCCTTAAATTCCTAGCAAAATGTAATTTTTAAAAATGCTTTTAACGCCCAGCGGGGAGTCAGGGTATTCCTACTCTTCCCCCTTTTCTTTATTTCTTACATTTTTTGTGTGACCCAGCTTCAAGCTGAGTCCCAAGATGCCTGCTAAAACTTCCTGGCTGGAGTGTTGGCAGACAGTCAAATTTCAGAGGAATCCGCAAGTCCACTACAAGGATCCAAGACCCCAGATAGCAATATTTTTTACCCATAAATGTCTCTAAAACTATAGAATTCGGAATGTGGCCAAGATGGCGAGCGGGTAAGACGTGCTCCACATCGTCTCCCCGCTCCCGAGGCCCAAATCCGCCCATTCCTGCACAGTGCAGCCCCCAAAAGCTCGGGAGTGAGAAGAGAAGCATCTCCGGCTCGACAGCGCCCGTCAATTAAGAGAAAACGGGGCCGGAGGCTGGAGAGCAGACAACTCTGCACTGGGCACGAGAGACACATGGAGTGAGGAAATGGCGGCTGACTCCAGATAGAGGAGAGCTGGCTGTGAGCGGCGATCGGAGGACGGGTTCAGAAGAACCGACTGCCCCTAGAGAACAGTCCAGCAACCGACCGGCATAGCGAACGACGGTGAGGGACTCGCCAGGGGTCCCGTGCAGCGTCCAGCGGTGACGGAGGGTGGACAGGAGCCATGCGGGGACAAGCGAGGAGAGGCCTAGCGGGCCTAGCGGATCGCGCGGAGCCCTGGAGTGAGGCGGCAGCGCAAGGACCGAAGGGAGTGGTCCCGCGGCGGATTGCGGCCCCTAAGCAGCGGCAAGACAATCGGCTGGTGCTGGGGACCCAAAGCGATACCGCAAAGAGGCATCCGTGGAGATCAGAGCAGGGCCCCACGTGGCGTGAGACCTAGAGGGCAGCGAGGAGCTTGTGTGGCCAGAGGAGGTAACAGCTCCGGGAACTGCGTAGGGCCGGACCGGCCCGGAGTGAGATCGGCCGAGCGCGCAGGCTACCGCAGGAGGGCCTGGAAACAGGAGGGCCGGCCAGAGCAGAGGAGAACACGGGTGGATCGGCAGGAGCGGCGAGCTGGTAGGAGCCTTGAGGCCTTGACGTTGGTCGCTCGGGGGGTCGGCCCAGGCCCTAGGTGGAGACGTGGCCCTTTGGGAGCATATCGGGGGCGCGGGGGTGGCCCGAGAGCCTCACCGGGACTAGCCATTCGAGAAGGCCAGAAGGGGAGGCTCTGAACTCGTGCGAGCCAGGCTTCGCAGGGGCCTCATCAGCGGGGCCCCATCGTCGGCGGCCGGAGTGGGTGGTTGGCCTAGAGACTGGGGCCTGAGTGCCTCCCCTGGAACTGAGGAGTGAAAGGGACCCCGACACAGGGAGAATGGGGGACCCACAAGCTGAGGGCCAGGGGGAGAAGCCACAGACATCGCGGGCCTAACCCTGGGGTCAGGGTCTGCCACCCACGGCCTTTCCTGAGATAAGCCGCTATCGCAGACTGGGCAAGGGTGGCTACACTTGACCGGGAGGAGAGACGCCGAAGAGAGAGAGGGAAGACCCGGAGGCAGTGTTTCAAGGTTCGTGCCATCCAGGGCGCAGGTAACGGCTTGGATGCGGCTAACAGGGAGGCAATGGGCTAACGCAGGCTGCGGCCGCTGGGGCCAACACGTGAACCAAAATCGAAGAGGACCACGGCACTTACCCCATACAATCCATCCTGGGTATGGGCTACCTACAGCTCCAGCACTGACGGGGAGTGCCTTCCTGGTGGAATCCCCCCGGAAAAAGGGGACATACCGAGGGTTGTATCAACACTAAGGCACCACTAGTAAAGCGCCTCAGCACGGACCGAGAGGGGCTTCCAATACCTGAAACAGAGGGCGGGTACGGACAGCCCTTCAACAGCCCATTACCTACACCGCCAGCATGTCCTCAATGCGGGGGAAGAAGGACAGAACCTTAAAAGACATGCTAACTAAACCCCCACAAACCGGGGGGGGGGGAGACGACCAGACCGCACAGGCAAATCAGCTCCCCATGGGGTCGGAGGGCGCGGAGGCCCCGATCACCCGGTCCTTTCTGGAGACATTGTTCAACACCCTATGGGACGACTTCCATACACTGAGGAGCGATGTGGCGGGGGAGGTGAAAGAGGTCTGCAGAGACATGGATGCGATCGGAGAGCGGGTGGCCACCATTGAAGACCAAGACCAGGCCAGGGAGGAAGAGGTAACTCAGCTCCAGCAGGAGGTGCTAAGCCTGAGGGAACAGCATATAGTCCTCCAGGCCCACACAGAGGATCTCGAAAACCGCTCTCGGTGGAATAACATCCGGGTGAGGGGATTTCCATCGGACGCAGAGGGGTCGGACATGGTCCATTACCTACAGGAGCTGTTCCGCGATATCCTCGGAGCCCCGCCGGACCTGGAGATCCGCATAGACAGGGCCCACCGAGTGGGGCTGAGATGAAGGGCCCCGGCACCGCCACCCGACATCCTGGCTTTTTTGCCTGAATACCCCCTCAAGGAACTCATTCTTAGGGAGGCCAGGGCGAAGCAACCAATTACATACCAGGGCCACTCCCTCGCCCTCTACCGGGACTTAGCAGCCATCACGCTGCAGAAGAGACAGGAGTTTAAAGAGGTGACCTCACATCTACGAGACAAAGGAGTGGCATACTCTTGGGGTCATCCGTTCCAGTTAATATTCAAGTGTGATGGCAAGCTACACCAGATCAAATCACTACAGGAGGCATGCAAGTTATTAGGTCTGTCAGTCCATAGCCCCGAAGAGAGGTCCAGCCCGGATCGGAAGGAGGCACGAGAGCGGTGGCAGAGAGTGGGATGGAGACGCCTTCAGACCAACATTCGGGGGCCCGATCACACCACCATGGAGCGGGAGTGACAAGCAGTGCTGGAGACGGTCCTCAAAGATACAGCATCCCAAGATAGCTCTTGAGACCTGAAGGGGCTGCTGCAAGCAAGTGTATTATGCACAGCCGAAGGGGGGGACTGGGAGCGGGGAGGCGTGGGGTTTATGGGCCACGACATGTCCCTGTTCTTTCTTTCTTCCAGGTGCACGCAATCGAGCCCTGCGGGCACTGGACAATATGGTGGGATGGGGGGTTAAGGTTGGGGTTAGGGAGGGGGGAACTGGTATGCTACGTCAGGGGCTCCAGCTGAATAAGCGATTGCCAGGGCAGCTCCAGAGCACGGGGGTAGGGTGCACAAATCTGACAGTGGGGGGGACAGTATGATATCATCGCCAGCCCCTTGTAGTCATTTCCCATGACTCACTCTCCATTAAGCATTCTCACTCTAAACGTGAAAGGCCTGAATAACCCCAAAAAGCGGAGATCCATTTTGTCATTCTTAGAACATTCGGGTGCGGATGTGTGTCTTCTTCAGGAGACTCACCTCCTTTCCAAGGACTGGCACCGGATGCGGTCCAGGGCATTCCCCCAACAATTCTTTTCTTCAACACACGATAAAAAGGCAGGGGTGGCAATCCTAGTGGCCCGGCGGTTTGCGGGGAAGGTAGGGGACAAGGTGGCGGAAATTAAGGGGAGCCTCATAGCCTACAAACTCTGGTTGGGGGGGTCGCCCATGGTAGTGGGGTCTATTTATACGCCCAACTACGGGCAAGAAAAGTTCCTGAAAGCAGCCCTCTCGGAGGTCCTCAGCGCGCAAGAGCGGTGGACGATTGTTGGGGGGGACTTAAATTTAGTAATGGACACAACAGCAGACAGATCCAGCCAGAGATATAATCAGTCTGGGGCATTGTCCCGGGAGGGACGGGAATGGCTACAGAGTAGAGGGCTGGTTGGCCTGTGGTGGGCGGCTCACCCTCACACCACTCAATTCTCCTTCTATTCAAATGCCCACGGCACATACACTAGGCTGGACCACTTGTTGGGTACGCAGGAACTTGGCGCCCTGGGGAGGGACGTCAACATCACGCCAGCGCCGCTCTCGGACCATGATGCGGTGACGGTGACATTGGGAGTACCCCAACCACGTAGGAAATTCGGGGGCTGGAGATTGCGGGAGGGCATGTTACATAAAGCGGAGACACAGGCACAGATTCTCAAATGCATCACAGACTACTTAGACCTGAATGACTCTCCCTACGTCTCCCTGGCTACGCTATGGGGGGCCCTTAAAGCAGTGGTGAGGGGGGAGTTGATCGCGATCTCTGCGGCTGAAAACAAGGACTGCCAGGCCAAGAGAGAACAGATCATGGCACAAGTGCTCGAGTTCGAGAGGGTACACAGTAGGCCTGGGGCACCCAGAGTCTGGCGCCAGTTGAAGGCGGCTCGGGCCCAATTAGTGGGACTCGACTTGGACAGGGCTGAATATGCAGCTCTCTGACTCAAGCACTCCTACTACATTGGGGGAGATAAAACGAGGCGCAAACTGAGGGCCCGCACCATGCAGACGAAAGTTCAATCCCTCAGAGCGAGCTCAGGGGAGACAGTGGATGGGGATGAAGAGATAGCGAAGGTCTTCCAAACATTTTATGCCGAGCTTTACCGCAAGGACACCCCCCCCAAGCGCCTGTATTGACACCTACCTCCAGGACGTCAACATAACGGCTCTAGAACAGGGAAGCGCGGAATTGTCAGAGTCCCCCATACGGGTGGAGGAGGTGATAGGGGCAATCTCGCGTCTCAAACTATTGAAATCACCGGGGCCTGACGGCTTTTCTGCCGGGTTCTATAAATCCTTCTGCCAAGTGCTGGCGCCGCTATTGACTGGGCTTTTCAATTCCTTTACTGGCCCGGGAGTGATCCCCTCGGAGATGCTAGAAACGTCCATAGTAGTATTGCCCAAGCCCGGGAAGGATACATCCCTATGTGGATCCTATCGCCCGGTGTCACTACTCAATGTGGATCTGAAACTGTTCACAGGGGTGTTGGCCGCTAGATTGAGTCGCCTCATGCCGGGCATCATTGAACCGGATCAGGCCGGGTTTATTCACAACAGACAAAGCAGTGACAATACCAAACGCGTTCCACATTTGGTGGACAAAGCCCACCGTACTGGCATGGATGCTCTTCTATTATCGGTCGACGCCGAGAAGGCGTTTGACCGAGTGGACTGGTCTTTCCTGGACAGGACACTGATCCACTTTGGCCTCGGGGAAAGGTTCCGGGCCTGGGTATCGAGCTGCTACAGTAAGCCCACAGCGACTATAAGGGTGAATGGGATATCATCTAAGCCCTTTGAGATTCAGAGGGGGACCCGTCAAGGGTGTCCGCTGTCGCCTGTCCTATTTGCCCTCTATGTTGAGCCGCTTGCTCAAAAGATACGAGATCACCCCGACATACTGGGCATTCCATTCGGGGGGGAGAGTCATGCAATCAGTCTTTATGGAGATGACATCATCGCTTCCCTTGAAACGCCAGCGCGCTCGGTGCCGGCATTTTTGCAGGAACTGGAGGCCTTTGGTCGGGTCTCGGGTTTCCAGGTCAATGTCAGAAGTCCATGATTCTTTGGTTGAACCAGAATGGGAATGATCCGGCAGCGGGTAGAGCCCCCTATGCAGGGATACAGACAATGTCATCAATCCCATACTTGGGAGTGGAATTGGCACCATCTGTGCCACAGACGGTCAAGCTCAATTATTCCAAGTTAACCACCCAGATCCTCAAGGACCTCCAACACTGGAAACATCATCAGTTATCGCTCTTGGGGTGAGTAGCGGCAGTTAAGATGTCCATCCTTCCCAAAGCACTATATCTCTTTCAGACAATGCCGATCTGGCCCCCACCAGGTACTCTTCAGAAATTACAACAAGCAATACAACAGTTCGTCTGGGCAGGGGCAAGACCTCGGATGCGTAAAGAGCTAGGCTACCTACGGCCCAATGAAGGTGGGTTGGGGATCCCAAATATTCTGGATTATTTCCGAGCAACACAGTTACGATATCTGGTAGAATGGGGCAGATCGGAATCTGAGAAGCGGTGATTGTTCCAGGACAGGGCATTGGCCAAACTCTCCCTTTGGAAGGTCCCGTTCCTCAAGAGAGCAGATAGGCCTCCAAATCTAGTGGGCTCACCCATCACACACACACTTCTCAGGGTCTGGGAAGGGGTGGCCGTTAAGAGGGATCTGACAACCTTTCCCTCGCCTATGACTCCTTTACTAGACAACAAAGATTTCTCTCCGGGGATGGACGGAAGGGCGTTCGCGAGATGGCGGGAAACGGACTGTAGAGCGGCAGGACAATTCTTTGACATAGACGGGATCATCCCCTTCTCGGATTTACGGTCAGACTATGACCTCCCTGAGACGGAGAGGTATCATTACCTGCAGCTTCGTCACTGGCTCCTCCACGCAGAAGTGCGGCCGAACGTGAGCAGGAAGCTGACAAAGTATGAACGTTGGCTTCTAACCAAGCACACTGATAAGAGGATGATCTCTGAGCTGTATGATATGTTGCGGCCCCCGGCTCCGGCAGCGAGCACGGCTAGTCAGAGAGGTGGGCGAAGGAACTGGGACTGGACCTCTCAGTAAAAGAATGGAATGACATTTATTATCGAGCCAATCACACTGCTCGTAGCACTGCCAGTAGGGAGACCACGGTCAAGATAGCAACGTACTGGTATCTGACCCCGGTTCGCCTCAATAAAGGAAACCCTGACCATAGCCCAACATGCTGGAGGGGATGTGGGGAGGATGGTACGCTGGTTCACCTGTTATGGGAGTGTAGTCGAACTATCTACCTATTGGATGACGATCCTAGACGAGGTAGACCGACATTTTGAGACACAGATCCCACAGTTCCCGGCCTATGTAGTGCTAGGTCTGCCCAACCCTCTGACATATCCACTACGATCTAGGAGAGGGAAGCAAATGGGGTTGGTATTGGGAGCAGCACTCCAAAACAAATTATCGCATTGGGGGACGCCGAACAAACCGACATACACAGGGTGGCTACACAGGTTATGGCATATTTTAGGGATGGAACGGATACAGGCTTCCCTCACTAATACCGGAGCGAAATTTAACGACCTATGGCACCCACTAGTATCACTGCTGGCTTCTGAAATGAATGAGATTACCTGCCCAAGATACCTTCGCCTCCTGCGACTCACGGGCCCCGATCCAACAGCCTTGGCATCATGATTTCCACCTGCTTTACTGCCGGGTACAGTGCTCTAAGGGAGTTGGGTCTCAAGCATACCAGTTCAGGGGTGGGGAGGGGGGGAGGGGACTGTTTTTTCATGTTTGGGTGGTTTTCTTTCTTTTCTTCTCTTTACCAGACATTGCTGTATAAATGCGAATTTATATAATTCAGGACTACGCAGAGACTCTATGGACTACCTCATGGCTATAAACGGGGGCCAGGTGGCCGGGCACCCTCGCTCAGTACGCATTTGTGGGTTCTTATGCCCACTAAAGGGCTGTAACATTGAGGCTTTGTATGATTTCTGGAAATGTATGCTATTCTCTTACTGCAGAATGTCAATAAAAACAAAGTTAAACCTAAAACTATAGAATGGATATACACCAAATCAAAAAAAGTATGCTTTCTGGACCAACATCTAGCTTTCTGCCAAATTTGATTTCAGTACAGTGTTTCAGTCTGTATAAGCAATGCCGGCTCCGGCAGGATGTGGGGAGAAGGCATGGACTGCGGGGGCCTTCAGGCTCCCCTTGTGGTCCCCAACGAAAATGACTGGGTGACCTGGGAGGGACCTGGGCACCCAGTATAGAGGCTAGGCCCAAGGGATGGGGTCCCCGGGGCCGAAATCAGCCACGGGAGGCCACATGGCCCCCCTCCCTTTTTAAAAAACAAAAAATGGTGCAGGCCCCATGGGATAGTGTCCCCGGGGCTCAGAATCGGCCCAGGAGGGGGGGGGGGGCAGTACGTCCCCCCTTCCATTATTTAAAAAATTTAACCCCTTTGCTGCTAGGCCTTCCCCCCCCCCCCCCCCTGTGCTAAGCCTTTTTTTGGCTATTTGGGGTAGTTCGTGCTTAGGCCCCTGTAACTTTTTGACCACATAAGGTATCCACGTCAAATTTGCGTCCTTTTTTCCAACATCATGGGGATTCTAAAGGTACCCAGGGTTTGTGGATTCCCCTGGAGGGGACTCAGAAATTAGCCAAAATACAGCTAAATTTAGTTTTTGGGGGAAAAATGCGAAAAAGGGCTACAGATGAAAGCATCTGGTTTTTTCCTGCAAATGGTATCAAAAAGGGGTTGTGGTGCTGAAATCACCATCTTCCCAGCTTTCAGGGACAAGCAGACTTTTGTCAGAAAACCAACATTTTTTACACAGTTTTGGCATTTTTCTGGGACATTGCCTATTTTTGCTATTTTTCGTGCTTTCAACCTCCTTCCAGTTAATGGTAGAAATGGGTATAAAAGCAATAATGGATCCAGGAAAGCTATACATTTTGGAAAAGTATATAAAATTCTGAATTCAGCAAGGGGTCATTTGTGTAGATCCTTCAAGGTTTCTTTATAGAAACTAACAGTTAAATATAGGAAAAATTGAAAATTAGTTGAAAAAAACAGCCTTTTGTGTCTACGTTTTCACATGTAACTTCTTCTAAATATGACACCTCTTTGAAAGCAATATACTGTTACATCCGCTGGACCTTCCTGGTTGTGGGGATATATAGGACTTGTAGGTTCACCAAGAACCTGACGAACCCAGAGCCAAAAACTGAGCAGCGACTTGCAATGGTTTTTTATTATGTACTGGCTATATAGCAATTATTCTGGGAAAATGTGTACATGGAAAAATCGGTATGAAAGACACCTATATATTTCTGAAATGGGAACAAAATATAGAGTTTAGAAAGAGTAGATATTTGCACATTTCCGAAATTGGGAATACTCATACTAGCATGAGAACTATCGATCATTTTTCAAAATTACTTCTTTTTACACATTGTCTTTCATTTGGAAGGCAGAAATGCATCGAAAGTCAATAGGTAATAACAGTTGCTTTACAAATCTGAATTACCCTAAGTCTCCCAATAAAAATAGTACCTCACTTGTGTGGGTAGGCTTAGTGCCCATGACAGGAAACGGCTCACAACGCAACGTGAACACACCACATTTTCACAATGAAAAATTACCCTTTTTTTGCAAAGTGCCTAGCTGTAGTTTTTGAACCCTAGCTCTGCCGGCACCTAGGGAAACCTAGTAAACCTATACATTTTTAAAAACTAGACACCCAGGGGAATCCAGGATGGGGTGACTTGACTGGCTCACACCAGGTTCTGTTCCACAGAATCCCTTGCAAACCTAAAAAATGGTCAAAAAAACCACATTTTCCTCACATTTCTGTGGTGGAAAGTTCTGGAATCTGTGTGGATCCACAAATTTCCACCCACCCCGCGTTCCCCAAAGTCTTCAGAGAAAAGTGGTACCTCACTTGTGTGGGTAGGCCTAGTGGCCGTGACAGGAGACGGCGCAAAACGCAATGTAGACACACCACAATTTCACAGTGAAAAATGACCCTTTTTTGGCAAAGTGCCTAGCTGTAGTTTTTTAACCCTAGCTCTGCCTGTCCTTAGGTAAACCTAGCAAACCTATACATTTTTAAAAACTATATACCCAGGAGAATCCAGGATGGGGTGACTTGACTGCCTCTCACCAGGTTCTGTTACCCAGAATCCCTTGCAAACCTAAAAAATTGTCAAAAAAACCACATTTTCCTCACATTTCTGTGGTGGAAAGTTCTGGAATCTGCGTAGATCCACAAATTTCCACCCACCCCGCGTTCCCCAAAGTCTTCCAAGAAAAATGGTATCTCACTTGTGTGGGTAGGCCTAGTGCCCGCGACAGGAAACGGCGCAAAATGCTACGTGGACACACCACAATTTTACAGTGAAAAATGACCCTTTTTTTGGCAAGGTGCCTAGCTGTAGTTTTTGAACCCTAGCTCTGCCAGCACCTAGGGAAACCTAGCAAACCTATACATTTTTCAAAACTAGACACCCAGGGGAATCCAGGATGGGGTGACTTGACTGCCTCTCACCAGGTTCTGTTACCCAGAATCCCTTGCAAACCTAAACATTTGTCAAAAAAACCACATTTTCCTCACATTTCTGTGGTGGAAAGTTCTGGAATCTGCGTGGATCCACAAATTTCCACCCACCCCGCGTTCCACAAAGTCTTCCAAGAAAAATGGTATCTCACTTGTGTGGGTATGCCTAGTGCCCGCGACAGGAAACGGCGCAAAACGCAATGTGGACACACCACAATTTCACAGTGAAAAATGACCCTTTTTTGGCAAAGTGCCTAGCTGTAGTTTTTTAACCCTAGCTCTGCCGGCACCTAGGGAAACCTAGCAAACCTATACATTTTTGAAAACTAGACACCCAGGGGAATACAGGATGGGGTGACTTGACTGCCTCTCACCAGGTTCTGTTACCCAGAATCCCTTGCAAACCTAAACAATTGTCAAAAAAAACAAATTTTCCTCACATTACTGTGGTGAAAAGTTCTGGAATCTGCGTGGAGCCACAAATTTCCACTCACCCCGCGTCCCCCAAAGTCTTCCAAGAAAAATGGTACCTCACTTGCATGGGTGAGTCAAGGACCCGTGACAGGCAAGGACCCAAAACCAATTGAGGCAACATCAAAATTACCTATCACAAACCAACCTGGTTTTGCAAGGGTGGTCCCATGAGTTTTTGGCCCTGGGCTCGGCGACCATCTAGGGAAACCTACCAAACCCACACATTTCTGGAAACTAGATACCCGGGGGAGTCCAGTGAGGTATGGCTTGCGTGGGTCCGCTAACGTTTTCCTACCCACAATCCCCTGCAAACCTCAAATTTAGCTTAAAAAATCACTTTTTTCTGAAATTTCTGTGTGGGTAAGTTCTGGAATCTATGTGGATCCACAAATTTCCTCCCACCCAGCGTTCCCCCAGGTCTCCCGATAAAAATGATACCTCACTCGCGTGGGTGGGTCAAGTACCCATGACACGCAAGCGCCCAAAACCTATTGAGGCGACATCAAAATTACCTATCTCAAAACAACCTGGTTTTGCAAGGGGGGTCCCATGAGTTTTTGGCCCCGGGCTCGGCGGCCATCTAGGGAACCTACCAAACCCAAACATTTCTGAAAACTAGACACCCGGGGGAGTCCAGCGAGGTATGGCTTACGTGGGTCGCCTAACGTTTTCCTACCCAGAATCCCCTGCAAACCTCAAATTTAGCTGAAAAAATCCCTTTTTCCATACATTTTTGCATTGGATCACCGTACCCGCACAAATGTCCTACCACCCACCGTTCCCCTTGTTCTCCCGAGTAAAATGATACCTCACTTGTGTGGGTGGGCCAAAGGCCTGTGACTAGGAAGAGCCCAAAACATAGGGATTTAGAGATATAGCACTGAGAATTCTAAGCGCTACATTTTTAAAAATACGTTTTTAGCCAGTTCTGCTTTGGACACCCACACAAGTGAGGTATCATTTTACTCGGGAGAACAAGGGGAACGCTGGGTGGTAGGACATTTGTGCCAGCACGGTGATTCCACGCAAAATATGTGGAAAATATGTTTTTTCAGCTAAATTTGAGGTTTGCAGGGGATTCTGGGTAGGGAAACGTTGGGGGATCCACGCAAGCCATACCTTTTTGGACTCCCCAGGATGTCTAGTTTTCAAAAACATGTGGGTTTAGTAGGTTTCCCTAGATGGCGGCAAGCTGGGGCCAAAAAACCAGGCCCCCCCCCCAAAACCAGGTAGTTTTGTTATAGGTAATTTTGAAGTCTCCACAATACGATTTGGGCCATTTCCTGTTTCAGCCACTTTGCCTACCCACACAAGTGAGGTACCATTTTTATCGGGAGACCTGGGGGAACGCTGGGTGGGAGGAAATTTGTGGATCCACGCAGATTCCAGAACTTTCCCACACAGAAATTTGAGAAAAAGTGATTTTTTTCAGCTAAAGTTGAGGTTTGCAGGGGATTCTGGGTAGGAAAATGTTGGGGGACCCACGCAAGCCATACCTCGCTGGACTCCCCCGGGTGCCTACTTTTCAGAAATGTGTGGGTTTGGAAGTTTCCCAAGATGGCCGCGGAGCCCGGGGCCAAAAACCCAGGTGACACCCTTTGCAAATCCAGGTTGTTTTGTGATAGGTAATTTTGATGTCTCCTCAATACATTTTGGGCCCTTGCCTGTCGCGGGTACTTGACCCACCCACACGAGTGAGGTACCATTTTTATCGGGAGACCTGGGCGAACACTGGATGGTAGGAAATTTGTGGATCCACGTAGATTCCAGAACTTTCCCACACAGAAATTTGAGAAAAAAGTTATTTTTTCAGCTAAATTTGAGGTTTGCAGGGGATTCTGGGTAGGAAAACGTTGGGGGACCCACGCAAGCCATACCTTTCTGGACTCCCCCGAGTGTCTAGTTTTCAGAAATGTGTGGGTTTGGTAGGTTTCCGAAGATGACCGCCGAGCCCAGGGCCAAAAACCCAGGTGACTCCCCTTGCAAAACCAGGTTGTTTTGTGATAGGTCATTTTGATGTCTCCTCAATACGTTTTGGGCCCTTGCCTGTCGCAGGTACTTGACCCACCCACGCGAGTGAGGTACCATTTTCATCGGGAGACCTGGGGGAACACTGGGTGGTAGGAAATTTGTGGATCCACGTAGATTCCAGAACTTTCCCACACAGAAATTTGAGAAAAAGTGATTTTTTTCAGCTAAATTTGAGGTTTGCAGGGGATTCTGGGTAGGAAAACGTTGAGGGGACCCTCGCAAGCCATACCTTGCTGGACTCCCCAAGTGTCTAGTTTTCAGAAATGTGTGGGTTTGGTAAGCTTTCCTAAGATGGCCGCCGAGCCCGGGGCCAAAACCTAGGTGAGTCCCCTTGCAAAACCAGGTTGTTTTGTGAGAGGTCATTTTGATGTCTCCTCAATACGTTTTGGGCCCTTACCTGTCACGGGTACTTGAACCACCCATGCAAGTGAGGTTTTTGGCCCTGGGCTCGGCGGCCATCTTAGGAAACCTACCAAACCCACACATGTCTGAAAACTAGACACCCGGGGAAGGCCAGCAAGGTATGGCTTGCGTGGGTCCCCCAACGTTTTCCTTCCCAGAATCCCCAGCAAACCTCACATTTAGCTGAAAGAAAACACTTTTTTCTCAAATTTCTGTATGGGAAAGTTCTGGAATCTACGTAGATCCACAAATTTTCTACCACCCAGTGTTCCCCCAGGTCTCCAGATAAAAATGGTCCCTCACTCGCGTGGGTGGGTCAAGTACCCGCGACAGGCAAGGGCCCAAAACGTATTGAGGAGACATCAAAATTACCTATCACAAACCAACCTGGATTTGCAAGGGGGGTCACCTGGGTTTTTGGACCCGGGCTCGGCAGCCATCTAAGGAAACCTACCAAACCGACACATTTCTGAAAAGTAGACACCCGGGGGAGTCCAGCGAGGTATGGCTTGCATGGGTCCCCCAACATTTTCCTACCCAGAATCCCCTGCAAACCTCAAATTTAGCTGAAAAAATTATTTTTTTCTCAAATTTCTGTGTGGGAAAGTTCTGGAATCTCCGTGGATCCACAAATTTCCTTCCACCCAGCGTCCCCCCCGGTCTCCCGATAAAAATGGTACCTCACTTGTGTGGGTAGGAAAAGTGGCTGAAACAGGATATGGCCCAAATCGTATTGTCGAGACTTCAAAATTACCTATAACAAAACTACCTGGTTTTGGGGGGTCACCTGGTTTTTGGCCCCGGGCTCGCCGCCATCTAGGGAAACCTACCAAATCCACATGTTTCTGAAAACTAGACACCCTGGGGAGTCCAATGAGGTATGGCTTGCGTGGATCCCCCAACGTTTCCCTACCCAGAATCCCCTGCAAACCTCAAATTTAGCTGACAAAAAACACATTTTCCACATATGTTTGCGTGGAATCACCGTGCTGGCACAAATGTCCTACCACCCAGCGTTCCCCTTGTTCTCCCAAGTAAAATGATACCTCACTTGTGTGGGTGTCCAAAGCAGAATTGGCTACAAACGTATTTTTAAAAAAATATAGCGCTTAGAATTCTCGGTGCTATACTCTAAATCCCTATGTTTTGGGCTCTTCCTAGCCACAGGCCTTTGGCCCACCCACACAAGTGAGGTATCATTTTACTCGGGAGAACAAGGGGAACGCTGGGTGGTAGACATTTGTGCCGGCACGGTGATCCCACGCAAAAATGTATGGAAAAAGTGATTTTTTCAGCTAAATTTGAGGTTTGCAGGGGATTCTGGGTAGGAAAACGTTGGGGGACCCATGCAAGCCATACCTCGCTGGACTCCCCCGGGTGTCTAGTTTTCAGAAATGTTTGGGTTTGGTAGTTTTCCAAGATGGCCGCCGAGCCCGAGGACAGAAACCGAGGTGACCCCCCTTGCAAAACCAGGTTGTTTTGTGATAGGTCATTTTGATGTCGCCTCAATAGGTTTTGGTCCCTTGCCTGTCACGGATACTTGACCCACCCACGCGAGTGAGGTATCATTTTTATCGGGAGACCTGGGGGAACGCTGGGTGGGAGGAAATTTGTGGATCCATGTAGATTCCAGAACTTTCCCACATTTGAGAAAAAAGTGATTTTTTCAGCTAAATATGAGGTTTGCAGGGGATTCTGGGTAGGAAAATGTTTGGGGACCCACGCAAGCCATACCTCGCTGGACTCCCCCGGGTGTCTAGTTTTCAGAAATGTGTGGGTTTGGTAGGTTTCCCTAGATGGCCGCCGAGCCCGGGGCCAAAAACTCATGGGACCCTCCTTGCAAAACCAGGTTGTTTTGTGATAGGTAATTTTGATGTCGCCTCAATAGGTTTTGGGCCCTTGCCTGTCGCAGGTACTTGACCCACCCACGCGGGTGAGGTATCATTTTTATCAGGAGACCTGGGGGAACGCTGGGTGTGAGGAAATTTGTGGATCCACTTAGATTCCAAAACTTTCCCACACAGAAATTTGAGAAAAAAATGAATTTGTCAGCTAAATTTGAGGTTTGCAGGGGATTGTGGGTAGGAAAACATTAGGGGACCCGCGCAAGCCATACCTCGCTAGACTCCCCCCGGTTGTCTAGTTTTCAGAAATGTATGGGTTTGGTAGGTTTCCCTAGATGGCCGCCGAGCACGGGGCCAAAAACCCATGGGACCCTCCTTGCACAACCAGGTTGTTTTGTGATAGGAAATTTTGATGTCGCCTCAATAGGTTTTGGGCCCTTGCCTGTCGCGGGTACTTGACCCACCCACGTGAGTGAGGTATCATTTTTATCGGGAGACCTGGGGGAACGCTGGGTGGGAGGAAATTCGTGGATCCACGTAGATTCCAGAACTTTCCCACACAGAAATTTGAGAAGAAAGTGATTTTTTCAGCTAAATTTGAGGTGTGCAGGGGGTTCTGGGTAGGAAAACGTTGGGGGACCCACACAAGCCATACCTCACTGGACTCCCCCGGGTGTCTAGTTTTCAGAAATGTGTGGGTTTGGTAGGTTTCCCTAGATGGCCGCCAAGCCCGGGGTCAAAAACTCATGGGACCCCCCTTGCAAAACCAGGTTGTTTTGTGATAGGTAATTTTGATGTCACCTCAATAGGTTTTGGGCCCTTGCCTGTTGCGGGCACTCAGCCTACCCCCGCAAGTGATGTACCATTTTTCTCGGAAGACTCTGGGGAACGCGGAGTGGGTGGAATTTTGTGGACCCACGCAGATTCCAGAACTTTCCACCACAGAAATGTGAGGAAAATGTGTTTTTTTGGACACATTTTTAGGTTTGCAAGGGATTCTGGGTAACAGAACCTGGTGAGAGCTAGTCAAGTCACCCCATCCTGGATTCCCCTGGGTGTCTAGTTTTCAAAAATGTATAGGTTTGCTAGGTTTTCCTAGGTGCCGTCAGAGCTAGGGTTCAAAATCTACAGCTAGGCACGTTGCAAAAAAAGGGTCAGTTTTCACTGTGAAAATGTGGTGTGTCCACGTTGCGTTTTGGGCCATTTCCTGTTGCGGCCACTAGGCCTACCCACGCAAGTGAGGTACCATTTTTCTCGGAAGACTTTGGAAAACGCGGGGTTTGTGGAATTTTGTGGATCCACGCAGATTCCAGAACTTTCTACAACAGAAATGTGAAGAAAATGTGTTTTTGTTTTACAAATTTTTAGGTTTGCAAGGCATTGTGGGTAACAGAACCTGGTGAGAGCCAGTCAAATCACCCCATCCTGGATTCCCCTGGGTGTCTAGTTTTCAAAAATGTACAGGTTTGCTAGGTTTCCCTATGTGCCAGCTGCGCTAGGGCCCAAAATCCACAGGTAGGCACATTGCTAAAAAAAAGTCGGAGCCTAGTGGGCTTTCTGCCGCCCTGGGGGGGAATCGGGGGAGGGGGGTTCATCCCGATATGCCCCCAAGGGGGGCAGAAAGACTGTGGCTATTTTTTGTGGGGGTGGGGGCATTGGTATGACCATTTTGGGCAGCCCCCACCCCCACGCATAAAAAAAGCCTGCGTAATCGCTGCCGCCTAGTGGGCTTTCTGCCCCCCCAGGGGGCAGATCAGGAGCCACTGCCCCCATCTGCCCTCCCGGGGGGCAGAAAGACTGGAATTTCTCTGGGGGTGGTGTGGGTGTATTGTTATGCCCATTTTGGGCAGCCCCTACCCCTACACGAATAAAACAAAAAACTCCATGGTTTCTAGTGGGCTTTCTGCGCCCCCCGGGGGGGCCAGATTGGGGGCTACAGCTCCGATCTGCCTCCAGGGGGGCAGAAAGACTGTCATTTTTGTGGGGTGGGGATGGGGGCATTGGCATGCCCGTTTCAGGCAGCCCTCACCCTAAAATAAATTGCGCAAAAAAATAATCCCTGCTGTTTAGTGGCCTTTCTGCCCCTCCGGGGGGGGCAGAAAGGCTGTAATGGTGGCGGGGGGTTGGTGGCATTGGCGTGCCCATTTCGGACAGCCCCCACCCTGAAAACAAATGCGCAAAAAAATCCCTGGCGTTAAGTGGGCTTTCTGTCCCCCAGGGGCAGAAAGGCTGTAATGATGGCGGGGGGAAGGGGGCATTGGCATGCCCGTTTTGGGCAGCCCCCACCCTAAAACAAATTGTGCAAAATAAAATCCCTGGCATTTAGTGGGTTTTCTGCCCCCCGGGGGGGCAGATGGGGCTACTGCCCCATAGGCTGTAATGGTAGCAGGGGGGTGGGGGCATTGGCATGCCCGTTTCGGGCTGCCCCCACCCTAAATAAAATTGCGCAAAAAAAATCCCTGGCGTCAAGTGTGCTTTCCGCCCCCCGAAGGGGCAGATTATGGGCCAATGCCCCATCTGCCCCCCAGGGGGGGGGCAGAAAGGCTGTAATGGTGGCGGGTGGGTGGGGGCATTGGCGTGCCCATTTCGGGCAGCCCCCACCCTAAAAAAATGTTCAAAAAACGAATCCCTGGTGTTTAGTGGGCTTTCTGCCCCCCGGGGGGGCAGAAAGACTGTAATGATTGCGGGGGAGGTGGGGGCATGGGCATGCCCATTTTGGGCAGCCCCCACCCTTATTTTGATATGCTAAAAAAATCCCTGGTGTCTAGTGGGCTTTTTGCCCCCCCGGGGGGGGCAGATTGAGGGCTACTGCCCCATCTGCTCCCCAGGGGGGGCAAAAAGACTCAATTTTGCCAAATTGAATTGGGGGAGCAAAGGCCCTTGCCCAAGGGGCCGCTCCCCCCTCCCTGGTGTCTAGTGGGTGGATCCCTGCTTGGGTATCGCCCTCCTGTGGCAATCCCCAAGCAGGGATCCACTGGGGAGGTACCATTGGAAAGGGAGATTCTCCCTTTCCAACAATACCTCTCCGTCTTTCTACGTGCTCAGGGGGCTGAGATAGCCCCTGAGCACGTAGAAACTGAAACTGAAATGAGCCTAAAGGCTCATTTCAGTTTCGGTTTCACTGAAATGACGTCAGCGCGACGTGCGCACCGATCATCATTTCAGGGAAACCAGGGGGGGCCTCGGGAGCTGGGGAAGCTCTTCCCCAGCTCCCGAGGCTCTTTTGGTGTTAAGGGAATCCCTCTGGTGCCCGCACCAGAGGGATTTCCGGGGCGATGTGTCATGACGGCCTGGAGCCGTCATGAGCACACGCCCACCATGTATCATGACGGCTCCAGGCCGTCATGAGCACGGAAAGGGTTAAAGGCCGTGCCTCAGGGATGGGGTCCACGGGGCGGACGTTAGCACGGGAGAGGGGCCGCTTGGCCCCCTTCTTATAAATTATATATATAAAAAAAGGCTGGGCCTTGGAGGATGGGGTCCCCAGGACAGAAAATGGCCCCGGGAAGGGGGGCCATGCAGCCCCCCTCCCTTAAAAAAGAAGAAACCTCCCCCAAGTTGTCAGAGGCCACGCCCCCTTCACCACCACTCTGCAAATGCACCTCCTGGTACACTGCCAGTTGGGGGATTAAGTTCCTGTGGATGCTTAGGGTCCTTAGGGTCCAGGAACCCCTCCTGTTACCTCCAGTAAGTCCCACACAGCGGGATTGCTGAGAGGACTTGTAGGCCATGCCCCCTTTCTCCACCACTCTGCAAACATGCCTCCTGGTGCACAGCTGGTTGGGGGATTGAAGTCCTCTGGATGCTGATGGTTCTTTGGGGCCCAGAAGCCCTTTTCTTACCTCCAGTAAGTCCGACACAGCAGGATTCCTGAGAGCTGGTCAGAGGCACTACCCCCTTTCTCCACCACTCTGCAAACGCGACTAATAGTTAATAAACCATAGAAAATCAATTAAAAAATCTGAGGTTACAGGGATGTTATAGTTAGGAAATAGAATTTGAAAAACCTTAGAAATTCATTTAAAAAACCAAAGGCTACTAGATCGTTATAGTTAGGAAATAGAATTTAAAAACACTTTTAAATTCACTGAAAAAATCAAAGTTTACAATGAGGTTATAGTTAGGCTCAGATTTAATTTATACAAACCAGGGAAATTCAGCAGCTATAGTTACCTGAGTTAACTATAACTTACGCCCCCGCAATGCACTGCTTACAATCTCACATTTTACATCACTCATGACATGGTCAGTCATCACTGATGACATCTCAAATGACATCACTGATTACTGATGACTCTTGTAGTCTTGTTAGTATTTCTGCAAATGGTGTACCTCTGCTAAATGAAAAGAACATTCATGTCATAATGTATTACAATTTATCATCCTACACCAAATTATTGTACTCAAAAACACATTCAACATCACATCACAAATTATTGCAGGGCATGATATCATATCACACTTGATCACCTCAACCAATATGATGTCACATAGAACCACCAAACAACACACTAGTCCAAGCAGTTTAGCACATCCTACAGCATTTCTCATCACATTTATAAACACTTTAAAACTCACCTTATCACGCACCATGTCATGCTACACTACATAACATCAATCCACATTTTACTACACCAAAAGATATAGCATAATTTCACATTACACCATACCACACACCATCCAACTATCTCACACCATATCACAGTGCTTCAGAATAATACCATAAAACCAGAAGCCCTAATTATAATATCCTACATACAATGCAGTGGCTCAGCATACAACAGCACAACACACAATACCACATTACATCACACTTCTGCATTTCACAATTCAATTTAACATCACAGACTATACTAAAACATGCACTATAACATCACATCACAGCACATAAATTTAAAACACCATATTAATCTACATCACGCAACAACACACGCTGCAATAAACCATAAAAGATTTCTCAGCTTCATGTCACTTAAAACTATACTGGCTACCCCTTATTAGACTACAGCATTCAGAAATACACCATCCCAAACCACATCACACTAAACAAACCTTAAAACCGCCACAAGATTACTTACCAAACCATGACACCTCACAACATGCATCACTAAAAAACACCACACTAAAGTCTTTATTGCATCTTACCTCACTCATCAAGCCCTGCTTGATCACTTCATACCACACTACACTAACTATAACCACATCACTCTGTGCAGTAGCATACAACACCAAGACACACAATCCAACACCACATCTTTCCAATCTAGTATACAAATACACTTTTTAACTTGGGCTCATGAAAGCTGATCCATCCTAGAAGCACCTTGCAGTTTCAATCATTCCACCACTCGTCTTCTAAAGTATTAATATAGGCAAGGAGGACACTGAAAGTATAGAATGGGAATTAATTTCAGAAAATATTAATTCTGTTAAGTAAAAGCCTGTACTCCTCTGCATCATATATAAAAATAATGATATCTCTCCGCACTAACCAGCAGTACAGCAGGGTAGTCAATTTAAATCGCCCACTACACATTAAAGTAACTAAAACACACAGCCTTTGGCCAAAGAAGTGTACAGGAACAGCGACTAGCATCTGATATATTGAAAACATTAACTTTACAGGGCATTTGAATTAAATTAAGTAATGAGTACCCCAAAAATAGGTTCACATGTCTCATACCCACCATTAACACACTAAAATCAGCCTTTTTGCTTACTGTTGTTGAGTGTGGGAAAGGACCATGACTCAACTCAAGCTTTCTTCAATGTGGCTCACCTCCACCATACTGGAAAATGTTTTAATTTATGCTATGCTTGGTCAAAGTAATTTTAACTTCAAACACAGTGTTTGAATAAAAAATAGAATGATGTAGTTTCTCAGAGAAGTAAATTAATAAAATCCACAGAGATACTATAAATAAAATAATATTCACTGGTGCTTGTGATGAGTCAGATTTTTGATGCTGGTGTGCACAAGGAATACCAAATAAGAACTGTACAATTCTGTGCGTAGCACTATGAGGAAATATGGATCTGAGTAGGTTAATAGACAGTTCTCTTGTACAATTAGCACATCTCTAATCTATCTCGTCAATCAGAATAAGGCTATGTAACATTTTGTAATGACAGAGAGGCTAAGGATGCGAGTTCCCTATTACCCGAAACAATGGGCCAGATGTACGAAATCGCATGTTTGCTATTAGGAAATGGCAAATATGCGATTTCGTACATCTGAATCGCAAAAGCAAAATGTGATTCGGTAACAAGTTACCGAGGTTGAATTTTACCTTCTGTACATGGCAAAAGGGAAGACCTGAGCATGGAGCTCAACTGAGAGGCTGAAGGGTCTATCGATAGGTGGGAAGGGCTGTGCTTGGACAGGATGTTGTCACATGAGGAGAAGGAGCTTGCAGAGCACCTCTATGCTTGGCAGTGTGGTGTCCTGCTGTACACGTTCTAGTGTCTCAGCAGGCACTTAGTTTACCAGCCACTCCCTCGAGGACACACTCGCACCCCACACCCATCCAACACAGGCGTCACGAGTGACGTGGGCCTGTTAATAAAAGGGCCTGAGTGCACGTGTTCATGGCCAGTTGACCAACCATACCCACGGTGTCTGTGTGAATCATTTCTATAGTATGTGGGCCTAGGGTCCACAATGCTACAATTGCAAGGGAAACAGCCATTACATTGCATGCGTAGCAATGCATGTGATAACAACGCGGTTGTTACAACGACTGCTTTGTTACATCGCAGTACCATTACAACGCAAGTCGTTACAACGACTTGCTGTAGAGAGCGCTCTAAGCTAAGGAAAAGTATAATTCACTATTCCAACACCTTCCCTACTGTTGCACACACTGGAGTTGGAATAGTAAATTATACTATTCCAACATCCAGCGCCCCCTACAGCAAGTCGTTGTAATGACTTGCGTTATAATGGTACTGCGATGTAACATGCGGTCATTGTAATGACCGTGTTGTAATAGCATGCGTTGTAAACGAATGCGAAGTAGTGGTATATATTCCAATGGCAACAAGTGGGTCTTACCCCGCATGTGCACAGGTGACCGTGTGTCATGTGTAGGGAGTGAAATGGATCCTGTGCAGCCCCTGCCTGCAGTAAGCCAGCACAACAGCATGATTCCGGGAGCAGAGCGGGCTGGAAAAAGAGGGAGAGAAGGCAGTACCTAGAGAGGACAGCACCGACAACAGAATGCACCCCAGGACCCTCAAAGTAAAGACGGGCTGGTGCAAATCAATGCTGTAACCTGCTGAGGTGTCTATGCGCTGCCCCTCCTGCTGCCATCTGCCCCAGTGGGAGGGAAAGAGCAACGCCTTTCCAACAATGTGCCACTAGCTTGAGACCAAGCACCGGAATTCACAACCCTGCACTTCGAGTCAACCCCAGAGGAGAGGGACGAGAGAGGTAACTGCGACACAGCGGGAGACAAGTGCGCTCCAGGAGGCATCTCTGCTGCCACAACTAACTGTGCATGGAGGCGGTCTGCCTCCTCTGCTACTGTCACAGTGCCCGGGGGCAGCACACCGATGTGAGCAGTAGCAGCCTGCCGCACCAAAGTGTGTTAAATATAGGACCTGCCCATTTAAAGAACCAATTATCACACAAACACTCACACCACCCGGCATGATAAAAGTGAGCAGTGACCCAGGAGGCAAGCCCTGTGCACTGACAAGCCGCACCAGAGCTGAGCACAGCCCGCTCCGGCATCTCCAGCATAGTCGCAGCAGAAGGTAAGCTTCCTCGTGAAGCAACTAGAGCATCACAATGGCAGCAGTGCCCCCGCATCCAAATAACAAGCACAGAACTATATTGTAGCCTGAGAACACCCCTGGACAGACTGCCTCAGATGGTCCTGTGAAGCACCATGTGGTGAAGACGCAGGGAGGTTCGGTGAAAGGTATTCCACCGTGGGATCCTGCTGCCAACTGTCAGTTGCAGGACCTGAGGCACACCTGCATTGTAGCCCTCGTACCGGCAGGTACAGTCCCCACGGGGCCCGCGACATAAAGAAAGCACAGCCGGAGAGAGTGCACCAGGCAGAAGTGCCACTGCAGTGCCACCTAGCATTCAATGAGCCACACAGCAAACAAGATCAGTGGCCGGCATGAAGCAAACCTGAGGTAATAACACTTTAATGAGGCATGCCGCCCGGCATGAGTAAGGAAGCCGGCAATCCCCCTCAACCACGCATCAGGCTAACACAGATGTTACTGCTACGGAGGCAAGGGAAGCCAGTTTGAGCAGTTGGCAACTCCCAACCTCCCTGAGGACAAAACCTAACACTCACCCCCGCCTGCAGCTGTAAAGAGGACTGCCCTGGGCCACAGTGCCACACTGTACGCGGCCAGAGAGACTGGCGTAGAGAATTCCACATGCCCCCAATCACATGCCTGTTGTTTTGGAGGGGAGAAACCTCTGACCGCCACTAGGAGCTCACAGCTGCCCCAACCCCAAAAGCTGCCAAGAGCCCAGCTAAACCCAAAGCAGTGAACAGCCAAGCTCCAAGCAGCAAAGCTAAAGAAAGCAAATCCTGCTAGACAGCTAGCAAGCCACGAGGACCACTATGCGCAGCACACGCACCCCCCTAGCGGCTGTCTGCCACCACAGCGCTTGTGAAAATAGCGCCACACGTCCCCTGGCAGCTGCCTGCCACCTCCGCAAGGAAAGAAGAGCAAGCATACAGGGAGCCAGCCGAGGGCACCCTAGAAGAGACTATGCATGCGCAGACATGAAGCACTGCGCACTACCAGAGCTCCACAGAGCCAAGAGGAGCAGAAAGGCCTAGCGTGGCCTGAATGCAGGAGGGAGAGCCTCTACATCTCCACTACAGAAGCAGAGCCCCATAGTGGGCCAAAGACGGCACGGAGTGTGCTCCCCCACACTGCCTCAAGATGGAGTTGCCAGTGGCCCAATATAGGCAAGAGGAGAGTTGCACACTCCAAGTGGCAAGCTGGCAGCTCCCTACTGCCTGTGGAAGCCATTTCCAGAAGAGGGAGCACCCGGAGTAGGAGCTTCAAGAAGCTCCCTGAATGTTGAGAGGCCCTGTTGGCCAGTTTTGAAGATGGTGCATGCCACTGCACCCAGAGGAAGAACTGGATGTATGACCTGCTGGTCTACACCTGGAATCACACCTGGAACCTGACTACTGACTAAGAGGCCAGACCTGAAGTTGAAGAAAACTTGAGCTGCTGAGTCACCGCATCCAGACACACTAACAGCAAGCTAACCAGGTGACACAACACGAGAACAACCTGGTGACCACCCAGCTGGAGACCGAAAGTAAGCTGCAAGCATGCATGACCAGAGTGTCTACCTCACGCTTCTCAGCGTGTCCATCACGACACAGTCACCGATGGCTCAGTAACTCAAGACATCTTAGCGCATGGATGCAGATGCCTCCCGAAAGGAAATGGAAGCACTAGGCCACCCCAAATCCCGGTGTTCGACTCAAGAACGAAGGCCTGAAATCATCATGGCAAGTCGTCACCAAGTGTCGTCCACATTCACAAAACAGGTGGCAACCCCATCACGCCAGTCCATGTCAAGTGTGTCAAACACTACCATCCCTGGAGTACCGAACATGTAGACTGGAGTCCTACACTGTTGCCATACCAGCTGACAAGAAGAACCAGTGACTACCCCCTAACTTAGTTTGCATCCGGATCCCGGTAGCAAGAGCACGTCTTAACCAAGAACCATCCACCCCTGAGGTTTGTGGAGCGGTTAGGCAGCGGCTCCTCGGTCTTGCAACTGCCTCAACGTAGGCACACACACAGCCCCAGCGCAGGGCACAAGCAGTCCCGTGGCAACACAGACAAGGGGCCTCCCCAGGTGCGAGAGTTGCACTTGATATTGCCCCACCGATGAAATCCAGAATACAGCGAGTTCGTCTAACGGAGATTCAGTTGATCAAGCAACACTTTCGTGAATCTTCACCATGGACTCCAACCACATTCATGACGCACCCTGTTTTGTGAACTGTTAGTACCCACCACAGATCATCCTCAATGTCAGCAGAGTGGAGCAAATTCAGACCAAAGGACATGTTCCACTGGTATGCTGCCAGAGTGTGGCAGACGTCTCCAAGCTAGCATTCGTGCCCTGAACCACTCAGGTTAAATTATGAGTGCAAGCGAAGATGTCCTGCTGCAGTCTGTGTCATCAGCCCCATGTCTGCTGTTTTCCTGCTGCACGATTCTAGCGGCTGATGGACCCTGTGGTGTTTATTCTATTGTTGTTTCCACCCACAGATTGGACTGGTGTTTGTTTTGTTTTAATTTTTGTTTTAATAAAGCATGGGAGGAATGTAGTGTCCTGCTGCACACATTCTAGTGTCTCAGCAGGCACTTAGTTTACCAGCCGCTCCCTCGAGGGCTGGACACACTCGCACCCCACACTCATCCAACACAGGCATCACAACCAACGTGAGTCTGTTAATAGAAGTGCCCAAGTGCGCGTGCTCGTGGCCAGTTGACCGACCATACCCATTCTATGGTATGTGGGCCTAGGGCCCATGATGCTACAGGCAGCAGGACAACCAACGTCTTCTAGAGCACTTGCTGGAATGCGTTTTTGTGACCATGCTCAAGAGCATTTCGATAAAAGACCGAAAACCATTTGTAATATCAGTGTCTGTATGTGTGCGTTCATACATCACCAGAAGTAATATCACTGCATGTATATGTATGTGTTTGTGCATATGAAGCTGCCATCACAGAGAACTAATTTTAGAGCACTCACCAGTGCAAATACAACACGTAAACACATGTCAAAAGCCTTGGGCTGGTCTCAAAATATAACGAAAACCCACCAAGTGTTGCCAAATGGTTGTCTCCAAAATCAAACTATGGCGGAAATGGGTGGGCTCAAAGCCCCTTTCTGTACATGTATGTTTTATGTTGTGGATTATGTGTTATGCTGACATGAGTTCTTTAAACAGAAAAATACTATGTGTAAGAGATTTAAAAATGGCACAATGTCTGTATGTCACATTTTTGTGAAATTCCTATTTAGAACTGTATTACAGACACGTTATTTCCCACTAGTGGATTAATGCATTCACTAGAAGGGCCTGTATTAAATTGTATGGTCAAAGGATCAAACCACGGTAAATACACTCATCCTCTCAACATGCCGTCGTGCACAAAATCACTCTGTGCTGCTTTTAACAAGAAACAAATCTTACCAGCACCAAGTTGCTGTAGAGGTGAATAAGCATTTTAACAAAATAGAGTGTTATTTTATAACAAATGTGCATACCATGTACCTGCTCATCCCGCATACCCATGAAACTGAAGTGTCAAACACACATTGTATCAGCGTGGGGCATGTGCCTCGTTACGAGAAGCGTGACACATAAATATAGTTTGTGGCTCTAAAGACAGAAACAGCACATGCGCAACCTAGCAACTTTAGTGCCTCACAGCTTCGAAAGCTGACCACTTGAGCTGCCAATTTAGGCATCTGCGGCCCTTAATTGGCTACACACAGTACATACTGAATCTGACGTTCAAAGTTATTTTTCACTGCTTTCTACAGCAAACAATGTCTAGTGCCGCATTTTAGGGCAAACATTGGGATACTTAACCTCCCACATATGAAGACACCTAACATCAGCAAAATAATGGTTCTATCCTGATTTTTTTACTTGTTAAGTAGTACTAAGTCTCACATTAATTTAAAACTACATTCAATTGTGTGTAAAGTATCCAGGTTGCATACAAGGTATTCCCTTCAACTATTGATGGGCATAACTATTCCAAATAATTCCGACATAGTTTTATAAATAGACCAGAAGAGTAAGATAAAGGTAGATTTAATTATGAGCTACACATTAATAAACATCTTTGTGCTGCAATAAACTTTGCTCTCTCTTGATTAAATAGTATTATATATGCCTGAGCCTGTGCATAAGATATCTGACTAAAGACTAATTTACATCTGAAAATAGTAGAAACTTAGGGGCCGATTCCGATCTCGGCCGGTAGGGCTCCGAATCGGATTCGGCTTAACCGGATCAGATTCGGAGCCCTATTTCCCGACCGATTCGTACGTGCGTCCGGACGAGCGAGTACGATGCGAAATCGCCGACCGACTCGTTCGGGCGTCCCAACCGCTGCGACCGACACGTTCCGGGGTCGAACTGCACCGACCGACTCGCTCGGACACGACTCGCACCGCGCAATGGAGACGTTCCCCGGCCGGGTAAGTACGATGCGCGCCGCGAGCAGTCCGACCGACACGCGCCGCCCGGCTCGAAAGAGCAGTCGGAGCCGTACTTCGGGGGTCTGTGTCGGACCCCCCTGTACGCGTAGCCATGCGAGTCGCACACAGGGGGGACCCATGGGTCCCCCCTACCTGTGCGTGTACGGCGCGAGTCGCTTCACCGCGTACACGCTGTAGGGGGCGCCCTTGTTCACCTCGCACCCATTGAGGCAATGGGGGCCCGCGTACGCGTTGTACGACCGGCTCCCATTGACTTCAATGGGAGTCCGGACCCGACTCGAGTACGATAGCATACGGACGCATCGTACTCGTTCGGTCGGGCTGCACGGGTCCGATTCGGTCGGAAATCTCTCCGGGTCCGGCTCGGTCGGAGAGATTTCCGGCCCGAATCGGAATCGGCCCCATACTCTTTTGTAAGTTACATACTGCTTGTGACATTAAAGAAATGATGTAAGTCAATGAATTAACACTCTCCAATTTATGTAAATGTATGTCTAATTGTGGGTTTGGACAGAGTAATTCAGGAGAGCAGTTAGGGATAGCCCATGGTAACGTGGTATACAAACACTCAGGTGAAATTTTTTTTTTTAAATGTGAATACATTTTAAATGTATTTTACTTTTATCAGCATACGCACATTACAATTGAGAGACCCAGACGTAAACTCAACAGAAAATGTGGAAAGGAGCACCAACACCAAAATTTTCTCAAGGAAGTGAAGGAAGAAAGGACGAGTTATAGTTTAGTTACCTTAGGGCACGAATTATAGTTACCAGAGCTAACTATAACTGTTGAATTTCAGTGGTTTGCTACACTTAAAATGTTACGTTGTCACTGAAATTCTCACCTAATTATAACGTAGCTTTAACCTTTGTTTTTTTCAGTGAATATATATATATATATATTAACGCTCGCTTCTCACCACAATGCGAAGCACTCTCGGGCGGAGTGCTTGTGTGCGGCGGTGAGCTCCGCAATTTATTGTCGCTCCTTTTTCTTTTTCGTTGAAAGAAAACCAGCACTCGCGGGGGACGTTTGGAAAACTTTATTCCTCCAGCAACAAACGCGTTTCGGCGATCTGCCTTCTTCGGTGTTACTGACACACCGGAAGAGACCTCATTTAAAACCATTTCATTACATGCATGATAATTGAAAAGGGACAAACGCTAAGGTGCAAAAATAAGCGCCATTTTGTAATGTCTTATTTACATAAGTCTACAAATCGCGTCTTAATTCATCCTATCTGAATTATAAATTAAACCATAGTGTCACACATTTCTTTGGATAATTCCAATTGATTGTCAAACCAATTATTAGTACTTTGCCCACAATTCATCTTATAATATTCTAATATATATCAAAAGGCTTCAATAAGCCTTATCTACATGTTACTGTTATATATCATGTCATTTCGCCATATATCGGTCAGAGCAATACTATAACACCGTGATATATTCATATCTTGCCATGGATCGGCTAAGGTCCCTTATTTTCCACATCATATTAACCCCTTCCATGCTTATGACGAGCTGGACTCGTCATGGCACACAGTGCTCGTGTGCTCATGACGAGTCCAGCTCGTCATACGACTACCCACGGGGAAGCGCTGGCGCTCCCCCGTGGGAATCCGATCGTCGGGGTTTTTTTAGGAGGCAGGGGAAGGACTTCCCCTGCCTCCCCCCGCCCCCCGCCCCCATCAATGACATCAGCGCGCGAGGCGCGCTGACATCATTGAGGGTTTCCCTTTCTTCCCGACGCGCTGGAAGCCATTTGCTTCCAGCGCGTCGGGAAAATAAGGTGAGTTTTGGCTCGTGGAGGGGGGGGTTTGATTCAAAAGAGACATCGAGGGAAAGGAAAGGGTTTTCCTTTCCCCCGATGCCTCTTTTGTGCATTCCTGCTGCACGATCATGTGATTGTGCAGCAGGAATGCCCACTAGGGCGGGATTGTGAGCGTGGAGATGTGCCTTCTCTCCATTGCCACCCTGTAAAGTTAGCTGTAATCCTTGATGGAGGTCTCTGCACCCTTGATTTTCTTGAGCGCAATCCTTCTCCTCGTCTGCCGCTGCGATCCTGCAATTCTTCTGGTCCTTTACGCAGCTGTAGTGTAGGAAAGGCATTATACATTTACCCAACGAGGTAGCACTTACTGATTAGCCAGTAGAAAGTACTCCAGTTGAGTAGAGGTATTGCACAAAACGGTGGCATCTTCGTGAGCGTGGAGATGTACCTTCTCTCCATTGCCAACCTGTAAAGTTAGCTGTAATCCTTGATGGAGGTCTCTGCACCCTTGATTTTCTCGAGCGCAATCCTCGTGTAGTTCCTGTGACCAGGAGGTTCCTTCTCCTCGTCTGCCGCTGCGATCCTGCTCTGACCCTTTATAAACAAGAGGCATGTGAACGGGCCTAGAAGCCCCGCCACACATACACTAGCGGTATGCAACGTATGCCCGCCCTTTCCCTACTATGACGGACAGCTTACTCAAAGGATCCCGGCGCTTTCGGCGCGGTGGCAAAGTTACAGACACACAGGTCACTGGAGACAATCCTTGATGGAGGTCTCTGCACCCTTGATTTTCTCG